>CM053590.1:108890184-108933759 GCA_028646515.1 Pseudochirops corinnae
AGGTACAGAGAAATCGGTTTAGGGAGGCTTCCCAGTCTCCCACGTACAGATAAATCAGTCTAGGGAGGCTTCCCAGCCTCCCAGGTACAGGTAAATCAGTCTAGGAAGGCTTCCCAGGTTCCCAGAGTTTCACTAGGCTGATTTCTAAATTTCTTACTTGGCTGATTATAATAGAGTTTCACTTGGCAGAGCTACACTAAGTTGATTACTAATTTCAGAAAATATTTTTTTAATTATTTCTTGACCATAACAACTTGGTCAATGGAGGCCCTATCCCTAGAGCTTGTACAGGCTTCTTTGCCTGGTCACTGGGAAGAGGCTGGGAAGGCTACATCCAGGAAAGGTAAGATGATATATAATGGAAGGAGGGAAATAAAACAGATTCTAAAATCATTCCCATATTGTCTTCACTGGTTATAATATTTCTGCCCAGGAGGAAATTACCATGTTCTTCAGGGTGGTCCATTTTCCTTCAACCAGGTCACCAGCTTTTTTCTTTTTAAATTTTTTGCCAGGGGAAAGGCAAGGCAACTGGGGTGAAGTGACTTGCCCAAGGTCACATAGCTAGTAAGTATGTCAAGTGTCTGAAGTTGAATTTAAACACAGGTCCTCCTCCAGGTGAGGTTCCATAACAGTGCTAAGGAATAGAATCCAGGTTGGCAGAGAACTGATACAAAGATTTTAAATAAAACATGAGCAAGGAAATTATTGTAATATATCATAAGGCTCATACACTATATCCAGGTGGGATTCAGACCAGGAATGCAGGACTGGTTCAATTTTAGGAAAACTATCTGCATAACTGACCATATTAATAACAAAACCAACAGAAATCATATGATTATTTCAACTGATGCAGAAAAAGTCTTTGACAAAATACAACACACATTCCTATTAAAAACACTAGAAAGTATAAGAATAAGTGGAGACTGCCTTTAAAAAGATAAGTAATATTAACTAAAACTATCAGCAAGCATTATCTGTAATGGAGATAAGCTAGCAACCTTCCCTAGACAATTAGGAATGAAATAAGGATGCCCATTACCATCTCTACTATTCAATATTGTATTATAAATGTTACTTATAGCCAAAAAAAATAAAAATAAATTGAAGGAATTAGAATAGGCAATGAGGAAACAATATAGATATATAAAGGTATACTTAGAGAATCCTAGAGAATCAACTAAAAGTCTGCTTGAAATAATTAACAATTTTAGCAAAGTTTCAGGATACAAAATAAACGCACTTTAATCATCAGTATTACTATATACTACCAACAAAGACTAGCAAGAAGAGATAGAAAGAAAAATTCCATTTAAAACAACTGTAGGAAATATAAAATCCTTGGAGGCTACTGTAAAACCAAGCATGAGCAGCTTTCCAGAGGACTGCTGCTGTCAACAGCTTTTCAAGGTTCTGATTACACAGTATAATGAACTCTCTATCTATTCAACAACAAATCAAGAGAAAACATTCACAGAAATCAAAATACAGCAATTACAATGTTAAGACATAACAGCTTATCACTAAAGTGGCCACACAGTTTTCAGCAAAGTGGCCACATAATTTTTAGCAAAAGATAACATTCATTTAATAAGTCTTTCATTTAGTAAAGCCTTAATTCAATCATCCTTAATGAGGCAAACCTCCTTAAATTGACACAAAGTACAAAGGTCAAAGTCCTCCAAACCTAGGTTACAATTAAGTTACAACATATCAGTCACTACTAAGTACCCTCTTCAGGGACAGTGGAAAACACAAAGGCTGTCAACCCCTAGGTTACAATTAAGTTACAATCTCATCAGTCAGCATTAAATACCCAAGGAGAAGTGATCTTGACTTGAGGCAGGCTCTCAGCTTCCATGGTTCCTCTTCCATGGCCCCAGTTCCTGCCTGAATCTAACCAACTGCCACCTGAGTTCAAAGGCAGAAAGCTCCTAGTTCCTTGTCTAGCTCTTTGTATAGTTCCTCATCCAGTTCCCATTCCACATTGAAGTTCAGTGTTTGGTCCACCTCAAGTCCTTCACAGTTTCTGTTCCTGGGAAGACAAAGCTTAACAAAGCCACAATAACCTCCTTAGACATTGCCAGCATCCTCATCAATTCACTTTCTGCCTGTGAAATCAACATAGACCCAACAACAATGTCTGAGGCCTCTATCAACAAATGAATCTGAAAAAGTAACATGAAAACAGACAGGCCAAGTACCTGCATCAGAGTCATGCTGCCTCCCAGTTCTCCTCTCTTCTTATTTCTCAGTTCTTCTTCCCAGCAGCTCTGGCTGGCCCTCAGGAGCTCTCAGCGGAAGTTCTGACTAGCTCTCAGAAGAAGCTCCCCACCACAAGCATCGTTCTCAAAATCACTTCTCAGACCTGCGCCTCTGCTCCTCAGCAACCATGCTGCTTGCTTCCAGATGTTCTAGCTCTCTAGCTTGGGCTTTTGTAGGGGGCAATGTCAATGGTTAGCTCTGAGGGTTCTGCCATGGGTGTGAATCCAGGCCAAGGACCCCCTTGAGCCTGTTTTTACTACCTAGGCCCAGTATTTCAGGATGTGGACTCACTACCCCCTATTACTCATACCTGTGCCCCTCCACCCTCATTTAAGGGAGGCTTGGAACATTCTGACTGTCCCTGAAACCCTGGCTGCTTGAGGGATAGAGATAAAGTAGTGATACATGAGATAAGAAAGCAGGGAAGTGTCCCAAGGGAATGGCCTCTTAAAGGGTGAAAGCTAGGTGCCTCATGTAAAAAAACAATGTGAAGTTTCCCATGAGAAAGTATGATGTAAGTGCTTTAGCTATAGTATATAAACCTGAACCCTCAGATGCTAATTTGAGATTTTCTTGGCATGCAATAATCGTATGAATGCAATCTTCACTTGGCTCACAGACTCATCATTCAAACTCCAATGTTTCAGATGATGCTGCGCATGCAGATTATAGGCTTTTCTTTATATAAGGTATTAGCTTCTCCGTGTTGTAGCCCCTTCTTGTTACATCAGGAAGTTCATCCCACTATGGGATTCATCAGTTCTGAGTCTTAATACTTGACACAATCCTGAGCTTGGAAAAGGTGCTAAGCACCTGCTTGATTATAAATACTAAGGGATCTTCAAATTCCATTACTATTACAGCTACCTGCCAAGACAAACCCAGAAGTATATGTTAACAATGACAAAACACTTTTGACACAAAGTAAGATTGGAATTGGAATTGGAAAAATACCCATAGAATAAAAATGACAATTCTACCTAAATTGATCTGTTCAGTGCCATACCAATCAAATTACTAAAACATTATTTTATACTGCTAGAAAAAAATAATAACAAAATTCATCTGGAAGAGCAAAAGCCAAGAATATCAAAGGAATAAATTTTAAAAATGTGAAGGAAGGTGGTCTAGAGACATATCAGGTCTCAAACAATCTTGTAAAGTGTAAGAATCAAAACAATCTGGTATTGGCTAAGAAATAGAGTGGTGGATCAGTGGAATAGATTAGATAAATATTATATTCTAGTAAATGACTAAATAGTAATCTAGTATCTGATAAACCCCAAATCCAAACTTTTGGAACAAAAACTCATTATTTGACAAAAACTGCTGGGAAAACTGTAAAAGAGTATGGCAGAAACTAGGTATAGAGCAATATCTCACATCCAATACCAAGATCAAAATGGGTACATGATTTACAAATAAAGGGTGATACCATAAGCAAATTAGGAGAGCATGGAATAGTTTATTTGTGAGATCTATGAATAAGGGAAGAAATTAAAACCAAAGAAAATATAAGGAACAAAAATTAAAAGGCAAACAGAAAACTGGGAAAAATTTTTACAAAAAGTGTCTCTGATAAAGGGCTCATTTCTCAAATACATAGAGAGCCGAGTCAAATTGATAAGAGTACAAGTCACTCCCAAATTGATAAATGGTCAAAGGATATGAACAGGTAGTGTTCAGAAAAAGAAATCAAAGCTATCTATAGTTGTATGAAAAAAGTGCTCTAAATCACTAGTGATTAGAGACATGCAAATTAAAACAACTCTGAGGTACAACCTCATACCTATCAGATTGACTAATATGACAAAAAGGGAAAATGATAAATGCTAGAGGGGTTGTAGGAAAACTGAGACATTAATGCAGTGTTAGTGGAGCTGTGAACTGATCCAACCATCCTGGAGAGCAATTCTGAAAGGGCAACAAAACTGTGCATACTCTTTGATCTAGCAATAGTATTGCTAGGTCTATATCCAAAATATATGTGTAAATATATGTATAGAGATAGATAGATAGATAGATAGATAGATAGATAGATAGATTTTTTTAAAAAGGAAAAGGAAAGGACATATTGGTACAAAAATATTTATAATAGCTCTTTTTGTGGTGGCAAAGTATTGGAAATTGAGGGGATGCCCATCAATTGGGGAATGGCTAAACAAGCTGTGTTACATGATTATGATGGAACATTATTGTGCTATAAGAAATTACAAACAGGATGACATCAGAAAAACCTAGAAAGACTTACATGAATGGATGCAAAGTGAAATGAACAGAACCAGGAGAACATTGTACACAGTAACAGTAGTATTGTATTATGAAGAATTCTGAATGACTTAGCTATTCTTAGCAATACAATAAGCCAAAATAATCCCAAAGGATTGGTGGCATTTGAAAAAGTTTGAGAGACATAATTTCTGGGTAATTGCATCATTTTATTAATAATGCCAGATGAGAGCTAGACCAAAGACCCTCTCATGGTGATGTGCTCACAACTTATATGCTCTTGGAAAAGTAGATCTTCTTGAGGGTGGTAATCAACTCTGACTGGTCAAAAATCAATGAGAAAATGAATATTACAACAAAAAGGTGGGCTATATTACAGTGAGGGTTTTGGGGTATGTGAGTTGGCTCACCCAAATCTTAGTCAAAGAGACTTATCAATTGCCATATCATCCGTCTGACAAAAAGGAGCATCAACATTTCCATTACCTTTCTGAGTAAACGCAACAAGCAGGAACGCACTCATTAGTCCAGACTTAGAATTTCTATTATTGCCTTTAGATCTTAGCCATCCTAGCTATGTAAGTGTTGTAGAAGATTTCTCACACTGATTTATGGATTAGGAAGTACAAAAGGAGAAAAGCCTTGGTCCTAATTCAATAATTAGTGATTAAATACAAGAAAGAAATATTCATTTCTCATAGACTCACGATGAAGCAAAGTCTCCCTTCCCAAGCCACTATGAACTAGTTCTCCACCCCACTCCAGGAATATGCTCAAAGTTGCTTTCTTTGTCCACACATGGAAGTTGGGGGGTGGGGAGGCTGGGGTCCTGCATCCAAACGTGTGTCATTCACTACAAAGAGGCTTGCACTCTGAGATCAGAACACACCTGGCACAAAACAGGACAACTCTTACAATGCTTCAAGAAGAGCCATGGGAGAGGCTGGGTCTTAAAAACTGCCAAAAGACTAATTCCCTTACCTTTTTCAAAGACTGAAGTGTGGTAAAAGGAGGGAGAGGTAATGTATCTCATGTATTATGGAATTTGTTTCTATAAATCTAATCTGGTCATAGTGTATACAATCTCCATTATAGATTCTTTGCTAATATTTTACTTAAAGTTTTTGCTAAATGTTTATTAAAGATATTGGTCTATAGTTTGTTTCGCTGTTTTGACCATCCCTGACTAATGCATCAAGACCAGTGTAGAGAAATTCCATCTATTGTGAGGGCTGTCCTCGACCTGTAGCATAGAAGTGTTTTTGTGTGACCTGAAGGAAGAAAGAAGAGACATCTCTAGGCTCTTCTCCAACAACCCTTTTTCCTTTCCAAACTTTTTAAAAATTCCTTCCAGAAGGGGAAGCAGAAAGTTAGAGCCAGAGACTCCTTCGTCATTCAACTCTCCTCAGAGAGAGGAGGTACTAGACTATAATTATATCAATCTGCTCCCTTAAATATTATTAATCTAAAAGATGAAATTTTCAGGTTCAAGCTAACTTTTGATCATTAATCATTATTGGGAGGAAGCAATACCCCAAGCTTTATTATCCAAAGCTTGACCCCTCTCCCACCAAATACCAGTGCCTCAATGAACATACATAACACATAGCAAAGAAAACCCTTTTATCCAAATCAAGTACCAAAACAGAAAGCAAGGAAGGTACATATAGGAGTATATATTCCAGACAATACCAAAGGAAGGAGCTCTTCCATTGGGAGTGTTAAAATAAAATCCCCCATATACTGCTAAAGCAGAAGAAATCCCAGGTCCAAAAGGTGAACCTGGAATGAGGCCAAGGCTGATCAGAGTTTATAAAGATTATAACTGCATTTATTGCCCGAGAAGAAGCTTTCGAGCTGGAGCAGTGAGACAATGTTCACATCTGCTCAAAGGGGAGTGGAAAAGGATGAGATGTTTATACATAGTTCAGGTGGGAAGTGGAGGTCTAAAGAGAAGATATTTGTAAATACAAAATATCAGAAAGCAGGAGGATGGTCGCTCTTTAGCTTAACTCAGGTACCAAGATGTCTGTTTCCCTTTAGATTAATAAAAATCCAAGATATTTCATTTTTTCCTCCTCTGTGCTAGTCAAGACTGGTTTCAGCAATTTGCAGTGATCTCTGAATTCAGCTAAAGTTTACTTTGCAAAAGATCACTGGTATGACAAGTGGTCCTGGGCATCAGAAGTCCTCATTAGCTAGTTGTGCTAACTCCATCGTCTGGTTCCCCTATGAAAAGGGGAAGCTCTAGCATATTTTTTTATATTTTTTTCCAGGGGGGGAGGTATGGAAGGGTAAGAAAAAATAGTATAGGGTAGCAAAAAGAAAAGAGAAGAAAGAAAAGAGGGTCATTTAGCTATTTTTAACCATGCAGAAAATAGAACAGAAGCCAGGAAAAAAAAAAAAACCCAGACAAGTCAGACAACTTTTATAAGCACAGAATGAACTTACTATATTATAAAAAAGAAAAATAACAGAGACTTACAATTTCATATGCAATCTTCCTCTAGTCTGTTATGTTACTGGTGATGAGAATGAGAACAAAAATAGAGTGGCCAAGAAATATAGTTTGGACCAACTAGGGTTTACTGAGTTCGCCTACAGGGGAGTCTCCCCCTAAGAGACTAAGATGTATAGTGAACAATGTTTATATAGATTTCAAGAAATAAGGAACAGGTTAATGGACAGGACAAAAATTAATTGGTCAAGGTTCCTATTGCTGGGGTTAGAGACAGAATCGGTTAGGGTTAAGGAGTAACTATACAAGAGGATGGGAAGAGTGGACCTAGGCTCTTACTCCAAACAGGCTAAATGACAGGATACTGTGGCATGTCCTATTTTGGGTCACTTGCCTTGCATATAATGGGAGAGCACAGGTATAGATGTGTGAGCAAAGCAGAGTGATTCTCAAAAGGGAGTAGCTCTGGATCCACATTCCCAACTCTGAGATTCTCAAATCCTGCAATTTACCTTACATCCAATTTCACCTTCTCTGAATTTTGGGGCTGCTTATCCTAGCCTTTCCCTTCAGGGCTGATTCTATACCTTCACAGTGTTAATGGTGAGCCTATCAAATACATTCAGACCTTGTCAACAGTCTTTGAGAGAATCTCAGAGAGATCTCAGAGGAACCACAGGACTGAAGTATGCTCTTCTAATTTTTTTTAAAGGCAAAAGAGGGGACATACAAACTATTGACCAGAGAGTCTGGCTTTGATACATGGAAAAATTATAGAACATCTTTTAAAATGTGTTGGTTTTTGGTGAATATCTGGGAAAGGATCAAAAATGGATCAAAAAAGTTTAAATTCCTTTCCTCCTCTGATAGAGTTATCAAACTTTTGCTCAGAGTACCAAATACTCTTTTATTAAGTGCTCTGGCTGGGGCAGAAAGGAGACCTCGTAGCTGAACTTGATATATCCTTTCTTTTTTTTGTTTTGTTTTTTGCTTTCTTTTTTTTTTTGGAGGGAGGAAAGTTGGGCAATTGGTTAAGTGACTTGCCCAAGGTCACATGGCTAGATTTGTTTGTGTGTTAAGAGTCTGAGGTCGGATTTGAACTCAGGTTCTCCTGACTCCAGGGCTGGTGCTCTATTCACTGTAACACCTAGCCACCCTGATATACTCTTTCATTTCTTTCCCATTGAAAAGAAAGCATGTGATGTGTAGTTATCATTTGGCACAGTTCAGAGGCAAGTAGAATTGACCAAATAATTTTCTGGGAAACAGAGGAGATGGAAGATTTTCAAGGATATAGAACTAAGCATTGTCTTGCTGTGTAGAACAACACATTGTCTACAAAGTTCTGTAATACAATTACATGCAAGGGTAGATGATACAACCTCCTTCAGTGGAGTTACATTTAGTAGACTGGAGACACATGTGATTTTTTGTAAGTGATACTCTCTCATGTTCATTCCACGGCCATGTTTAGTCGAGCAAGGCTGTGCTATGTTGGAATCATCCTTGCCCATCAACCTGGGGACATTGTGTCTTTCTTCTCATTGTTGTTGTTGTTCAACCATTTCAGCTGTGTCTGACTCTTCATGACCCCATTTGGGGTTTTCTTGGTGGCTTGTCATCCCCTTCTCTAGTACTTCATACTAATCCCATATCTCTGTGAGACTTAATCAGAGGAGGGAGGAGCTAAGGTTGCTGAGGCAGCACTATTCCCACCTCCCCACAATGACGTACCAACCCAAATGCTTTTTCCCTTAAGTGGAAGCTGTTATACTTGTCTATGAAAAGCAGCATGGGGATTTGAAAGGGAAGGAGGGAGCCACTGGCAGCTCCCAACTGCCCTTTTGCCTTGGCGTGCTAAATAAAATCCTTTTAATTTCTTTTCTTGAGTTTGTCTCATTGCTCAGGGTGAGGACCAAAAGAAGATTTCTTCTAACATACCAACATTACTATGTGACTTTGGACAAGTCATTTCTCTTTCTTAGCCTTGTTTTCCTCTTCTGCACAAAGACAGGATGGGGCAGCACAGTGGAGGTATAGAGGTGGCACAGTGGAAAAGAGTGCTGGGCTTGGAGTCAGGAAGACTCATTTTCCTGAGGTCAAAAGTGGCCTCAGATATTTATTAGCTGTGTGACCCCTGGCAAGTCACTTAACCCTGTCATCCTGTTTCCTCATCTGTAAAATTAACTGGGCTAGGAAATGGCAGAACATTACAATGTCTTTGCCAAGAAAACTCCAAATGGGGACACAAGGAATCCAATATGACCTAATAGGAAGCAGCTTGAGTGACTGACTACATTGGAGGTTGAATTAAGCACTTTCATTTTCTTCTAGTTGAGAAGAAATCATGTGATTTGTAAGTATTGCTTATCCCACATCAGAGGCTATTTATATACATAATAGGTCAAACAGAAATCAGATTAAGTTGCTACAGAAGAACTCTGGCTCTCCCCTTGAGGCCAGCACATAATATACAATTATTAAGATAAAAATTGTAGGTAGGTAGTTAAATGTAGGTGGAGATAGTAATGAAGTTAAAAATAAATTAGCATTTAAATAACATCTACTAGGTGTTAGGCACTTCACAAATGTGATCTCATTTGATCCTCACTACTGCATGGGAGGTATACGCGGTTATTATCCTCATGTTGAAGTTGAGGAAACTGAGGCAAACAGAAATTAAATAAACAACTTGCCCAAGGTCACATAGCTCCCAAGTGTTTGAGGTCAGCTGTGAACTCAAGGTCTTCCTGACTGACTCCAAGCCCAGTGTTCTATCAAATGTCCTGAGACTAGCAACAATTTGACGTTCAAAGTTTTACCCACTTCCCCCTCCCTTTCCTCTTTCACACCCAAGTGTCTTTCCTCCCCACACTCTTCTCTCAGAAGGACCCAGGAGCCCACAGCTGGAAGAGCTGAGAGGAGAGACTGGGGAAATTCCTGGAGAGTGGGCTGAAAGAATTCTAGAGGTGATGTTTAAAGAGGAAGGAAAGAGAATAAAATGCCGGAGAGGCAGAAATGGGGCTCTGCCAGGCTTTGAACAGAAATCAGCCAGGAAGCTTTCAGATAAGAGAAGGGAGGAAAAAGGAGCTGAGGGGTAGGGTGGGCTAAGTAAGGTATGGGAGATGGGGAGGAGGGGATAATGCTCCCAAGTCTGGTGAAGCCCCATTATCCAGAAGAAATCTGGAGAGGAGTGTGAAAGAGTTTCACACACTTGGGATGTGAGTAATTGTGTCTTGGTTTCAAGGAATCACAGGGCTGCTGTTGCTTGCAAAGTAAGTGCAATGTATGACAAGGTCTATCTGAAGAAAGATCCTCTATCTTTTATTCATCCTCTACTAACAGACATATCTGCTTCAGTTGATTGTCTGAAGTATATGTCCTTTATAATAAGAGGATAATTGTTATCCCCTAAGTTTGTTTTCCTGTATTTCCAGGCACAGATTTTCTTGTACCTGGTTTGTGTAGTCAGCCAGAAAAGAGCAAACATTTCTTTTGATCTTGTTGCTTTCATGTATAAAAGAATCCTTTTAAGAAAAGGTAATTGAGTTGTGTACAGATATACTGTTCTGTGTTCATCTCCCCTACTTTGAAAGTCTGTTGCCTTGAAACTGTCTCCGAGTTTTTTCTTCTAGGAGCCACAACAACCTTAAAGAGAAATTAAGAGTAACCACTCTCCTTATCCCCCAGATCAGTCATCTTCCCACAGACTCTGCGTTTTCCCTCACACATCTCAGTCCCTTAGTTTGTAGGCTCACCATGTGCTATTCAAAGGTAAGCCCAGGGACCCAGCTAGAATGGGGAAGGCTAAAAGTGAGGGCAGGAGGGAGGGATCATCTCTGGGATTCCCATGGCTGTGAGAAGGGGCTGTTGTATATCCCGCTGGCCTCACTCCCTTTCCCACTCCCCCAAACTATCAGCCATCCTGGCCCCTGCACTGTCATTTTGGGTTCTGAGAGGAAGTGGGACTGGGGACTAAAGATGAGAGGAGATAATGAACGTTGAATAAAAAGAATAGTAAGCTGAAATGATATTTGTATGGCAAACAAAGTGCTTCATATACATTATGTCACTCAACAATATGTGCTACGTCTATGACACAAGAAATCACTAGATACGTATCAGTGACTATTATTGTTGTGAACAATGATAATCATTTAATATCAATTTAATAAGCTCAATAAGGGCCAGGGCCTGAACTAATCAACTAGAAGAGCCCAGACCTAACAGCTTCTTTGTTCTCTGAGTAAACTCAGAGGATACCTCTTCCTATGTCCACAAAGCCAGATGGGGCTGACTTTATGCCCATTAAGGATGAGACCCTTAACCTAAGGCACTAACTTAAGTAATGGAACTTCTTCTTATCTTAATATTTTTTGGACACATACTATGTTATGGTATGTTAATGGTAAGGAAAACACAGATATCCTGAGTCATAATTTCAATGGACACTTTTGTCATTTCTCTTATTTTATTGTACTTATCTGCTATCCAATTAAGAAAATTGCTTTCTCATACAATGATCCAACTTCTATGGAGATCATAAATTTGAGTGACACAGCCATCCTAATTGGGATGGTTCCAAAATGTATTTAAGCCTTCTCATTCTTTTGTTCAGGTAGTCAGATTATAGTCTGGTTCCATACATGTATGTATCTGGCTGGCTTTAAGGGAATAAATGATATAACTGTATAACAGCCTGTTTGTCCTTTTTAACCAAATTTTCAGGGTAACAACAATAAAGAGGATGATTGTAGTGGGGACATCTCTCCTCTCACAGCACTCTCAGTACTGCCATTCATGATCTGGGGTGGGAAGAGACCATATGGACCCTTTGTGGGGCCTGCTTTAGGCTCCCAAGAGGCTTATCCTCTGAGATGTCATATGTGGCTGAATACAAGCTCCCTTACTCCAACTTCAGTATGTGGAACAAGAGGGCAATTTTGAGCATGCTTTGGGATTGGGAGTGCAGGGGTCATTGGAAAGTGAAGCTATGTTACCCTCAATATATTTCACTAGGAAAGAAGACTTACTAAGACTCTTCAAGAAGATGAGGTCTCACTATCTTTCAGGAAAAAAATGGTAAGGCAAACAAATATATCCCCTTATAGAACTTCCGCTTCTTGAACAAGGGAAAATCAGAATAAATCACTATGGTGCCTCACAGGTGGAGAATACCTAAGAGATCACCTGGGATTATCATAGGATCATTGATTTAGAGGGAAAAGGAGAGAAGATCAGCTTCTACTATCTCATCTTATAGTTGGAGAAACAGGAACAATAGGGCAAAGGGAACTTACCTAACAGGGCAAAGCAAATATATGACAGGGCCTAAGCAAGATTTTACTTCTCCCTCGCCCACTTGTCCCCTTTCCCTACTCTCAAGTTTCCCAGGCAGGTAGGGAGATTTTGGATGTTTGCTGCAGAGGATGTCCAGGGTCTACCTGTATTCCACCCCACCCCCAACTTCTGACCTAGTTTTTCTTTCTTTTTTTTCTTTGGAAGGGAGAAGGCAAGGCAATTGGGGTTAAGTGACCTGCCCAAAGTCATACAGCTAGCAAGTGTGTAAAGTGTCTGCAGTGAGATCTGAACTCAGGTCCTCCTGACTCCAGGGCCCCTGCTCTATTCACTGTGTCACCTTAGCTGGCTTTTCTTTTCACAGCACGAGGTAACAGATGAATTCACAGACAGCTTAATCTAGGTATGTTTCAGTCTCTAGCCCTGAGCCCATGCTTAGATATCTGGATTCTTTAGACTCCCCTAGTGGTACTGGGATGGTTGGGATTTGCGGTAAAGGTGCTACCTGGAATAAGAACGATAATAATACCTTAATTCTTATGGTTGGTAACTTTTCAGAGAAATTCCATATCCAAGATGTCATTAGTGCTTCACAACAATGATAATTATCATCTCCATCTTTATAGATGGAAAATTAATACTCAGAATGGAGTGATTTTCCCTAAGCCATTTCACTGAATTAGAGCAGAAGTAGGGATTCAGTCTTCTGGCTGGTACCTTGATGATATTAGGTAGGGATGAGGGAGGTTGTTAGAGGAAAGATGTGAGGAAGCCATGATCAATGGAATTTTTCTCCACACAGAAAGGTGATTCAGTAATCTTGGAAGATATTAACTCAGCCACTGGATGCAAGGTAAGCCCAGATTTCCGAGCTCAGTTCTTTCCCCTCCTATCTCGTCTTGTCCTACCCTGTTTTTCTGAGGCTCTGGTCTCATTCTCCCAAGCTATATACATATCAGCTGGTCAGGATCCCCAAACTAGGGCACTGCTCCCCTTCAGGATTCCAGCAACACACCTGAGCAGTTGCTGGTGTCTTTCTAATGCCACTGAGGTGATGCCCCATTCTTGTGTGTTCTCACCAAGAAACAAACATCAGTTATGGGTAATATCTCCTTTTTATTGTTGATAATCTCCAATGATTAGCACCAGAGTATCACTGAACTTAAAACAATTAGTTTTTTAAAAAGGATATTGACTGATAAGATATAACAAGAATAGAAATACTAATGCATCCCTCCACCCTAGGGGACACACTCTCCTCTAAATACACAATCTGTTAGTGGGAGACAGGGACTCAGCTCAGACTTAAAGCAGCTACTACAAATGTTGACCCCACCTCCTTTACTTCTGAAAGTGGTGGTGCTAATGGATGAGTTGCCCCCTTCTCAGCCAGGGACATTCCTTGCCAGGCTGAATTCTCCTCTTCAGTATGGTTATGGCACCTCACCTGGCCCTTCCATTATGTATCATCATGCCTCTTCTGGATGTAGTCTTCCCAGCCTCTTCCCTATGAGCTGAGAGCAGAGTTTGCTGTGCACACTCTGGGAATGGGGCTTCCAGAGCCCCTATTACACTTGTTCTCAGTTTCACCCAGGGACTATTCTATTTAGGCCTCCTCACTGTCATTAAGGGGAACTGAGATTTAAGACTTTTGGATTCTGTTCAAAGACCTCTCTCTTCACCCCATTCTGCTTCCTCATGCACCCTGGGGGTTTGTTGTCTTTACAACATGGATGAGATGGGGCTGCCTAAGCCTGTCTGCTTGTCTCCACCGTCTGTTCAGGCAAACATCGAGAATCATGTGATGGATCTTATTGATACTCAGTGTCAGAAACAAAATCAGGTGAGTCCCAATCTCTCTAGTTTCTGCCTCTGTCCTCCCTACCTCCCCCAGCATCGTCATGCCCCTTTCCTACTCTAGCCTTTCACCCACCATGATCTCTCTTATTCATTCTCCCTTTGTCACTTGCCCTGGATTCCGGTTTCCCCTTGTCCTCTGTTCTCCATTGCCTATCCCCAGTCTGATGTATGTGATGGAAACCTCCTGTCGATAGAGGACTTGGGGGGAAGGGTCAATGAAAAGGTGGGTAAGGAAGAAAGAAAACTGTGACCTGAGGATGGGAGAGGAGGTTGGACATTGGGCAGACAAAGTATGTAATTCAGCCCTGAGACCATTAACCTTAGTTTTCTATGCTTCCCCTCTGAAGGACTATGCTGGGGATCCCATCTCTAAGGAGCTGAAGTTGAGGGAAATGAATGAAGATGATGACAATGAAGAGGACTACACCTCTTGTGATGAGCCAATAACTGGAGATGGAATACCGGAAAAGGCCCTGTCTGTCTGGAAGTCAATGCTGGAAAGTATTAAGAGCTGGTGCCGAAAATTGCTTGACTATTTGAAGAAGATAGCTGATGGCATTAAGATTATAAATTCTGCATTAGATGTAGTGAAACGTCTATGGAACTGGCTGGTGAATATGTTTTAATTTCCTTAAGAGCAGAAAGCATATGTCATGGGCAACCTTGTAAGGCTTCTAGATTTAGGGTAATTTTAATTTTTTTCAAATTATAAACTTTACCAAAAAAAGAAGGTAGATGAGAATTTTCATGCACACAGCAGAATACCAGAAGATTCTAGATATCAATCTAAATTTCTATTTCACACTATTTGCTTAAAAAAAAAAGTCTATCCATTACTTTGAGATCTCGTCCGCCTCTCTATAGCTTCCTTCAGATTTCTTTTGTGCATTAAAAAAAAAGTTTCAATGATTTTCTTTTTCTGGTGTTTTCCTCTAAGCATCTAAGTCACTATAAGCCCTATATCCAGATTCATTATCCTGAGGGGCTGCACAAAGCTCAAGCTCTGTGGTCACTTGACAATACTGGCCCTATCCCTAGAGTGGTAGACTCAGTGTTCACTGTTAACACAAGCCAGAATGAGAAGGAAGTTGTGGTTTTGTTTTTAGAGCAAAGGAGATAAGTTTCCACCAGAAAGAAACAAAAATTACAAGTTCAGCTTCAAATAACTGAGGTAACAGTTTTGGAGACATCAAAAAAACAAAACAAAAACCTTTCAGCTCTCCAAATTTCTTCCACAGAAAAAAAAACACAACATTGCCTCTGAGGGAATGTAGAGCAGCAGAAATAAAGAAAAGTCAGGGTAAAGCAGTTGTTTTCTTAAGACAACATAAGAAGACCCCAGGAAAGACCTGTGCCAGAAGTTCCACTCCAGTGAAGTACAAACACATCCAGACCAACTCTGTTAGCCCTGGGGGCAGCTGGGTGGAGAGGCAGCCTCAGCCTTAGAAACTTTCATTTCAAGGACAGTGTGGGGGGTCTGATGGCTGGATAGGAAAAGATTCATGGACTTTCCATTACTGAGGGATGCCAAGCATAGCTGTGCTGACAGTCTAGGACTGCTGCTGTGGTGGAGAAGAAATTAGCACACTGGTGAGTGTAGTAGCAGAGGGGCAGGGACCCTGCTGGTTGTGGGCACTTGCTAGAGAGGAGTCCCTGGTTTCAGTTCCAGGGAAGAGAGCACAGCTGTAGTTTGCAGGCATGGGCAGGGGCCTGATTGCAGGGAGTAAGATCATTTGTGGGAACAACAGCTAGACCACATTTACAAGTGAAGAGGAGAGCCCTAGGTTGAACTCTGGGACAGACCTCAGAAAATAACATTAAAAAGAACCTGAGGCTTGGGCCATTATTCCCCATGCCTTGGGACTAGAATTTTATCACACCAAAAGCTGCTAAAATACAAATTAAAACAAAAAAATGAATAAAAATGAACAAGCAAAGCAGGAAGAAACAAACTAAAGATAGCTATAATTAGGGATAGAGAAGATCTGGGTTCATATTCAGTGGAAGATAATGGAGCTAAAAACCACACTCCTTTTTCAATGAAAAATGTCAAATGGTTCCAAGCACAAAAAGATTTTTTTGGATGAACTTAAAAAATATTTTAAAAATTAAATAAGAGAGATCAAGGAAAAGTTAGGAAACGAGCAATCCAAGAAAAGAAAATTATGACAAAAAAGACAAACAACTTGAAATGGAGAAACAAAAACTTAAATAAGTCCTCTAAAACTAGAATTGGGAAAAGGGGAGCTAATGATGTCCTGAGACACAAATAATAAAACAAAATCAAAAGAATGAAAAAATAGGAAAATGTGAAACATCTCATCAGAAAAACAAAACTCATATGGAGAACAGACTGAAGAGAAATAATGTAAGAATAGTTGAACTGTCTAAAAATTATGATTAAAAAAAGAATCTTAATATATTATCAAGGAAAATCACCCTGAAGTTCTAGAACAAGAAGGCAAAGCAGAAATAGAAAAAAATTCACCAATCACCCACCTGAAATTTCCCAGGAACAAAAGGAGAATAGGCCTTCCAGATCTCAAACTATATTATAAAGCAGTATGCATCAAAACCATTTGATATTGGCTAAAAAACAGAGAAGCAGTTAAATGGAACAGATCAGACAAAGAATTAGGAATAATGGAACTCATTAGATAAGGAGGAAGTAGGATTAATGGAACTCAATCATGTAGTGTTTGTCAAACTTCCAAATATAAATTACTTAGAAAGAATTTCCTATTTTATTAAAAAAAGCTTTTAGAAAAACTAGCAAGTATTCTCACAGACATTAGGATTAGAACAATATCTTATAACATATTCCATAAAGAATTCAAAGTGGATACTTGACCTGAATATTGAAGATCATATCCTAAAAACAAACAAACAAAAAAGTAGTAGAGAAGCAGTTTATAGAGCTTTCAAAGCTACAAAGAGAAAAACAAGGGACAGAGGCAATGACAAAAGATAAATAGGTTAATTTTGATTACATGAATTGAAAGAGAGAAGACTGGAAAAACATCTTTTTATCTGGTATCTCTAATGAGAGTTTGGTATCTGCAGTATAGAGACAAGTAATAGAAATACAGATAACAGAAATATATAGGATATAGCCATCCCCCAGTAGACAACTAGTCAAAGGAAATGAACAAGTAATTCTCAAAAGAATTATGAACTATCAATAAGCACACTAAAGAACACTGTGCTTTTCAAGGCCTAAGGAACAAGGTCTTAACTAGAAGTTGGGGAAGATTTCCCTTAGAAAGGGACATTTGAGATAGCTCCAGAAAAAAGAGTAGGGATTAACCAGGTGGGGAGGCCTTGAAATGCATAGTCTCATTCCCAAATCTTGTTCTATTTCGAATTATATCGGCATAGAAATCATATTCTCTTACTGGACACTAAACTTCATCAGGACAGAAACCATCTTTCTTGCTATTTTTCCCCATCACCAAAAACAGATATGTTTAATAAATGGCTTTTGAGGGAAACCTTTGAAGAAGGGTCCACAAGAAACTATAGCTAGAAATCTGACTAGATTTAAGGGTCTGAGCAACATGGAAAGATCGAAGATAGGTATTTGCTTTTGAGGAAGAAATGTGGAAAGCTCCTAAGGGAAGGCACAGGGGACATGATCAAGGGCACAAAAGGCACAAAGTCAACTTTAGGGAGGCAGCGCTGCTGAGTGGATCTGCTTTTTATGATTCCTTTTACTAAATCCCCATGTCTTACATTTGGAGCCAACGTGTGGATTTGTTTGCTTGATTAAGCTTATTTGTTGCAAAGATTGAGTTTTTTTTCCAATTATTTGGGGGCAGGAGGAATAACGATTTATATAATGCCTACTGGGGTCAGGTGCTGTGCTGAATGCTTTTTACAAATATCATCTCTTTTGATTCTCACAACCATTTTGCAAGTTAAGTGCTGTTTTTTTTTTTTCCTCATTTGATAGTTGAGGAAGCTGAGGCAACCAGAGTTTAAGTAACTTTCCCATAACCACACTGCTACAAGTGTCTAAGGCCAAATTTGAACTCAGGTCTTCCTGATTTCAAGCCCAGAGTTTTAACCACTGTTCTCCCAGCTGCCTCTAGAGAAGAACTACCAACAGCAGTGAAAAAAAAAAGAAGAGGGAGAGAGAAGGCCATTGGTAACATTTTAAAAAATATGCAGAATGAAAGTCAGGGGAAAACATAAACAGATTAGCTTTAAAAGTAGCATGTTGAATTTATTATATACTTTTAAAAAGTAAATTGTATGTATTACATGCTCAGTTTCACATATACCCCTTTTGGTTCTACTTTGCATATGGAATTTTGGGGGGACTAAATTTAGAATAGAAAACAATTTTAAGAAATATTGTATCAAAAAAAAATTTTGTCTAAAATTGTTTTTTTTCCCCCAAATCTTGTCTGGATGCACAAACACTCAGTGAGGTCTCTCCTGAAAGATACATGGGAGTTTGTTGGACATACTGTTCCTAGAGTAGTTAAGGTAGGTATCTATCTAGATGGACATGTAGTTCTAGAAAGGTACAAGAGACTCTGCATCATGAAGTTCTGCGTGATGTACAGAGCTTGGTCTGACTGTTTTTGTGTCTTTTGCCAGCAGGGTAGTGTCCAGTCTAGGTCCTATGAGACCCTCAATAGCCCAAAGGACAAAATCTTTGAGTTTGCAAAAGTAGGGACACTGAATAAACATTCAGGATTATCCTTTCTCAGTGGGTATCTACTTATCCTCCTGGGTTGAGGAGGGAGTAAAAAGTATATGTGATGGTTTCGCATGAAGAAGAGGGAACAAGTCTAAGAAAACTTCAAGAAGGTAATTATTTTGCTTTAGTGTTTTTGGAGAGGAAAGGCTGAGAAAAACGTTAGGGAGAGGGAGGAGTATGAGAAAGAAGCACAAATGGGAAATTAGATGGCCTGATGGGAGGTCACTTTCTCCGTCCTGTTTGAAAACAGGCAGTATGCAAATCCAGGAGGGATCACTCTGGGTGGCTCTGGGTCTTCACCAAGTAAGGGTTTCAGGGATGCCTAATATAGAGTCTCCTTGGCATGGGTCCTCAGGTGTCTCATCAGGTGAGAATTGCGGCTAAAGCTCCGCCCACACTGGCTACAGGTATAGGGTCTGGCACCTGTGTGGATAGCTTGATGCCTAAGCAAGTTACAGCCCCGGCTGAAGCTCTTTCCACACTGTGGACACTGCTGAGGAGCCTCCTTGATTGCACCCCCCAGTTCTTTAACATTTTTGCCTTCTTCTGGAGTATCAGTTGCTGGATGGGTCCCAAGGTGGCGCTGAAGGTGGGCATTCCGACGGAAGCTCCTTCCACAGGTCTTGCAGTGGTAGGGCCTCTCTCCTGTATGGGTCAGAATGTGTCGTACCAGGTTGGAACTGTTGCGGAAGCAACGGCCACATGTGTCACAGGGATGAGGTTTTTCTCCTGTGTGTATACGCTGGTGGCGAGCCAAGTGAGCACTCTGGCTGAAGCGCTCCCCACACTCACTACAGCGACATGGCCGTTCACCAGTGTGGCTGCGCTGGTGGCGGCTTAGGTCCTGGCTCTGGCTGAAGCGTTTGTTGCACTGTCCACAGTGATGGGGCCTCTCTCCGCCATGAGTCAGCATATGGCGTGCAAGGCCAGCCCGGCGCACAAAGTGCTTCCCACACTCAGAACAGGCATAGGGCTTTTCACCAGTATGCACACGGCGATGACTGGCTAGCTGAGAGCTCTGACTAAAGGCACGTCCACAGTCCTGGCAGGAGAAGGGCCGTTCTCCTGTATGTATCCGCTGGTGAGTAACCAGATGCTCATTCCTCTGGAAGGCCTTGCCACATTCACCACATACATGAGGCTTCTGCTCAATGGGAACTTGCTGCTGATGGTTATTACTGGTACCCTGAAGAAAACTTGTGTCATACTCAATACCTTGGAGGGACTTCTCCTCAGCATGGAGACCCAGGTGGCGCTGGAAATTGGCATGCTGTTGGAAACCTTGTCCACAAATGGAGCACAGGAAAGCTGGTTTGATGTCCTGTTCTGTTTCCCTGGCATGGGCATGTAAATGTCGCAGAAGGCTGGACCGTCGTTGGAAACCCTGACCACAGTCAGCGCATAAGAAGGCCATCTCTGCAGAATGGGTCTGCTGGTGTTTTCTCAGGTGACCACTCTGCCGGAAGCATTCCCCACACTCAGAACACACATATGGACGTTCATCTGTGTGTGTCCTCAAATGCAGCTTGAGGATGGAGCCACG
The DNA here is from genome assembly GCA_028646515.1 of Pseudochirops corinnae. Lineage (NCBI taxonomy): Eukaryota > Metazoa > Chordata > Mammalia > Diprotodontia > Pseudocheiridae > Pseudochirops > Pseudochirops corinnae. Next base: position 108,910,549 of record CM053590.1, read on the forward strand.
GCCAAAGTTTTTCCCACAACACGGGCACTGGTAGGGCTTGAGGGAATCATGGGTTCTTCTGTGTGCCTGAAGGCATGACAACTGGGGAAAACTCATTCCACACTCAGGGCATGTCTTTGGTGTCTCCTCAGGTTCAGGCTTCTCTCGGACATCACAGACTTTTATTTCCCAAACTTCACTTTTATTAGGAGGGGATATTCCTTTACTCTCTGAAGCAGTAGGGCCCCATTGCCTTTCAGCCCTGCACTGAGTCTCTTGTATATTTTCCCTGTTGAGCTTCAAGGAGCTATCCTTGCCTACCTTTCCTGGAATTGTTGTAGGTTTTTCTGAACCTTCTTGCTTTATTTTTTCCCTATTCTGTATCCCAGTTCCAAGCCCTGGGGGAGGAAAACAGAAACATCGTAGGCAACAGGGCCAGCACAGAGAATACTTAATGACAATGATGTGGGAGAAGGGAAAAAACCCCAATTCAGAAGATGGAAAATAAAGCTGTAAGTCAACTAAATACTGTACTTTAGGAGGGGAGGTAGGAAGATCTTGCTCTGCTTTTCCCTCAAGGAGGGGAATGAGTAAGGAGGTGAATGAATAAGGAGGTGAATGATACTAAGAACTGAATACCATCTGGGAGGTTGCATTGGGATATTTGATTTCATCAATGAGATTAATTCCCATGTATAGAAACTCCTTCCAGCAATTCAGTAACTTCAGGGTCTTAAGAGAATTGCCAGACAGTGAGAGGTGGTGTGATCTGCCCAATGTCACACAAAGAGGTCAGTGGCAGAGATCCTACTCAAGACCAAGTCTTATGGCTCCACATATTACTCTTTCCTTGAAGGAACCAAGTTGGAAAAAAGAACAGTATAACTTCCACTTAATGCAAATTACACTTTTGGGGGGTTTTGAATCACCATAGAATTTTGGAACTACCAGAGACATTAAGATATCATTTGAGCAAATAAAAAAAAAAAAAGATATCATTTGACTCTTATAAACTTATTTTTCTGAAAAACAAAATGAGGCCCAGGTCACACTCTCAGAATAAGCCAGCAGCATCCCAGGACTGTAAGGAAGCTCAGTTTCTCCCTTCTTCCTGCAGTGTTTTATTGCACTAACTTCCATAAGGTTCAAAATGCCTGGAATCTCTTATGCTAGAATGTTCTGTTTATGGCTATTCCAATGGCTATTTGGATTGGTTGGAGTAATAGAGTATAAATAAATGCTTCATATGAATGAATTTAGCTAGAGCACTCATGGCTGAACCCCCTCTTCCTATAACTTACTTGCTCCTTTCTAGAATCTTTGGGGATAGCAGTGCCTTAGCTATAGTTGCCTTCAATCCCTTCCTGGCCCACTTTTACTCTCCTGGAAAACTCTTCTCTGAGCCACGGGAACATTAACAAAGAGGAAACTTTCTTAAGGTTAAGGGAAAAGGAACATTAAACAAAACAGATACAAAGCCTTGACTACTGGTCTTTGGTAATTTGTTCCCAGTCTGCAAAACTTACTAGATCTTTATTTCTTAAAACCTATGTACTTAAGACATTGACTCCTATTTGTCCCTACCTCAGAGCTTTGCTGAGGTTGCTGAGGGTGGCAGTAGTTCTGAGTAGAAAATGTAGATAATTTGTAAGTAAGCAGTAGAGCTGGGACTGGGTAACTGGGTCAGATCACTGATGTTTACAAATGGCATTTCCTTTCTTTTGCCCAGTCTCTACATTTCAGTTTAAGGCTCCCCACTGGGGCAGGTATGGTACTACAGGGGCCAGAGAAGAGCTGCTAGCAAGCAAGAGGAAGGAGCCACTGCCTTAAAGATCTGGTATGGAGCCTGTTAGGGAGCAAGGAAAATCTATCAGCGTTTTTCTTTGTATCCCCAACAATTAATAGCATAAAAATATGTTTGGTGAATTATGCTGCCCTTTCCCTCCTGGAATGCTTATTTACATGGGGATAAGTTGTTTAAAAAGTCAAATCAGAGGGAACTGCAACAGTCCAATTATGCTCAAGCTTTCTGCAGGTAAGGATATGGTATGTTAGCTCCTGAGCAGGTTGGACTGCCTCTCTAGTACAGAGGCATGCACAAAAGTTCTGGGATGTCAAGAGGCTTGCCTTCCCTCCATCCCACCAACATGGGGCACAGGTAGACATTTCCTAATCCCAGATATGAAAGAATCTTACCTAGAGGGGGTGCAGGCCAAACTTTCTCCACTACAACATCTTCAAATGTTAGAGACTCCTTGAAATTCCAAGGAAGAGAAAGAGATAAAGATAAAAGAGGCAATTGCCTCCTGTAAGCCCCCCACCCACCTCTTTTCTCAGTATCTGTTCCTCCAGAAACAATCACATCAGTACTGATAGAATAGAGAGGACTGGAAATATTAGGAGCAAAATAGATGTTGTAAGATTGGAGAGATTCAGGGGGAAAAAGGAGATGATTAGCAGGTCAGAGGCAGAGTTTGGAAAAACCCATTAGCAGCAGTCATCAAGAGTCCAGAGCAGAGATGCCACTCTGTTTGAACCAGATTAAAATGTAATTGAGAAAGAGTTAACAAATGAAATAAATACAATAAAGCATAGATAACGTTAATATGTGATTTTCTAAGTCAATATGTACATGCAGGTATCTTTTTCTATTTGAGACCGACACAATTGGTCTAACGGACTTAGGGTTCTCCTTGGGGGAGAGGAACTGAATTCCCAAATACTAATTTGTCAGGAGATTGGTCTGTCCATACCTTGTCCTGCTGTCCCTGTTTCCATTATCCTCCCTCTTTCCCAATTTGGGATCCCAATAAGATAGTCATTCCATAATCTTAAGAAGAACATCCAAAATCCCTAGCTCACCAGCACAGTTGCCAACTCCAGGTCTCTGGATCTCTCCTCCTGGGAAGGGTCTCGAGGAACAGTTGAGCCTGAAGGAGAAGAAAGGCACTGTAAAAGGGCCCATAACTTTACACTGTAACTTCCCTGCACACTCTTCAGGACCAGCTGGTCCCTAGGTCATATAAGGGGTAGAGGTAGGCACACTGGTGTAGGTACACACACTGGTGTAAAAAAGATAATTCCCTGTACCCAGAAAAAACTAACCACTACCATTTCCCACTCTCTTTCCCTGCCATGTTTGTGCCCCTATTCTTACCTTGGACCACTCCCAGTCTTCCCAGGAGAAGACCAGATCCTCACCTCTCTCTTGGTAGAGATGGAATTCCTCTTGTAAGCCAGGAATTAGCCGTTGCTTGGACCTAGCTAGAAGACTCCATTTCCTCTCCTTTGAAGGGTCGGCTGGTTCTGGTTGGGGTTTCTGGGGCTCTTCTCCAGTGGTCGGGGCTGTTGGCTTCTGTGAAGGCTCTATCCATGTGGGTGTGTGGCCAAGGACCTGGGAAACACCCATAAGGATGAGACACTTGTGAAAGGTCATTCATTTCTCAGATAGTTAAAACTCTAAATCCCCTTAAAACAAAGCTACCTCTAGAAAGAGAGGAATAGAAGAAACAAATATTTCATTGAATTCCTGAGGTCAGCAAGCAACAGAACCAGAGTTAGAGAGGAGTAAAATTGGGAGAGATTAACATTGCATCATCAGTCCCTGCAAAGGTCTCCATAATCTGACTCTAACCTACCTTTCTTTCCTTCTCTCACATTATTTCCTCATGACCTTGCCCGGCAAGTTCCCATACTTTCCCACAGCTGATCCCTGGAATGCTCTTCCTCCCCCTTCTTTTGAAGTCCTATCCATCCACCCTTCAAGACCTAGTTCTTAGGCCACCTTTACCACAAAGCTTTCCTAGATTCTCTCGTGACTTCCCTCACCTCATCATCTGATGACAGAACACTTCCAAAAACCTGTGAGATTTCACTGGTGTGGGAAGCTTCTGGGGAGGAATTTTCTCTACAAATGCAGATCGGTATATTCTCTGCAATTCAGGTTTTAGAATTTCCTGGGGGCACTAAGACGTTAACTGAATTGTCCAAGGTGATACAGCCAGTATGTGTCTAAAATCAAACATGAACCTAGGTCTTCCAGACTCGCAGGATGTCTCTCACATCACTTTTACCATATTCTAATCTGTGGGATATTTGCCTGTGTACCCATTTTATATAATCCTCTTAAACTGTAAGCTTCTAGAGGACAAGGATATTGCCTTATTTATCTTCGTGCTTTTTTCAAGGTGGAATAAAGTGCTGAATTGATGTACTTTCAGATCATTAAATGATTAAATCACTAGACCAAGTGAAAGAAGGTCCTTTTTCTAAGATATTTCTTCCCCTACTTCCCTAGTTCCAAATGGTGATTTCATTTGTATGGGGAATTTCCCTATACTGTTCCAGGACTGTAGCTGTGTCTGGCTCACTGCCAAGGGTCACACACAGCAGCAGTGGACTTGAACCCAATTCATCAGCACTCTGTCCACACACTCTTATTTCTACTTGTACAGCCACCTCCACTCCACTCCACAGCCCTAGCTATTTGTTTTAGCATAACCTAGTAAGGATAGCTCTCTAGAAGAGGCTACAGAACTTCCTCATCTAACAGATACACTAATAGGACAAAAATCCCTACCCCAATTTCTACCCCAAGGAACCTACTCTCTAATCCACCAGCCTCAGAAATCAGGACAGACAAGCCTCTTGTAAGTAACAATCTAGTCAATTCTCCCTTTATTTTACAGAGAATGGAACTAGAGTCTAGAGAAGGGAAGCAACTGGCTCAAGGTCACACTAATGGCAGAGCCTAGATTTTACTACGTTAGGTGTCATCCAAGAGTCCAATAACACAGAACATGACTGAACAACAAAAAGCAGCGAGGACCCATACTTTCCACCTAGTTCCTAGTTCTTCCCTCTAGGGGCCAAGTAAAAAAAGTCTAGTCCCTTTTTTATGTATTAGCCTTTCAAATAGTAGGACACATCTCACTCTCAAGCCCCCGAGTTTTCTTTCTCCTTTCTGGCTTGAACCCCAGTTCATTCAAGTCATGCTTACATGCTCCCTCCCCATCTCAGCTGACCCCTGTGCACTTTCATTCAGCTGGCTGGTCCTTCAATCTTGATTAAATGTCCCTACTTTATGCAAACATAAAGTTTTGATTTGGCAGGTTGTCAAACATCATTCCAACAATTTGGCTCCCCAAACTCAACTCTATATTTTAGATAATATGTGACCAAAGCAGAGTACCGAGGTGCCATTACCTGTCTTTCTCTGAACAATACTGTTCTCTTAATACAGCCCAAGATGACATTAACGCTTTGGGCTTTCACCACTTTTTACATTGATATCCGACTAGCCATATAACTCTCATATTCTAGATTTGTGCAATAGCTGTTTCTAAGTCCAAATGAATGGACTATATTTCCCCATTAAATATTATCTAGGATTGGATCCATTTTTTTCTAGCTGGAGGGCATCAGTTTCAGATTACCCAGAGCTCTATTATCCCATGCTGCCTAATCTTAAACCTCTCCATGAAGTCTTTATTACACCAATCTAGACTTTTCTTCTTACCGTTGGCCTCGCTTTGCTAGGCTCTGTCTGCAAGTGCTCCACAAGGGTCACCACTTCATCGCCATTCTTGGGATGCTTCCCACGCACCCACGTCTGAATGTCTCCCGGTAAGACAAGGAGGAACTGCTCAAGCACCAGCAGCTCCAGGATCTGTTTTTTGGTGTGGGCCTCTGGTCTTAGCCACTGGCAACAAAGCTCCCGGAGTCTGCTGAGAGCTTCCTTTGGGCCAGCTGCCTCCTGGTAGCAGAAGTGCCTGAAACGCTGCCGGCAGGCTTCACGTCTGGGCAGACCTCCTGCGTGAATGGATTCCTGCTCCCAAGAAAACTCTTCAAGTTTCACTATTGGTAGTTCTTGATTCAGGGGAGTTTGGGACTGTGGGGCTGCCAGACTTGGTCTTGGAGACATCATTTTCGTGGGTGGGAGGATGGGGAGCCTCACTTCAGTTGATATCAATGCAACCTTTAGGAACCCAATATACAGTCCACAATCTACAAGTCTCTTCTCCACACTTTAACAGGATACCTAGGAAAAAAAAAAGTTTCTATTAGGAGGTGGGAATACTGCATCAGCAAGAAAACACAGAAGGCAGATTAGGAGAAAAATCCCCCTCGGACTCAAGACTTCTGGGTAATCTACCTTAAATGACTGTTTAAATATGCTAACAGAGTAATTGTTAAGAGTTAATGGGTAGAGGTTATCACAATGGTTAGCCTGAAGGGATTGGGGGTTTTATAAAAAAAACCGGATTCAGATTGCAAAAGAGCTTGTCAACTGATAAATTAGATAGAAAATGGTGACCTGGACAGAATGGCCGCATCCAAAACCAGCTAGGCTTGTAAGAGATGTAACTAAAACTAAAGAATCAGAATGACAAAACGGAAATTCAGTTCAATTCAACAAGCAATAAAAGGAAAGACTACAGAGATCTTAGAGATGATTCTAGTTCAACTGCTACAGGCAACATTATGAGCAGTGAGTAGGGCACAGGACTTCAGAAACCAGCAAGAAGCAAACTTCCTATTGCTAGGTGATAAAATGGACAGAGTACTAGACCTGGAGAAATAGGAAGACCTAAGTTCAAATCCACCCTCCAGTATTTATGAGCTATATGACCCTGGGTAAGTCACTTAAGTATTGTCTGCCTCAGTTTCCTCAGCTGTAAGATGGGGATAATAATATTGCCTATGTCCCATGATTGTTGGAAGGATCAAATATGATATCTTTAAATGGTTACACAAATGCTAGTTATTGTTATTAAGCTGCCCAGTTGGCTTCTAGAAGGATTGGGAATAACAGAGCCTAAGTTTCCAGGTTCCAAGGCCAATGACCGTCCATTGTACCAAGCTGTCTTACCTACCTACTATCTGATCAGAGGAAATCAGGAAAAGTCAATCCTTAACCTTGAGTAGAAGTAGAAACAAACTGAAAAGGTGCTAGGTGATTACAGTCTGGGAAGAGTGGGTAGAACTTCTCACTTTAAAGAATCCTTAGTTTTTTTTCAAAGCTCTTACATGAAGACTTTCCTGATTCTTTCCCTTCCTTCCCCCAAGTTACTTAGTTTTTGAGAAGGTGAATCCAGAACAGAAGGGCAGGGGCTCTTACACTTTTTATCATTGCATTTCCCTCATCACTATGATTCAGTTTTTTTGTAACTTTTAAAATTTGCACAGTAAGTCAATGTTGAGATTGCTTCCAGCCCTAAAGATTTATGATCCATGTTGTAGTTAGCATCCAATTCAACCAAAACTTACAAAGCACTGAAGGTCTCTGTGGTTACAAAGATGAAAAATAGCAGTCACTTGCCTTTAGGGAGTTGATCCATTATAAATTCTCGGTAACTGGCAGCTTTGGTTAAGGTCTTATGAATAATAACAGTTCACAATGTAAAGATCAGCCAAGCACTTTACATGTGTTATCTCAATTTATTCTCATTACTGTCTCCCCTTTACTCTCATTCCCTGCTCCTCCCCCAACAGGTATAGATGAAAGGTTCAATGACTAGAAATGACTTCTAGTATCTGGGGTGGGATCTGAAGTTCTGGTTAGCCTTTTTTCAAATCCAGTTCTCTGCTCAGCAATGTTGCTTCTAAAAGAAAGACATAGTATCATTGTAGAGGTGTGAGATTATGAATATGCAGTGTCGCATTCTTGTTCAGAACTGTTTCTTGTGTTTATGTGTTGGTTTTGCCTATTTTTTTCTTTGTTAGGTAGGAAGGCCAACTGGCGAATGGGAGGAAGTGGAGAGATGAGCACATTTGAAAATGATAGTTACGTTAAAACAAAAGCTATCAATACAACTTTAAAAAAAATACACAGAAAAAAAGCATTGGAAATAGTGGAACAATCTGGCTTTAGAAGAGAACCCAAGTTTTGGGGTGTTTTCAGAGACCTTAGCATTTTATCACATGTGATGTTTGCATAAGATTGGTCACCTCTGGCTCAAGAGACAATTTTCAGATTACAGGGACGTCCACTAGCAGCTGATTTGCAGAACATCCTCTGGTGGTCAAGTGGTATCAAAACCTCCATCTCCACTAACTCCAACCCCAACTTGTCAATGAGTTGTTTGTAGCACTGCTAGACTCCAAATCCAGAGTTGTGGGTCAGTATCTAGTTACTAGATATGAGAATTCTCTTGTGTTGGTAAACTGAGTTGAAGTAAACAGAATAATGATGTTTTAACTGGCTGTCCCCTATGCCTGGAAGGGCTCATCTTTGGCTTCTAGTTTCCTCCCACCTTTTGCTCAAAGCCTTTCTCAGTTTTTCTTAATCTCAATACCTTCCCTCTGAGATTATCTTTAATTTATTCTGAATATATGTTGTTCATGCAGCTGTTTGCATGTTTTCTTTCCCATTAGATTGTGAGCTCTTTGAGAAATGACTATTTTTTGCCTTTCTTTGCGTTATCCTCAGCTCTTAGCACAGGCTTGGCACATGGCAGATGCTTAATAAATGGTTAGTTGGCTAACTGTGATTGTCAAGAGTCTTTTATTTGGAGTCAGAGACCTGGGTTCAAAATAACTATGACACTTACCACCTGTGTGGCTTTGGGCAAATCAACTAACCTCTGTAGACTTATTTCCTCTTTTGTAAAATTAAGGGTTTGCATTAAATGACCTTTAAGCTCCCCATTCTAAAGTCTTATTTTCTATGGTCCAGAGCTTTGTAGAAGCAATGCATAAAAAGTGTTGGGGGAGGGGATCATTGAAATAGTAGTGATTTGTCTGGGTGACCTCTTGCAATCAGTTGAGATTGGCTTTCCCCTTCCTTGCAGACCACTCTCTAGAGGTTCCCTGCACAGCTATCTTTTCATGCTTTTAGCTTCCACCATGGTCATTTCATTCTTTCATATTTAGATCAGAGAACAGGGTGAACCTTTCCATCATCTTCCATCTTCCTCTTCCATCCCTCTACGGTGCCCATCTATCTGCACTGCCAGTCTAATTCCAAAGCCCCCTATTTCCCACCCTCTTCCAAAATTCCTGACCAAAGCTGATTAGCATCATCCACTTCCGGGAAGACAAAAGGCAAGGGATTAGGAATGGAGGTCTGTTATTTCAGTTCGAAGACATGCCTGACAGTTTTTCCAGGCAGAAACACAGCCCTCCTTACATTTAGGACTTTTGTAGAGGATGAATTAATGCTTTGCATCTCCTGACTCTGTCCCAATGTAGTGCAAATAATACTGAACAATGCGGTCAGAAGACATGGATTTGAATTCAGATGATATTCCATGATTCTGCTTTTTAAAAAATATGTAAATGGAGATGGATAATACTTGTGCATTCTACCTCACAGGGTTTCTGAGAGAAAAATTATTTTGCAACCTATGAAATGCTATAGAAATGTGTACTACTGGGGAGGCTAGGTGGCACAGTGAATAGAGCACCAGCCCTGGTGTAAAGAGGACTTGAGTTCAAATCCAGCCTCAGACACTTAACACTTACTAGCCATGTGACCTTGGGCAAGTCACTTAACCCCAATTGCCTCTCCAAAAAAAGGGCAAATAAATAAAAAATTGTTAAAAAAGAAATGTGTACTATTTTTACTAGTGTCTTGGAAAGAGAACTGGGATGAGAGAACTGGATTCTAATCCTGGCTCTGCTTTCTAGCAAGCTATGTAATCATAGCTAGCTTCTTTTCTCTATGACTTCTATAAAATAGAGGACAGAGGATAGAGTAGATCATTTTTCTCAAAATTGCACTTTGTTTTTGTTTGGTTTTGTTTATAGAAGCAGCAGGAGATCCAGGTTTAAATTTCTGCCCTGATACTTCCTAACTATAAGTCTATGGGCAAATCTTTCTAAGCTTGTTTCCCCAAGCCTAAAATGAGCGTGATGATATTTCTATTACTCATTCCACTGTGGTTGTGACAAAAACCAAACCAAACCATGTTAGGTTTGGGTTGAAACTTACAGCTCTTAGCCATTGGCATGACTAGCTAATTCTTTTCTTTTCCCAAAGTCTGCTCAGCCTGATTACATGTTCATGATGGCAGCCAGGTAGGAAGGTAGATGGATTTGGAGTCAGGAAAGCTTGAATTAGAATCCTTCCTATGCCATTTACTAGCTCTGTGACCCTGGGCAAGTCATTTACCCACTGTCTGCTTGTACAATAGGGATAAAAGTAGCACCTAACAGGGTTGTAAGGATCAAATGAGATAACATGTAAAAGGTTTTGAAAACCTTCGAGCATAATATAAAAGCTAGCAATTATTATTTGAAAAAAGGGACACTGGTAGCATAAGAAGGTAGTTCCCAGTTCTAAGTCTAAATCACTAAGGAAATATGGCACCACTGTGGCCTTCTCTAGGTCAGCCTCTCCAGAAGTCTAAAACAAAAAAACAAAATAAAACAAAACATTTTCTCCATCACTAGTCTGATATACAAACCAGGTACAATTTCTGGGGCAACTCATGAAAAACTGTTATCTGCCACTGCTTGCTTCTTGAGTCTTAAATTCTAACTATTAATGTTATGATGTTCGTTTCTATGGGACAGAAGGCACTATGTTCCAGGCTCTGTGCTAGGTTTTGTAGATACAAAGACAAAAATGGCAACAGCGACTAGAGTTTACTTTCCACTGGGCTTGAATCCCAACTCTAAATCTATTGCAACAGCGAATACTTCTTAAAAGGTCACACCGTGCAGAGACTTGTCTTAGCCGGGGGGGTATAAAACTCTGACAGACTCGGTCTGCTGGTCCGGCCTCTCATGGAACTCGGAGCTCTCTGTCTAGCAAGGGAATAAGATGTGCAGAATATAGGGCTAGGAGACACTTTTATCCAAGTCGACAAGACCGAAGCCTGAGGCTTCTGTGAAAGATACAGCTCCCTATTCAGGGAGTGGGTTTTCCAACCAGCACCACATTTGGGTCTGTGAAGATAGAAGTCTCTTGGATGGGGCATGAGCCAGTAACAGGACACTACAGAGAAGACACTAAAGAAGGCTGATTGAAATCCCGAGTTACGTCGATTTGAGCATAACCAACGGACTTGACCATACTCATTTCAACAAATTTTTACTGAGCAAGTACTTACTATGTGCTAAACACTACAAAAGAAATGTGGAAGAATAAAAGTGTTTTTTATGGAACATGAGGTCCTTGCCCACGTGTTTGCAGTCTATTATATGAATGTGTATGGGAATAAGTAACACAATTATGGCAATGCTGTTATGATGTGAAAATGAAACGAGAGGTACAGTGTTCATAATCCACACTGAAACATTAAACCTAAAAGGACTTTTGGTTATCATCTGGTTTCTTATTTTCCAGAGCAGGAAACTGATACCATTAATAGGAAAAATAAATAGTTCAAGGTTACACCATTACTTAGTAGCAAGGTCAGGGAACCCATGTTACCTGAGGGAAAAGCCTCCCTTCTCCAGCATTCTCACCAGAACAAGGATTCATTAATTTCACTAACTATTCATCTCTGAAACTTTGGGAGCCACTAATCATAAGGTGAAACATAATTTGAGTGGGGGAGGAGAGCACAGATCATCTCTGGATCAGGAAATATGGGCTTTGTACAAGACATCCAGAAGAAACCCTAAAAATATACTTCCCATGCTTCACAATTTTGTCCAAAACACACCCTGCTCAGACTAATCAGAACTGGAAGGGCTCTTAAAAACCATCTTGGTCCAATTCTCTCATTTTATAGGACTAGATTGTAAGACCAAGAGGGAAACACTTATCCAAGGTCACATAGGGAGAAAGAAAGAATGGGGAATAGAACTCAGGTCTTCTGTTCTGATTCTTAAGACCAGAATACTTGCCACCTTACCATTCAATGCTTCTCATAGGAATAAGAAGTTCAGGTCTGTCGAAGAGAACAGCTGGGTCAGGATTTCAAAAGTATAAGTGATAGGTTTTCCTTCTCAAGATTTCCAAAGGGTCCCTCAGAACAGGTCTGAGGTATGCATGTGCTGGATGAGAGGAAGGCTGTGGCAGAGAAAGAAGGAACGTGGAGGGCAGCATGTGAGATGAAAAAGGAGAAAATTACTTGGTGTATAAGCCTATATTCCACCATCTCTAAGAGATAGATGCACAGAGCCTCATAGAGCTTGGCAGGGGATAGTTTCATAGAACCTTACAAAATTTGTGGAAGATAAAAGGTTATTTAGTATTAATCCAGAAACTCAGAAACTACAAGTCCATCATTTCACAGAAGTTTCAGCTGCTCATTTTTTCCCTATTGTCTTGGGGCATGCTTGCAAAAGGGAGAGTGTTAGGTAGCTGGGCTACTATAGCATACGCACACCCTCAAATCCATGTTCCTTTTCTTTTGGAGCCATTTCCAATCTTGTCTGAGACAAACTCTTCGCATTCCTACTCCCATCCTATTCCCTTCTTCCTTCCTTCTCTCCAACCACTTTGGCACATCTCACGTCAAGTCCATACCCTTAGTCCCTCAGACTCACCTTTCTATGGGGCAGCACTTGGTTAGGGTTGGGGGGAGGCAGAGATGGGGTTTTCCTCCCCTGTAGGATTTGTCTTCCTTGGTGTTCCAAAGACCAAGATCCTGCCACTTCCACCCAGGGGCTGTTGTGAGATGTAAGAACACATGGGAACTGGAACAGGAAGTTCCCTTCTCTAGTCCCATCCAGGTACTTAGAGGGTCTTCAGAGCTTTAACCCTTAGTGTTCCAGTTATCAGGATAAGAGCCAGTAATGAGGAAAAGGGATTTCTACGGTACCATATAGAGCAGTGATTTTCGAGTGTCGAATATGCATGAGTTTTTCATGAGTATGCATGTGAACAATTCCACCTGTCACCCTCTGTTTTTGACACTGGTTTTTATACCACTCATATACTAAATCATATGCCACCTGACATCTATTGCCAAATCAAACTCTCCTTGATTAATTATTGTCATTGCACCTGTTTTTCTTGCTGTTTTATCCATTTAGTTCTAGTTTCACCAACCAAATGGTAAACTAATTGAAGGCAAGATATCATTATCTCCTACAGGGTGACTGGCTCCTATTAGGCAAATAAGAAGTCTAGAACTAAAGAAATTTACCTTTATTATCTCCTCACACCCAAAGCAGGTAACAAAAGGAAAATAGATGGGGGTTAGGGGAAGGAAGAGAGAAAACTCTTCTTTTTGCTTGTTAGAGAGCAAAGGTAGCTATAATACCCTGGATTTCAGTACTTTGGTGTTTTTCTGTGTCATTCACTCATTAAACTAATTCCTAAGCCTCTCTACTGCATCTCTGGCCTGTCTGGCTTTCCTAGGGTCTCCTGGTTTAACTACAGGGGTGCTTAGTTAGGGGTGTTCACTTTTCAGATGTCTTTTTCAAAGGTTCCCGTCTAGTCCCCTTACCCCTCTCTTTCAGGAAGTAACGATATTGTATAAAGATGTCGAATGATAATACTTGAATTTAAATTTCCACTTTGTGTGGCTTGGCCACCCCCGGTCAGTGTGACTTCAGGCTAGTTGCTCAACTTCTCTGGGTCTCAATTTCCTCATCAGTAAATATTCTATCATGATCTTATGAAATTACTTGAGACTTATAGCTATGTTCCCCTTGAAAAATCTCTTTTAAGTAATTCTTGGAGTCTCAGTTTCCCCATCTGCAAACGCGGACCAGCATGCAACTTCCGAAAGGCTATCCAAGGTTGATTCAAATGCTAGCTCTCACACCACAGTGAGGGGCTGCGTGCGGGGCCGGAGCTGGAGTTGGGCTGGGCCCCACCTGAACTCTTCCCTCTTAGGACGATCCTCTTCGGCCTCGCCTCGCCCCGCCCGCTCGCATCAATGCTGGGAGCAGCTCACGCCAAGGCTAGGAGAGGGGGCGGAGTCCTGAGGTCTCCAGGATGGCCCCGCCCCGCTCGCCGCGGCGGAGCCTGGGGCCTCAGAGAGAGGAGGTGGGCGGCCCCTTTTCAGAAAAGTGACTCTGCGGGCAGTGCCCGCCCGTGGCTAGCTGCCGGTCGGCCAGAGCCGCCACCCCGTGTCCTGACCCGGAGCGGTAAGAGCAGGCCCGAGGATCCTGGGACTTCGGGCCTCACCTCTGAATGGAGCTCGCGAGGCCTGAAGCTGCTGCGCCGGGGAGAAGGGGTGGGGATAGAGCGTGCTGGGACCGGATGTTTTTAGACGGAAGGGGGCGGGATGGAGTGGGCGGAGTCTGGATTAGGCGGGGGAGAAAGGAGAGGAAATGGTGCAGGACGGGAAGGTTGCGAGGGGAGGGGGAGGAAATGGGGGGAAGAGAAAGGAATGGAAGTGAGTTAAGGGAAGGGATAAGGATGGGAAGTAGAGAGAGAGAAAATGGAAAAGGAGTTGGGGGAAAAGTATTGGGAAGTTGGGGGCGGAAAAAGGATAAGAAATGGGGAGAGAAAGTGAAGAAGGGAAGAAAACGGGGTGAGAAGGGGGGAAGAGAAAGGATAGAAAGTGAAGTAGGAAGGGAAAGATGGGGAGAAGGAGGAAGAGAAGTGAAAGAGGAGGAGGGATGGGAGTGGAGACTTTGGAGACCTATGTGTTGGGAAGAAGGGCTTTGAAGGTTGGAGGGAGTCACTGGTGGAAAACTCTCTGGGGGCAGGAGTGGGTCCATGAAGCAGTCACCCCAGCACTGTGCCTGGCCTCCTGGGCTTGCTTTTAATATCCTCCCACCCACTAAAGCAGGATTTCTTAACCTGGGCTGCCTGTTCATTTAGTATTTTTATAACTAATTTCAATATAATTGGATTCCTTTGTTAATTTTATGTATTTTATGCATTTAAAAATGTCATTCATACTGGGAGGGGGTCCATAGACTTCATCTGACTACGGAAGGCATCCGTGACACAAAGAAAGTGAAGAACTCTTATTCTAAAGTATGAACTTGATGCTTAGATTGCCCATATTTAGGTTGTTTCCCTGTTCCACTACTCTGCTTTTCCTGCCTCCTTTCTTCAAGCCAAGAACCAGGCTCATGGCAGTGCCTTTTGAGGGTGTGGCTGTATACCTTGGCCTAGAAGGGGTATGGGGGCAGCTGGAATCTGGGAGAAGAGCCCTCTACAGAACTACAGGCACCTACTGTCAATGGGTAAGGACCATCAGGATTCACCTTTTGTGAGACCTACATCCTAGGATAGGTTTCTGTCGAAGATAAATATCTTGGAAGTACAGGATTTTTTTTTAATGATTTTTTTTTATTTTAAAGCTAAAGCTGGTAAAGTTAGCAATTAAGGGCCTAGTGGCTAGGACATTAGATGTTACAGAATAACACAGACTGAAATTGCAGTAAAGATTGAGTTCAGATATCAAAATTATGTTAGGTATGTGAGGCACTTGGAGAGGAATCATCAATATTAAAACATCTATGATGGCACCCAGGCTTGTACAGGAGGAATATGATGGTTGTGGTTTGGGGAGTAGATTCTTCCTTGGGGAGTAGAGGCCATTACTAACACTCGTAACTTTTCTTTTCAGAGGCAGATACTGAAATTCCTAGGCTCAGTTTTTCTGACACCGATTGTACAACCTCTGTTCAAAAATAGTCACAAATAATCTTGTAAAAATCTATTGAATCTGTTGCTTAGAAATATATTTTTCATCTTGACCGTAATGTGGTTTTTGTTGTGTGAGATGACCTTGTTAATCTTCACACTCACAGTCAAATTTGAGTTTCCATCCTAGCTAGTCCCTATAATATTTTAAAACACTGATTTATTTTGAAGGTTTTTTCTCCCCAGATAGTAATAACTCATATTTTTATATTACTTTACGGTTTGCAAAATGCTTTTCTCATCACAGCCTTGTAAGATAACATAGTACAAATAATGTAGCTTTTGGCACAGAGGATGGAGTGCTGGGCCTGGACTCAGGAAGACCTCTTGAGTACAAATCTGGTCTTACACATTTTTTTAGCTTTGCAAACCTGGGCAAGTTCCTTAACCACTAATTGCCTCAGTTTCCTCAGCTGTAGAATGGGGATAATAATAATTGCACCCTTCTCCCAGGGTTCTTGTGAGGCTCAAATGAGACAATACTTGTTTGTTGTTTTTTTTGTTTTTGGTGGGGGGAAGGCAGGGCAATTGGGGTTAAGTGAGTTGCCCAAGGTCACACGGTTAGTAAGTGTTAAGTGTCTGAGGCTGGTTTTGAACTCAGGTCTTCCTGACTCCAGGACCAGTGCTCTACTATTCACTTCACCTAGCTGCCCCTGTGGTTTGTTTTTTAAAAGCACTTAGACCAGTTCCTGGTCCATAGTAGATGCTATGTACATGCTTATTCTCTTCCCTTCTCCCCAGATGTTATACTTCCCATCATAAAGCTGAAAAAAATTGAAACTCAAAGATGTTGAGTCATATAGCATATGAACGTTAGAGCCAAGACTCAAACCCATGTTCATGCAAATCTGTCATTCTTGTAATTTTTTTATATATGCATCTATACATACACACATAACATATATTTCTATATACACACATACATATGTAAACTAGGGAGGTCAGTATAGGCATACCATTTTTTAAAATAGAATTTCAGATACTGTGTTTTTTTAAACAAATGGGAGGTATATGCATCCCTGCTCAGAACAAGGCAATTAGTGCCATTTTTTTCAATTCACATTTTGGTAAATCTCAGAATATTTCAAAGTTTTTTCATTATTATTTTATCTGTTTTAGTGATCTGTGATTGGTGATCTTTGATGTTACTGTTATAATTGTTCTGAGGTGCTGCTGTGTTCTTATAAGATGATGAACTTAATCATAAATATGTGTGTTCTGACTGCTGCACCCAAGGGCCATTCCCTAACTCTCTTCTCCTCAGGCCTGCCCATTCCCTGTGATAAAACAGTATTGAAATTAAATCAGTTATTAATCCTACAGTGGCCTCTAAGTGTTACCTTATTTTAATAAATTACCACAGCCACCCCAGCCTTCAGTAAATAACCACTCTGATCAATCAAACAGACATCATCATGGAGGCAAGACACTCCACCAGCAGAAGGATTAGTACTCCCTGAAGGCTCAAATGATGGTTACATTTTTTAGCATTAATTAAGGTATGTACATTTTTTTTTAGACATAATACACATTTAACAGACTACCGTATAGTGTAAACATAACTTTTATGTGCTCTGGAAAACCAAAAAATTCCTGTAACTCACTTTATTGCAATATTCACTTTATTGCTGTGGTCTGGAACCAAAACCAGCAATATCTTAAAGGTATGCCTGTAGTCAGAGTGGAGGAAGGAGAGCATTCCCGGCTTCGGGGATAGCTTGAGAAAATACTTAAAGCCAAGAGATCTTGACTATAGTTCAGATCCTTGGCTCTTGTTGGTGTCTCTTGGGGGTAAGGTATGTAAGAGGACTGGAAAAGTAGGGAGGAGCCTAGGTTATGACACAACTTTGAAAGTTGAACAGCATTTTGTATTTGATGCAGAAAGCTATATGGAGCCACTGGAATTTATTGAGTAGAGTGTGTGTGTGTGTGTGTCTGTGTGACATGATTAGACCTGTGTTTTAGGAAAATCACTTTAGTGGCTGAGTTTAGGATGGATTGGAGTGAGGAGAGATTTGAGGTGGGCAGATGCACCAGCAGGCTATTGTAGTAATCAAGGCATGAGGGGATGAGGGCCTGCACCAGACTGGTGTGTGTTCCAGGAGTGAAGGCTTATTCCAGTGATGTTGCAAAGGTGATATTGGCAGGCCTTGGCAACAGCTTGGATGTGAGGGGTGAGAGATAATGAGGAGTCCAGGATTGACTTGTAGGTTAAGAGCCTGAGGGACTGGGAAGATGGTGTTGCCCTCTCCAGTAATAGAGAAGGTGAATGGGGGGAGGGTTTAAGGGGAAAGAAAATGAATTTTGTTTTGGACATACTGAGTTTAAGATGTCTACTGGACATACAGTTTGAGATGTCTGAAAGGCAATTGGAGATGGGAGTTTGAAGGTCAGGAGATAGATTGGGGCAGGAAAGGTAGATCTGACAATCATCAGCTTAAAGATGGTAATTATATCCAGAGGAGCCAATGAGTTCACAAAATGCATAGTATAGAGCAGTGGTTCTCAACCTTCCTAATGCCGCGACCCTTTAATACAGTTCCTCCACTTTTGTGGTGACCCCCAACCATAAAATTATTTTTGTTGCTACTTCATAACTAATTTTGCTACTGTTATGAATCGTAATGTAAATATCTGATATGCAGGATGTATTTTCATTGTTACAAATTGAACATAACCCACAGGTTGAAAACAGCTAGTATAGAGGATGGAGACCTTGAGGGGACCCCTATGGGTGTGATTTGGAGGAGGATCCAGCAAAGAAGACTGTAGGAGTGGTCAGATAAGGAGGAGAACCAGGAGAGAGTAGTGTTCTGAAAACCTAGAGAGTAGAAAGTACCAAGGAGGAGAGAGAGTGATCAGCAGTATCCAAGGCTGCAAAGGGATCAGAAAGAAATGAGGTTTGTGAAAAGGCCTTGGATTTGGCAACTAAGTGGTCATTGGCAGCTTTGGAGAGCAGTTTTGGTGGAATGATGAGGTTGGAAACCAGATTATAAAGAGTTAAGAATGGGAGGAGAGAAAGTGGAGGTTCCTGTTGTAGAAGGCCTTTTTGAGGAATTTAGCTACAAAGGGCTGAAGAGATAATGGACCATAGTTACCAGGGGTGGAAGGATCGATTGAGTCAGGGGTTTTTCAGGATAAGAAAGATGTGGACACCTTTGTAGACAATAAAGAAGGAGCCAGTATAGTATAATGAACATCTATTAAGTGCATACAGAGATGTGTCTTGTTGGAGAATAGCCAAGAAATCAGTGTCACCAGATTGAAGAGTGCTTGTGGAGAAGTAAGGTGTAAGAAGACTGGAAAGATAGGAGGGGTTTAGGTTATCTAGAGAGGGAGAGATTAAAAATAAATGAAAGAGTGGGAATGACAAGAGACAATCTGTTGGAAGAGATAGGATGGAATAGCATTTTGTATTTAATCCTGGAGGCAACAGGAAGCTACTTAGGTTTATGAGAAGGGGGATAATATGATCAGAGCTGCACTTTAGGAAAATCACTTTAGTGGCTAATGTAGAATGGACTAGAAAGGAGAGAGACTTGAGGGAGGCATATTCCCATAATCCACATGTGAGGTGATGAGGGCCTACCCCAGAGTGGTGGCAGGGTCAGAGGCTTTGGCAATAGATTGGATATAGGGAGTTCTCACTGTTTTCCTCCTTACCTTAGTTTGTTGTTTGGGAAATATAGTCCACATTTCTATAACATTCTACTGCTTGAAAGTAATTTTTCTCATTTATGATAACCCTTTGGGATTATGTTACTCATATGTGATCCAGGTTTTGCCAGTGAGGAAACAGATTCAGAAGTAAAATGACTTCCCCAGTTGCATGGCTAGTAAACGGCAGCCAGAAATTGAATTCAGATCTAATGACTCCAAATATAATACTTTTTTCATTATGTTATATTGCCCCTGAAAAACCAGTAATGAACTCAATTATTTAAAGAAAGAAATCCTCCTAGTTACAAATGAGAATAAAAAAATAATATTTCAGCCAGGTCAGCATGAGAAACTTTAAAAGCCAGATACTTAATGCTAATTCTATTTTTACTTTCCTATTTGTTCATAAACTGGAAAAGAAAGGCTGGCTTTCCTGTTCTTTCAGTTTTCAAAATATTTCTAAAATTTCAGAAAAAGTTTCCCTTAAGGGGTGAACTTTCTCCTATGTGTCTGATTCATCCACTTGTTTGTGATTTTCCAACATCAGTAAACATTTCTTGACTGGTTGTTCATTGATTAGGTTAAAGAGAAGATGGAGGCATGCTTTTGTCTGGAAAGGGCCTTAAGGATTATGCAGCCTAGCCCCCAACTTTAGAAGTGAAATGATTTACCTCTGGTCTCACTGTAGCTTTAGAGAGCTATTGTAGTTTGGGGCAAGAAGTTTGAGCTTGGCCTCCTGGGCATGAGAACCTGTAGCAGGTTTTATTGAAGAGTGATTTTAGTATGCAGTGGTTTTTAGGTATAGGTTTGTCAAATACTAATTTTTTTATATAGGTTCATTCTCTACACCCTGTTGCTTTTCCCCCTCTGTACCTAGGAGTTTTAAAAAATTATTGCGTTATGCTCTATTGTGAAATCTGTGGGTACTAGTCTCAGTTTTTATGCATTTTTGTCATTATTGTATAAGGTTTTTCTTTATCTCTTTTCATTGATTCTTGTAGGTATATAGGAATTCAGATGATTTTAGTTATGTGTTAATAATTTACAAAATCACTATTGCCATTCATTTTTAATTGCTTTGGATTTTCTAGTTACATGTTTGTCACTGGCAAATAGAGATGAATTTATTCATTGTAAGTGTTCATGTTGCTTATTCCTTTATTTTTCCTGCCTCATTCGCCACTGCTTAGAGATCTTTGTTTTCTGTAATTGACAAGTATTCTCTTTCCCTTCCACCCCATCCCCAACTATTTAGATTTCAAAAAGTATTTAAATAGTACTGGTAAAAGTATACACCCCTGTATTGGCATTGGATACTAGGCACTGGGAATACAGACATAAAAATCAATAGCCCCTGGTCTCAGTGAGTTTATTTTATGTCCTGGGGAAAACAGAACAACATGTAAACATATAAATAAAACATACAAACTCTCTACAAGGTAATTGTGAGTTGGGAAGGCACTGATAGATCAAGAAAGGTCTCCTGTAGGGTAGGAGGTGCTACTTGGGCTGAGCTCTGGAGAAAGCTAGGAATTCTGAGAGGCAAAGGAGAGGTGTGGCAAGAGGGCATCATAGGCCTGGGGACCTGGTACCTCCCTAGTCTGGGAGATGAGATGTCCCAGCAGGAAAACAGCAAATAGCTGGGAGGCCACTTTGGCCAGAACATCCACTGTGTAAAGGAGAGGAATGTGTAGTGAGCCTGGAGATGTGGAGGCCAGGAGCCAGATTTTGTCGAGTTTGAAATGCCAAATAGTCTTTTGACATGAATAAATGTATTTAACAAAGCTTTTCTTTGTGTCTATTGTTATATGCTCATATATAGCCTTTATTTTTCATGGTAATAGCTTATATTATTATTAAACCATTCTTGCATTAGTCACAAATCCTACTTGTGGTTTTTTGGGCTCTATTTCTGTATTGTAATTTAACATTTTTGTATCAATTTCCATTAACAATATTATTCTATCATGTTCCTTCCTAGCTTTGTCTTTTTTTAGTTTAGGGATCAAACCCATCCATATTTTTTTCATAGAAAGTATTAATTATTTTACCATCTTTCACATTTTTAAAACAAAACCTCTCACCATAATGTAGGAATTGACCTGTACTTTAAATTTGTTGTGACTCCACCTAGGCTGTTACTTGGCTTTGCCCACCATTTTTTGAATGGGCTCCCTCATCCTCACAGTGGAGGGTGTTCAGGAGGAAACCATACTGGGATGGACAGTTGAGGAAATGGGGGTATAGCATGGAGAACAGATGTCTTGGGGGACATGTTCTTTAGACACTTGAAAAGTATCCCATAGAAGAGAGAGCAGAGCCTGGCATTTAAAGCACTCCAGAATCTGACTTTTGGGATGGCTAGGTAGTGCAGTGAATAGAGCACTGGCCCTGGAGTCAGGAGGACCTGAGTTCAAATCCAGCCTCAGATACTTAACACTTACTAGCCGTGGGACCTTGGGCAAGTCACTGAACACCAGTTGCCCTGCCCTCCAAAAAAAAAAAGCAGAATCTGACTTTTACATGATCTTAGATTTTATTGGTTTCAGTTTTATTTCATATCACTTTCCTTACTATTCTCTCCATTCCAATTAATTGGCCTCCTCCCTGTGACTCCCCTCTCCCTCACAACATTCCATTTTCTGCTTGCTTGTGTTTGTATGTAGAATATGGCTGGAAGGCCTGCACATCTCACCTGCCTCACAGAATCCTGTTTCCTGCAGGTAGGATCAGCTCAGTAGAAGAGGTCTGTCTGGATATCTCCTGGTAGCATTCTCTCTTTAAATTACTTTGTACATCTCTTATAATTACTTATCTATGTAAGTCCTCCCAAAATAGAATATAAATTCGTTGAGGGCAGAAATGATGTCTCTAGTTCAGTGCTTTGTACATGTAGTAGGTGCTTACTGGATGTTTGCTTTAAGTCAGTCCTCTTTGAGGTGAGGTAAGTCTAGTTAGGTTATCCACTTCTGGTTTTGTTATTTTTTTGTATTCTATTTTTTTGAAGATAACTGTTTCTTTTCACTTTTCAAATTAGCATAAAGCTACATAATTCAATATTATTTTTAATACTTAACTTTTTGTTTGGGAGGCTTTGCTTGTAGTTCAAAGATTTCTTTGAAGTGCATAGTTCTTGGAGATGACTTTTTTTTTTAAATTAAATTTTTATTTTTATTTTTGTTTACATCATTCATTTCCATGAAATTTTGAGTTACAAATTATCTCCCCATCTTTCCCCTACCCACCGCCCCAAAACAGCCATGGGATGACTTTTCAAAGTCTGACTACATCTCCAAGGTGTCTCTTGACTTCAAAATGAATATTGATTTTTCCAGGTAGATAATATTGGGTTCCTGCCAGGTGTCTTAATTTTGAATATGTTGTATTCCAAGTTTTCTTATGTCCCCTTTTTCTTTCTTGAAAGAGTGTGATGTAAACATTATATATATATGTCTGTCCTGGGTGCTTCCTTGTCTTAAGTCCAGCACATTCTTTCTATTTGTATTGCTAAATTCTGAAATGTTTTCTTAAAGATTTCCTGGAACATATCATTCAGTCCCTTTTGTTTTTCTAAATTTTCTGGGGTAGCAGCAATCCTGAGATTGCTGGGAGCTATTTTTATGGCCTTTCTCTTGAATCTGCATGTTTTCTTTTTGGAATTCAGTCAGTTAACACCATTTATTAAGTTTCTAACCTGTTCCAGCCCTAGAATCTCTAGGGGGAAAAATTCGTTGGGTCTCTCCCCTCAATTTAGCAAGCAATTCTTCTTTTTCCTATATAGTAAGACATGTTTGTTTCTCAGGCTTTTTTGAAGTTTTCTCCATATTGTTCATTTTGTTTTTTTTTCCATTCATTTTTTTCTTTTAACAGCTTTCAAAATTTTCTCCAATGTTTTTTTTTATAAATTCAGACTTTTATGTGGTCTTATGATATACTTAATACCAGTTCTTGCTTAATTTCCACAAAGTGTTGTTCATTTGAAGATGTCTTTCCAATATTGTTGTTTCTGTTATTGATTCATTTGTATAGTAATTAATTTTCTTTCTTTCTTTTGTATTTTT
>CM053590.1:108934259-108956394 GCA_028646515.1 Pseudochirops corinnae
TTATGCTTATTCTTACTCATGGTTGTTCAGACCGTGATTTTTTTTTTAAATTTCTGTGGGGCTCTGCTTCCAGAAGGGAAAGCTCTGTGCCAAATCGCTGGGGTCCTCCCAGCTGCCATAGCTCTCAGGAAGATGCTGGGACTCTTCCTATTGACTTCCGGCTGACTGGATAGTGAAGACTGCAGAACCGAGGCCCAAGACGGCGATCCAGATCCAGGCCGCTCAACATAAGAGCTCTTGGCCTGAGAACAATCGCTCAGTCCCCCTGCGGTCTGCAGGCCACGGGCAGGAAGCTGCAACACGGAGGCGGGTGCAAAACCTCTGCCTTTTGCTTTTCCACTCTGGAAGCCTTTCGGCTGGACTGCTCCTCCCTCCCAACTTAGGAAGCTCTACTGACCTAGTTCTAAACGCTGCTCACAGCTGCCGCTAATCCGCTCACCAGAGAGGCTCCTCTGCTCCTCCACTCCTCTGGTCCAGCCGCCCCCGGGGCACAGCTGCGGCTTCAGGCCAGGCTGGTTTCGGTTCGCAGTGCTGATATGGTTCCTCATAGCCAAGCTGACTTTACTGGGAAGTATCTTTGTGTGCGTTTTGGAGTTCTAGGATTGGTTTAGAGTCCTATTCCATGGGTATTTTGGGGTGGCTATGTGAGAGCTGCGATATGTTGCTGCTGCTACGCTGCCATCTTGGCTCTGCCCCCCTTTAATGCTTTTAAATATAGGGTCAGTATTCTATTAATTCTCTATGCCATGTTACAGATGGTGTGAGTGAGGGGGCCATTCATGGGCTCCACTGAGCTCCAGGTGCTAGAGAGGGAGGGTATGAGCCCTGGAGAGGGCTGTAGTTCTAGACTTGATCTAGTTTTCCCTAATGGTTCCATTTTTTGTCTGCAGCTCAACCTGCTTCCCGGCTTCCTGCCCTTCTAAAGGAGGGGAGTACCAGAGAGATGGTGGATGCTTTCTTTTCCTCTGGGATCCATGTGAGTTATGGACTTTGGCAGGCTGATATGATATGACATTACTCTTATGTTCTGAGAATAGCCCTTGACTTTGAAATGCCTATTGAGTAAAGAGCACTTTTCTAGGTATTCAGGGAGATACAAAGTTTAAGACATTGCACCTACCGTCATGAAGATTACAATCTAGTAATAATAGGATATGATAAAGAAGTACAAGGAAAGTGCTATATGAAGTCTAAGGGGAAGAGAGGTGATTGCCAAATTAGGTAATGAGAGTAGATTTCATGGAGGAGGTGGCATTTGAGTTTAGGTTTTTTATTTTAAACTTCAAGTGGAAGGCTTTTATGAAGCCAAAACCTTATATTTGCCAATATTATTATTAGTTCCCCAAAATATCTTTGTATTTAGTAAGTTACAATAGCTAGTTTATTTAATATCAGGAAGTCAGTCTGCAATTAACACCTTGTCAGTGTATTTGATTATAACTAAAGAAACTAGTTGTCTAAGATGTTTTGTATACTACAGTATATTCTCTTACACACTCTAGTTCTTTTGAATAAGAAGTACAGATAGTAAAAATATATTTTGTACTTTGACTACAAAGAAATAAAATATAGCTTCAGAAAAATATAACACAAGAAAAAAACTCCTTTGATTAGAAGTCATGCCCTTCATAACATTCATCTATAGTGTAATATCACAGCATGCCTCACCAATCCAAATCAGTCTTCTCATGATATGCCAAACTTATGGACTAAAATGTTTGTCCAGTATTTTGGGGGGGAGGGATGGGTTTTAGTAGGCATAAAATACTTTAATTTTCCAAAAGGATAACCTAGTAGCAATAAGCTTCTTTTCTAACATTCTTAAAATGATTATGGTTATTGTTGCTTTTGAAACACGGGACACATGCAGTTGTCTTCAGATACAGTGTACCTAGACTTTTTATAGAAACCAACATTTTTTGTGGAAAACACTCAGGGGTAATTTTGTAACAGTTCAATTTTTTTACTTAGCAAAGTAAGAGCAGATAACAGTTTTCCCAGTTGCTTTCTTCTACATTCATTATTTAGAATAAAATTTTCTACTCTTTTCTCTTTGCACATGAGTGAGTGAGTTTATGTTCTGTTAATCAGGGTAGTTGTAGCAACAGTCTGCCCTGTAGTGACATCTTCTACACTGTAACATAATAATTCCCTGATTTCTTCATGTGCTCAAATGACCTCATAAATTGCTTGGGGCTGACCACTGTAGTTTCTGTTAGCTGATGAAGAGCCTTAAAAAAACCTCTGTTTAGCTCTATTGCAGTATTCTGGCTCAAATCCACCTCTTTCAATAGACGTGGGTCAAACATAGATGTTTCATGATTGCAATGAGGACAGGTCCTAAGGGAGAAATTCACATCTGACTTCCTCTTTAGCTCCAGCTCTTGAATTTAGCTTTAAAAGATAGGTAGGATCATTAAAGACAGTGATAGCAAGGAGACAACATAGCAAAATCTATGAGATGCATCCAAAGCAGTATTTAGGGGAAATTTCATATCTCTAAATACTTACATCAGTGAAATAGAGAATGAGCAGATCAATGAATTGGGCATGTCACTAAAAAAAAAAACTAGAAAAAGGACAAATTAAAAATCACCAAATTGAAAATCCTGAAAATCAAAGGAGAGATTAATAAAATTAAAAGTAAGAAACTAATAAGTAAAACTAGAATCTGCTTTTATGTTACAAAGCCCACTAAAATAGATAAACCATTGGTTAATTTGATTTTTAAAAAGAAAGAAGAAAACCAGATTACTAGTATAAAAAATGAAAGGGGCAAATTCACCAGTGAAGAAGAAATTAAAAGAATTATTAGGAGCTGTTTTGTCCAATTATATGCCAATAAATCTAACAATCTAAGTGAAATGGATGAATAGTTACAAAATGTAAATTGCCAAAATTAACAGAATAGAATACCTAAATAAGCCTATCTTAGAGAAAGAAATTGAACAAGCCATCAATGAACTCCCTAAGAAAAAATCCTCAGAGCCAGATGGTTTCACAAGTGAATTCTACCAAACATTTAAAGTATCCCAATACTATATAATCTATTTGGAAAAATATGTGAAGAAGGAGTCTTACCAAATTCCTTTTATGCCACAAATATGGTGTTGATACCTAAACTAAGAAGAGTGAAAACAGAGAAAGAAAACTATAGACCAATTTTCCTAATGAATATTGATGCTAAAAATTTAAGTAAAATAGTAGCAAGGAGATTACAGCAATTACACTATGGCCAGGTGGGATTTATGCCAGGAATTCAGGGCTGGTTCAGTATTAAGAAAACTATCAGTATAATTTACCATATCAACAATAAAACCAACAGAAATTATGATTATCTCAATAGACACAGAGAAAATCTTTGTTAAAAAGCCATACCTATTCCTACTGAAAACACAAGAGAACATAGGAATAAATGGAACTTTCCTTAAAATTATAAATAATAATTATCTAAAACCACCAGCAAGCATTATCTATAATGGGGATAAGCTTCCCAGTAAGATGAGGGGCAAAGCAAGGATGCCTATTATTGCCATTGTTATTGAATATTTTACTAGAAATGCTAGCTATAGACTTAAGGTGGGGGGGAAAGAAATTGAAGTAATTAGAATAGGCAATGAGAAAACAAAACTATCGTTCTTTGCAGATGATATGATGGTTTACTTAGGGCAGCGGTTCTCAATCTGTGGGTTATGTTCAATTTGTAACAATGAAAATACATCCTGCATATCAGATATTTACATTATGATTCATAACAGTAGCAAAATTACAGTTATGAAGTAGCAACGAAAATGATTTTGTGGTTGGGGGTCACCACAACAAGAGGAACAATATTAAAGGATCGCGCGGCATTAGGAAGCTTGAGAACCACTGACTTAGAGAATCCTAGAGAATCAACTAAAAAACTACTTGAAATAATTAACAACTTTAGCAAAGTTGCAGGATATAAAATAAACCTACATAAATAATCAACATTTATGTATATTATCAGCAAAGTCTAGCAGCAAGAGATAGAAAGAGAAATTCCTTTGCAAACAATTGTAGACAATACAAAGTACTTGGGAGCCTACTTGCCAAGATAAACCCAGGAACTATATGAACACAATTACAAAACTAATACAAATAAAGTCAGATCTAAAGAATGGGGAAAATATTAATTTCCATGGGTAGGCTGGGCCAATATAATAAAAATGATAATTCTACCTAAATTAATCTACTTATTCAGCTCCATACCAAGTCAGGCTACCAAAAAATTATTTTATAGAGCTAGAAGAAGTTTTTAAAAAATCATCTGGAAGAACCAAGAATCAGTGGGGAAAAATGTGAAGGAAGGTGGCCTAGCCATACAGATCTCAAGCTGTGTTACAGAGCAGTGATCATTAAAACAGTCTAGTAGTGGCTAAGAAATAAGAGTGTGGGTCAGTTGAATAGACTAGGTACACAATACCTAGTAAATGATCATAGTAATTTAGTATTTGATAAACCCAAAGATCCAAACTTTTGGGGCAAAAACTAGAAAATGGTACGGCAGAAACTAGGTATAGACCAACATCTTACACCATTTACCAAGATAAGGTCAAAAGGAGTACATAATTTAGATATAAAAGGTGATACCATAAGCAAATTAGCAGAGCATGGAATAGTTTACCTGTCAGTTCTATGGATAAAGGAAGAATTTAGGACCAAATAAGATATAGAGAACATTGCAAAAAGTGAAACAGATAATTTTAATTACACTAAAGTTAAATTTTTTTTTCACAAACAAAATCAATGCAACCAAAATTAGAAGGTAAGTGGAAAACTGGGGGGAAATTTTTACAGCAAGTATTTCTGATAAAGGTCTTATTTTTCAGCTATATAGAGAAGTGAGTCAAATTTATAAGAATCAAATCATTCCCCAGTAGATAAGTGGTCAAAGGATATGAACAGTCAGTTTTCAGACAAAGAAATCAAAGCTATCTATAGTATATAATATACCAAACATAGCATAGCAAGATAGACAAATATAGTATATCAAAGTTATTTATAACCATAAAGCTATCTAAGCCATGTATTTCCATTTATCTATGGAGGAAAAATGCTATAAATCACAATGGATTAGAAAAACAGAAGATAAAACAACTCTGAGGTACCACCTCATACCTCTCAGATTGGCTAATAGGACAAAATAGGAAATTAGTAAATGTTGGAGGGGATTTGGGAAAATAGGGACACCAGTGCACTGACAGTGGAGTTGTAAATTGTTCCAGCCATTCTAGAGAGCAATTTGGAACTATGCCCAAAGGGCTATAAAACTGCATACTCTTTGACCCAGTAATATCACTACTACATCTATATCCAGAAGATGCTTTTTTTGAAAAAAAAAAGGGAAAAGAACCTATTTGTACAACATATTTACAGCAGCTTTTTTGTAGTGACTAATAATTGGAAATTGAGGGCATGCCCATCAATTGGGGAATGATTGAACCAGTTGTGGTATATGATTGTAATGGAATATTATTGTGTTATAAGAAATGACAAGCAGGATAACTTCAGAAAAATTGAAAGATTTACATGAATTTACACAGAGTAAAGTGAGCAGAACCAGAACATAGGACACAATGACAGCAATATTGTATGATAAACAACTGTGAATGACTTAGCTATTCTTGGCAATACAATATTCCAAAACAATTCCAAAGGACTTGTGATGAAAAATGCTATCCACCTCCACCACCAACTGACAGTGTCTGAATACAGATTGAAGAATATTTTCTCTCTGTGTCTTTCTTTCTATGCCTCTCTCTCTTTCATTTTCTTGTTTTTTTCCCCATTAAATGACTAATATGGAAATGTTCTACATGATTACACATGTATAATCTATATCAGATTGTTTTCCATCTCAGGGAAGGAGAGAGGGATAAAATTTGGAACTCAAAACCTATCAATGAATGTTTAAAATTATTTTTACATGTAATTGGGGAAAAAATAAAATATTTTCTAAAAATAAAGAATAGGTAGGAAATCCAACAGATAAAGAACTTCCAACAAATAGTTTGATTTGACTGGAGGGAGAATAACATGAAATCTAAAGTGTAAATATAAGGTGGTAGAAGATTTTGAAGCTCTCTAAATGCCTGATTGAAGCATTTTTTTTTTTGGTAATTATTGGGTGGCAGTTAAGAACCATTGAAGGGATTTTGAGCACATCTTTGCCTAAGGGAAATAACTCTGGCATTGGTATGAAGGATTAGTTAGAAGAGAAAGAACCTAGAGATAGGAAGACCTGTTAGGAAGTTACTTTATTAGTCCTAGAGTCATGGAAATGGGAATAGAAAGGAGACAGAGATGAGACATATTTCAGAGGTAGAATCAGTAAGTCTTTATCAATAATTGGTTTTAAGAGCTAAGGAAATGGAAGACTTCAAAAACTAAGATTTCCAATATAGATGACTGGGTGAATCATGTTATTATTGACAGAAGTAGTGAAGTCAGAAGGAAGAATACATTTTATGAGGAAAACAATAAGTTGGATTTTGAACATGTTTGAAATCAGGCAGAAATATTGTGTAGGCAGATGGAGATAGATTGGACTTAGAGAGAACAGGAATAGACATATAGATTTTGGAGTCATCAATGTAGAGAGGAAGACTTTATAGTGAGGGTTCTTCACTGGGGTCCATTAACTTGGGTTTCTTCTTTAAAAAATATTTTGATAACTATATTTTAATATAATGATTTCCTCTCTATTTTATTTAATACATTTAAAAACATTCTGATTAAGGCTCCATAGACTTCTCTGAACTGCCCAAGGAGCCTGTGACACAAAAAGTTAAAAGGATGAGTAGGAATTCATCAGACAAAGAAGTTGAGAAAGGGCAAGTTAAGGAAAGGAACAGAGTAAGAATGGGCCCAGGGACAGAGGCTGTTCTTCTCTTCATAATCTAGAATTTGTCCTCTTAGGTTGGGATATCACTTAATTGTATTCAGATTTGTTCCCCTCCCTTCACAGCGTAGTGTGGTGGTATAAGTGCTAGGTGCAGAGTCAGGAGAGACTGTCTGGTGCATACGAGTTAAATGATCATGGACAAGATTCTTCTTTTCTGAGCTTCATTTTCTTCATCTCTAAAATGTGGACAGTAGTTCTCACAGGTTGTCATGAGAATCAAATTAGATATGTTTGTAAAACTCTTTGCATGGCTCAGAGTAGTATCTAAAATTCACTCATTCTTGGTCTTTTGACTTTGTCACATCCCGCCCTGTAGATTCAGACATGAAGGGTAAGATTGCCCTGAGGTCAGTTTGCACTGAGCCAGACTGTCTCACTGTTTCAGGGACCAGTGTCATTTGGAGATGTGCCCTTTTATCTCTCTCGGGAAGAATGGGGGTGTCTGGATCCTGCTCAGAGGGACCTCTTCTGGGACATAAAACGGGAGAACTTCCACAATATGTCTCTGGGTAAGAACGAGTTTTCATCCATGGTTGAGTCATATGTTCAGTTCTGAGTTCTATAGACTGTTGATCCCTGTGTCACTTAAGGTAGTGATTACTCCTAGTTTGGCCTGTGGCAAAGGAAGTATGACTGTGGCTGACCTTTTAGACAAATAACTTCCCCAGAAGTTGTAGGGTCTTCATCTGCTTCCTTTTGCCCATGTGATTTTCCAGATGGTTTTCCAGATTCCATTAGCAGGGTGGGTAGGTATGAGTGCTTCCTTGTTGTGGAGGAAACTTCACACTGGTCATAAAGCAGAAAGGAACAGTCAAGATGGTCTCTTCTTCAGTCCCTTGCCCTGGCATGGTTTGATAGGTAGGCATAGTCCCTTACTTCTTCTTAAAGTTAGGTAATTTAATTTGGCTTTTCTTGTATCAGATGAGATGCCTGATCATCTGTTTTTCCACCCAGGTTTGGGGATCAAGAGCCAAAATGAGAAAACTTCCTACCAGGTTAGTTTGAAAGAAGTGGAGTCACTACCTGGCAGATCTGGAGGTGACGTGTCCTGGAGCACTGAGGAAGGTGAAGTCTGGGAAAGTGAGAATCAACCTGACCCAGAGCTGGGGCAAGAGCGCCCCGTGGGGGTGAAGAGAGGACGCCCTCCCACACGCCGGAGACAGTTCCAAGACTTGGCAGCTGAGAAACCCCACAGCTGCCAGCAATGTGGAAAACGCTTCCGTTGGGGCTCAGACCTGTCACGGCACCAGCGTACACACACAGGTGAGAAGCCCCACAAGTGCCAGGAATGTGAGAAGAGTTTCCGCAGCTCCTCAGACCTTGTTCGCCACCAGGGTGTCCACACAGGTGAGAAACCTTTCACCTGTACTGAGTGTGGCAAGAGCTTCAGCCGAAGTGCATACCTCACTGACCACCAGCGTATCCATACAGGTGAGAAGCCTTATGAGTGCACTGAATGTGGAAAGAGCTTCTCTCTCCGCTCCTACCTTCTAGACCATCGCCGAGTGCACACTGGTGAGCGTCCCTTTGGCTGCAGTGAATGTGACAAGAGTTTCAAGCAGCGCGCACACCTCATCGCCCACCAGAGCCTTCATGTAAAGATGGCACAGTCGGTGGGATGACCGCAGCTCTCTCCATGGAGGGGGAGCCTTCAGGTGGAGAGGAGATTCTGAAGGAAGACAACAGAAGATTGCTTTGATCACCCAGCATTGATGATGGCCCGCCTGAGCACACAGCAGAATATCTGAAAATTCCCCTTTCTAACTGAAGGTCATTCTTGCCCCTCAGGATACCATGAAGATCTCTTCATCCTTCATTTCTCTAATAGTTATGTTTCTCCCACCTACAGCAAATATTGACTTCAGCCAAACAAAGAACTTGACTATCACAAGAAACTAGAGGCATTTCAATTTCCTTGGTCCCTTTGAACTTCATCTTCAGAAACTCACAGAACATATGCATCCATCCATATTTCACAAAACCAAGAAAATAGTTTTACTACTTTTTAAAATTTATTTTTCCCTTCTCTTTTCTTTGTTCTGTATTCTTTCCCATTTCCTCTCTCGTTTTCACTTAATGTTTCCAGAGTCTGGGAATATATACTAGTTTGAAGGGATAAGGACATGCAGTGAGATGTAGGGAAGTTGAGACAAATCCCTTACCTGCCCATTCTTTGCACATTTCCTTCCCTGACCACCATCCAACCTCAACACCATGGACCCCTGGCCATAACAATGCTTTTATCTTTTTCCACCCTGATAGATTCACAGACAAAGGAACCAGCCACCTTCCAGCAGGGTGCAGCTGCCCCTCTCTTGGGGAAGCCACCATCACTCCCATTAGTACTAAACCTCCTGTCCTTGTTGACCTGTAACTTCCGGAAATGGGAAGAGGGGAAGGGAGTGGTTGGTGAAATAATCCATGGGAAGTATTTGAGTATGGGGTGATAGAGTAGGTGTTCTTTCTCAGCCTCCTTCCCTTTTTTGCTTTTTTTTTTGGAGGGCAATTGGGGTTAAGTGACTTGGCCAAAGTCACACAGCTAGTAAGTGTATCAAATGTCTGAATCTGGATTTGAACTCAGGTCCTCCTGACTCCAGTGCCAGTGCTCTATTCACTGCACCACTTAGCTGCCCCTGCCTCCTCCCCTTTTACTCCCTGATTCTGCCCCTGTCTCACTTGCTTCTTTTAGAGCATTTTTTCTTCACACAGCAGCATACTGAATGTCCCTGCATCTCTAGAGTCTTGAGTACTGAAGTAGACTCTAGGTGGAGCCTCATCTGGGGTTTAGGAAGGACTCCAGTGGGGATTTCAGGCCTCTTGATCTTTGAAGGAGGTTGAAGAAGACAGTTCTTAATCGTTCTCTCTTTTGGAGGCTACGGAGAATATCTTGTACATGTTCTCTATCTCTCCTCCCTGTACCTAAGCTCCCAATGACCACTGTCTTCAGCTTCTTCCCTTATTTAAATCCTGCCCCAGCCTAGAAGACAGCTAGAACTCTTAATCTTCTCCTCTCTGAATCAGAGTCCCTTTCACATTTCCAGAGAACTTCTGCCTCCCTGCCCTTTCTGCCCTTGTTTCTGTGCCTATTGGATCCTCCCTCAGTTCTCCACATCCTTCCCAAGTGACTGAGAACCTATCAGGACTCTAGCAGAGTAACCCATGATCTATAGAGGGGAGGGAAGTACACTCAAGTTGATAATCCCAGGATCTTACTCGCCTGAGATTGAAGGAATATTAGATTCATTCTTCAAATCCTTCCTGTTGCTTACTAGCTACATGATCTGAAATAATTCCTGTCCCCTCTCTGGCATTTTTTCCATCTGTAAAATGAGAGGGTTAGATCAGATTTTATTTTTTAAGAGTCCTTCCAGGTCTGACATTCAATGATAAACTATCCTGTTACTAGAGAAGTGAGGCATAAGGGGGAATAGGGGTGGGGAAGCAGGAGGATGGGGGGGCTAGGATAAAGGTTGTAGCTTATAAAAATTTTGGACATTGCCAATGCCTCTCTACCTGTACTGGGAGAGGGATATAAGGGATATAAGGAGAGGGATATATACTTCTTGGATATAAGGAAAGGGAAAGAAATGAAATGACTTGGATAGGCCCCAAGATCCCTATCTTTGTTAATGGCAGAAGTTGAAGGCTGACCCCTGGGGAGCCTACTTTAATCCCAACCCTTGTGAAAACCAACTGACTGGGAGTCACTTGACCTAGGTAATCTCTGCCAGTTATCCTCTGTGACCTGGGGCAGGAAATATCTCTCTAGACTTGAGTAGGGGTTTAATGCCAACTTGGACACTAGTTTCAGTGCCCCAGGGATCTGTGGTTGGCCCTGGACTTTTTAACATTTTATCAATGACTTAGATAAAGACATAGATGATGTGCTCATCAAATTTTCAGGCAACAGAAAACTGAGGCAGGGGATAGCTAACATTTTGGGTGACAGTATTTTAAAAGCTATTGAAAGGCTAGAACATTGGACCAAATCTAATTACATGCATTTGATGATTATCTACGTAAAATCTTACCATTGATTTTTAAATACCAATTTCACCAATGACAAGATGGGGCAAGCATTTAGATAACTCTTTGTTTGGAATCTGGATGTGTTAACCTATATTGCAGATTCAATATGAGCAGTATTGCTAGAACTAAGAAGGTAAAAGTCCCACTGCTTTTGTCAGACCACATGTAGAGTGTTGGTTTGATTTTGGGCACCACATTGTATGGGGGGGGCATTGATAACCTGGGAGAGCAACCAGGATGTTAAAGGACCATGAGGTTGGTTGAAAAAAAAACAAAAACAACAAACCAGGATGGTTATTGTGAAAATAAAAGACTGAGGAAGGGAATGATAACTGTCTACAAATATTTGAAGAGTTGTCATATAGAAAAGGGCTCCAGCTTGTACTGCTTTATTCCAGAAGGCAGAATAGGAAAACTTCCTACCACAGTCAGAGCTATCAGAAGTATAAAGGTTTGGTTTTAGAGGTGGTGCATTCCCTCTCACCTGAGGGGTTCTGGTAAAATCTGCTGGATAATCTCCTGAAGGGTATGTTCTCTAGAGGCCTCTCATTTATGCACCAAATGAACTAGATGTCCTCTGAGGCCCTTCCTTCTTGAGAGTTCATAATGTCACAGCTGGAAGAGACCAGAGAACATAGTGTGTTAGGTGTAGATGGAGCCTTATGGAAGGCTGTGTAATATACTATAAATCCTACTCAACTTGGAACCAGGACCTACGATCTGGATTTGAATCCTACTACCAACAAGTTCTAACTTTATAGTCACTGCCAACTCATTTAACTGCTGAGGTTTTCTCAACTATAGTATCTGTGTAATACCTAGCTTTGAGAGTGGTTTATGACAGTGGTTCCCAACCTTCCTAATGCCACAACCCTTTAATACTGTTCCTCATGTTGTGGTGACCCCCAACCGTAAAATTATTTTCGTTGCTACTTCATAACTATAATTTTGCTGTTATGAATCGTAATGTAAATATCTGATATGCAGGATGTATTTTCATTGTTACAAAGTGAACATAACCCACAGGTGGAGAACTGCTGGCTTATGAGGATCAGACATGCATAAGATATAGAAAGTGGTTAGCAAACCTTAAACACCATAAGAAGTCATCAGGTACTCTCAATTAATCCCTTAGCCCCATCACTGAATTAAGTCCAGAGAAAAGAAAGCTTGGCCAAGGTCAAGATTAGTAACAGAGCTGAGTCTAGTACTTGGGTCACTGAGGCCAGGGATTCTCAGAATGAGTTATAGGTGAAACAAGGATGATAAAGGAATGAATGAGAAAGCATTTATTAAGTATTTACTATGTGTTAAGTATTGGAAAGACAGTTAAGAAATGAGAGTTCTTGCTCTTAACCATATTCTAATGGAGCGTAAGGTATAGGAAGTTTCAACTGCCAATCAGATGGAAAGGCACATCTTACATTTACCTACAGGGCAATATAATATGCCTTCCTCTTGCTGGGAGTGTGAAGTCAACAGAAATGTGACCTTAGAGTGTAACCAGATCAGGGAAGAGGAAGGCAGGGGCTAAGTATAATCCAAGGACAGGATTGGCCTTAGACAAAGTCATTAAAGGTCCAGGAGAAGGTGCTGGTGCTGACAGACAGCCTGTCTCATTCCTGTAAAGGGAGCGGTGTCTAAAGATGAGGACTAGGGCAGTGAGTTGAATTACTGGGGAATCAGGAAATTAGCTCCCCATTCAGATCTCAAAAATGAGGGCAGAGTCCAGCTCTTGGGTAGTCATAAATTGAGTTCCAAGGTGCAAGACCCAGTGATGACAGAACCTGAGAGTGAGAGTCCAGTGGGGGAGAGCCAGAGAAGAGTCCAAGAGGCAAAGGGACGGTGATCCTGCTCATGGCCTTCCTGGTGGCAAGCTCCTTGCAGGTGGCAGTGGAAAAGGCAGAGGCTAGGGACTGCCTGAAGAAGAAGGTAAGTGAGGCAAACCTAATGACTTCACCCTGATGGGGCTCTTTCCCCCCCTCAATAGCTGAGCCTTGACCCAATTTCACTCCTGGACTCCTGATTTCTAGGAGGAGAGACTCCCTTCCCCCTACCTCCCTCCCCATCTCTGCACTTGTCTTCCCAGGGAGAATATGACATGTCTGGGGCCCAAGTGGCTCTGACCCTTTGTGCCTTGGGAGGGCAAACCAGAGAGGATAGGGCAGTTGCTGCTCTGGAGGCTATGTACGAAGCACTCGGTTTTAAGAACTACCTTAGAAGAGTGGCCAAGGCCCAGGTGAGTGATTTTCACGATGGCTTCTGCATCCCTCTGAAATTCCAACTCCTCTCCCAAAGCTCAAGCAATCTGGCCTGTTGCTCTTCCAGTCTTTCCAGAAAGAACTGGCTCATTTCCGAGAGCTTCTGGATGCCCATAGGAGCCCCATCAGCTGCGCATTGGTCGTCTTCATAGCTCAAAGTGAATGTCGAGGGTGGCTGCTGGGGCCAGATGGGAGGGAGGTACAAGAGAAGGAGCTGATTGGAGAGCTGAACCTCTGCCAAGCCCTGTGGGGCAAAGCCAAGGTGTTTCTGTTGCTGGGCAGCCCTAACAGTGAGTGAGAGCCATCATGGGCACCTGGGTTTGGGGAGAAGGGCAGCAACAGGGGCTCTGGAAACATCTGCACTATCTTCCCAGATTCATTTGTGTTCCAGTGTCTCTCTCTGAATTGACTCCTCTCCCTTCTTGTCTCCAGCAGATTTGGAATCCAATGCTTTTCTTTCCATCCTGACAGACCTCTGCAGGCATTCTCCCCACTGGCACCTGCTGGAGGTGCTTACCCAGGTCTGGACTGGCTTAGCAATGGGAGGCCCCTCTGTCCCACCCCTTCTTCTTAATGGGTGGGAGGGTCCTACCATGACATCTGGGGCCCACAGCTCAGGTCACCATCTCTATCCTCCTGGCTACAACTGGCAGCTAGATGTCCCAAAGATGCTTTCAGCAAATTTGCACATGAGCTCATATCCCAATACTCTTACCTCATTTACAAAAAGCAGTCATTTCAGCCACCTGTGCAATAGTTTACAGAACAGTAAAAGTAAAACAAGAACAGAGCAGAAATTTGGCCTTGGATGCTTACTATGTGAAGAGAAGAGAATGAATAATAGTAAGTTTTATTGATTACTGATGCTTCAAATTCCTTCCTTCCTTCTTTTCTTTCTTCTTTCTTTCCTTTCCTTCCTTCCTTCCTTCCTTCCTTTCTTTCTTTCTTTCTTTCTTTCTTTCTTTCTTTCTTTCTTTCTTTCTTTCTTTCTTTCCATCTTTCCTTCCTTCCCTACCAGGACAGCTAGGTGGCAGAGTGGTTAGAATGTCCCATTTCTCAGATATATATTCACTCAACAGATTTTATACATGGATATGTATATAACATATACACATATACATACATGCATACACACATAGAGTTGGTGTGAGAAAGAAAGTATAGTTTAGTGGAAAGAGGCTTGGAGTCAGTGAAGAGACCTGGGTTGGAATTTTGACTCCCAGCTGTGTGGCTTGACTTTTCCTGAACCTGTTTCCTCATCTGCAGTTAGTATAAATGAATTGTGGTGAAAACAGTTTGTAAATCTTTGGGATAAATTCGAGCCAATCTTTTAAGTCCCAGCTCTGAATTCTTTGATGATTCTTCATCCAGCACTGTTTATTCAGCATTGATTAGAAAGGAGCTTAAAGGTCAATTATTCCATCTAGAGGAAACAAGGGAGTCTAGACAGAGATGGGACTTGCTTCAGGCCTAGGCATGGGAGCCAAAGCTGAGAGACATACAGCAAAGATGGAGGCAACGGGAGTAGCTCAGGCAGCATGGTGCAATGGGGAAAGTACTGGATTTGAAGTCCAAGTGCTCGAGTCCAAATCCCAGCTCTGTCACTATCTTTGGG
Source organism: Pseudochirops corinnae (assembly GCA_028646515.1). NCBI lineage: Eukaryota > Metazoa > Chordata > Mammalia > Diprotodontia > Pseudocheiridae > Pseudochirops > Pseudochirops corinnae. The sequence goes on from CM053590.1 coordinate 108,949,093, forward strand.
AAGTGATTTAATCTCTCTGGGCCTCATTTCTTCCTCTGTATAAATAAGAGAGTTGAACTAGATGATCTCAAAGGTCCCTTCCAGCTCTGTCTCTGATACTGTGAACTAGCCAACTTAATGAGATATTGGCCATAAAAGGCATATAAATAATGAAATAAATAATTCTCTAAGGCTTACTGATTACCTTACAATATGAGGTATGTGGTACATGAGCTATCATCATTTTACAGGTGAAGAAACTGAGGCCCAGAAACTCAATGTCTCCATTATACAACTAGGAAGTGAGAGCCACATAGTACCATAAGATTGGGGGCAGGTGGAAATCTCTGATGAGGATCTCTGAAAGTGTCATGGATGCAGGTCTTGAGGATGGTTGGGTTCTGATAGGAAAGAAAGAAAGGAAAGCATTGCAGATGGAGGGAATAGCTGGGTACAGGTGTAGAATTAGGGTTTAGAAAAGTAGATCTTCAGTCTGGCTGAAATGTAGAATACGTGGTGGGGAGTAATGGGAAGGAAGGAAACAAACGTTATAGTCGTTCAGTCATGTCTGGCTCTTTGTGACCCCATTTGGTGTTTTCTTGGCAAAGATATCGGAGTGGTTTGCCATTTCCTTCAGCTCATTTTATAGATGAGGAAACTGAGGCAAACAGGGTTAAGTGACTTGCCGAAGGTCACACAGCTGGTAAGTATCTTGAGGCCACATTTGAACTTGGGTCTTCCTGACTCCAGGCCCAGCTCTCTATCCACTGTAACATCTACCTGCCCTAAACAAGCATTAAACACCTACAGTGTGTCAGGTGCTTTACAAATATCTCATTTGATCTTCACAACATCTCTGGGGGTTGGGGATAGGTGCTATATTATATCCATTTTATATTTGAGAAAACTTGCCTAGGGTCACACAGCTAGTAAGTATCTGAAGTTGGATTTCAACTTGGCTCTTCCTGACTCCAGGCCTAGCACACTACCCACAGTGCCACTTAGGAGATAAGGTGGGAAAGGTGGAGAGACATCAGATCATAAAAGGCTTGTTAGCGATGAGGTTTGTATTAGAACTCAGTTCTTGAGATTCTCTCTAGTGCTATGTTTGCTGAACCTCCTCCCCAGATTTCCCCCCACCTTCCCCATGTTTATAATTACTGTAGTTGTAATTAAAAGCAAGATTGATGAAAGAACTCTGCTCTCCTTCCCTGGATTCTTGACCCCAAAGTGTGCCACCCCACAGGCCCAGGCCCTACCATTGCCTTCATCTTCAGACCATTCTTTAAGTTTTGAGGGGGTCTGGGAGTCACCCCCTGAAACCTGCTACAGTTCTCCCCACCCCATCACTAGCAAGCTCCATAGCATGTCAGAGGTAATCTGTCCAGCTGCTATCTTAAGCAGACCTTTATAATGTTCTCAATAAACAATTATCTTCTGCCTGAAGATTTTCATTGCCTTCTAGCTCACTACTTACCAAGGTAGCTACTCATTCCATTGCTGTCAGCTCTGATTGTTACAAAGTTCTTCTAGAGTTCAAATATATCTTCCAGTAATTCCCACTCAGTAGCCCTACTTCTGCCCTCTCAGGGGAGGCAGAACTAGTGTACTCTTCATGTTTCCCCTAAGACTTCTCTTCTTCAGGCTAAATCCCTAGCTCCTTCAGGTTCCTTTGGCTGATTGCCTTTCCTCCTCCTATCAGGTCATTGGCAAGGTAACTCAAGAGATGCCTACCATAGGGTACAGGTGCCCCATCTTCCAGAGCTCCCTTCGGGGTGCACTGTACTTTGGGAGAACAAGGTCACAGGACCTGGAGGTAAGAGGGGACCAGATATGTTGTCAATAGGGACAGGGCCTGGGGAGAAAGGGAAGAGAAGAGAGACCTGAGGGGGAAGGAAGAGAAGGTGCTGAGAGGGGTCTGTGTGGAAAAAAATTCAGGTCAGAGTGGACAGGGACCTAGAGAAAATGAAGAAGAGAAAAGAGTCCAGAGAGAAAAAGAGGAGAAAAGAGTTAGAACAGGGGAACGAGAGTTTAGGGTTGAGTCTGAGCTTAGAGAGTTCCTTCCACTCCAACCACTCACCCCCACTAAATCAAGTTTTCTCTTCTCTCACCTTTTTGTTCCCCCAGCTTAACCCCACCCCTCAAGAGGTATATGACATGTCTGGGGAAAAGGTGGCCCTTGTCTTATGTGTCACCCAGGACCGCCCTGGGGCTGAACAGGACCTTAAAGCCCTGAAGAGGCTATTCCAGACCATGGGTTTCAAGAGCATTCTGAAGAGGAACCCCACTGCCCAGGTGAGGTACTGGAAGGGGTGCGAAGGGGGTGGGAGGAATGAAGTGAGGAGAGGGATAGAGGTAGGCACAGAGTGGGCTAGACTGACCCAGTTCTTCACGAAGGCCCAGGCACATGGGAAATTCCCTGACATTCCTTGTTGGCTGACTCCAAAGTTCAAATCTTAGCTGTGTAGCTTATGATCTATGTGCTCTCAGAAAAATCACTTTTCTTGGCCTAATTTTCCTCAACTTGTAAAATAAAAGGTTCAGACCTTTCCAGATCTAAATGAATGATCTTAAGATCCCGTACTCTTTGTACCTAAGGTCTAAGGTCCTCTATTCCTCCTGCTGCAATAGCAACTAACCCTCTTGCCTTTAGCTAATGGCCAGATCTTCCACATTTTCATCTCTAAGCTGCTCTCCTGGTTGCTCTTTCCCTCATTGGCCATCCAAATTTCCTGGTGTCCAGTTTTTCCCAGAAAACATGATTCACAAAACACCCATCCTCTCTAAGAAAGCAGGAAGGAAATAGTAATTAAAAAAAGAATCAAATATTGTCCTGACTTTAAAAAGGGAGAAGACAATCAGCAAACTACAGGTTAGTCTCTGTACTCTGTCTTGCTCAGACAGCATCTGGGTTATTAAGTTCAGTTCTAGGTGACGCGATTTAAGGACATTGGTAGAGTAAAAAGTGAACAGAGGATGGTGAAGAGCTTTGTGTGCATATCATGGAATTAGGTGGAGGAACTTCAGAGATTTAATATGGAGATGAGAAAATTCATGGGGAACACAATGGATTTCTTGAAGTATTTGAAGGACTGTCATATGAAAGTGTTTTCTTTGCCAGGTCTTTTCTCCTTATTCTTCTTTCAAAATTTTGGAATTTTGGAATCCAGATTCCCTTCTACTGGCCCAAGCCAATCAGGGAGCCATTTTCACTGAATATCTTCCATGCCTGGGATGTTTTCTTTCCTCATCTCTGCCTCTTATATCAATTAAAATCCTACATTCTGCAAGAAGCTTTTCCATATCCCTCACCCCTTTATGCTAATACCTTCTCTTTGTTGATTATCTCTAATCTCTCTTGTGTCAATATCTTGTACCTAGTAATTTATACATTGGCTCCCTCATTAGGTTGTGAACTCCTTCATGGAAGAGACTGCCCCCCCGCCTGGTTTTTTTAAACTATCTCTGGCATGTGGCACAATATCTGGCACATAGTAGTTACTTAGGAAATGTTTATTGACTCGAGCTGGACCCCAAGAGCCGGGGTACTGGGTATTACAGAAGAAAGCACGGGGTCTATGGAAGGGTGTTTCTTGATTAATAGTCATTCCCAGTATTCAGCGAGATAGTGGTTACATAAAAGAAGCCGAGAATTCAAAATTGGAAGGGACTTCCGAGGCTGCTTAGTCTACCAGGGGTGGGGAATTTGCCGTCAGGCTTCAGCTAGGGTCAGATAGGTGAAGGTCAGCACTGGGGTGTGTGTGTGTGTGTGTGTGTGTGTGTGTGTGTGTGTGTAATCTGACATAGGTTCAAGGAAAATATGGATTCTCCTCATGAAAAAGATCTGCTTTTGGGGTACATTGAAACTCTTCTCCTTACCCTCAGGCTTTTCGAAAGGAATTGGTTCATTTCCGGGAGCATCTGGATGCTTGTAGGACCACTGTGAGCTGTGCTCTCATAGCCCTTATGGCCCATGGGGAACCTCAGGGGCGGCTTCTGGGGGCCGATGGCCAGATGGTGGAAGTGGAAGAGATGGTGAGGGAGCTGAGCACTTGTCAGGTCCTGCAGGGCAAGGCCAAAATTTTTCTGCTGCAGGGGTGCCGTGGGGGTGAGTAGGGGACTCAGCCTTCTTGTAACTTTGGAACTCAGGTAGTCATTCAGCTTCCAACCCTCAGTTCTCCCTTCCCAGCCTAGCTCTTGGCTTCATGCCCTCTCTTTTTTTTCCCTGATGGTGACTCTCAGCCCAGCTGGTCCATTAAACCTTCCCAGATCACTCCAGCCCACAGTCAACTCTCTATTGTGAACGCCTCTGGCATCATCCATGGCACACACTGTATTGTTTTCTAATAGTTGCATTTGTGCAAATTTTGACTCTCTCTTGAAACCATATGTTCCTTAAAGGCATTATTCCTCAGTAGCTACAACTTACTTCATGTGTTTTCCTGTGGAGGTAGAGAAAAGAACCCTGGATTTGGAGCCAAAGACCATGGGTTATTCCTTACTTGCAATGCAAGGAAGGCCAGGGGACAATTCTAGCCCTTGATGTTTATTACCCGAATGGCCTGGAGCAGGCCAGTCCATCACTTTGAGTCCAAACTTCCTCACTCACAAAATGATGATACTCATTTCTACCCTCTTTCTATGGGCTGTCAGGTAACAGAGACCCAGGCATGAAACCTAGAACATTGCCCTGGCTGGGACGCTGGCTACAGTATTTGCTACAGCAGCCTTCAACTATCCCCTCTCATGCAGACATCCTTCAGGTTTATGCTAACATGCCAGGTAAGTGATTCCTTCTCCTTTGAGGGGTTGCCATGTTAGGCTTTGAAGGGGCCTCTGAGATCATCCAGTCTTGGTCCACTTCATTAGTTGTCCTTCCTCCCAACTCCTAAGGGTGAGTTCTGTCCTCAGTCCTCACCTATCACCTGTCTTGGGAACCTCTTCCATTCCCATGTATTCAAATGTGTGTAAATCTCATCTCTCCCCCACTCTTCAAGAGCCTGAGGCTAAAGCTGAGGCTAGACCCTTAGCTCGTTGAAGGCAGTGACCTTCTAGCTAGCTTCTAGCTCTAAATCTATGATCTACTTTTCATCTTTGCCTCCTCCTTTTTATCCCTTTCTCCCCAGAACAGAGCCCTGCATGTAGTAGACACAGTGTTAGTTGAATAAAACATAATTGTCATGTTTATGCAAATCTTTACATAATATTTTTTATTTTATCCTCACAGTAACTTCATGTGACTTGCAAAGTCTTACTATCTCTATTTTCCAGATGAGGAAGCTAAGGATCAGAGAGGTGAAGGGATTTGCCCAAAGTATCAAAGCAGCTCAGATGCAGAGACTTGGTAGAGAGAGATAGGATGTGAATCCAGATTTGGAGACTCCAAGTCCAAGGTCTTCATCTGCTGTCCTTTGCTGCCTCTTCTAATATAGCAGAATTCATTGAATTGTGGGATTTTAGAGTGGCAAAAGACCTCAGTGGCCATCTAATTCATTCCCTGTTATAATATAACTGACAAATCTCTAAGGAATTCCCATTGCAATCTCTTGCTTTAAGACCTCAGTGAGGGGGAATCCACCAACTCCTGAGGCAGACCATTCCACAGCTTGAATTGTTAGGAAGTTTTTGCTGTCATCAAGCCTAAATTTTCCCTTTAAAACAACAACAAAAAAAACCTCCTTTTCATCACACCCCTGATTCTTTTTTCTGGGGGGCAAAGAAAACACTTTCATATGATAGCCCTTCAAATACTTCAAGAAAGTCATTGTGTTCCCCATGAGTTTTCTCTTTTCCATATTAAATCTTTGAAGTTCCTCCAACTAATCCAATGACATGTACACAAGATTCTTTGCCATCCTCTGTCCTTAAGTTGTGTTACCTAGAACTCAACATAATAATCCAGATGCTGTCTGACCAGTACAGAGTACAGACACTAACCTATAGTTTGCTGATAATATTCTTCCCTTTTTAGAAAATCAGGACAATATTTACTTTTCACCAGTCCTCCTTTTAAATATCACATAAATCATAGCTTCCAGTTCTTTTCTTTAATTTTGTCTAGGTTCCTCTGAATCCTCTTTCTGTTCCATTTGACAAACATAGAACCAATATCTCCAATTAGAGTCAAAGTCCTCAGCCTGGAAGACTTTAAATGCTAGGAGATACCAAAAAACCCAACCTTGTTGTAGTATGGTAGAATAGAAAGAACTTGGGTAGGGTAGGGCAGTAGCGTAGATTTGGTGTCAGTAGACCTGGGTTTAAATTCAAACTTTGCTACTTATTACTTCTGTGACCTTGGCAAATTACTTCCTCCCTTTGGGCTTCACTTTCTTCATCTGTAAAATGGGGAGACTGGACTAGATAATGTTTAAGGTCCCTTCTGGCTGTATATCCTATGATCTTAGAAATTCAAGAGTAACTGGGTGGATTTCTCACCTTCCTGCTACTTTATCAGGACATGTTTCTTTGAGGAGATAGACTCTGGAATAAGAAAGAACCATGCAATGTCTACATTGCAGTGGAAGGGTAGAGTTTGCCCTTGGTTTAGGAAATTGGGCAGGGGGGGCGGAGCCAAGATGGCAGAGTAGCAGCAGCAACATATCGCAGCTCTCCCATAGCAATCCCAAAATACCCATAAAATAGGACTCTAAACCAATCCTAGAACTCCAAAACGCACACAAAGATACTTCCCACTAAAGTCAGCTCGGCTACGAGGAACCATATCAGCACTGCGAACCGAAACCAGCCTGGCCTGAAGCCGTGGCTGTGCCCCGGGGGCGGCCGGACAAGAGAAGCGGTGAGCGGATTAGCGGGAGCTGCGAGCAGTGTTCAGAACTAGGTCAGTGGGACTTGTGAGGTCTCGGGAGAAAAGCAGTCAGGCTGAAAGGCCTCCAGAGCGGAAAAGTGAAATGCAGAGGTTTTGCACCCACCTCCGCGTTGCAGCTTCCCGCCAGCGGCCTGCAGACAGCAGGGGAGGCCAGTGCTCTCGCGCTGAGTGGCCTGGATCCAGATCGCTGTCTTGGGCCTTGGTCTTGGAGTCCTCATTATCCAGCGAGCTGGAAGTAAGTAGGAAGGGTCCCAGCACCTTCCTGAGAGCTACGGCAGCTGGGAGGACCCCAGCGATTTGGGACAGAGCTTTCCCTTCTGCAAGCAGAGCCCCATAGAGATTAAAAAAAAAAAAAACCACGGACTGACCAACCATGAGTAAGAATAAGCATAAGAAGCAAAGTAAAAACAGCACCCAAACCCTAGATTCCTTCTTTGGGGAAAAGAAAGATCATGGGAGAGAGAGGGAGGAGGAGAGTGCAGCCAGAGCACCCCAAC
>CM053590.1:108957543-108995226 GCA_028646515.1 Pseudochirops corinnae
AATGCCTTAAAGCTAGAGATGAGCTGAAGAAGGATTTTGAAAACCAAATAAGGGAAGTGAAAGAAAAATTGGGAAGAGAAATAAGAATGTTACAGGAAAATCATGAAAAGAGAGTCAGCAGTATCACTGAAGAAATCAACACCCTGAAAAATAGATTAACTCAAATGACAAGAGAGGTCCAAAAAGCCAATGAGGAAATTGGGCAGGGAATGGATTGGAGACAGTAGAAAAGGCTAAGAGGAAGGGGCTGGAGATGGGGGTAGCAGAAAGTTAGGGGAAAAGTCTTTGATGTGCATAATAAGGTAACCATTGCCATGGAGATTTGGGTAGAAGAATGGTGGAGTTAATAAGCTCCCCCAAGACTAGGACTGAAATGCCCTTTGATTTCTTGGTAGTTTGTGAGTTCCTTTATAGGATTGCTTTGAGGTACAGGATGGGGGTGATAGAAATGATTTTTTTCTACAGTAAATAATATTTTCTGATTTGCCCTAGATGTCTCCTCCAGGGAAGACTCTCCTAGGAACCCAGACCAAGACATCCTGAGAGTCTATTCAGCTGCAGAAGGTATTGTTGTGTCAAAAGAAGCAAGTGAGACCCCAAGTGCACATGCTGTTCGGGGCATTACCCAAATCAAATGGGCTCGACCAAGGGCAGATCACTGGTATATAAAGGCAACCCCTGACTCTTAATGGTCAGGGATTGCATACCAGGGGTTTACAGCAGGGATTGGCTAGTACACATTTTAATTTTCGCAGGCTGGAAAACCTTGTGACCCTGCAGCCAACTAGTCTACTTCCATGAAGAAACAGGAGGAAGATGGCTAGCCAGGGAAGAATGGGGGGAGGGGAAGGGATCAGGGGAGCCAGACTGAGGCCAGGTACAACATTATTAGGAAAATCACACCTAAAAAAAAATAAACAAAAAACCTATGGGCAATAGGAAGAGAATTTGGATTCCTCTCCCAGGAGTCAATTATTGATAAGCAAGTTATTAATAATTCCATTCCTAAAAAAAAATAGCTGCAATACCAGAGCTTTCTGATTTACCCCAAGGAGAACCAAAAGCTCCTACTCCAGAATAAGTGGAGACACATTTTCCTGGAATTAGGTACTGTGCGAACTCTAAACCAACCAGTCTTCAGGTTGATCAGAGGATCAAGACCTGCTGATTTGGTTACATTTTAAAGATTGTGGTCCTATAAGAAATCCTTATTCTCTGTCCTATGCCTCATTCCTCTACTGGATCCCAGGTCCCCTGCTCTCCTGAACTCTCTCCTTATACCCTCCTGCTAAATGAGAAGGAAAATTGATTGTTGTCTATTGCCCTTTAGGCTATGTGGCATACCGAGATGAGAATGGCTCGGACTTTATCCAGACTCTTGTGGAAGTTATCATAGCTGACCCTCACCAGGACCTTTTGGAGCTTCTGACTGAAGTGAGTGACCGAAGGGCAGCTGAACGCCATTTCTCATTTGTCCAAAGTCTTACATGCACTCCCTTCCATTTAAACATGATAATCTCATTGTCCCAGAGAACCTCAACTTGGGAAGCTTAACTCAAACACAGACTCCAAGCCCTGCAGAGAACCCTACATCTAATCGCATTTTTGCAGGTAAACAGGCAGCTGTGTGAGATGGATGTACTTGGTCCAGACTGTGATGAAATACGAAAGATGAACTTGGAGATCAGGAGCTCCCTGAGAAAAAGATTATATCTAAAAGTCTGAGAGTTGGAAAGTGAGACAGTGTATCTGGACCTTCAAAGGTTCCATACCTCAGTTTTTCACAACTGTTTTTGTCTGTTGTTGTTTTTTTTTTTATCACCAGTGCCTAGAACATATAAATTCTTTTTTCCCCTTCGGTCCTTTTAAAATATATTTGTTGTTGTTACTGTTTTTTTGGAGGGGGGAAGGCAAAGCAATTGGGGTTAAGTGATTTGTCCAAAGTCATACAGCCAGTGTGTCAAGTGTCTGAGGCTGGATTTGAACTCAGGTCCTGCTGACTCCAGGGCCACTGCTCTATTCACTACACCACCTAGGTGCCCCTTATATTTGTTTTTACAAGCATATATTATCCTTTCTACCTTCATTGAACAATTAAAAAAGAAAACCCTTATTATAAGATGTTATAAATATATTTTAATAAATATGTAACAAACAAACACATTCTTACCCTGGTGTGTCCAAAAATGTATGTCTCATTTTACATTTGAAGACCATTATCTCTCTGGCAGGAGGTGAGTAGTGAACTTTTCAAACTTTCTACAGTTTTGCTTCAAAATTGGTAGAGACTCAAGGGATTTACTTCCAATCTTGACCTCCTTTATAATGCTGACTCTAGACATTAGGGAATACACTGCAATTTCTACTAGTTCCACTGTGAATTCCCTCAGGGATGGAAATCAACATTAGCACATCTTGGAAGATATTAGCAAGTGGAAGCTGTGATATAGATCCTGATCCTGTCTCTGCCTTTGGGTTGATTTTACTCTTTTCCTCTATGGAGTCAATTTTTCAATTGAGAATAATTGAACCCATGCTGGGGGCAAAGGGATTATTTTTGTAAGGTGGAAGAGAAAGACTTTTTAAATTTTTTTGCACTGGGAAAATTTCCAGATATTATGGATATAATGTTAAAGACTCTTGAACTTAAAATCATGAAGACCTGAGTTCTGGTATAGGCTTTGCCAACTTAGGCAAATACTTCACATTTTAAAGCCCTGGTTTTTACGGCTGTAAAATGGGCATAATTATTAACCTTACCTATCTTGCCGGGTTGTTGTGAAACATTACCTGAGATAATAAATGTGAACCCTAAAATGCTATAGAAACGTAAGTTATTACTACTACTAATAAAATATTGCTTCTTTGCAAGCTGGTTACAGTATATGAATTACTAGACATAAAGTAAAAAAGGCCCTCTCTATATCACAAAGAACATTACAATCTAAAGATAAAATATGTACCTGAGACATGTGCCTTGTACACAATGGGTGTTTAATAAGTGCTCATTAGGTTGGATTAATGTATTTTGGCAAACATTCACAAAGCTTGTGAGCTTTCATCAGCCATGAGACATTATTTGGAATAATTTTATTCCTCCCTCCCCACAGTCAGAATATGGTTTTCCTACCATAACTCTGATTCAATTTTGAGCCTCTGAGACAACCTCTTGTACTGAACCCACCTAAATTCTCTCATACTCTGACTGAAACTTCTAACGCTTAAGCTGCTGATGTCAGAGACTCTCTGAGCTAGAGGCCAACTGGTGCCAACCCGTACTTGAAGAACACCCTCTATAACATGCCAAATAAATGGTCATTCAGCCTTTGCCTGGAAGAGCTCTGTGAAAGGGAACCCACAAGCCTCCTGAGACAGTCTGTCCCACTTGATAGTCTAACTATTTGGAAGTTTTTCTTTCCATCTAGCCTTAATGTAAATAAAGCCAATATGGATTTTCTGAGTCATTTAAAGCAGAGGTGTCAAACATGTGGCCTGTGAATTAGATTAAAATATACTTGGGAAATATTTAACAAAAATACAATGAAACATTGATAATACATTTTAAAACTAAATCAATATTTGGATCCTGGGCATCCTACTAGAGTAGTTTGTATAGAGTTTCACACCATTGAATTAAAGCATATTTTATACTCTGAGCCCTAATAAGAGCCTTATGTGTTTCATTTGTTGTATAATTAGATTTAAACAGTAACCAAAACATTTTCTATGTACCCCCAGCTGTCCATCAGTCTCTGTGGTATGAATTCTCTGGTGTGCGCTAAACTTCTCCTATAGTCTTAGCACTGGTAATATGGGTTGCCTAGGATATGGTAAGAATCAAGCCCTAAATATAGCATTTATTTTTTCCCTAAGGTGTTCTAGAATTAGAACCTTGTTGAGTCATTTCAGTTATGTCTGACTCTTTGTGACCCCATTTGAGGTCTTCTTGGCTGAGATATTGGAGTGTTTTGCCATTTCTTTCTCCAGCTCATTTTACGGATGAGGAGACTGAAGCAAACAGGGGTAAGTGACTTGCTCAGGGTCACATAGCTAGCCTGATGGCACATTTGAACTCAGGTCTTCCTAACTCTAGGCCTGGCACTCTATCCACTGTGCCACCCAGCTGCCCTCATCTAATCCCCTCATTTTGGAAGCAAAAATCTGAAGCCAATTGATGCATAATCCGTTGCAGACACTGTACTGCTGACATACAAACTAAAACTTTCCCTGAACTTTGATCATATACATGGCTTCTTTCATATGAAGAAATTCTCATGGATCCTCAGTCACCAGTAATGCTTAAATCAGTACTCAAATTCAGGGAATTCATCAGATTTTTCTCTCTTCTGGCCTCTATTGCACTTGCTCAACATGGCAGCTACCATAGAAGCTGTCCTTAACCTTCACCTCTAGGAAGAGTTTTGCTGTGTTTTTTTCTGGTACACAGTAAAACAAGTCTGCTGGTGGAAATGTTTGTTTGTTTTTCCTGTGCTCACTACATTAACAGGGTTCTCTTCTGTGAAGGTCAAATAGTACCACACTCCATGTGCTCACCACAGACCACTATGCAGCTAACTCAGGCCTTGATAGACTGTACCCTCAGCCTCCTCTCCCCTCTGCTTGGAGGGCTGCCGAGTGGAGCATCAAACTCCCTCCCATTGCCTTCCAGTCTAAAAGGCAGAAACTGGATTCTCAGAACGCTTCTTGTATCTGCTGCCCTTCCTGCTTTCAACTTCGTGGCACAAGACGCCCCTGTGGGCGGGTACCACCTGGTGTCCCATCACTCCCCCCCACCTTCCTGCCCCTTTTTGTGTATTATTTCCCCCTTTAGATTGTAATCTCACTGAGGGCAGGGATAATTTTTTTTTTTTTACTATTTGTATCCCCAGCACTTAGCACAGTGCCTAGCTTGTCATAGGTGCTCAATAAATGTTTGTTGGATTGGATTAGGTGACTGAAGCTTTTCTCATACAATTCTGGTGCTTCTCTTTGATGTAAATTCTCTTGTATCATCTACTGCTAGTTTCTCAACTGAATCCTTTTTTAATACTCCTTGCACCATCTAATCTGGATTACCTTCTGGTACAAAGTTAAAGTCGAACTCTAACAAATCATTTCCTTCATATTTTTCTCCTTTATGTCCATGTGTCATCTTTTAGTACACAAGAAGGTTTGAGACATAAACAAAGACTTTCTCACATTCACCTAGAAAACTCTGTCCTATGTCATCATGCACCGATGTACTATAGCAATCTCACATTGCTATTCCACTCTTTTTGGAGCCTGTGAGGCTCTAAGCAGTGGAGCACACCCTTCAAGGCCCTTCAAGGCCCGAGTTTTTGTATGCTGTACTCAAATAATTTCATGCTGCAGATTTGTTTCTATAGTTTCTACTTGGCAAATGTGATAACTTGTCTGTATGAAATTGCTAAAAGAAATTTCTCTAAAAAGTTTCTCAAATTCTACTTATGGAATAAAAAGCGTCAAACTTCTTTCCAAAACTCCAAACTCTTGACTTTCAAACACTCTATTCACACTGTCAATACAAATAAATCTCAAATCTCTTTAACTTTCCACCCATTCTCCTCCTGTCTCTACTTCCTTAAACTTTCTCTTTTGCAAAAAAATGTTTTCTTCCAGTGAACTTTGATTAAAGTCTACCAACTTTTAAAATAACCTTTCATTTTACACTTCAATTCCTCACTTCCCTTTATCTCAGCTACTTTCTTAAGACCATCTCATTTTCTTTCTCAATTACATTCTAGCCTAACATTCCACCAAATCTCTCCTCCACAGATTTCCTCATATACTACCAATTAATTGCTATACTTTTATTTCTGGAGTTGCATAGTCTATTTCAACTTAGATCACTTTGCTACTAGTTTACCTAAACAATTAAATTCTGTTGAATCATTTCAAATCAGCTTCAGTTCTGCTTAGAACACCAAATCTATGGCCCTCTAGGTAAAGGGTGAAAAGCATGTGATGTTTGCATTTAATCTTAATTTTGTTGCAAACCTCCAAAAATCACTAAGATGATTCAGCAATTACAAAAATCTTTAAAACATAATTTGGAAATTTACATATATTACATTTCAGTTACAAATTTAACCTTTAACTGGTTTATAATGCTATAAATTTCTACAAATCAGGAAAAATATTTTTCTCATTTTCTTGTCTGTCTTTATCTTTGCAATCTCCAAGCTGACCAGGAATGTAAAGACAGAGAGAAAGAAAGAATCTTGAAATTTTCCTCTTTCTCTGCCACTGAAAACATAATTTTAAAAAAGTCAGTGAGAATAAGTCCCTGTTTAATATTAAAAATAACAGGAAGAGCTATTTTAATTACAACCATACCTTGGTGATATTGGGGGTTCAGTTCCAGATCACTGCAATAAGGCAAATATCACAATAAAGTGAGTCACATGAATCTTTTGCCTTTCCAGTGCATATTTTTACACTATGCTGTAGTCTATTAAGTGTGCAATAGCATTGTCTTTTTAAAAAAAGTACATATCTTAATTCAAAATCATTTATTCCTTTAAAAATGCTAACCATTATCAGAGTCTTCAGTGAGTCATGATCTTTTTTTTTTTCCTGGTGTAAGGTCTTGCCTCAATGTTGATAACTGTTGATTGAACAGGGTGGTGGTTGCTGGACATTGGGCTGGCTGTGGCACTTTCTTAAAATAAGACAACAATGAAGTTTTCAACATTGGTTGGCTCTTCCGTTCACTTGAATACTTAGAGGCCATTGTAGAGTTGTTAATTGGCCCAAATTTTTAATTGGCCTAATTTCAATATTGTTGTATCTCAGGGAATAGGGAGGCCTGAGGAGAGTGAGAGAGATGGGGGAATGGCTGATCAGTGGGGCAGTCAGAACACACACAATATTGTGTTTAAATTCTTAGTCTTAAATGGACATGGTTTGTGGTGCCCCAACAATTACAATAGTAACATCAAACATCTCTGATCATGAATCACCATAATAGATATAACAATGAAAAAGTTTCAAATATTGAAAAAATTACCAAAATGTGACATAGAGACACAATTGTGAGCACATGCTATTGGAAAAAATGGCACCCTCGCTAATAGACTTGAAACAGAGTTGCCACAAACCTTCAATTTGTAAAAAAACACAATATCCATGAAGTGCAATAAAGTTCAGCACAAAAAGAAGGTATGTTTGCCCTTCTAACTTCCGTTCTGTGCTATCTCACAGGAGATTTTTATGGGTGACAAGGCATTCCCTCTCAAAGTTCTCCAAGATAAACAAGACCTTGCATGTGCTAGAGAACTTCTGAATTAGAAACTCCAATCAAGTCCATTTCTCTGCCTGCCAAATATAAATTTTCCTCACTAATCTAGGGTCAGACTAAGTGAATGAATATAGAGCCAATGCCTATGTTCACCAGTTTATCCAGGTGGCTACCAGCCAATTACAAAAACAATGGGAATTCTCTTAAGTGACTTAGATTGGTCTATCCCCATTTTATAACACTAAACAGACCACGAACAGAAACAACACAGACAAGAAACAGACACTGTGTCCAAGGTTGCCCTGCAGTCAGGATAGCAGAATTCCCTGTCTGGACTGGGTAGAGATTTAATAGAATGCCAGGAACCTTATCTTTAATCTTTCTCTGGGCTTCCCTGTCCAAGGCATCATGGAGTTTGGCCAAGTCCCCGGCCCTTTCTACTTTAATTGCTGAACTAACCTTAATGAAAGATGGAGGGACTTGTGCTCAGTTCAATAAGATAGAAGGACTTGTGCTCAGTTCAATAAGATAGAAAGACTCGTGCTCAGTTCATCAAGATGGAAGAAGTTATATTTAGTTTGTGATTCATACTAGTGATAGCTGGGATTTCTTCCTCTAAAAACAAACATTCAAATGCTTTAGCCATTTACCAAATGGGGAATGCTCATTTTTAGGGGTAGGTCTAAATTTGACTTAGTCTCCTATATATCTTTAAAATTATGCCCTTTTCAGAGAAACTTGCCTCAAAGTTTTTTCCCGTTTGCTAGTTTTCTTCTAATTTTAGCTGCATTGATTTTGTTTGTGCAAAAAAAAGTTTTAAATTTTATGTAATTATAATCATCCATTTTACATCCAGTGAACCTCACTATCTCTTGTTTGGTCATGAATTCTTCCTCATTCATAAATCTGATAGGTAATTTCTTCCATGCTCCATTGCTTATACCTAAATCATGTACCCATTTTGAACTTAACCTGCTGTGTGATGTGAGAGGTTGGTTTCTGCCTACTTTCTTTCCTAGTTTCTGCCATACTGCTTTCCAGTTTTCCCAACAGTTCGTGTTGAATAGTATGTTCTTACCCCAATAGCTGGGATCTGGTCACTATGCTTATTTGCTTCTATAAATTGTGTTATAATATGTTCCTCGGATCAATTTCTCTATTTCATACCTAGTATCAAATTATTTTGACAATTAGAGCTTTGTAGTATAGTTTGAGGTCTTCCAGGTCCTTCTAGGTAGCTCCCTTCTTTCCAATTAAAAAAATATATTTCCTTGATATTCTTGATCTTTTGTTCCTCTAGATGAATTTGGTTATCATTTTTTCTAGCTCTATAAAAAGTTCTTTGGTAGTTTGATTGGTATGCCATTGAAGAAGTAAAGTAAATTATGTCATATTGTTATTTCTATTATACTGGCTTTGCCTATTCATGAACAATTAATATTTCTCCATTCTTTAAATCTGTCTTTGTGTAAAGCATGTTTTATAATTGTATTTATGCAGTTCATGTATGTGTAGACTCCTAATTATTTTATATTGTCTGTAGTCATTTTAAATGGAATTTTTCCTTCTATCTTTTCCTGATGGATTTTGACAATTTACAAATGTGAATAATTTCCGTAGGTGTATTTTAAATATTACAACTTTGCTTAAGTTGCCTATTGCTTTGATTACTTTTTAATTGGCACTCTAGAGTTCTCAAAGTAAACCATCATATTATATGCAAAAAGTGATAGTTGTATTTTCTCCTTTCTATACTTATCACTTTAATTTCTTTTTCTTCTCTTAGTGCTACAGCTAGCATTTCTAGTACAATTTTGAATATTAATGGTGAAAGTGGACATCCTTACTTCACCCTTGATATTACTGGAAAAGCACCTGGCTTATCCCTATTGCACATAATGCTAGTTCTTAGTTTTAGATATATACTACTTATCATTTTAAGGATAGTTCCATTTATTCCTTTGCTTTCTAGTGTGTTTTTTTAAAATAAGAAGTGGGTGTTGCATTTTGTCGGAATTTTGTTTTTCCATCTATTGAAATAATCATATGATTTTTGTTATTTTTGTTACTAATGTGGTCAATTATGTTTCTAGTTTTCCTGATACTGAATCAGCCCTGCATTCCTGGTATAAATCCAGCCTGATTATAATGCATGACCTTTGTGATATATTGCTAAACCCTCCTTTCTAGCATTTTGTTTAAAATTTTTGTATCAATATTTATTAGGGAAATTGTTTTATAGTTTTCTTTATTTGTTTTTATTCTTCCTGGTTTAGGCATCAAGACCATATTTTGTCAGAGATAGAATTTGGTAAGAATCTATCTTTAACTATTTTTTTCAAGTAGTTTATGTAGTATTGGAATTATTGCTCTTAAAATTTTTGGTAGAATGAATTTATAAATCCTTTGGGTCCTGGGTTATTTCCCTTTGGAAGTTCATTAATCACTTGTTTAATTTCTCTTACTTGGACAAGATAATTTAAATATTTTATTTTTGATTCACTTACATTGGAATATTCATATTTTTAAAAAATATTCATCCATTTCACTTAGATTGTCAATTTTATTGGCATGTTATTAGACAAACAGCTCCTAATAATTGCTTTTATTTCTTGTTCATTGCTGTTCGAATGTCAAATTTTCTACTCTGCTCTTTTCATCAATAATGTTGGAAAGTCCTCTATTTTGTTAAAGGTCCATTTTTTCTCTTGTAGAATTTTTTGTTTTGATAGGTTATTCTTATTATTCTAAATCTTTTGTTTTCTGGGAATATCATGTTCCAAACCCTTCCCTCATTTAAATAGTAGCTAATAAATCTTGTGTGATCCTGGCTGTGACTCCACAGTACTTGAATTATTTCCTTCTGAATTCTTGAATATTTTATTTTTTACCTAGGAGCTCTGTATTTTTTTTTTTTTTTTTTGCTTTTTAGAGGGTGGGGAGGAAGGGGAATTGGGGTTAAATGACTTGCCCAAGATCACATGGCTAATAAGTGTTAGGTGTCTGAGGCTGAATTTGAACTCAGGTCCTTCTGACTCCAGATATATATTCACTTCTCCACCTAGATATATATATACTGGAACTCTGTATTTTGATGTAATATTTGTGGAACTTTTCATTTTGGACTTTGTATTCATTTGGAATTTCCTTCAGGTGACCAATAGATTCTTTCATTACTTTGCTTTCTGGTTCTCTGCTATTTGGGCAAATTTATTTTCTTTTTATTTATGGCTTTCAGGTAGTCCAAAGGTTCTTAAATTATCTCTCCTCAATCTATTTTCCAGGTAAGTTTCTTTCCCCCTGAGATATTTCACATTTTCTTCTATTTTTTTCTCTCGGCTTTGGCTTTGTTTTATTATTTCTTGATGTCTCGTGAAATCATAATTTGCATTTGGCCAATTCTAATTTTCAAGAAATTATTTTCTTATAGCCTATGTTGAACTGCTTACCTTCTCAATGGGTATGGGAGGGTGAGGAGGGAAAAGGGGAGAGAATTTGGAGCTCAAAGTTTTATAAATGAATGTTGAAAATTGTTTTTTGCATGTAACTGGGGTCAAATAAATAAATA
This sequence comes from Pseudochirops corinnae, assembly GCA_028646515.1. Classification (NCBI taxonomy): domain Eukaryota; kingdom Metazoa; phylum Chordata; class Mammalia; order Diprotodontia; family Pseudocheiridae; genus Pseudochirops; species Pseudochirops corinnae. Next base: position 108,968,373 of record CM053590.1, read on the forward strand.
AATAAAGGAAATTATTTTCTTCAGTAAGATTTTGCACCTCTTTTACCAAGTTGTGAATTTTCTTTTCATATCTTTCTTACTTAGCTCTCATTTCTTTTCCCATTTCCCCTCTGCCACTCTCACTTGTGTTTTTTTTTTATTGTTATTTATTTTTAGTTTTCAACAATCACTTCCATAAGTTTTAAATTTTCTCTCTCACCTTCCTGAAGACAGCTTGCAATCTGATATGGACTCCACACATACATTCCTATTAAACACATTTTCACATTAGTCATGTTGCATAGAAGATTATAATGAATGTGAAAAACCATGAGAAAGAAAAAAAAAAGCAAAATAAAACAAAACAGAAAAGTAAATAGACTGCTTTGTTCTACATTCCAACTCCATAGTTCTTTCTCTGGTGTGACTGGCATTTTCCATCATGTGTTCTTTGGAATTTTTTTAGGTCCTTGCATTGCTAAGTCTATCAAAATCAGTGGCTGTTAGTGTGTAAATTGTTTTCTTGGTTCTGCTCCCTTCACTCAGCATCAGTTCATATCAGTCTTTCCAGGTTTCTCTGAAGTCTGACTGTTCATCATTTCTTATAGCACAATAGTATTCCATTACCTTCATATACCACAACTTGTTTAGCCATTCCGCAATTGATGGGCATCCCCTTGATTTCCCGTTCCTGGTTACCACAAAAAGAGCTGCTATAAATATTTTTCTACATGTAGGTCCCTTTCCCATTTTTTATGATCTCTTTGGGGTACAGCCCTAGAAGTCACACTTGTTTTTAAAAAATCTTTTTTAAAAAACATTTTCCTTTAACTTCTTTTTTAGTTTTCCTAGGAATTTTTGTTGGACTTGGGTCCAATTTGCATTTTTTTTCTTTGAGGCTTTGCTTATAGATGTTTTTAAGTTACTGCCTTTTCCTATGTTTGTGTCTTGGACTTCCCTAGCAACATAATAGTTTTTTATGGCCAGGTTATTGTTGTTGTTTTATTTGCTCATTCTTCCAGCCTACTTCTTGACTTTGAACTTTATGTTAGTATGAAGTTCACTGAATTTCTGAGGGGAGATGTCTGTTCTGAACTTTTTTTTATGTGCTTCTGTTGCTTTCACAGCTCAGTCTGTTTGACCTGTAGGTTTTCAGTGCTCCCAAAGTGCCATGATGTGGGGTAAGGTCTGTGCACTGCTCTCTTTAGACTTTCTAAATACCTGACCCAGATTTTGGTCTGTTGAATTGTGTTTGGCTGAGTTTTGTTAGATTGCTGCTGGTCTCAGGCACTCTTAGCCCAATAGGAGGTTCTGTTGGTTCAGAGTCACTGAATTTCTGGCTCCTCATTTTCTGTCATTCAATCAGTTGAGTCAGACTCTTCATGACCCCATGGACCTTAGCATGCCAATACTGGCCCTGGAGTTTTCTTGGCAAAGATACTGCAATGATTTGCCATTTCCTTCTCCAGCAGATTCAGGCAAATAGAGGTTAAGTGACTTGCCCAGGTCACACAGCTGGTAAGTATCTGAGGCCATATTTGAACTCAGGTCTTCCTGACTCCAGACCTGATGCTCTATCCATTGAGCCTAACTAATAAATTGATCACGGTTGGACTTTTGTCTCTCAGTTTACCTTAGTTTCAGTCATGACATAATAAACATTTATTGAGCACCTACTCTGTGCCAGGCACAGTGCTAATAAGTGGTGATATAAAGAAATGAAATAGACAATTCCTACTTTCAAGGGGCTTACTTTGCTAGTTGCTGGAGGGAGAAGAGGAGATAGTTCTCTTCCCACTGAGGTATGGGGAATAGCAGTTAGCTTAGACAGTCAAGAGAGAAAGTAAACATACTTATGAAAGCAAATAGTAAAACAGGAAGCCATACAGATTAGTTTAAGTGATAGAACACACAAGAGTAAAGGGTTCTCTGTTATCTAAGAGAGAGATGAAATCTTAGCTCAACCTGGATGAGAACAATCTTACTTGAGTATTGCACTCTTTTAGTCTCTTGGGGTGCAAGTGCTGAAAATGAAGGACCAGTGTGTGTGTGTGTGTGTGTGTGTGTGTGTGTGTGTGTGTGTGTGTGTGTGTGTGACTGTGTGTGTATGTATGTGTAATTTGCCCTTCAAAGTTCTTGCTTTTTCTACTTCACTCTCAGCTTCTCTCTGTCAGTCAGAAATCACTTTTCATCACAGACTACTGTCCCTTCTGGAAACCACCAAACCTACTCTGGCGGTGAGATTACATATATATCATCTCCTTTAAGCCTCACAACAACCCTGTGACATAGATGCTTTAATCATTCTCATTTTACAAATGAGGAAAACAAAGGAACTTGGAAGTTAAATGGCATAATTTGGACACAAGTCTTTCTGATTCCCAAGTCCACTTTTGAATACATTATTTCATTAATTCTTAGAACAGCTTTGGGAGGCATATAGCACAACAGAAATGAGTGCCATTTTCAGTAACCTTATCCATTTCAAGGATTCTTGATCCATTAGTATGGGTAAATCCCTTCATGCCTTAGTCTTCAGGAGTTACTGTGGCTCAAAAAAATTCATCCCTTGGGGAACTTTCTGTCTCTAGTTTCTCCAAACTTAACCGAGGCTCCTCTGAAAGCAAAATCCTTTGCCAAGAAGGCCATGGAAACCTTTCTAGCTTGGACTTGGAAAAGTTTGTATTTAGGAGGCATAGCCTTCAAGAACCCAGAACCACCTCCACTCCTCCGTGATAAAGGGGCAAGAGACTTACCCAAGAATACAACCCTATTGAGCAGCCAAGGTTGGAATTAGTGTCATAGAATTTCAAGGGAAGAGACCTCAGAAATTGTCCCAACCCACACTTTGAACAGGAATTCTATATACATCTCCCATAATCCAGTTTATGCTTGAATATTTCCACTTTTCAAGATAGTCTGATCCACCCTTGATTTGGTCTCATTCAGGATCAAGTGAGTAGATTTTGGGCTGCCTTTCCTTTTAGCTAAGGAGTTCTTAATGGGAAGGTCTGTGAAATTGTTTCTTTTTAATAGGTATTTGATCATATTTTAAAATAATTGGCTCACTTTGTAATACTATTGTTTTCTTTTATGCATTTAAGAACATTTTCTTTTCCGAGAAGGAGACCATAGGCTTCATTAGATTGCCAAGGGATCCATGACATCAAAAGGATTAAAAACCAATGTTTTAACTGAAGATTGTAAGAGCAAATCAGCTGGTGCTGCTCTGTTCATAGGTTTCCATTGAACCAGCTATCTGTTGGCTTTTTTCACCTTTTCCACACCCCAATTTCCCAATTAGAAAATAAAGTAGGAGATTCAGAACCTGTGCTGTTTGCACATGGACCTAAGGCCCAGGATTTGGAGAACAGAGAGCTGGGAAGGTTTGAGTGGCTTCCTAGCAGTCTCCTCCACTGAGTCCGCAGCCTACTTAGAACCAAGTTTTCTCCGTGAGTGAGAGAAGTGAAAACTTCTCAGACTATACTATTAAATCTAGTAAGGCTTTTTGTGGGAAACAGGCCCAAGTTCCTTTTCACTGGCGATCACATGATTTACAAGAATTCAAAACTCAGATCAGTAGGGAGTCACCCCTCTCCTTAATGACACCTCAGCATAAGATATGCCAAATAAGGACAGAAGTGCTTTCTCAAATGTACATTGGGTGGTCTACTGTTTACTTGTTCTGGTACTTGAGGTAGATTGCTGCTTAGATTGTGCACCTGACTTCCAGCCAATGGAAGAAAAGATTCAGGAGGGGGATGGGGGAGAATTCCCTGTTAGGGCTTTATAACTTCACCATTTCCTTTTGTAAATTGCTTCTCCTCCCTGACCATTTGTCAAGAGGATGGCCCTTTCTGGAGATTGTAATAAACCATTCTTTTCTGCTTCCTCCCTTGAGAAACCTCTGAGTATTATTTGGGTAAGGATTTCTGTTGCACACAGTTTTAGGGGTGCACACATCCTGGAGCTGACATCTAGAGGGAGGACACTGCTGCTTTTTGGCATATGGGCCTGGGCCAGTCCCCTTTGCTCCTTTCCATTCCAAGCAATAGATTGAGGCGAATTCCCCCAGAAGTGGTCGATGCCAAACCAGAAAGCTGGAAACTTGGTAACTGCATTTCAGAGTCCATACCTGTAAACCACCATTCCCACCGATCTACCTGAGGTCCACATTAGGAAAATGCTATCAGGGGTGGGAAACCTGCAGCCTGAAGCCACATATGGCCTCAAATGCTGCCCTTTGACTGTATTCAAACTTGACAGAAGAAATCCCTTTAATAAAATGAGTTGTTCCATAAAACTTGGAGTCAGTCAAAAGGTCGCACCCAAGGACCTAGAAGGGCCACATGTGGCCTTGAGGCCTGTCATCTAACTGGTATAACTTAGAACTCTGACCACTTTCATCCTAATATCCCAGCATCCTCACACTCCAGCCGTATCTATAATCATGGACTAGCTGTTCAATACGTCAATCAGAGAACATTTATTAAACGGCTACTATTGCCAGGCACTGTACAAGGAAGGCGCAAATTGTCGCTCCCTTGAAGGAAAGGGAGACCACATGCAAACAACTGTACAAACAAGCTTATGAAGGATAAATTGGAGATAATCAGTAGAGGGAAGGCGCTAGTATCAACGGAGATCGATACAAGCTTTTTGCTTGGATTTTAACTAGGGTTTGAAGGAAGCCAGAAAAGCCAGGAGACGGAAACAAGGAAAGAAGGAATTCCAGGCACGCGGGACAGCCAGAGAAAAGACTCGGAGTCGAAAGATGGAATGTAAACACCTTCACCCTAGCATGCTAGAATCTTCTCCCTCTAGCAATATGTAGTTAGCGTTGCGAACCATTTGGTGGAAACTTGGCCCTAGAACGGCTTCCTCTCAGCATCTCGGACCCCTCCCAAACTGTGCCCTTCCGCTGAGATGCTGCTTCCAAGCCCGGCCCCAGATTGTGGGCGCTGTTCCACCTTCCCACCGAGAAATATGGTTCCATTCGGTGGGAGAGTCGCGTGGTGGGGCTGCAGATCCGTGCAGTTGAGCGTCTCATAGCCTCGGGTTTCTTGGTTCTTTGAGAGCGGTTGGCTGCGACCAGTACTCGCCATTCCGCTCTTGGCCCTTTAAAGACGAAAGAATCCAGGTACAGACCTAGATTCCTACTGCCAGCCTGAGCCTTACGCCTTCCAGTTTTCCCAAGGGGGTTAACTGAAACAGTTTTTTCCAAGCTCGGGCTCTGATGTTAGGGTTGACATCCGCAGATACAGGAAACTACTGGTGGAATTAAGACTGCGAAATGCCCCGCCCTTCCTCTTTTCTATAGGGAAAGCAGAAAAAAAAAAAACCCCTACGTAAGAGGCCGCGTGGCCTAATGGATAAGGCGTCTGATTCCGGATCAGAAGATTGAGGGTTCGAGTCCCTTCGTGGTCGCTTACCTTTCCATTTTCATTCTCAGCATTTCTCTTTGCTCCGGTTGTGGTCACAACCGCTTTAACTCTGTATTCCTCTACGGATGGTGAAAGTGAAGAGAAAAGAATTAAGCAAAATACTTCAAACCCTAGGAAGTATTTTCGAGATCACGCAATTCCTGGGGCGCTTATCAGGGAAGGGATGGGCCCGGGAAGGAATTTCCAATGAAGAAAAATAAACGAAACGCATAATGAGGCATTTTCACCCCTCCAGGTTGGGTTGGAAATCCAACTGCCGAGTTTAGGGGCGTGAAGAGCTAATATTCGCCATAAACATAGAGACCACAACCGCCAAAGGCAGCTGAAGGAGCATTCTTTGAAGCATAAGTTAAAGCCCTTTCTTTGTTCCCTCCCCCCAGACCAGACCCGATCGTCCCTCCCCCTGTTCTTTCCCTGGAGCGCTTAGACCGGAGCTATGTTGCCTGCCAAGCCTATACTACCTCATTTTCTTACGTCCTCGAGATACCCTCCCACGAAGACCCCGTAAATTCCCTACCCTGGGGCTCTGTTTCAAGTGGGGAGGGCCAAGATCCATTACTTCCCGAAGTACGCGAGCCTCTCCTGCAAAAGAATAAATCTAGGAAAATGCCAGATACCCTTTGGAATCCCGGGAGGGCCTGGAACTGACCTCTAAATCGTGTACAGGTCATCCCTCCTTTAGGACAGGGGTTCTGTCATTCTTTTCTTTGATCCTTCCTAGGTCTAACACGGAGGGCTCCTTGCACGAATCCAATGAATGGGTATCGAAGGGAATCAAGCCCCTCTCTGGGCCTCAGTTTGTCCCTCTATAAAATGGAAGAGTTGGCTCGTCAGTGCCTATAAAACGAAATACAAACGGACATTGAATTCCTCCACAATGTTCCCCATTTTTCCAGCTTTATTTCATATAACTCCTCATACCTCCTACGTTCCTGCCAGGGGGGACAATCAGCTGATCTCTGAATTCAACATTCCGTCTCCCGCCTCGGTGTTTTAGCTACTCAAGCTGTCTATTTCTTCCCCACTCCCACTCCAGAGCCTCAGATCCGCCCCCCCTCCTCTTCTTTACGTCCAAGAAATCGTCTTGCTCCAAGGTTTTTTCCAAGTGCCACCTCCCTCCCCCCCCAAGCCTTACGTGAACCTCGCCGCTCCACCCCCATTGTAATTGCTCTGGATTGCAATTTTCCTGTTATCTACAAGTGCCCTCTTTCCTATCCTGCTCCGACCACCCCTCTTCCTAACAGAGTTTAAGCTTTCTGGTCTGGACCTGTAATTTCCTCAGTGTAGGTAGGTGATGTAAACCAGTGTACAACTGCAACTTATGCGCAGTTTTATAGCTATAATTTATATTTTTAGAGTTTCCAGTAGAACTGAGAGGCTAAGTCTTCCATACCCAGAGTTATAAAGTTAGCATGTGCTAACCTCACCCGAGTGAGGACTTGTCGGGGAGTGTGAATGAAGACGAACGCGGGGCATGGCCTTTTTCTTTTGTGGGAGAAGAGTGAAATAAGCGGAGGGTCCCAGTCCCAATTCCGCCTTTGCTTGGGGCCTTGAATTTATACAGAGTTGTTTATATACAGTGAAATCACCCTCTTGTACTTCTGCAAACGCCTACATTCTGTAATATACAATAAACATTACATAACCAGGAAGAGAGCCACGTTTTATATTGGATATAGATAATTCTCCAAAACCTGTTGAAACAGTTGTCTCTGTGGCGCAATCGGTCAGCGCGTTCGGCTGTTAACCGAAAGGTTGGTGGCTCGAGCCCGCTCAGGGACGTTTTTCCTTATATTTCATAAAAAAATATGCTCTAATTTGTCTCTCAATTCAAGTTTACTTTACAAAAACTGATCCCCACCTAACTGATGTCTAAACAACTCCTTTACCTTACACGAATTAGCTTCTTGAAATTCAATGAGCTCGGAGGTCACCTTGGTACATTAGGTAGAAGGGATGGTGAGCCGAAAAGTGATATCAGTCGCTTTCTCTATATATTGATCTCCCATAATAACTGAGAATTACTGTGAGGGAAGGGAGAGGAAAAACTTGTGATTCTCTCCTGTAAGAAGTTGGTTCAGTAGAGACAATTTATTTCCCAGCATTTTCTTAAGGTTTTCTGCTTAGGTTAAGGGTCACATTTCGTTTAATTCCAAAGACCCAACAGAGCTAGGACCGAAAAGTTGCATGATATTGTGTTCCAAGTGAGGAAATTACAAGGAAGATTCCTTCCAGACTCAGTTCTCCCTCCTTTTTTTCTGTCTGATGGTGGGAAGAAGTGGGGTACTGTTGAGTACTGAAAAGCCTGGTCTAACCACCCCACACCTATCGGATTACCTAATACGGCAGAAAAAGAAAACAACAAAGTTGGTGGGAATGTGGAAAAACTGGGACAGTTATGCACTCTTGGTGGAATTATGAACTGATCCAGCCATTCTGCAGAGCAATTTGGAACTATGCCCAAAGGGGGATAAAACTGCATATTTAATCTAGCAATACCACCAATAGGTCTGTATACCAGAGGTCAAAGAAGAAAAAAAAGATACTATATATACTTTTACAGCAGCTCTTTTTGTAGTGGCTAAGTATTGGAAATTGAAGAGATGCCCATCAATTGGAGAATAAATTGTGGTATGTGATTGTGATGGAATGCTATTGTGCTATAAGAAATAACAAGCAAGATGATTTTTTTAAAAACTGGGGAGGCATATATGGACTGATGCAAAGTGAAGTGAGCAGAGTCAAAAGAACGTTGTACACAGGAACAACAGTATTGTTCAATGATCAGCTGTGAATAACTTAGCTAAGATCAGTAATTTGAAGAATCAACAATTCTGAAAGACCAATAATGAAAAACGGTATCCACCTCCAGAGAAGAATTAGTAGAGTCTGAATGCAGAGCTAAGCATACTTTTGTTTTAGTCAGTGTTCTTTTTTGCAAGGTGACTACTAAGGAAATATATTTTGCTTGACTTGCATATGTTTAATCTAAATCAAAATGCTTGCCTTCTCAAGGAAGGGAGAAGGGAGAAGAGGAAAGAAGAGAGAAAAATAGGAACTCAAAAATTATTTTTAAAAATGAATGTTAAAATTTGTTTTTACGTGTAATTGAGAAAAATAAATAAAATAAAGACATTCTCAAATAAAAGAAAGAAAGAAGGGTCTGACCCAGAGCAGCTATTTAACAGACAATCTATTTCAGAACTTTAAAGGATCTCCTGTTGGAGTCAAGTATGTCAACTCTGGACCTTCCCCACAGACACACACTTCATTTTTTCCTTCTGATCTCAGAACCTGGATCTTCAGAGGAGGGAGGAGGGAGTTGAGAGGGGAAGGAAATTGGCTGAAATTCTTGAACATCCTAATGATTGAAATGAGATTGCAGAAGGTTGAGAAGGCTTCATGTGCAATTCCATTTAATTCCTTTAGAGTCTTGTTTACAAGTAGTCAAGCTCTATTTCTCCCTGGGTGCAGAACAGATAGAAGCTTCTAGTAAAGTTCATTGCTCTCTCCAGGTTTCATAGTTTCACTGATCCCAGGAACATGAATGGCATAGTAGAACTTCGAGGAGATGGTGTTCTACACACTTCAACAGTCACTGGTTCTGATGGGTGTTTGTGCTTGGACCCCAATCTCAAGATCATATTTTTTCCTCGCTTCAAAACACTATTCCTGACAGTTTTCTCCTCAGCCCAATGACACTATGCCTAGCAATTACTCATTAGTGGGTCCCAGTAAAAAAAAAACCAACCAAACAAACAAACAAAAAAAACAAAAAACATCACCAAAACTATCTTTCCCTGTTACAAGAACAAGCTGACTCTGTAAAATTTCCCTTGTGAAAATGGGATTATCTTGTAACCACAGAACTATCATGTATTGATCCCCACAGTTATGGTATACAATCCGGAAGTCAAGCTATAGACATCAACTCTCAAAGCTACCTTGCTATGGACATAACAGACTAAAAATATAGCTCTTAGAAGCCCCTTCCCTGGTGCTAGGTGGCACAAGGAATAGAGTGTCAGTCCTGGAGTCAGGAGGACCTGAGTTCAAATATGGCCTCAGACACTTAACATTTACTAACCTCATGACCTTGGGCAAGTCACTTAACCCCAATTACCCTGCCCTCCCTCCTCCAAAAAGCTAAAAAAAAAGAAAAGAAAAGAAACCTCTTCCCTTGGTTTCCAGTAGTGAATGAATTCATTATAGACAACCCTTTCCTATTCTCTGGTTCTTGAGGGGTCCCTGAACCCCCTCAAACCACATCAGTTCTGGTACTTTAGTCTGGGGACATAAAGACTACTTGCTTTTCACTTCTTTCTCATTCTCATCCCCTTTCTAAGAACTCCAGCTCATCGTTCCACTAGAAATCCTAGATTCCCTTCATCCTGACCTCGTCTGACATCACTTTCCTAGTTCTAGTTGATAAAAAAAAAAAATGAGTTGAACTTAACCATTCAACAGAACTTCCCTCATTCTTGTCCCAATGATGTCTTAGGAGCCTGGGTCTAGTGGACAGTAACCCTAGTTTGCTCACTTGTCCCAGTAGTGCATATTTCTTTTTTCTTTTTCCTAAAAATGTTCTATTAGCCTGTTGTCTTTGTATCATGGTCAAACCTCCCCCCCCCCCCCCCATCTATACTGAACTTGGCTATTGGCAAAGAAAACAAATAAGCAAGAGAAGGAAATCCAATAATGTGATAGTATTGGCAATGTACGTGAAGTCTTAAGTCTTAGTAGTCCTCCATCTTTCTGGCATAAGGGAAGAGATATGTTTCATTATTTGGGCTTATGAACCTTCACTGACTTTTCTTTTCTTTCTGAAATTAATGTCTTCGGCTTTTATATTACCTACATTTCACAGTATATTCCTCTTTGCTTCTCAACCATCCTTTATAAACAATAATAAAAAAGAGAAAAAAGTAACTATAATTTTACAGCATTAAGTTGTAATTGTTTTGTTGTTGCTATTTTTTCATTTACATTGTTGGAGTCGTTTTGTATATTATTTTGCTAGTTCTATTTATTTCATTTTGTACCAGTCTATATTTGTTCTCCTATCTCCCTGTGCATTTATCATAGTTATTGTTTTCTTACAGCATAGTAATATTTCACTCAATTCACGTGCCATGATCTATTCAGCCATTCCCTAATCAATGGACATCTAATTTACTTTCAATTATTTGCTACAACAAAAAGTGCTGCTATAAATATTTTCCTATATGTGGGTCCTTTCCTTTTATTCTTCACCTCCTTGGAGTCTGTGCCTAGAAAAGGAATCTTGAGTCCTCTTGAGGGTAACTTCCATTGGTTTTTCAATTACTTTGAGCACCACAGTGGTTTTCTTTCAACACTTTAGGCTGTAATAAAAGACCTGCTCCAGAACAGCATGCCTCAAACAACCCCATGAAAACTTAAGATGGTGAATAGGATGCCTGCTGTGTCTCTCTCTTTCCTAGAGGACCAAGTCCTATTTCAGATCAGGCCTGGGGAGATGAAAAAGAAAAACAGGTTGATAGGGCTGAGGAAACAATTGAGCCTCTAAGGGGAATTAGATGAATCGCTTTTGTGGTAGGTTCTGAACAGCAACTTCCTGGAGAACAGGATCTTAAACTCATATGGAGTTTGCTTTTTCCCTCCTTTCTTTCATTCAAAAAATACTTTTTTAGTAGTTACTATGTGCAAGGTACTGTAATTATATGTTGGGAAAACATTTATGAAAAAATGACATAGTACTTGCAAAGTTTGGTCTTCTAGGAGATATACGACATATATGTTTATTATTATACTTCAGTGGATGTGGGAACTCATCCTTGTAGATCCTCCTACCAAATGAGCAGATTAAAAATCACCCATACTTTCTTATCCTGTAGAACTCTCTTGTCCATGGCCTCTTATAAATCATCCATCTGAAAGGGGTGGCTCACTTGTGCTGGAGTTGTGCTCTAGGTTTCTTTTCATATCTTGATCAGTGTTATTAAAGGTAGAAAGTGATGTGAGTAAATGTGTCCAGACTAACAGCTAGAAGGAAATTTGAGGAGAGAATGGTAGGATCAGGAAAAGATTCAGGAAGGAAGATCAAGGACATAGGATTAGCCTTGGAAGAAAAAGGATTGTCTTATCTTATCCTCTGGCAATGGAGAAAAGGAGAAGATGATTGAGTGTGGAGAGAGGTGTGCAAGAGAGAAGGTGAGGAAACTTGGAATGAATGGGCATACATCCATGAGAACCCAGATAACGCTAAATAACATGAATTTGGAGTGGACTGAGTCCTCATGATTTCTTCCCTCACTCTACCATCATTCAGTGGCTCTGGTGTTGGAGAAAAAGAGGCAAATGTTGGGAGTAATGGAGGATCGTTACCTCTTCAAAACCAAGACAATAAGACAAGATTCTCAAAGGATCTTGCATTATTGAATTGACTCTAGGGTCAATACTGAAGAGAAGTAAGAACCAGAAAGTTCCTGCTTTTCTTCTTTAAACAGTGAATCTCAAAGGGGGAAGAACTGTAACTATGTATTTCGGAGTTTTTCTGACTGCCCTGCCCTTGCCTGATCTGCCTTATCCTACTCTTCCAGACTTTCTCTTTTTTGCCTGATTCTTTTCTGAGGTAACCAAAACACTATGGAAAAGATTAAAGTCCGACACTGCCAGATGTGTTCTGATAGACTGACTGTGAGAGCTTCCCTACCTCAGCCTTTACTATTTTTAAGTTCCACCTGCTCATTCTTACCAAATCCTCCTAATCGGGAATGCAGGGTCAAACATCAAAGTAAAGTTGAAGGCAAAGCTGGGAATAAGAACTGTACAGTCAGCTATCTGTGAGTTCAGATGTAATGATCCAAGTAATTTCTTTAAGAGGAATGAAAGAACATTTCCAATACACTTCATAAGACAGATAACTGGCTAACCACTTGTAGAAACTGGAATCTTAGTGTTTGCAATCAGATTCTTCCATTATGCCACCGACTACATACTATGGCTTCTTTAAGAGCAGCACTGAGGCAGAATCATGGCAGAATATCTGATTTCATGTTATTGTTCAGTTTCCTGACTCCATGATCGCTGGGACTGGGAGTCCCATTTAGAAAAGGATATGGTACTAAGAATTTAAAGGGAGTCTTTGTTATCTGCCTCTCCCTCACCTACCCCTAGGATAGGTGAGTTGATAGCTTGTCCTAGGCTTCTTCAGTCACTCTGTATCAATGACTGGGCTTGGATAATTTTCTGGGCAAATACCCACCCTGTATCTTCCACGAACACATATTTCTCAGATTGGAGAGTGAGGCCTGGCCTCCCGGATCCGGACGCTGTAAGGAATCTGATCTTTGGAGAGCAAAACCAGGGTAACGTATTCTCCGAGGAGGAGACTGGCCGCGCCACCCTGTCTAGAGAGAAATCCTTTCCAGGCCTGTCCCTGGCTGCCCCCATTTGTCCGTTGGCCTGTCACCAGAGCTCTTCTAATAGCCTGGAATCTGTTCTCCGACTTTCTTCACTCCACTATTTTGCTGTCTTTTATTCTTTCCTCTTTTACTTACTGTGTTCTTCCTTGAAAATGAAAATTAGAGTCAACTGCGTTATAGCCTATCACCACCTTCAAAGGAGCCAAAATAAAGACAAGTGGCACGTGGGGAATTAGCTCAAATGGTAGAACGCTCGCTTAGCGTGGGAGAGGTAAAAGGATCGATACCTGCATCCTCAGTTCCGTTTCGTTAAGTCTGGGTTCGCTTGCCAATGCTCCAGTTGCAGGGCTGGACGTAGTGGGGAGAGGATGAGGTTGCAAAGCTTCCTACTGTGTCTGGAATAAAGTGAAACGGACCCTTACTCACCTCTTCCACGTCTAGAGGAGAGCGAACAGCTGACCTTCGTTTAGTGCTTTTACGGCTTTTTAAAAGAGCTTTCTAATAACTATTTCTTTTTTGAGCCCCGGACACAGAATATATCTTATTAAAGAGAGAACGTGGTCTTTGGGTACGTTGACCCTGCTAGGAGTCCAAGCTGGAGAGGCGATCCTGTAGTCATCCTAGAAATCTAGCGACATTTTGGAGGGGTTCCGATTCCCTGGAAGCCTGAGAGCGGAAGAGTGGAATCCATAGGCCTCCTAGGGACCCCTTCACCCCTTCCAGAGACCGTTTGTTTCTTGGGTAAGGTAAGGAAAAGATCGATGGTCTTGGGGACCAGGGCAGGTCCACCAATATAAACCACTGGGTGGGGGGAGGTACTCTAGTACAAGGTGAACTAACACTTTGCTCCCATAATCGAAACTTTCTCTAGTCTGGCGAACTGGAGTCGGCGTCTTTTCCTGTTCGTTCGTAATGTGAAGATATCGGAATTATCTAGACCTGTGTATAAATCGCTAAGGGATCCTCCACCTATCACTGTCCTACAGTCTCAGTCGCGTTGAGTCATTACAGACAGTCTGACTGTCCCGGGGCGAAGGGTGAGGCGGGAAAGGAGAGGGAAGGAGGGGAGGGCCCAAAAGGACGGAACCAGGTTTGCTAACCCCACCCCGACTCCAAGAGTCTTTCCTGGGAAAAACAAAGCAAAATAAAACAAAATTGTTTGCAAAATTAATTCTAACACAAGAAAAGTGCTTTCGCTAAGGCCAAATTCAAAACCCAAGGAAAAGCGAGTCAGAGAGAGTGAAATGAAGATCCTGAGAAAGAGATAACGAAGTGTTTTTTTTGTGGCAGAGAAGTGGGGTCCTAATAGAACAGAATATTCTATACATTATATTTTTTCTTGATTGTTCTTTGTCAGGAGGAAGGATGTATTTTGGAGGCAGTCATTTGGGGGCAAATGACAGGGATGCTAAGACCAAAAACCAAAAATGGCACCAATTTTTTTATTTAAAAGAAAAAAAACTAAGAGGAAAGCAATCCAGGCGACACCAGAACCAGCAACTTTGTGGATATTTTTCGCTGCTCATCATTCATGCCAATAATACTCTCCCCCTTCACTGTTTCTTGGAATCCCTGTTTTCCTTCAAGAGAAAGCTCACTTTCTTGATAAAGCCTTTCATGAACTGCCACAGCTGCCAATACCCAATCATCTTGTATTAATTTATATATATTTCAAGCATGTGTGTGTATCATTAAAGAAACTGATCCTGGGCTCAAGAGGCTGGGGCACTGTTATCACTCGGGGCTCCTTTGTTATTGACAAAATGCCTGAGTGAGAATGGATTGGAAATGACTATGACTTTAGATATGTTAGGAGTAGGAACATAGTTCTATGGTAGCCTGGATTGTTGAGATAAGGGGCAGCTGGAGCCTCTGAGAGCCAAATACTTTGATAGTTCAACTGATACACCTCCAAGACTAGACAAGAGGCATGAGTTTCAGCCCCAAGTTGGCTTTTTCTTTTCCAAATTGATACTGTTATTAAATTTACCGCATGACTTTTTATTTATTACTGACATCTTCCTTCCTTTTTGGGAAAAAAAATATGTGTGTGTGCATCTCAAGTTACATGTAAAAACAATCTTTAACATTTTTTAAAAATTGAGTTCTAAATTCTGCCCCACCCTTGAGAAAGACAAGCAATTTGACATCGATTATACATGTGCAGTTCTGACATCTTTCTTAATACAACTAGACATTTCTTTGGAGTAGGACATACAGTGTTAACTACAATACACCCTATTACATGATAAGTGAATAAGGGCATGTGTGTGTGTGTGTGTGTGTGTGTATGTGTGTGTAAAGCACTGTTACTTGAGATCTGAAGGGGAAAGGGCATATCATGAGGAGTGATTAAAGAAAGCTTCCTAGAGAACATGGTTTTGAGGTGAGCTATAAGAAATTGGCAGGCATTCAACTGTAGAACAGTTAAAGGAAATTTCTAGCATAACAAACAAGATGAGTAAAGTCAAATCCCAGAATATCTATTTTTCCTTCTTGCTGCAGTTCCTCCTCCCCTGACACACATAGAGCTTCCCCTGCCCCGTCCTATAGCTTTTCTTTTGCCACTGCCATACTAACATAACTCTACTAAGACTTGAGGTCTCAAACCCCTTCCCAGAACTGTCTTTTTAAGGAAAGGGTTGAATTGGAGTGTACTTTCTTACGTGGAGGGAATTCTGGTTTTTAGAATAATAATGAATATACTAATAGGTTAGATTTTGCAGAATTGCCTTTTCCAGCTTTTGAGTCAAACTCACAATGAAGCTTGAACTGATCAATCAAACCTTAACAAGGTTCACAATCACTGGCATCTTTCTGGACAAACACCTGGAGTGGATCGAATCAAAGACTATAGAACCTGTTCCTGTCACAGAGGTCTGGTTCCTGTCACAGAACTTTAGGAGAGGCGGTCACAACTCCCAAAGACCTGACTCCAGAATTGTATTGTGGGACTTTGGGTTTTCTCGTGGGAAACCACTAACTGATTGTTTGTAATCCACCTTCCCCAGTTGTGATTTAAGTATATAACCTTTGCTTTTACTTCACCTAAGAGAACGTTCCTCATTCTGAAACTGATTAATTAAACTACTTGATTACTAGCACTCCCATCTCTAGGCCTGCTTTGTGCTGCACTGAACATTCTCAGTTTAGAGACTGGCTCAGTAAAAATCCTGTTAATACTTAAGAGTAAAATTTCTTTTATTAGGAGCAAAGTTCCTTTTATTGATTAGTTTTCATTTCTTTGGTCATACTTGTAATTTCATTGATTAAAGGCAGCTCCTAGAGAGGAAAATTCCTCTGCCAATTCATGCTGGTATCTGTTCTATAACTTTCAGTCTTGAAGAGGTTCCTGGGAGGACTCAGAGGTTAAATGATTTGCCCAAGACCAAACTGCCAGTATTTGTCAATGGTGGGTCTTGAGACCCAGTCTTTCTGATTCAGAAACCAGTTCTCTATCTTTCAGAAGTAGCTCAAATTCTTTTTGTTTATCTTTCTTTTTGTATGTGGCTATTTCCCCCTGAGCTTATTGCAAACCCCACCCACCCACTCACTAGAAGTCATCCTTAGTGCCAGATAACCAATAATCAACTCCAGCGAGATGTGTAGAAAGAATGGAAAGTAGAAGAAACTGAAAAACAGTCCACATAGCTTTGTTTAAGCAACAAGTGCATTATCAGGTTTTAAATCTTTCCATCAGAGCTGGTTCTTGACCATCACCCATCCCTCCAACCACTGCAACCCTTTGGAGACTATAACAGGACTGTTTTTCTGTTATTTTCTCCCTAAGCTATTGGCCCCCCACTCCCCATCATTCATGTCCTTAATGTTTCTTCTATGCTACTTCTACAATGCAGTTCATTGTTGGTAATATGGTGAAGGTTGCTTACAGATAGAGTGTAAGCCTGTTTGCAAAACACAGTGGTGGATGATGGATGCCTTTGAGCAGCATCACCTCACAAAACATAGAAAGGCAAAAAAATATTTAGAGTCATAGAGGTTTTGTTGAGGACAGACAGAAAGTACCAGGGTATTAGGAGTTGGCATTGGGGCCCTTCTTCTTGCCAAAGGTGGGCACTATATTGACAAAGAGTTGGTTGTACTGCATCCTCCTCTTAGCACACCCAGTCTTCTTCTCCTGCTTGGCCATCTTGGGAGTCTGACCCCTCACTTTTCCAGCTCATGCCAGAGAGCCATGGACTTTACCTCCTAGCATCCAGCCAGCCACTTCCAGGGTGGAGAGGGGCTCCAGCCTGAACTGCCCTAAGATGGCTTCATCCTCCATTGGGCAGCCCCCTAGAAGCAGGACGTGGTCCTTGGGGGTGATGCCCTCCAGGGACGCCACATGGGCCTTGATCTGGGCCATGGTCTCCTGCCCGGTCACCTCAAGAGTGTGCAGAATCTGCCCTTGGACAAACAGCTGCATGATGGCAACTCAGACACGCTAGTCCTGCTTCTGCCTTGGCAAAGATGGAGACCAGAAAAGAGAAAAGCAAATTTTTAAAAGACATTGGCAAATGACCTAACCAACTATATCTCCAGAGAGCATATGTAAACAAAACTGGAAGGAGGGCATCAGGAATTTAAATTTAAGAAGAGGCTCCTTATCTGACTAAGTATAGATAGGTATCCTAGAAACAAAATTTTAAGGACTCTCAGGAATAGTTTTTCCAAGACATTTCAAAAATGGAGACATTCCAAAAGAAAGGGGAAAAAGAAACATATGTGAAAACTTTATCAGTGACTAATTCATACAACCCATACATCTACTTTCTCACTTCTAAATAATATTTATGAAAATTATCTTGTACTTATTAAAGGAGCTCTTGACATGGACATGAAAATGGAAGAGGTACATTTTTACAGACATACCACATTCTCCCAGTTACAGGACTGACAGAAAAGAATAGAGGAAAAAATTAATACAATAAATAAAAATAAGTCCCTCGTCCTTTCTAATGGTCAAGGCAAGGCTTTGTGTGGTCATAGAGGGGTAAGGAATATTTGAGGTAATCAACCTCCAGTTATCAACCAAATTCTCAAAATGACATTTCCCCCAAGAACAGCATTTTATTAATGGCAACTTAATAAGTGGCAAAAAGACAGTAAATGTATATGATTGGAAACAGATGTGGACCAATTATGTAGAAAGATTAAGAGATGATGGATAACCCAATTCTTGGTGCCCAGTAGTAAAATGTAGGAATATTAAAGGACCTTAAGGAGGTCCCCTATGGGATGGTTAGATGGAAAGTTCATCAGAAGATGTGGACGAGAGCCACAGAGGGGACAAGGCATGAGTGAGTTGTGTCTTGCATCATTGGAAGAGTGTGCTCATGTTGACTGTATCGTGAATCCATCACAGTATTGAGATGTTTACATAGCAAATTAAAGTTTACAAAGCACTTTTCTTATAACAGTTCTAGATCAAGTATTCTTCCTTCAGTTTTACAGATGAGAGCTCAAGGAGGCTAAATGCCTTTTGGTTATGGCACCAGAACTTTGCCCAGGGAGCCAAAATTTGAGGAAACTGTCAAGACTTGCAGTCTTTCCTCATGCATAAATAACAGGGTTTAGCACCTAATTGAAAAGAATAATTTGTTAAAATAGAAAACTACCTTCTGTCCCAGCCCCAGTCCTATTTCTCCTAACTGCCTCCTAAGCAGTAGTTTCTTGTTGGTTCCTTCCTTCCCCTGTTCCCCCAGCTAAAGGCAGACATTGAGCCCTTAAGCCTACCAGGTTTATTGGTACTTTTTCTAGCTTCAAAATTCTTAGTTAAGGCTCTGGTAACTTAGCTAACAAGAATCATAGCAAGGATTTGAACACATGGCAACAAATAGCAGTTCAGCCAGTGTTCTTTCAACCACACAGGCTGCCTTTCCACATATGTATCTTACACAAGAGGGGCAGTGACCTGAGTGGAGTGGTAGAATAGCAAGGCAAATGTTGCAGTCTCTACCAGGCCCCTCTTAAGTACCTCTTTGAGACTTGTAGAAGCTTTTGTGATCTTGTAATTGTATTATAATAAGTGCAAGCTAGGCATTGTAGTAGGGTTGATTAATAAAAGAGCTGAAAATGTATTGACTAACCTGAGGCATGTTTTGCCCAGGGCAGTCTCACAAAAGAACAACATTTTCTTTGAGGAAACAGAAGGTACAGCAAGTAAAGTCCTTACAGCAGATGACTGGAGCTCAGAGAAGAAGCGACAGATAGCAGCAGGAGATGGGCTGACAGACAAAAAAAAACACCTGACAATAGTTTCAGAGACACAGAAATAAGGCATCTGCAGAAGCAAAACAGAGCATCAGCTAGACAAATCTGGCTGCTAGGAGAAGAAAGATATTTGCTTGCCAAGAAACAGTTCTAGGATTCTGAGTCATCCAAGCAGTGTTCTCTCTACCACCAATGAGTTAAGAATCTGTGACCCTTTTTGTACAGGGACTTTCCCTTTGTTATTTACTATGATATGATTGAAATTCTGTCATAAATAAAAGCTTTGCTAGTTCATTTATGGTTCTTGTATTTGTGAAAAGAATACACTGATGGAGACTCAAAAACTATTTGTATAGCTATAATTACCCAGAATACTACACACCAACCTTGGGAACTCAGTCAGGTATTCCAAGATCACATGGGATCTGTGTTAGAGCTACAAGGTAGTAAATTGGCCAGGTCACACTAATGTAAACTCAAAGAAACATCTAATTTATGTAATGAAAAAACTCAAAGGAAATGTATATCAAGAAAATAAGACTGGGGGCTGCATTCCCCCAAAGGTCCATCATAGTTGCCTTGACATAAGCTCAACAAAGCAGAATCTCCTCTTTTCTGCCACCATTCCCCCTCATTCCTAATTCCCTCCCCATCCATTACTTTGTATTTACTTTGTGTATTTTTTG
Source organism: Pseudochirops corinnae (assembly GCA_028646515.1). Taxonomy (NCBI): domain Eukaryota; kingdom Metazoa; phylum Chordata; class Mammalia; order Diprotodontia; family Pseudocheiridae; genus Pseudochirops; species Pseudochirops corinnae. The sequence goes on from CM053590.1 coordinate 108,988,101, forward strand.
GTATCACATAGTAGCAAGAATAACAAAAAATATATATACAGGTGGTATATTTGATAGAGTGCTGGGTCTAGTATCAGGAAGACTGTAGTTCAAATCTAGTCTTCAGACACTTATTAGCTATGTGACCCCTGGGCAAGACCCAACTTATGCCTGTCATAGTTCTCTTAACTATAAAATAGGAATAACAATAATAGCATCTATCTCCCAGTGTTGTTGTGAGGATCAGATGAGATAATATTTGTGTCAAAATATTTGGAAACACCCTGTTTCCCAGAGCTAGGGCCCAACAAACAATTTGTGCCCTAAGCTTGGCATAACAACAGTCCTTTGCATTGTAGATGGTCTCATCCTCCGGCAAAGTAAACAGTTTTGACCAGCACCAGGTGTTTGCTGAGGGATTTATGTTTCATATTGATCAATAACTGCTTAGTTGGAGCTCTCTCTGTTTTTCAGGGACCTGAAAGTTATCCATCACACTTTTTGACATGCTCACAGTCCCTGCTTCTTGTAACAGCTGAGTGAACTGAGCCAGGTACTACACTCCTGTTCCCCCCATAATAACTCTGGTTCTGTTTTGTGTCTGTGAAACAATCAACTTGGAAACTATTCCCACAAGACCTAGGAATGTCTGCATTGTTTATGAATGAGCCCATCATGGGAAAGGTCAAGAATGATATTATTGGCCCATTTATGTATATAAAGCATTGCCTTTGCCCCAGCATGTGAAGCCCTCCTGCACAGGAGAACTTCTGCTTGCAAGCATTTCCTCACTTTGAAATTAAACTTCTGTGTCCTGACTCTCCTGTCTCTAACCTGCTCTGTTAGGCTCTGGCCACCCACAAATTAGAAGTTGGTTCCTCTCTGGTTGACATTAACTGGTGTCAGAAGTGGGATTGGATAAAACTGGGTCAAGTGGACTTTCTGGTACCAGTAAGAGAGGACCAGGTACCATTGGAGATTTATTTCTCTGGAGTCCAACCCCACCTCATCTGGTGAGTCCTCTGCTCTTTTTTCCTGGTTCTCCAACCCTGGGTTCATCCTTGATTGAGTTCCCCTTTCTTTGTGAGGAAAGCTCCAAGGTCACCCCATGGCCCAGTTCATCTCTGGTCCCTCTGGTAAAATATTCTCTCTCAACTTCACGTCTGTATGTTGTTATCTCTGTGAGTCTCTGTAAAATTACAACTGCATAACTAACTGCACACCTTGAAAAACTTGTGTGCTTCTGCCTAACCAGTTCTGTTTGTATCTATCTTGTCATTTTTCCTGTGTGTGTGTGTTTGTAAAATATCTGTGTCATGTTTGTACTGTGAGCTAGATTCTGTTACCTTAAAAGATTTAAAATGCAGCCAGCCAGAAATATTCTAAAGGCTGTAGCCAGAAAATAGAACACTGGGAAAGATTAATGAGCTTTCATAGCTGAAGCAGTTGTCCCAGTAAGCAGAACTAACTCCCACTTTAGGTTTTCTGTGGGAGATTAGGCTACAAGAAAAGAGAAAGGGGCACTTGGTAGCACAGTGAATAGAATCAAATCCATCCTCAGACACTTAACACTTACTAGCTGTGTGACCCTGGGCAAGTCACTTAACCCCAATTGCCCTGCCTTCTCCCCTCCAAAAAGAAAAGAGAAAAATCTGTAAAATACTTCCCAACCACCCCCCATGTCATTTCAACATTTGGTCAAGTTAAAATAATAGAAATAAAGCTAGATAATCAAAGTTGTAGAACCACTAAAAATAACTTAGCAGATTCTGGAGGTTTGGAGATTAATCATTGAGAAGTTTGGAAATTAGTCATTTTAAGATCACAAGAGAGAACTTCTGAGGCTTTGGATTAATTCCAGGAACTCACTCCCTTCTGAAACATCTTAATAAGTTTTGGGGTACCACTCTGTAGAATTTGTTTTAAGGAAAAATAAAGACTAAATCTTATAAAGCTTTAAAAAAAAGCAGTTGGAAAGATTTATAGCTACATTGCTTTAGGGCAATGAAGGAAAGCTAGTTGGAAGTAATCCCAGAACCAAGAGAGTTAGGGGAAAAAAAAATAGATAAATGGTTTGCTCTTTATAACAACCTCAAATTAACCCTTCCTTTACTTTTCAGTTTTTATCTTATTTTGTTAATAATCTTCACCTGCCTGTCTCTAAACAAAATAAACTATTTCTGATTGGCAACATTCTGACCTTGCATTCCCCCTTGAGACTGTAGCTAGTAGAAGAGGATGAAACTAGTCCCCAAATTCCTTCTGCACCATTAGGAAAGTATGGTCTCTTTAATCAATAAGAGATGAAAGCTAGGAGTCTGTTTCTACTGTAAGAAACCTGGTCACTGGAAGATAGAATGTAGAACAAAGGCTAGAGTAGATGCTGTAAAAAGGGAAAGCACTCCAGAAAATACCCCCAACACCCCTAATTACTCAATGTGGCCAAGCTCTGGGGAGGGCAAGTAAGGGGAGGGGTGGTACAAGGAGTAAACCCCTCTGCCTTCCTCACTTTCTTCCTCTGGAGTCATGAGTGTATTTCAGTTGTGGGTATTGATAACAAGACAATTACAGCCTATGTCTCTCTGTTAACCCTTCTCATCTCAGATCAGATTTAGGAAAGAGAAAGCTGCAAAATTGTGGAGGAATTTTATGTTCTGCTCCACCTGGTAGAGGGAGAGAGTTGTAGCTTCAGTGGGAGTCCCCCATTGACAGTGGCTCCAATAGTTCTGCGCCCCTGGGCATCCTGCAGCCCACCCCTCTAGGATATCATGCCCACTCTGCGCCAGCAGCTGCAAGTGGTTCCAGCCCCAGAAGCACCTGCAGTTGGGGGGAGGGGGTGAGACCCCACAGTCAGATTCCCCTTTGCCCTGCCACCAGGAGCTACCACCAATGGGAGAGTCTTGGCACCAGTCACCTCAGCCCCTAGGCTCTCTGCTACACTCCCTTCCCACTCCGCCAAAGCCCAATCAGTCAGTGTCCAGATCTGTTCTATCTCTCAGCAGGCCCTGCCTAACTGCTGCCTGGAAGGGTCTGTCTGGGTGCTCCTGGCACCTTGTAGAGAAAAACAATTATGGTACCCACCTCCCAGTGTTGTGAGGTCAAAATGATATGATGATTGTAAAGTGCTTAACACAATGACTGACATATGCTAAGCACTACATTATTATTATTTCTCTAACTGAACACAATTGTTCTTGTATCAGCAAGCACCCTAGCATACCCAGGATGGCTGCTAGCACAGGTTCTTAGATCTGCTTTTCGAAAGGAAAGCAACTCAAAAAGATTTAGCAATCTTACTTTAATCAATCAAACATATATCATTTATCTAGTTCAGGGGGAAAAAGTCAGCACCTGAACTTCAAAGAATGCAAACAGAATACAAACAGAAGTTACAAGCAGAAGTTACGAGTAGACAAAGAAACAGATCAGCAGACGGGCTTCCAACCGTCTGACCATTACATCCATACCTAGTCAGTTACCAGAGAGGGAAGCACCAACATCTTGGTTTTTCAAAGGGGGGGTGGGGTGAGAGGGCTCAACGGCTTCCCAGAGTCTCCTCTGGTCAAATCACACAACTCTTCTCAAAGTGAGCCCCAAAGCAAAACCTCACATCTCGGCATATATATAGCCTTCTCCTGGATCAGAGAATGTCACAGCCCTCTTGACCCACTGCCCAATCACAAAGTAATAAAGCGTGGGCATTCCTGTAGAACAAGCCTCCCGACACAGGCTCCATGTGACCACATTCAGGCTATTAGGGGGCAGAGTATACTTTCAAATCAGGGAAGGTTCTCAGAGTCACATAAGCCTCTCAAAGGGCCTGGGCAGGGAAGATCTTGAGATTCCCATAACAGTCCTATACCTGATAACTCTAAAATGGTTTTCAAATGTCAAATGTCAAAAAGTCAAATTGGACTTTTAAAAAGTATGATAAAAAAAATAGACCTTTGAAAACTGCTTATTTCCTTCCCAATAGCCAGAATGTATACTGTGCTTTAAGGTTTACACAGTCCTTTACACATAACATCTTATCTTATCTTCACAACAATTCTGGGGTGTAGATGTTGTTATCCTCACTTTGCAGGTGTGGAAACTGAGGTAAGAAATAATTTAAGTGACTTACCTGGAGTCTCAGCTAGTGTTTAAGTTCACATTTGAACTCATGTTCCTGACTGTCCGGTCCCATTTTTTTTTAACCTAGATGTAAAACTTTACATAAACTTCATATTTTTAGATGCAGATCAAGGTTCCAACTTGGAGAGATCTTTGGAAACACTAGCTTTGACATCTGACACGTTAACTATCCCTCAAAGATTTATTTGAAATTTTGAAAATCATGTGCAGTCCCAACGTGTCATCTTGTCAAACTATGTCCGAAATGTTGAAATGTTGAACAGAATAGTACCAAAGACAGCTCCAGAGGAACATTCCCCTAGACCAGTCTTCACTACTGATTTCTCTGCCCTCGGACTAATTTCTTTCATGAATTCTTTACCTGTGAAATGCCATTGTACTCTAGAGATATTTGAGAAGCAAGTCTCTTAAGTGTTTTTTATCACCTATAACAGAACCTAAATAGCTCAGTTGGGAGAGTGTTAGACTGAAGATCTAAAGGTCCCTGGTTCAATCCTGGGTTTTGGCAGTAAGTTTTTGGATGTGTACAGAATCTTTGCTTCTCCTGAGAGGTTTACAAAGACCAACCATTTATGGTCCCATCGCATCTCTAGCCGATCTAACTTTCCTTGCTTCCACACTCTAGAAAAGTTGTCTTCTTATTTTCCTCAACCTAACTGGAAGTAGAGAGAAGATTGGAAAGTGACATCTGGGCATTGTTATCAACAAGTATTTTATTCTCTCTTTCCCGGTCCCTTCCTTGCACCTCCCCCCTGCCCCGCCATACACCTCGTGCTGACTGAAAAAAAAGAAAACCTTTATATTAAATATACATAATGAAGCAAAAGAAACCCCCCTCCCCACTCCATCCCCCCATTAACCACATCTTAAAATACCACAGTCTGAACTTTTAAGTTCATCACCTCACTGTCAGAAGGTGGTTAGCATTTTTCATCACTGTGGTTCAACTAAGGTCATTGCACTGATCAGAATTCTTTAAAAAAAATTTTTTTTTTTAATTTTCAGTTCCCAATTTTCTCCCTCCCTCCTCCAACTCCACTACCCATTGAGAAGGCAAGAAATATGACGCCTATTTTAAGTTCATGAAAAACATTTCCACATTAGCCTCATTGCAAATAAATATAGCAAGAAAAATATGCTTCAGTCTGCAATCAGAGTCCATCAATTCTCATTCTGGATGTGGATAGCGTTTTTTCTTCATGAGCCCTTTGGAACTGTGAATCATTAACTTAAGCACAGTAGCTGGATCTTTCACTGTGGATTATCCTTATCATATTTCTATTACTGTGTATAATATTTTCCTAGTTCTGCTCACTTCCCAGGCTTTTCTAAAACTATCTTGCCTATCATTTCTTACAGCACAATAGTATCCCATCATGATCATACCATACAACTTATTCAGCCATTCTCAATCAATAGGCTTGCCCTCAGTTTCCAATTCTTTGCCACAACAGAAAGAGCTAACTAAAATACTTTTGTACCTATATGGGTCCATTTCCTCTTTTTTTTTTTTTTTAATGGTCTTTGGGGTAGACCTGATAGAAGTATTGCTGAGTCAAAGATATGCCCAGTTTTATAGCTTTTGGGGCACAGTGGCAAATGGTTGTCCAGAATGGTTGGGCCAGTTCACAGCTCTACCAACACTTCATTGGTGTATCTATTTTTCTACATTTGTCATTTGTCTAGAGACCAATGTCTCTAGCGTTTGTCATTTCCCTTTTCTGTCATGTTAGCCAATCTGATGAGTAAGAAGTGGTATCTCAGTTGTTTTAATTTGAATTTCTCTAATGATTTTGACAGAGTACTTTTTCATAAAATTATTGATAGTTTTGATTTCTTCTGAAAACTGCCTATTCATATCCTTCGACCACTTAGTTGATGAAAAGTCTTGTCTTTCAAAGCTGTTTTTCTTTACAATGTTCTTGTTATTATATAAATTGTTCTCTGGGTTCTACTCATTTCACTGCTTACGTTTTCTTCTAAGGCTTTGGCTGTAATTCCATGGGAATAACTTCCTATTCCCAGGACCATTTTGGAGAATTTGGAAAAAAGGGGATGGCAAACTGCTACAGAGAAAGTCAAAGATTAAGAGAGAAGAAAAACATGGTAATACATCTACTAAGGCCCATTTTTCCCTTAGGAAATTTGAAGACATGTTTTAAAAATAAATTATGACATGTCAATGTCCTGGTCTAAAATCCTTAGGCTCACTTGAATGAAAGATCAGATCAGTTTCGAGTCTAGGTCAGAAAGTGACTTCAATTTCCTAAAACTAAGAGAATTTGTCTTGTTTGTGTTAATCAAACTAATAGTGGGACTGCTTTTGACTAATCCACGTGTAAAAAGGCATCTCTTGAGCTCACCTTTAACTCAGTTGAAAGGGGGAAATCCTTAGAGGGGTCAAAGGAGTAATTGGTCTGGGGAAGATACTTCTTTAAGAATATGTAGATACTGGCATTGCTATGGTTCTGTGTAAGCAAATAAAAAAAATTATTAACCTAAACTTTTTACTTATATTTATTTTGCTGTAGGAATTTTTGCCCTTTGTTTAATTATTGCTATACAATCATTGTGTTGCCACACAACATAGAAAAGTGGATAGAAAGCTTCTCTTAGGGAGACCTGGAGTCAAATACTATCTCTGACACATAGTGTCTGTGGCCCTGAATAAGTTGCTGAACCCTTGTTTTGGGAAACTATAAGATTGACGAGTTATAGAGAAGGCACCAGTAAGCAATGGCAGAGAGAATTTCCCCTTTCCCATCTTCTCTTCTGTAGCTCTCCCACTAGTCAAGAGAAGGGACTGGAAGTAGACTTAGTATCTGAGACTTTATATAGGAATTAGCCAAAATAAAATTCCAGCTAACGATGACAAAACAGCAAAATGATAAATGCTGGAAAGGATGTGGAAAAATTGGAACACTAATGCATTGTTGGCGGAGCTGCAAACTGATCCAGCCATTCTGGAGAGCAATCTGGAACTATGCCCAAAGGGTTATAAATAAGTGCATAC
>CM053590.1:108995726-109031567 GCA_028646515.1 Pseudochirops corinnae
CCTTCTTAAGCTGCTCTATGGCTTGTAATCAGTCTACATTTTTCTTGGAAGCTTTTGGTTCAGGTGTTCTGACTGTGTTGTCTTCCTCCCATTCCATGCTTTGATCCTTTTTGTCCCCAAAAAGGAATCTAAAGTTGCATTGCTGGGATTGCATTGCTTCCTTTACCTTCTCATGTTGCCAGTCAATTACTCAACTTTTAGGTCCAGTAGAACTCTGCTTTCAGAGGGGAGAGCTCTGTCCCAAATAGCTGGGGTTTTCACAGTTGCCAGAGCTATTAGGAGGCCACCATTTCTGCAGCTCCCACCAGCTTTGACTCACTGAAAATGTACCTCAGGACCACCACCCAAGACTCCGATCCTGATCCAGGAAGCTCAAAGCAACAGCACTTAGCCTCTAAATGATCACTTGGCCCCCCTGCAATCTGCAGACTGGGAGCTTCTGAAGTAGCCACATGGAGGCAGCTGCTTCAGCCACTCCTAGCTCTTGGTCAGTGGGCCAGACCTTCTCCCCCAAATTTATCTGAGTTCCACTGACCTTTCACTTAGTCCTTATTTCTTAAGGGTTTGTAATTCTGGAAAAAGCCACAGCTGCCAGTGATTCACACTCCAGCCACGGCTTGTTCTGGTGGTCCTAGGGCTCCACCTGTGGGTTCATGTGGTGCTGGTCTGGGCTCCCAACATGCTGCGATGAGTCCCTTCCCATCTTCCTGCCAGGCTGCCTTCAGCAGGAGCTTTGATACTCTCATTTTGTGACTGCTAACCTAGATGCTCTATAAATGCTTTCATGGAAAGTTTAATAACCAGCTATCTCTCTATGTTAGCGGCTCTCAACCTGTGGGTCATGACCCCTTTGGGGGTCAAACAACCCTTTCACAGGGGTCGCCTAAGACCATGGGAAAACACATATTTCTGATGGTCTTAGGAACCAAGACACCACTCCTCTATCCGTTCTAGGCGGGTCCACCCACACGCAGATATGCCCACATGTGAATATTAAAGGGTTGTGGCATTAGGAAGGTTGAGAACCACTGAGCTAGGTGCTTCAGTAGATAGAGCCCCAGGCCTGGAATGGGGGGGTTAAAATTTGATCTCAGATACTTACTAGCTATAAGACCCTAGGCAAGTCACTTAACCCTGGTTGCCTCAGTTTCCTCAAGTGTAAAATGAGCCAGCAAAGGAAATGGCACTAATATCCATTTATAATTATTTGCTAGGTAATTCCATAGTAGAGAGGCACCTTTTAAATTTCTGGTTCTTTGCCACTAAAAAAAAGAGCTGCTTTTAATTTCGGTACATATGGGTAGTTTTCTTCTTTCTTTTATCTCTTTGAGAGTGTAGGCCTAGCAGCTGGGCCAAAAATGTGTAGACATAGTTTTATAATTTGGGGGTGGTGCATGGTTCCAAATTGATTTCCAGAATGGATAGACCAATTCACAGCTTCATTAACTGCATATTAGTGTGCCTGTTTCCTTGACGCCCTCTAACAACTGTCATTTTCTGCTTTTATCATCTTTGCCAATCAGTCTAATGAGTGTGCGGTGTATATTCAGAGTGGCTTTCATTTCATTTCTTTAAATTATTATTCGTCAGTCTAACTTAGAGGTCTCAGATTTTTCTTATTAGCTGGGCAGGGAAGCTGCAATATGAGGAGGGACTTCCAGGCTGGAGGCTAGAAATATAGACTCTGTCCTTGGAAACACTGACTTTCTGGGACCTAGACTCTTTGGAATTCTCTGGCTTCCTAGCACTAAGTTGGGGTAGGATACAGGAGAAGGGAGAGAGAAATGAGTAAATAAGCAAGAGCCTCCTCCTGGCTGGGAGAGAAATGTCAATGATTGTAGCTCATGAATGGGGTAATCACCAGCCATAATACTCCCTAGTGCTCCAAAGGAACCATGGAAGGATGAGGTTGGGCACTGAGATTTCTCAACCATGGAACTGGTAACAACTTAGGGCTGGGCTAGAGGCCAGGAGAAAGAAAGAAAGCTGCTTTCTCTACCTTCACAGTGCAAGGGAAATTTGGAGGAAAATTATCTGAATTAATTCCAGAACCTCATGCTTTCCTTGGCTGGAGGCTTCAAAAGGCACCATCATCCTTCTAGTCACCCAAGTTTGCAACTTGGGTGTCCTCCTTAACTTCTCACTCATCCCACATATTCACTTATTTGCTAAATCTTGTTTTTAACCTTCACAACATCTTCCAAATATAAACCCTTCTCTGCTCACACAGGTAACAGGCACTCTACCTCTTGATGGAAACCTATGAGCCATCCTGGACTCCTCACTTACCTTTCCTCACTGTGTCCACTCAGTTGCCAAGGCCTGTGGATTTCACCTCTGCAACACCTCTTTTTTATTCTCCCTTCTCTCCTCTGACATTGCTGCACTGCAGAGCAGGCCCTCATAACCTCATGTCTGGATTATTGCAGTAATCTTCTGATGAGTCTGCTTGCCTCATATTTCCCCACTCCAATCCGTCTTCCAAATTTTTCTTCAAGTCCCAATAATGTTACTCTATAAATTCCAGTGATTTCCTATTGCTTATAAAACAGGGGCATTCAAAGCCCTTCATTACTTAGCCCTGTCTTACCTTTCCAGTCTTCTTAAGCCTTACTCCTCAACATTAACATCCATCCAATGATGATGACCTCCTGGCTGTTCCATGAATTGTTCTTGGAACTCTACTCCAGGCAATTTTTCTGAATGTCTAAGATGCCCAAACTGCCCTCTCTCCCTTCAACTCAGACTACTGACCTCCCCAGATTTCCTTTAAATCCCAATTAAAATCCTACAGAAAGTCTTCTCCAACCCCTCTTAATTTCAATGGCTCCCCACTATCAATTATTTCTATTTCTCCTGCATACAACTTGCTTTGTATATATTTGTTTTCATGTTGTCTCTCTCACTAGATTGTAAGTTCCTTGAGGGAAGGAACTGTCTTTTGCTTCTTTTTATATCCCCAGCACTTAGATCAGCGCTTGGTACTTAATAAATGTTGATTGATTGATTGATTCGAAAGCTGAGAGGGAAGCAGATGTCAGTCCCCAATCTTCCAACAACTTCAGGGGTTCCTGGAAAAAGGAGTAAGATGGTATCGGCAGGTGTACTGGTGATATGGGGAGGGAAGGTTGGGGGGGAAAGCACAGGAAACAAGGCTTTCTTGGGATCAAACATAACTTGAAAAGATCAGGCCCAGAGTCCCTGTTCTAAGGGTCTGGGGTGGAGGCGTGGCACTTAGGTTTTCATTAGAGATTCTGCCCAGGACAGACTTCACAGACTTCCCTACATCGACCTTAGCTTCTGCACGTTAAGTCCTTGGGAGGAAAGAGTAGCAGTTCTCCATCTTCTCTGAAATACTTGGAGTAGTGCGGGAAGTTACAATCTCGTGTAAGAAAATGAATGAAAATGGAAAAAAACATTACCAAGGGCTGTCCAAAACCAGAATCGAACCAGAAAACTTTAGATCTTCAGTCCAATGCTCTCCTAACTGTGCTATTTCGACCCCTCTCTTATATCTCTTCAAACATTTGTCCTCCAAGTGCTATGCAAACTCTATTCTAACTTTAAAGAATTTCCAAGTGAAAGTGTGAGAGTTTTCTGTCTTGCGGTAAATCTGGAGCTCGAAACTCCGAATATTGTAAGCTGACTCCCTCTCTTCTTCTGTGAATGAGAGAAAAGTTTCAGTGCATTGGGGAGACCCAAACAATATGGTCATCTAGGGAAATGCACGACTTTAATCAGGCCACTGCATGTGAACAGAAAACGCAGGCACTTGGTAGCCACTTTTCTGGGGGAAACTGCCATGCTTTGTTTTCACTTTTTTCATTTTTACGTTACCTATATCCTAACCGTGTCCAGCGAGCCTTCTTTTGAAACAAGCAAAAAATAAAGAGAGAGGAGAAGAGATTCTGCAAAACCAGCCAACAGATCAACTAGTCCCACACCTCAGCAAAGGAAGGAGAAAAGTGCCTTTTCTTAGCTTTGGGCAGTTGGGCGGTGGAATCATAAAATAGGTCTTCCTCTCCCTGACCAAAGCTTTCAGATATCCTGAGCGAGGTGCAGCAAATGACAGGACGGAAGTACAACTGATTTCGGGACAGGATGAAGGACTGGATTTTAAAGAGTATGGATTTCTTGGACAATATCACTTAGCGGTGAAATATATAGTGGATTGCCCTTGGCCTTGTCTTGGTAAACATTTTTCCCCCAATAAATTGAGATGACATTTTGGTAAAAATTACAATGACAGGATCCATCCAGGAAGGATGTTGAATAACAGTGTTGAGATCTCCAAATATTTCCACCAGCGTAGAAATTCCAGTAGGTTGAATCTAATAAGGTAAACTCCACAGCGAGGAATTCAAACTCCTACATTAGGGTTTAAAAAAAAATTGTACAGCTATAGAATAGGGTAGACGTAGCTAGAAGTAGTTTAAGTGAAAATCGTTCTGCATCTGTAGTTATTGCAAATTAAGTCAATATTGAAGCGATGCCATTGCAACCAGTGTTAGACATACATTGAAGAAGTCAGAGAAAAAAAATAAATTTTCTGCTTTTCAAAATGTTTATAGAAAAACTTTTTAAAAGTTTTATTGATATACTTTATTTTTTAACATTACCATCATTTTCCAATATATCCTTTCTCCTTTCCCTAAGAGTAATGTTTATAAGGAAGAACAAAAAAGAAAGTGTGTGTGGTGGGGAGAAGGATGAAGGGGAGGAAGTTGTTCAGCAAAATTAACCAACACGTCAATCAAGTCTGATATGTAATGTTCTATACACACAATTCTCCACTTCTGCAAAGAAAGAGGAAGTCATGGACAAAAAGAAAAAAAATATATTTGTAACATTTTTTGTGGTAGCAAAGAACCAGAAACAAAGTCGATGTCCATTGATTTTAGAATGTTACTGTGCTATAAGAAAGGATGAACAGGATGAATAAGGTGGTGCAGAGCAAAATAAATAGAGCCGGGAAAATGATAATACAACAGGAAAATAATGACTACAACAATGTAAATGGAAGGAAGAGCCATGAAACAATTGAAATTGAATGTTGTGAAATTATAATGACCAAATTGGGTCTCAAAGAAAACAAATGAGAAAGAAAGAGGAAGTTTATAGGAGTACTTCTAGAGGAAAGAATGGAAAGAAAAGTCTGTATCTATGGATTAGGGAATGCGGAACAAGTTGTGATATAATATAAAGTATTATCAAGGAACCTCAAGAACATAATCATGAAGAATTGAGGGAAACATTAGGAAAGCTTGTATAAACCGATAGAAAGAAGAAATTCAAGGGAAAAATTCACCTGTCACTATAACAATGTAACCAAAAAAAACCCCATCATTGGAAAAATTCTAAACTCTCATGCAGTAAACAAAAGAAACACTGAATGTCTTGAAGGTGAAGCATACCTTCTGCATTTTTTAGCGGAGAAAATGAATATCATGAAACACTTTCAGATATGCTGTGAATTGATTTATTTGTTTTGCTTGACTCTTACTTTATTACAAGGGAGAATTCTATGTGCGTATGAGGAGTCACAGAGAAGAGACAATGACATGAAAAAAAGAGCAACGACAAAATATTTTATAAAAACTGAAAATGGGCACTTTTAAGTGGACTTCTCTGATATATAAGGTCCATGAAGAATGGTTCTGGGGAAAGTTTGGAAAGTTGGTGTGGGGTTATTCAGTAGGGATGGGGTAAAAAGGTAAATGGCCAAGAGGGAACAGCAGGGGAAATGAAGCAGAAAGGAAAAGAGATAGGAGATGTGAGGTTGTTGGCTTCTCACATGTTTTTCTCTGTGCTTATAATATGTCTTCTGTTTCACTCTTCTCTAGCTGGATTTCTATCTGGGCTTTACGACAAAACTTTAAAGTAGTCACCCTCTCTGATCCCTTGTTTGCTGAGACCTCCCACAGCACTTTGTTTTGCCTTCCTTCCCCCCAAATATTTATCATGCAATATATCTTATAGTTAACCTGTAGTCAGTAGGACTGACTACATACAAACTCATCAATTAGGATTATATATTTAAAGTTAGGAGATTCCCTCATTTTATGGATGAGGAAACCAAGGCCCAGAGAATTAAAGGGATTTGTTAAAGATCAAACAAGAAATAAGTAGTAGAGTAAATATTTTTCTTTTTCTCCCCAGTCATCAAACATTTAATTAAGAGCTAATGATGTGTTGGGTACTGTGCTAAGGGACCGAGACAAAGAAAGGCCAAAGACAGCCCTTCCCCTCAAGAGCTTACTTCTTTTAGGGGTAGAATTTCAGCCTCTGGCTTCTGCAGAGTTCAAGTGTTTTTGTGATCCCTTCTCCCCCTCCTCCCTTTCATGTTCTGTTATCGAAGAACTATTGGAGCGATAAGAAAATGGGATTGTATTGGGTATAGTGCTGAGAAGCGAACTTGTCTTTTTCCAAGTGAAGACATTTGGTGGGGGTGGGGTGGGGTGGGGTGGGGGTGGAATAGGGAAGGGGACCGCGTTGAGTAAGTCTGTCTTGCTCCCTTTCCTTTGGACTTGCGAACAAGTAGTCAGCTACCAAAGGCACTTCCACAGCCAATCCAGAGGCAAAAAAAGAGCGGAAAATGTTCAGGGAAGACCAATTTCTTTGACTGGAATTGAAAGTGAAGGTGCCGACTCCGGATCGCTACAACAGTAGAAAAAATACTCCAGTTCAGAGAATTAGATACACAGTCTTAGTGTATCTTCCGGCTTCGTATAGTTCTACTGTACCAGCGATTCTGGGTCTCCTAAATTCTGGACTCGGTCCTAAGGTGAATAAGGCATATCTTCAGGGGACGTTGCAAGTCGTAGCCTTATTTATTAGTTATGGACCAATCTTTCAACTTTAGGTGTTGGAAGGTGATAAAGCCCTGTCTTATTTATTTCTTTTCCAGACACATTTAGAACCAATACCTCTCTGAAACCCCTGCGTACGAAACCCTCGTGGAGGATGCGGGCATCGATGCCGCTACCTCTGGAATGCTAAGCGAGCGCTTACCATTTGAGCCAATCCCCCATTCACATGAAGGTCCTGCTTCTTGTTCCTGTTAAGACACTCTTAGGTAGTGCTGTAATTGTTTTCTTGGTGAAATTTAAATTTTAATGGAGAGGGAAAAACTAAGAATTATTAAGTAATAGAGTTAGAGGAAGGGAAAGAAGCGGGCTAGCAAAGCAGAGGGAAGGTAGGTTATGACCACAGTGAAATTACTAAAAGGAACTGGGCACCCAGAAGGGGAAGAATCCCTATAGGATTTGTAGGAAAGGCGCCCTGCGCCATAGAACAATCTCCTCCACCAGGAATCAGTTTCTTGGGAGGTTCTCTCCGAAGATAGACACTTCTCCGAAGATAGACACTTTGCCGAATCTCTATCGCTGTGAGCAGTTGGTCCATCCGCCGGTGGACTCTTACACATAGGCCTTTTTAGTAACAAGCTACTTCAGGGCCAAGGACTCCACCTTGTGGATGGGATCACTGGGTAAATGGGGCTCTCTGTAAGTGAATAGTAAGTACCCATTTTGCCATTACAAAACTACTTGAAATCTGGAGAGTGTGACACAATTGACTCTCGTGGATAAGCAGAGCACCTGTGTACATGTGAGGCTACAGCTAAGTGGGTCGTTGAACAGCTGTTCCTGACTTCAGGTCCAGCACTCTACCCTTCACCACGTAGATGCCTCTGGCACAAGGGGCCAAAAGCAGAAAGATACAAAGGAACCGTCTGGACTGAATTCCCCTGATACCTTTCCCGTGATCCCTACGAAGAGAAATGTGATCTTTCCTTCAACGACCCACTTAAGATTCTCAGGTGCTGATGTGAGGAGCAAAAAAGATTATATTTGTAAAATGTTTAGAATTTAGTGGGTCCTTGATAAAGGATTATTCTTTTCTTCCTCCCTCCCTGCCCTCCTCCCCCTTGTATTCCTGCTTGAGAATCTATGCAGTGAGGCATAGTTAGTCATCAGTCTCTGATTAATCAGACTAGGGAATTGGGGGCAGGAGGGAGGAAGCATCCTAGTTTTGGACTTTGGTTACCAAGGATAGTGGAAGAATGGGAGATGAAAAGAATGTTGGCTAAATGCCATCTTTATCCGAGCTATTAACAAAAATTGTAACCAGCACCAGATCATGGTTAACATGGTTAACGCTAAAGAACTTTTTCAAAGCTGATGTTAATTTAGATCAGTACCCTTTAGGTATGGTCCTTAAACCAATTTTAAATCCACCTAATCTTGCTACCATCTAGATTACATCAATTCATATTGTCTTGAAGAATAAAATGAGAGTTGCTCAGGTGTTTTGTTGAAATTAAGACGCCCTAAGTCTACAGCACTCACCTACAGTCTGGTAACCATTTAGCAGAGAAAATGACTCCACCTCCTCGCATTCTTTGGAAAGGTGGGGTTCTGGGTGGGGAATGTTATATGTGCTGTCAGTGTCCATTCCTTTTGTTGAGCTTTGTTTTTCTCCTAAAATCTTGAGCACAAGGGAAGACTAAATAAGTAGGAAAGAAGGGAGAATTATGTATAAAAATTAATGTGAAGTAAAAAACCAAAAGGCATCAAAAAACAACAAAAAAAATGAAATTAGGTTAATCTGGCATTACATGTTCCTGATAAAAAATATAGTGCAGTGCCTGGAACATGGTGCTTAATTAAATTGATTATTTGTTGAAGTTATTCTGGCCCTTAGTGGATCCCCACCTCCCTTTCTAAATACTCACAAATAATTGGAAGAATCAAAGCTAAGCTCACTGGCCTAGATTGCACACTTCACCCTCTTTTCTTTGGGAGGAATTTGGGATATTTGTCTTTTTTCAATCCTGCAGCACCCCATCCCATCTCCTTTCAGTAGCCTGGGATACTCTTCATCCAGGCCTGGTGACTTTGGTACAACAAGGGCAGCTTGTGGCTCTCTTTCCATTTTCTGACTTGGGTTTTGATGTGCTGTGATTCCTTTTTATTCTATCATTCCAAGTCAAAGGGCATTATCTTGATAAAAATACAGGGTGGAAGGGACAAGTAACAGAAATGATCAAAGGCATGCTCCTTTTGAAACTCTTGAGTGACTGAATTTAGAGGATGTAGTGGAAATCAGTAGGGACCTCTTCATACTTTGAAGTGGAATACCTTGTAAAATGTACCTCTTTCAGACTTTGATAATCTGTCTGCATAGAGAGGCATCAGGGGAGTCTGATGATTAATAGAGACAATGGACTTGGGCTGAGATGGTCTGGTGAGAGTTTAAAAAGAAGACTCTTGGAGTTCTGTAAAGTTGACTCTGGAAGTGGAGAAGATTTTTCTTTAGAAAGTACAAGTTAGTGAGGTGGCCAGGTGGTGCAGTGAATAGAGCACCAGCCCTGGAGTTGGGAGGACCTGAGTTCAAACTCAACTTCAGATACTTAACATTTATTAGTTGTGTGACCTTGGGCAAGTCACTTAGCCCCAATTGCCCAGCATTCCCCCCTCCAAAAAGCACACACACACACACACACACACACACACACACACACACGATAGAGGTTGGGAGTGAGGATATTGAAGGAAGAAGGGTATTTCCAATCTGGATGAGACTGCTATTTCTTTCTAAAACTTTTAAGATGACCAAGTTTGAAAACCAAAACTCTCTAGTAAAATCTTCCTCTTCTCCCTAATGTCTTCTCAAGAAAACTGTTTATCCCAATAAAATGTAAGATCCTTAAAGCCAGGGCCTATACAATTTTTGTTTTTGTGTTTCCAGTACTTCATATACAATTAATATTTAACACATATGTTTTTTGAATTTAACTGAAATGAAATGAAGTAACAGATGCACAAAGTGTGTCCTTGATGGCCTTTTTTGTAAAGAAAAATTGGGATTTTGCTTGAAATTTCCATACTAGTCACCTCAAAGGGACAATATAATTTTTTCTTCTTTAAAATTAAAAAAAAATAATTTTTACAAGTTTTTATTGTGTCTCTTCCATTGCCCCCCCCAACAATTTTTAAAACCTCTCATAATAAATATGCATAGTGTAACAAAACAAATACTTATATTGGTTGTATCCATATGTTTTTCTCATTCAGGATTTTCAGTCAATTAACTTCTCTGGTTTGAGATGGGTGGTATGATTCACTTTCACTCCTTAGGTTCTAAATCTTGCAAACTTCTTTTTCCTCTGTGATGTTGCTGTCACATGTAAATTGTTCTCCAAATTCTGTTCACCTCACTCTGCATCAGATCATAAAGGCCTTGCTATTTTCCTCTGAAATTGTCTACGTAGTCTTTTTAAATTTATAATAATATTCCATTACATTCATATACCACAATGTGGCTAGTCATTCTGCAATAGGTAGAAATCCTCTTAGTTTCCAGGGTTTGGTTTTTTTTTCCTACTATGAAAAGAACTGTTATAAATATTTTTGTATAATGGATTCTTTCCCTTTATCTTTAATTTCTTTGGGGTATAGGCCTCATTATTATTGGGTCAATGAATTTAGTAACTTTGGGACATAGTTCCAAATTACTTATCAGAATGGCTGGAGGTGTTCTTGATTTCCTGGATATTTCTGCTTCTGTCAATCAGTCAGTGAACAAGCCAATATTAAGAGACTATTATATCAGTTTTATTGGGGTTGGGAGGTGGGGAAGAACAGCTAGGTGGTACAGTGAATAGAGTGCTAGGTCTGGAGTCAGGAAGACTCACCATCATGAGTTCAAATTTGGCCTCAGACACTTACTGGCCATGTGACCTTGGAGAAGTCACTTAAACCTATTTGCCTCAGTTCCTCATCTGTAAAATGAGCTGGAGAAGGAAACAGCAAACCATTCAAGTGTTTTTGCCAAGAAAACCCCAGATGGAGACATGAAGCGTCAGTCATGACTCAGCAACAACAAAAACATTATACCAGTTACTGTGTTAAATGCTGAGGGTATACCATCCTCACAATCTTTTATGGAGGTCACATTCTAAATGAAGGAGACATTGTAGAAATAACTAAGCTATATACAGTACAGATCGAAGGTCATTTCAGAGGGAAGGGAGGAAGAGAAACATGGAGACCTGAAAAATTCTGGAGAAGGTAGAGTTTGACCTGATTCTTGAGAGAAGTCAGAAAAAGGAAGAGGCTAGTTGATGTCTCTTAGAAGATCTTGGATGTTGAAATGGTGCCCTGAGTTCTTCAACTGATCCTCACATACTCTGAACTTTGTCTTTACCTTATTTGTCCATTCATTTAAATTGTCCATAATAGATGCTCGTTATTGAATGATTGAAAAAACTTCTATTAAGTGCTTATTAAATGCTAAGTACCTTGTTAAATGCAGAGTGGTAACAAGTCAAAGGTGAGTTAGTTCCTTCTCTCTGGGACCTTGAGATCCATACTTACTCGTAGGGGAATAGCCTAGTGTAGTGGTAGCCAGGAAAGGGCTTTAAGGTCTAGGAATTCTCTTAGGCTAGAGGAGACAAACACACTATCCATGACACTCCTGTGCTGGAACTAGATTAAGATGTAATTGGGAAATATTTAACAAAATAACGATGCAATGAAATGTTGACAATGTCAGTTTGTGGTTTTTAAATCAATAAGCAGCCCTCTGGGAGCTGGCTTAGACTATCAGAGTGGAACAATTGAACAGTCCACCTTCCAAAGGCAATAGAGATGTTGATGAAATCACACTTCTTTCATCTAGAGATGGAAAAAGGGGGAGGAGAGGAAAAGAGGGATTTTTTTTGCAAAGTGAAGAGGAGGCTGCTTGATCCCCAGGAATGCTCAGATCCTCCTAGGCATGGTATCTAGAGATTTGGATTGGAGGGTGAAGTGATAGAAGGCTGTAGGTCAGAGGGATGGACCGGCAGTTGAGCAAGGGGGTAGAAAAATGGCCAGGTAAAGAGGAGATTTAGCATTCATTGTATTGGTAGTGCCCTCTTTCCCTCCTCCCCCAATTACTTTGCAGAACTTTGTATATATTTACTTTGTGTTCACTTGTAGGTGTCCGTGTTATGTCCCCAAGGGAATGTAAGCTCCTCTGAGAGCAGGGACTTGGGTTTTTCTCTTCAGCATACTCAGTGCCAGTCACCATTCTTATATGAAATAGGTTTCATTGTCTCAAAGTCTCAAAGAAAACTGCCTTGAGAACTTCACAGGTTTGCCAAAATCAGTGAAGAGACACGCCCACAGCTTAGAGATGTAATCAAGATATTGTTTTGAGAGTGTGTTAACAGGTAATTAAGATGGGGCTACCTGGGTGGGGTGGAGCTATATAAGGTCTTGGATAAGAACCAGAGCAGAAGCATTCTTCTTAGAAATGGAGAGGAGCTCCAAACACAGGGAAAGAGTCAAAAGAAAGGGATCAGAAAGGTGAGTGTTACTTCTGAAAATGTTGGGGTTTCTAGTGGATCAAAATACCTGTGCTATTTCATGTGTTTTGCAAACCTTAATGTGCTCTATGAAAGTGTTATTATTATCATGTCACTCTTATCAGGTAAGGACTTACGGATTCAGAGAGATGCCCTGGAATATTATGGGATTGTTGTTGAGTCTCTCAGTCCTCTCTCACTTTTCTGTGACCCCATTTGGGGTTTTCTTGGTAAATATACTAGAATAGTTTGCTATCTTCTTCTCCAACTCATTTTTGTGTTTTCTTTCACAATATGACTAAAGTGGAAATGTTTTACATGATTGCACACATATAACCCATATAAAATTGCTTACTGTCTTGCAGAAGGGGTAGTTAAGGATGGAAAGGGAAAATTTGGAACTCAAAAAAAATTTTTAATGAATATCAAAATTTGTCTTTACATATAATCGGAAAAAAAAACACTGGGGAAAAAGTATCTGAGGCCATATTTGAATTCAGGAAGAAGAATGTTCCTGACTCTAGGTCAATGCCTTATCCACTGCACTACCTAGCTGTTTATGTACTATCTGGGGATATCTGGCACCTGGGAGAGACTTTGAGAGAGGGTAATACAGTTGAGTAGTAGATGTTTTATTTGTATTATTTTTACTATTATTGTATATTTTTTATTGATTCTGTGCCAAGAATAAAAGTACTGTAGAGGAAATGCTTTATATACATTACCTAATTTTATCTTCACAACAACCTTGTGAAATAGGTATCCAGTAATATGAGCCCTCTTTTACAGATGAGGGAAGTTTAGTCTTAGAAAGGTTAACTGACTTTTCCAGGAATACACAACCAGTAAGTATCTGAAGCAGGATTTGAACCAGATCTTCTTTTCTGAAAATTGTATTTATTTATTTTATTTTATTTTATAACTTCAGTTCCACAAGCTTTTGAGTTCCAAATTTTCTCCCCCTCCTCCTCCTCCTCCCTCTCCACCCCATGGCAGCATGCAATTTGATATAAGTTCTACAAATACCTTCACATTAAACATTAGACAAGTTGTAAAGAAGTATTATAGCCAATGGAATGAATGAGAAAGAGAGCAAGTAGTTTGCTTCAATCTTCATTCAGACTCCCTAAATCTTTCTCTGGATGTGCATAACCCTTTCCATCATGAGTCTTTGGAGTTAGCTTTGCATTGCTAAGATGAGCCCAGTTTATCAAAGTCAGTCATCACAGATGCAATGTGTCTGTAATTGAGTACAATGTTCTCCTGGTTCCGCTCCTCTCGCTCAGCATCAGTTTATATAAGTCTCTCCAGGACTTCATAAAAAGTTCATCTGCTCCTCATTTCTTATAGCACAGTAGTATTCCATTACATTTATATACCACAACTTGTTCAGCCATTCCCCAATTGAAAGGCATCCTCTTGATTTCCAATTCTTTGCCACCACAGAAAAGAGCTGCTATAAATATTTTTGTACATACATGTCCTCCTCTCATTTATATTATCTCTTTGGGATATGCCCTAAAAATGGTCCAATGCTGGGTCAAAGGGTATGCACATTTTTATAAGCATAGTTTCAAATTGCACTCCAGAATGGTTGAATCAGTTCACACCTCCACCAACAATGCATTAGTTGAACCAGATTCTTTTGACTTCTTGTCCAGTACTCTATTAAATAAACCACTTTGCCTGGTTCTGATCTTGTCTGTGATACACATTCAGGGGTAATTTCTTTCCTTAAATTTGCAGTTGCTCTGAGAAAAGGTTTGTCTTTCTCGCCTGTATCCATGGAATGGATTTGTCTGGCTCAATAAAGACTCTGATACTATATTAACTTAATATTATGAAATAACCAATCCTCTTTCTTCTCTCTCTCTCTTTTAAGAATCATGGCCTCAAATCTTACTTCAAGTATTTCAGAAGAGATGATTTGCTCTATCTGCCTAGATTTCTTCACATCTGCTGTGTCTATAGAATGTGGTCACAATTTCTGCAAAGGCTGTATACTCCAATAGATTTATTCGACTCATAGGGACAGTTTTAAGTGTCCTGAGTGCCGGCAGGATTGTGTTATAAAGAATATCTGGCCCAATCAACAACTGTCCGTAGTAGCACAGTCCTTCAAATTGCTCCAATCTCACTTGAGAAGAAGCCTGAATCAGAGAAAAGTGATCAAGACAAAATTCCACGGTAAGTGTAGTGACCTGTTGGACAGTGATAACTTGGTGAATGAGTTGGTTTTATGTCTGGTTATCTGAAAATATGATGCATTAATACCTTCCTCTCCCCCTTCCCCCTGCTCTAAGATATCCCAAGCTATTCCAGAGAAGGAAGTGGCATTTTTAGGTATTGCCTCAAGACCACTGCCAGCATTTTTTTCCTGCTTCTTTATTGAGACTCCTCAAGAGTCCACATTATTGAAGAATCCACATTATTAAGGAATCTACATATTGAAACTCCACAAGAGACATTAACTTCTTTTTGAACTCCTGAGATTTCTTTTCCAAGTCAAGTCAAGTAGAAAACAATTTGCGAAGCGCCTTTTATAGATCTGGCACAGTGTGAGGCACTGGGAATAAAAAGAAAGGCAAAAACCAGTCCTTACTGTCAAGGGACTCACCATCAATAGAGGAAACAATATGCAAAGAACTATGAGGAAGGATAGAAGAAGCCCCAGGACCGATGGAAAGAATGGTTGGACAGGTAGGAGAAGGAGAGTGCACAAGGTAACAAATTGCTGGAGGTTAGAGATTATCCAGGAGAAGAGGGTAATTAACAGTGTCAAAGGATACAGAGAGGTCAGGAAAGATGAAAACAGAGGGGAAATCTTTGGGTTTGAAGAGAGCAGTTCCAGTTGACCAATGAGGACAGAAGTCATACTGCAGAGAATTAAGTAGAGAATGAGAGGAAAGGAAGAGAAGGCACTGATTTGTAGCCATACTTCAAAAGGAGTTTGGCCATAAAAGGGAAAAGAAATATAGAATGCAATCTAGCAGGGATGGAAGATCAAGTGAGGGATTTTTGAGGATGGAGAAGACAGGGACATGTAGGAATCAGGGAATCAGTCAGCAGACTGAAAGAAATTGAAGATTACTGTGAGAGCAGAGATGATAGAGGAGGAAATGTGCTGGAGAAAATAGAATGGAATGGGATCTTTTCTCTTATAAAGAAATAGGGTTTTGTTTATAGTGGAAGATCAGACTCCCTTGATGGGGAAAGGAACGTGCATGTAGAGATTCTTATAGGGAAGAGTATTGTGACAAAGAGAAACTGCAGCCCAAAGTTCCAAGCATGATTAATTTGTTAGCATGACTACCAAATACTAATAAATTGGATCCAAGACTCCTCAGTAGTCAAGGATGAATCTGACAGAGCAACTTTTTTTAATAGTACTTACACAGTGTCTATACAGATGTATTTAATTCCTAATTGGTTGATGCTACTTACCAGTTCCTTACCAGGTGCACCTACATCCCCTTATTAATATCCTTTCAAAAGCCCTGTGGTGGACAAACATCCTGTCTATCACCAGATTGACTCATATCCCTTCATGATCAGCAAAAGCTCACAGGTTAGAATTTTTGTGGTTGGACTTTAGCCAATAAGAATAGGGAAATTAAATTTATAAATTTTATTAATGGGGACTAGATAATCAAATCTGAATTTGATTCACAAATGTTAATTCTGATTAGGTACAATTCTCAATAATTAATCATGAAATATCAATTTTCACAATAGGCAACTGAAGTTACAGGGTGATGGGAGCTCAAACTCAAATAATGAGGGGCTCAAACGATATACAGTAGCTTGATCATTATTACATAATAAATGGAAAATAATACAAAATAAAGTGGGATGTCAATTTTCAATTCCACAAGGGCAAAGATAAGATTAGGTACGGTATTCATTAAAGTTCTCTTGGGTTGGAACAGTCTGATAGATCTTGAGTGCTAGAGGGTCTAAGAAGAAAATCATCTGACTTAAATGCCAGAAGAAGGTAGATGAGTCTTTCAGATTCCTCAAGTGACATGTGATAAGTAAGATGAAATTTAGAGAAGTGAATTTCATTTCTTCACCTCTCTCTCCAGTGGGGAGAGGCATATTTCTTTTAGGAATATCTCTTCCTCCCACACCCTTCCAATTCTTTAGTTTCTGGCATACAGACAGTGCTATCAAAAGTGAAGACACTGGTTGTTTGGTTTTGCAGAACATTGACAGTAGTGAAATACATGCCATTTGCCTCTTAAGATGTTATTATGATGTCTAGTTTCAGTGAGGCCATCTTTAACCAAAAGAAAAGCCCTTTATGGAGATGAAGCCTGAATGCCATAAAATATCAGATAATCCAAAGTCCATGGAATCTAGTTAAATTCTTGGGGTAGAATCTAGAACCGCCTCCATCTACTTGATGGACCTCTGAGCCTTCAGGGACACTTTGGGCTTATAGTGACTCTAAGTAGTGCTGAGTC
Source organism: Pseudochirops corinnae (assembly GCA_028646515.1). Lineage (NCBI taxonomy): Eukaryota > Metazoa > Chordata > Mammalia > Diprotodontia > Pseudocheiridae > Pseudochirops > Pseudochirops corinnae. The sequence goes on from CM053590.1 coordinate 109,012,542, forward strand.
CCTAAAGTCACCTGAGATGTTGGGTTTCTTGGAACTCAGTGCCTTCTCAGTATTCTTCAAGATCTTAGCCATTCTCTTTTTACTGACCCCTGGTTAGGAAATTTCATATACTAACTCCTTAAAACTGTTGATATTTCTCTGTTTCTCTAGAGGAAATCAGTCTGGATCCTGAAACTGCCCATCCTGGAATTGTGATATCCACAGATATGAAAACAGTGAGAGAAAGAGATTCATGGAAACAATTGCATTGTACTGTGGAAAGATCTGATCTATGTGGCTCTGTTCTAGCAACTCAGAGCTTTGTGTCTGGAAGACATTATTGGGAAGTGACAGTGGAAAACAGTTCTGCTTGGGATATTGGTCTTTGTAAGAACTCTGTAAAAAGAATTGGAGAGGTTTCACCATCTTCTTCTACTGGATACTGGCTTTTGAGTCAAAGACAAAATAACTATATAGTCTGTACCACACCAAGGACCAAAATTCCCTTAACAGGAAAACTCTATAAAGTAGGGATCTTTTTGGATTACAAGGCAGGAGACATGATGTTTTATGATGTAGACAATAGATGCCACATCTATACATTCACCAGCTCCTTTTTAGAGCCTCTTTGGCCTGTATTTTCCATTGGCCTCCACTCCAAGAGTGAAAACATTCTATTGACCCAATATCAGATGAGGCTGAAGAAACCACAGAGCATGAGGATGATAATGATGAAGATGATGATGATGATGACACTTGTTTCATGACACTTCCTAACACTGCCTCCAAAAGGGAACCCCAGTCTGGCCACTCACATGACTTTTTTGTTCCTATATTGTGATGTACTTCCTTCATTTTGGTAGCAGGGAGAAATTTGTTTTATTTTGTAATGTTCAGGCAATGAACTGCATACTAGGGGAAGGTTAGCATAAAATATATTGATGATCCAGAGATGAGAGACAGAATATGTTCAATAAACTATTTGAGTTCAGAAAATTCAAGAATGAGGAAGTTGGTTTCCAAAAGGCATGAATGGGAAGAACAATGACCCACCAAAGAATTAAAAGTAAACATAAGAAAATTATAAAGAGTAAGTGGGACTCAAATGAAGAGATATGAAAAGAAATCCCAAAACTATAATTTAACAGCAGTGAGAGGTCCACAGATGTTGCATACAACACAGGTTTTGGGGCTTTCTCAATCTATTGACTAATTATGTTGATTTTTTTCTTTCTAAAAACCAAACGAACTACTATTTTTTAATGGGACAGCTCTTGGGGAAAGGTAGGGGAGAATGGAACTATATATGGGTCATGTAAGACACAGAAAAAAGTTAATAAAAATTAATTTTTTAAAACGGAAAGGCTTGCTTGAACCCATGCAGAGTGTGGTAAGCAGAACCGGAAAAAGTTTATTTCCTAACATCAATATTTTAAAAATGAACAATTTTGAAGATTCTTAGAAACTGATTTAAAATGAAATGAATGGAACCAGGGAAAGAATTTACACAATCAAAACACTGTTTAAAAAAAAAAAAAGCAACTTCCGAAAGTTGAATGAGCTATGATCAATAAAATGACTATCTGTGATTCCAGCGGACTAGTGGTGAAACACTATCCATTATAAAGATATGAAAAAGTTAAGGTATAGAATGAGTTATACATCTTTTTTTATTCAGCCATTGTGGGAATTAGAATTGTATTATGTATATTTGTTACAATAAAATTTCTCCAATGCAGTGGAGGATAAGAGTGAGAAAATTGATTTTTCTTAATTTTTAAAAATAGTAATAGGGGGAATGTTGAGATGTGTTGATTGTAATTTCAGAAAACATCACTGTATTATTCATTTTATTTCACTGTTTTACTCTTGCTATAAAAATCTTTCACAAAGTAGGAAAAATCTAAATGTAATATAAAAATGAAATATGAATAAAATTCTTTAAATCTTCTGAATTTTTCAAATAGATAAACAAGAAGACTATGGCAGCTATCATGACTGACACTGGGGAATTACCTTGTTCTTAAAATTACATTTATAATTATAGAAACACACATTAACAAAAGTGTATATTGCTAAATTTTATGTCAAACCATCATACAAACTCCAGGCAGATTCCCAATTGAATACAGACAGTTTTCACATTACATAAATTTTCATTACACAAATTTGCATTATGCAGATTCTACTTTCTATAAAGAATTCTGAAAGAAATCCAAAAGTTAAAAAAAAATGAAAATGATAACTTTACTGTGCGATATTGTGCTCTCTATGCTCTCTGAATCCCAAGAGGAAAAAAAAAAACCCTAAAAAAAAAAGGAAACTAGAATTGAAGCTTCCCCAGATAGAGGGCTTGCCTTGAGGCCTTGAGACCTTCAGTGCAGACAGTTGCCCTGCTCCATCCACTCACAATAATGGTGTGATGAAATGACACTTTGCTCATTTAAAAGTGGAAAGAAAGGAGAAAGGAGAGGAGAAGGGGGTATTTCGTGTAGGGTGAAGAGGCAGCTGTTTGATCCCCAGGAATGCTGAGCTCAGATGAATGGCTTACATCCTTCTAGGCAGGGTATCTGGAGATTTAGATTGGAGGGTGGAGTGACAGCAGGCTGTGTGTGGGTCAGAGAGATGGACTGGCAGTTGGGCAAGAGTCTAGGAGAAAAGATAAAATAGGTTTCATTGTCTCAAAGAAAACTGACTTATGGGATTTCATAGGTTTGCCAGAATCAGTGAAAAGACACCTCCCACAACTTAGAGATGTAATCAAGATATTCTTTTGGAGTGTTACTAGCTAATTAAGATGGGGTCAATTGAGCAGGGTGGAGCTACATAAAGTCTTTTTTTTTTTTTCCTGTTTGGAGGGGGGAAGGCAGGGCAATTGGGATTAAGACTTGCCCAAGGTCACACAGCTAGTAAGTGTTAAGTGTCTGAGGTCGCATTTGAACTCAGGTCCTCCTGACTCCAGGGCCAGTGCTCTATTCACTGCACCACCATAAAGTCTTGAATAAGAACCCAGGCAGAATCTTTTAGGAAACTGACCTGGGGAGACAACAGTGGAGGGACTCCTGGCTTAGTAGAGGGGCTCCTTGCACTGACTCTGTTTCTTGTGTTTTTTTTTTAAAATCTCTGTTTTTTTTTTCCTCCTGCAACATGGTCAGTCTGGAAATGTGTTTTGTATGACTGCACATGCACAATTTATATCAAATTGCTTTCCTTCTCAAGGAGGGGAAAGAGGAAGAGAGGAAGGAGAGAATTTGGAAATCAAAATTTTAAAAAACAAATGTTAAAAATTTTTGTTTACATATACTTGAGAAAAATAAAGCTTAAATTTTTTTTAAATAACATTACTTTGTTTTTGGAGGGGGGGAGGTAAGGCAGTTGGGCTTAAGTTGCTTGCCCAAGGTCATACAGCTAGCGTGTCAAATGTCTGAGATCAAATTTGAATTCAGGTCATCCTGACTTCAAGACTGGTGCTTTATTCACTGTGACACCTAGCTGTCCCAAAAACTTAAAAAAAAAAAAGATTCAGCTCTGCTCACTGTGCTTATCTTATAAGTGACTCATGAACTCATTTTTCAAGCTCAGGCCTTTTAGACACATAGTTGGTTCATTTGAATTCTAGCCTGATCTAGGACTGTGTTTCTAGATTGCCCTTGAATCTTTTGAATGTCTTAATGCTTACTCCTTCTAACAATCCAAACTAGTCCAACAACTCCAGGTGATTCCATTTTAGCCCCTCATTCATAAAGTATCAATTCCTTTAGGAGAGAGAATAGAAGCATTGCCCCATAGGAGAAATTTTATTATGTCCCTGATTCTGTGCTCCAATCCTACTTACCCACCCACAAGCATTTTGCTTCCCGTCTGCTTTTCTCATTTGCTTTCCATCTTTGCTATGAAATGACCACTCTAGCACCCTGCTGGATGTCAGCTGTCCCCAGAAACTCTGATTGTCCTTTTCCTGAAGCAGGATATTATCCATGGAAGCACATTACTCTCGCAGAAGTGAATACATCGCTGTCTCTATGTACCATATCCCTACCAGGTCCCTTGGTTAGGTCTGCATCTTCCCTACATTACTCCTCCCAAGGGAGTGCTCTTTAGTGGAACCCACTCTTACCATTGAATTGAGATTTCTCTGTTCTTTCTCCACTTCAGGTCCTCCTTTTGCCACCCCACCCATTTCCTTGTCTACTTCCCAAGAGATTACAGGAGTTATTTTCCCATCACTCTATACCATTGATTTGATTAAGGCACTTCACACTTTTCCCTCCATCTTCTGCCTCCTATCTCTGCTGTTATGCATCCTCCCATTCTGGCCTTAGTACCCCAAGAGCATTTGAGAGACCACACACACACACACACACACACACACACACACACACACACACACACACACACACACACACACATATACACACACGGGGGTGGGGGGGGAGACTGGGGGAGGGGTGTGTGTGGTTGTAGGATTGATTGATCAGGCCTGTTCCTCTACTCACTTTTCTTAATTAATTCCCACCTCCGTTATGCCTTAAGCAAATTGATACCAAAGTTATCATGTAAACACTTCCTAACATTTTGTGACATGAATTAGAAAGAAATGTTGCATTTTCTGGTTATAGAAAATATTCATTCTAAAGTGTTGTGAAACCTTGTTCTTCCTGCTTATTCTTTTGTAGGAAGGTTCCTGTTCAAATTGGACTAGTATATGTCCAGAAGACAAAATTGTCCTGGATATATTGATGTTACTAGTTATTTTCTATTGTGATATGATCATGTGATAACAAAAATACACGCTAACGTACCCCTCCCTTTTGAATATACCTTGTATTTTGCCCAAAAAGAATTTTTAATTCATTTAAAGAGCAAACTGATTTGGAACAAATGTGTTAATGATATCAACTACAATAAAACTATGTCAGCAACAACAACAAAGTTCCACTTTCATCTTTATCTCCTTGTGTATTTTTTAGAAATAAAACTCTCAATGGGCCCTTTATTGTTATTTGATTGCTGTTGGTTTTAACTGATGTCTTTCTCTTTCAACATTTTTTCCTTTAATAGTTTCTAGAGACGGATTAATGTATTTAAAATTACATGTGCTATCCTTGGTAGCTACATTTCTTTATCTTTTTTGTGTTTCTGTTGTCTTAGGTGTTTACAAATAGAACAAGATGATACCTTTTTGGGAGGAGGAGCATAAGCATGCTTCAAATGACTTATTTAGTATCTGTCTTTTTCATAATCAGACTCAGATCACTGATATGTTATTTGGGGTTACACTGTGATCTCTTTTGCTTTACGTATTTTATTTTATTCCATCCCCCCCGACTCTGTGGTTCTGTGTTATTTAGATTTCCTTTCCTTTATTTTTGAAAGTGTTTTTCCTGGTCACTTGCAAAATTTTATTATGGTGGTAAGTTTTTTGACTTGCACTTTTCTGGGAGACCTATAATTCATAAGTTGTCTCTGTGCATCTTATCTTTGAGATCAATATGTTTCAATATGTAGAAATCATGTATTCTGTTAATGTTCGTACTTTCTGCTTCTCTTCTTGCAGATTATCCTTCACTTCTGTTTAATTCCCAATCAAGTGTGCTCTGTTTCACTTGTTTGGAAAGACTCAGCAGCATACATTCAAGTTTTTCTACTGTGCCTATTTTTTCTGCTGCGCAAGGCATCAATTCTGCTTTCACAATTCTGAGGAACTGAGAATCTGTCAGAGATTGCAGCAACAGCACAGAAATTTCTGAGCTGATCCCAGAGCACAATTCTTATGGATCTACTTTTTCAACCTGCCGGAGTATGGAACTTAGAATAAGATGGTGTGCTAAGTAAAATAATTAGGTATTTGGAATTAGTTTTGTATGTTATTAATTCATCATGTTGTTAACTTGTTCAGTTTCTTAGTTTGTGGAGATAACTGAACAAGTTGTGCTTTGTGATCCTAATGGAATACTATTGTTCCATAAGAAATGGGGAGCAGGCAAACTTCAGAAAAACCTGGAAAGACTTGTATGAACTGATACTGACTGAATTGAGCAGAACCAATAGAACACTGTACACGATATCAGCAACATTGTCCCATGACTGATTTTGTCAGACTCAGTTTTTCTCAGCAATAAAATGACCTAAAACTCCAAAAGACTCATGATGGAAAATGCCAGACACACCCAGAGAAAGAACTATGGAGTCTGAATGAAGATTGAAGCAGACTATTTTCTTTTTCATTTGTTTGTTTGTTTTTTCTTTCTCATGATTTTCCCTTTTTATTTTGATTCTTCTTTCACAACATGACTAATGTGGAAATATGTTTAATGTTATCATACATGTATAGCCTATATCAGATTTCATTCCAGTCTTGGGGAGGAGAAAGTGAAGAAAGGGTGGAATTTAGAACTCAGAATCTTATCAAAGTGAATGTTGAAAATGAAAAATTAATTAATTTTTTAAAAATGAAGGAGGAATAACAACAGCTTCCTTCAAATCACAATTCAGGCATGAACCTGAGGCCTTATTATTGAATGATTAAAAACATTAAGTGCATACTGATTAGTAAGCACTGTGCTAAGTGCAGGGGAAAACAAAGTGAACTAGTCCTTGCTCTCAGGGACTTTAAACTAGACTTAAAACAGTCACAGAGGAATGTCTAGTGTAGTGGTGACCAGGAAAAGGCTTCCAGGCCTGGGAATTCTTGAACTAGAAGTGTCAACAACAAAAGTATCCATTTTATAAGTCCCCAGGGGGACATAAGCTCCCCTGAGGACAGAGATTTAGGTTTTTCCCTTCAGTACACTAAGTTCCAAGTACCATTCTTAAATGAAATAGATTTTGTTGACTCAAAAACTCAGAAAAAACTACCTAGTTTGATTTCACAGGTTTGCCCGAATCAGTGAAGAGACACCTCCCACAGGTTAGAGATGTGATTAAGAAGGATGGAAAGGAGCAATCAATCTTTTGAAAGTGTATTGGCTGATAGTTAAGATGGTGCTAATTTAGTAGGGTGGAGCTACTCAAGGTCTTGGATAAAAACCAGGGCAGTATTTCTTTTCTTGGAAACTGACCTGGAGCTCCTAACTGGGGAAGATCCAAACTGGGAACTCTAGAAGGTAAGTGTCATTTTAGGAATGGTGGCTTTTTACTTGGGAATCCAAGGAGATGCTCTGTGACAGTATTGGGGGGGAAGGGGTTAGGAAAGAAAAGATTTTGAGGGCATCCTCAATAATTAGAAAAGATTCCTTTTAATTAAAAACAAAAGGGCTTACCAAATAGTTTAGCTTTTTTTTTTTTTTTTTTTGCTTTTTGGAGGGGGGAAGGTAGGGGCAATTGGGGTTAAGTGACTTGCCCAAGGTCACACAACTAGTTTTTTTGGGTTAAGTGTCTGAGGCCAGATTTGAATTCAGGTCCTCCTAACTCCAGGGTTGGTGCTTTATTCACAGCACCACTTAGCCGTCCCCACGTTCTTTTTCTAATATAACTTTTCCACCCCCTTCCTCTGTAGAATTAAATCTTCCTGTACAACACATTTTTTTTCATTTAATATGTTATTTTTTTCCAGTTACAGGTAAAGATAGCTTTCAACATTCATTCCTACAAGATTTTGAGTTCCATTTCTTTTCTCCCTCCTTCTCTTTCCTCCCACCCACTTCCCAAGACAGCAAGCAATCTGATATAGGTTATATATGTACAACCATATTAAACATTTCCACATGGAAATGGAAGGCACAGCAAATATACATATATGTGTATACATATGTGTGTATACATACATACATACATACATATAAATAATAACAATGTAACCAAAATCAGCGAGCACCGTGGCTATATTTTACAATAAAAACATTATGCTGCTCCTGTTAGTATCAACTCTGAAACGAAAGGAGGAAAGAGTGTTTTATTAGCTTTTCTTTGGGATCAAAGTTGATCATTGCTATTACTCGACATTCAGTTTTGATTTTGTTGTTGTCATTGTTATGATGCTGCTGCTCCTCGTTATAGTATGCATGCTTTTCCTGGTTCTACTTCAATTTTCATTAGTCGACATGCCTTCCCATGTCTGTCTTCACGGGATTCATGTCTTATAGCACAGTTAATATTTAGTCATATTCCTGTACCATGATTTGTTTACCCATTCTCCAAGTTAATTGGCTGCTACTTAGTTTCTTGTTCTTTCTAATTATAAAAGGTGATGTTATAAATATTTTAAATATAAATTTGTTAATATTAATATTATAAATTTTGTATACACGAGCCTTTTTTTGACAATGACCTTTTGTGATATACATTGCAATGAACTCTTTAGGTCAAAAGTATAGATATTTTATTCACTTTCTTGGCTTACTTACAAATTGTTTTCTAGGATGGTTGGACTTTACACCTATAGTCCATTAATGTACCATTCTTTCCACAATACTTCCAGTGTTGACTATTTCCATCTTTTGTTACATTTATCAAAGAGTTGTGATTTGTAACCTTAGAATTGTGCTGATTTATGCTTTATGATTGTTGGTGGTATAGAACAATGTTTCATGTGCATTGTGGAAAAAAAAAAGGGCTTCTGCTTAAGCCCCAGACTTTTCCTTCTGGCATCCCTTGGAGTCTGTTTCTTCCTATTCAGTCAGTCACCAGGCTAGCTCATAGGATCCTTGATTTACAGCTGAAAAGGATCCTAGAGGTCATCATATCCAATCCCCTCATTTCATAAGGAAAGAAAACTGAGGCTTAAAGAGGGTAAATGACTTTCCCATGGCCTTCCTGACTCCAAGTCCCCACTCTCTCCACTTCACCATAAAGGAATACCTTGTTTTATTGTGCCTCTCTTTTTTTCAGTTTCACCAATATTATGGTGTGTGTTTTGTTTTTGTCTTTTTGGAGGGGGGAAGGCAGGGTAATTGGGTTAAGTGACTTGCCCAAGGTCACACAGTTAGTGTTAAGTGTCTGATTTGAACTCAGGTCCTCCTGACTCCAGGGCCAGTGTTTTTCTCACTGCACCACTTAGCTGCCCCTCCTCTATTTTTTAAGGGGTTGTTTTCTTCAGTATTTTTGTTGTGCCTACTTTTAGCAAGCTATTGAATTTTTTTCATGATTTTCTTGCATCACTCCTTTCTTTTTGCCATGTTTCCTCTACCTTAAACTCCTTTTTGAGCTCCTCCAGAAATTTTCCTTGGTCCCAATTCTAATACACATTTTTCTTTTCAGGTTTTGAATGTAGCAGGTTTTTCTTTGTTGCTGTTTTTTCTTCTGTGAAAAAACTATCACCTTAGTAACTTTCTATGGTTAGGTTCTTTTGTTGTTTGCTATTTTTCTCTTCTAATTTCTTGACTTTTAATTTTGTATTAAAGTTGGGCTCTGCTCCCAGGTTGGAGCTGTCCAAGCTTCAGGGGTTTTGTGCAGCTGTTTTCAGAAATTCTTCTAGGAACTGTAAGTTTTCAGTTGTCCCAGCAATATCACTACTACCCAAAGAAATCAGAAAAAAAGGGAAAAGACTTCCATGTACAAAAAATATTTATAGTAGCTCTTTCTGTAGTGACAAAGAATTGGACATTGAAGGGATACCTATCAATTGGGGAATGGCTAACAAATTGTGGTATGTAACTGTGATGGAATACTACTGAGCTTTAAGAAATGACAAGGGGGTTGGTTTCACAAAACCTGAGAGGACTCACATGAACTGATGCAGAGTAAAGTGAGCAGAACCAAGAGAACATTGTACATACTAACAATAATATTGTAGCAATGATCAGCTTTGAAAGATTTAGCTATTCTAATAATTAGTGATGCAAGACAATTTCAACGGATTCAATACGAAAAATAGTATCCTCCTCCAAAAGGAAAAGTGATGAACTCTGAGTGCAAATCAAAACATTAAAAAAATTTTTTTTCTTGCCTTTTTTTTTTTTTTTTGGCTTCACATGTATAATGGGTATCATATTGCTTGCCTACCCAACTGGTAGGAGGGACACTTAGAAATAAGAGAATTTGGAACTCAAATTTAAAAAAAAGAATGTTAAAAGTTTGTCATGGTTAATACCTTCCAGTAATCTAAAGAACAACTGTTATGTCTCTCTTGAGTCTTGTGTTCGAATGCCAAATTTTCTATTTAACTCTGGTCTTTTCATCAGGAATACCTGGAAGTCCTCCATTTCATTAAATTTCCATTTTCCCCCCGAAAGGCTATACTGAGATTTGCTGAGAAAAAGAATGGTCTTGCCTATACCTGCGGGGTGGATTTCACTAGAGACTATGACATTGTATTAAGTTCGTATTACGAAATGACCAATGCTTCTTGTGCTTTTTGTCTTTTAAAGTTATGGCCTCATATCTCATTTCAAATCTTTGGGAAGAGCTGAAGTGCCCCATATGCCTAGATTTCTTAACATGTGCCACATCTATAGACTGTGGTCACAATTTCTGTGCAAGATGTATCCATGAATTTATTACAAAGACTTCAAAGGCTAAATTTCGATGTCCTAAGTGCAAGAAGAAGTGTTTGAAGATTCTCCGACCTACTCGACAACTGGAGACAGTAGTACAATCCTGCAGACTGCTCACCTCTCACATGATGAGGAACTGGAAGCTGAGGGATGTGATCAAGAGAAAATTCTGTGGTAAGTGTGGTGACCTGTGTGACACTGATTACTTGATGATCTAGAAATACTAACCCATTTAACTTTCCAGGATATTCCAAAGAATGAAATGCTATTTTTAAAATAGATCCTTTAGACCCTTCCCAGAATATTATTCTGCTTTTTTATTGAAACTCCCTATAGACAAGAGATATCTTCTTTATGAAATTCTGAGCTTTCCTAACAAGTCAAGTCAACCACCAGTTATTAAGCACCTTTTATGAGTCAGACACTGTGTTAAGTACTAGGGATGCAAAGAAAGGCAAAAATAGTCCTTATTCTCAAGGACCTTATATTTTAATAAAGGAGACAACATGTAAAGCACATTTACAGATGCAAAGAATATTTACAAAGAAGATACATAGAAAATAAATGGGAGATAATCAACCAGGTGAAGGCACTAGGGAGACTAGAAGAAGATTATTAAAGGTGAGACTTAAGGGAAGTCAGAGAAGCCAATGGGAAGAAATGAGATGAGGATGGAGAGAATTTCGGGCGTGGGAGACGGACAGCCAATGAAAACGGCTGGAGCTGGGAGATAGAGTGCCTTCCATAAGGAACTTCAGGGAGGGCAGCGTCACCAGATCTCTGAGCATACGGGGACAGGAGAGGACACCAACCTGGATGAAGATGGGTCAAGGAGAATAAAAAGTGGACAGAGAACCAGAGAGTGTAACAAAAAACTAGGTATTAAAGATTTTACAGAAGAGAGTAATCTACAGCATCAAAGGATAAAGAGAGGTCAGAAATGATGAGAGTAGGAGTATTCTTTGGATCTGACAACTAAGAAACAGTTGGTAACTTTGGAAAGAGTAGCATCAGATAAACAATGAGATTAGAAGTTGGATCCTCAGAGCTAAGAAGAGAGTAATAATAAAGGAAGTGAAGGAACTGATTGCAGGCAGACTTCACGAGAAGTTTATCCCTAAAAGGGAGAGAAATTCAGAATGCAATCTAGCTGAGAAAGAAGATAAAGATTTTTTAAAGATGGAGGAGACATGAACTATGTTTGTAGGAATAAGGTAACCAGTCAGTAGAGAGAAAGAAATTGAAAATTAGTAAGAAAGTATGGAATGATAGGGGAAGGAGGGAGGATCTGAAGAAGGAGATGGGACCCTTTTTTTCTTATGAGGGAATGGAGTTTTCTTCATACTGAAAATCCAGATTCCCTTGTCAGAGAGGGGGCTAGGCATGTAAAGGTTGTTTTAGAGAAGGGTAAAGATAAGACTAGATATAGTCCTGCTTAAAGTATGTTTATCTTGGGTTGGAATAATCTACTGGATCTTGAGTGTCTTAAGAGTATCTAAAAATGAAAGCATCTGGCCAAAATGCCAGATGAAGAAGGTGGCTGAGTCTTTCAGATTGCTCAAGTGACATGTGATGAAACATAGAGATTTGAACTTCATTTCTTAACCTCTCTCTCTAGTGGGGGGAGGGGTGTCTCTTTTAAGGTAGCCCCAGACTCCACCACCCCTACCCCAACTCCAATTCTCTGATTTCTAGCATGCAGACAATGCTATCAAAAGTGAAGGCAATGGTTGCCTAGAATTGGAGAACATTGGCAGTATTAAAACACGTGAAATTTGCATCCTAAAACATTGTGATGCCTAATCTTAGTGAGGCCATCTTTAGCTAACAGAAAGAATCCTTTATAGAGACGAAGCCTGAATATCCTAAAATGTTAGATAAAACTCCAAGCTCCATGGAATCTAATTAAATTCTTGGGGAAGAATATGAACCTATCTCCAACTACTTGATGGACTCTGAGCCTTCAGGGACACTTTAGGTTTATAGTAACCTTCCTAAAAAGTGCTTGCATGGGCAATTGAGTCTTTAAAGTTATATGAGGGGTTGGGTCTCTTCTACTCAATGTCTTCTCAGTATCCATCAAGACCTTAGTCATTCTCTTTTTATTGACCCCTGGTTGAGAACTTTTATAATCCTAACTCCTTATAACTGTAGATATTCCTGTTTCTCTAGAAGACATCAGCCTGGATCCTGAAACTGCCTATTCTGGAATCATTTTGTCCAAAAATATGAAAACAATGAGAGAAAGAAATACATGGTACAAGTTGCAGTGCAGTATGGAGAGATCTAATCTATGTGGTGCTGTTCTAGCAGCTCAGAGTTTCGTGTCTGGGAGACATTATTGGGAGGTGACAGTGGGAAACAGTTCTACTTGGGATGTTGGTCTTTGTAAGAACTCTATAAAAAGAATTGGAGAGGTTTCAGCATCTTCTTCTAATGGATACTGGCTTTTGAGCCTAAGAAAAAAGAAGTATGTTGTCTGCACCATGCATAGGATGAGCATTCCCTTAACAAGGAAGCTCCACAAAGTGGGGATCTTTTTGGATTATGAGGCAGGAGACATAGTGTTTTATGATGTAGACAGCAGATGCCACATTTATACATTCACCAGCTCCTTTTTAGAGCCTCTCTGGCCTATATTTTCCATTGGCCTCTCCTCCAAGAAAAAAAATAGTCTAAGTATTGACCCAATATCAGATGAGGCTGCAGAAACTCCAGAATGTGCATAACCATATCTCCATTGCTTGGAGAAAGCCTCCAGAAGGTAGCCCAGTCCCTGACCCCAATGTAAGATCTTTCTTTCTTTTATTATGTTTGATCTCACTTTGGGAACAGGGAGAAATTTGTCTTATTTTGAAATATTCATACAAGATATTGCATAATAGGTGGAGATCAGCATAAGATATATTGATAGTTCACTGATGACTTAACAAACTATGTGACGGGGTCATATTTTGATGTACAAAATAAAGAAATTGATTGCTAAAACACTTGGAAAGACCTATGTGAACAAATGCATAGTGAAATAAACAGAACCAAAAAACCCCTAATTTATACCATAACATCAATATTTTAAGATGAACTAATTTTCAGATGAAAAAAAAACAGCTTTGAAAGCTGTAGAGATCATGATCTGTCAATGGAACAACAGAAATAATGAATGTCTCTTGATCTCCATTGTCCTCAATTTCATCACCTGTAAGAAAAAAAGAGAGAGATTAAACTAAATTGCCTCTGAGATGTCTTTTAGTTCTATGGCTATGTCTCTGAAAAAAATCATCCCAATTTGGAGTAGCAAAGTTAATTCATCAATCACTGAGCCCATGCTCTGAACTGAACTCTTAGTCCTGAAATTCCAAATTTGAGTTACTTTGGCGACGTGTAATCACTATCATTGTTCTTTAAATTTGTGCTCCCCTCTATTCTCATGCAATCTCTGTATTTGCAGGAAAGTGCACTCCAGGTTTGGGTGGGCATGACTAGGGAATGATTTGTTATTGTTCTTGCCATCCATTTGAGTAATTGCATTTGCTAAGAACTGAGTCTATTGTCTGAATGTTATTGGAAAGCATACTGGTGGGGGCTCGAAGAGCATACCTCTTTGAGGTTACTCAGAGAATCTGGCAAGTAGTTCTATTCATTGTTCTAGGTACTCTCTACCTTGCCACTGTATGAGGAATTGGGGCACTGAGTCCTAGAAAGAATGTTATACTCATATCATTCCTTTGTTTCTATTTTGTTTGCTCTGCATCACTTCATAAATTTTCTCATCCAAAAAGGGAAGATGGGACTAGGTGAATTATTTTACCTCTACATTTGAAATTGATACAAAATTTTTTGGAAAGAAATCTATCATCAATGATCAGAAGGGAAAAAAAATAGAAAGGTATTTATTTTTCTGTTTGCCAAAATTCAGAACTAAAGTTTGTTTGTGGTCTTACATTTCTTCTGAACCCATTCAGTGGAGAAAGGTAATATTTCTCCTAAATCATTTGTTAAAGCAATCTTAATATGTACTCAGCATCAAAGACAAACATGTAATAAACATGGAAATAATGTTTCATTATGTTAATGGGGAAAAAAAAGGTTTTATTGATGAATTTTAAAAATACCTCCCAGTTGCTTGTGATCTCCCCCCATCTAGAACATTCCTAAATAAAAGCTAGGAAAAAAACTATTCATCTAGAGCAGCAAAAGGTCAAAAATATCAAGGGAATCTATGTTAAAAAAATAGTAAGCAAGTACTAGCATTACTTGATCTTGAACTATACTACAAAGCTATAATTAGGAAAACAATTTGATATTGGATAGAGAAGAGATTGATTAAGGGAATAGATTAGGCATACAATATGCAGAAATAATTTAGCACAGTAACTTAATATTTGATAAATCCAAACATCCCATCTATTGGGGCAAAAACTCACTATTTGACAAATTTTGTTGGGAACTTTAAAAAAATTAGATTTGTTAGTTCTCTGGCAATTATTGAATGGTAATAGAACAATTAATCCCCATCCTTCATAATGTTTTTTTCAATAATAAAAAAACTTCATTGTTTATCTATGATACAAATATTTTTTAGATATCTGAATCTGGGAGAGACAAAGAAGAAAACCATTCACCAATATGCCTGTTAAATATTGAGGCAAAAAAAAAATAGCTAAAATGCTACAACAACATATTAAAAAGATTAAACACCATTATCACATTGCGTTTATACCGTGAGGGAAAGTTTGGTTCAACATAAGGAATAGTATAAATATAATAGGCCACAATAATAAGCTATACAATGAAACCATAACATTATGTTAATAGATGCTGGTCTGTTGACAAAATCCTATGACAAAAACACCCATTTCTCCTAAAAATTCTAGAAATCATAGGAATAAGTGCAGCTTTCATTAATATGCTAAATGATATCATTTAAATCTAAGAGCAAATAATATGTGTATGTAATGAAGAAATTAAAAGCCTTTCCGACACGGGCAGGGTAAAGCAAGGATGCCCATTATATAAACACTGTTATTTAACATAATACTGTAACAGTAAGACAAGAAAAGAAATTGAATGAGTAAAACCTGCAAAGACTACACAAAATCATCACTTTTGGGGTGGCGAGGTGGTGCAGTGAATAAAGACAGGAGGCCCAGAGTTCAAATCCAGCCTCAGACACTTAACACTTATATGTCCTGTGACCTTGGGCAAGTCACTTAATCCCAATTGCCCTACTTTCCCTCCTCCAAAAAGCAAAAAAACCAAACATCATTTTTGTAGATGATATGATGATTTATCTAGAAAACACTAAAGAATGAATAAAAATTAATATAAATAAAAACTTTGGGAAAGATGTGGGACATAAGATATACAAATCATTTGCATCCCTGGCTGTTACCAACAAAGCCCAACAGGAATAGCTAGAAAATTTCTGTTTAAAATAACTACTGAAGCTATAAATATATAGTAATGTATTTATCAAGATACACCCAGAAACTGTACAAATCTAAGGACAAAACACTTTTTTGCAGAAATACACCCAGAGGTCCTGCGAGCCAATCAGAGGGAAAGTCTGCAGGAGCCAAGGCTACTTAGTCCCAAGGTTTAAATCCCAGGGTTGGAATGAGCTTCTAAGGAAAAGACATTTCTATGGTGTAGGGAAGTTTGTGAAGAGTCAGGAATGTGAGGGGCAGCTAGGTGGCACAGTGAACAGAGACAGGAGGACCTAAGTTCAAATCCGGCCTCACACATTTGACTGTGTGACCTTGGGCAAATCACTTAACCCCTCAAAAAAAAAAAGAGTCAGGAAGGCAGCCTAGGAATGATATTCTCTGTGTCTTTGATCCTACTGATAGCCTTTATTCCTACCACTGAAAAAGGAAAAGAAAAAAAGGGGGGAAAAAAACCAAAACCCTTGTAGTAAATATGCAGTCAAGCAAAACAAATTGACCACAAAGGTCGTTTCTGAAAATATATTGTTCCTACCTCAAGTCAATCCTTTCTCTGTCAAGTATCAGCCCGTCATTTTGAATCTGTATGAATCTCTTCTCTTCAGATGTGATCATAATAACAACAGCCATGTGGAGCCACGATGGTGGAGTGATAGGAAGCAGTACAGGGAGCTCCCTTCCACAAACTCCTTTAAACAGATCTAGCAGACGTGCTAGATTAAATTCTGATGTGGAAATACAGAACAAGTTACAATAATTTGTCTATCCCAGTTAAGCCTAGGAAGAAAGACAGGGAGGTTTGTAGACACTGGGGATGGAGTTGGACCAGGAGTGTGTCACAGGGGATTCCAGTGCCCAGGGAGAGGCTGTTCAGCAAGGCAAGAGAAGGTCTCAGAACCACATAGGGGCAACAAGGATAGTAGGTGCAAACCAGCAGCTTTGTTGCCCATCACTTAATTATAAGTCACAGATCCACAGCAGACTGAGGAAGTCAGTGAAGGGGAGTGGCATTATCACATATGGAGGCCTTGGGCACAAGAAAGAGGGAAGTTCAGAAGCTAGCCAACAGCAGCAGTGTGGCTCAGACCTCAGGCACAAAGCATGGTTTCATTTCCAACATATCCCTGCCTTCAGAGAAGTAATTGGGGGTGGGAATTCCAGACCAAATGGAAACCTGTAGTTTTGCCACTTTGAATGAACAAAGTTTCTCAGCTGGTTGAGAGGGGATGAGTCCAGCAACAATCTACTCTCTCTTTTTTTTTTTTGGAGGGCGGAAGGCAGAGCAATTGGGGTTAAGTGACTGGCCCAAGATCACACAGTTAGTAAGTGTATCAAGTGTCTGAGGCCAAATTTGAATTCAGGTCCTTCTGATTCCAGGAACAGTGCTCTATTCACTGCACCACCTAGCTGCCCTTAACAATCTACTCTTGTGCAAATCCAAACCCCAGTCATTCAGGTAGAAACTTGCAGTGCTCAGAACAGGGGCCAGCAATCAGACTTCACCACGGATTAGACTACTCTGAGAGTACTGAAAGCTTGCAGGACCCAAGCTCATCTCTGAGATCCTAGAATAATACAACATTCAGTACTCTAAGAAAGCAAGAACAGAACCAGCTTAGACCTTCCCTCCAGAAGTGTGACTGACTACAGCCACAATGTCAAGTCTGAAGACAAGAAGCAGGCTGGAAGAATGAGCAAACAAACCCCACCACATCCCACACAATGGGCTAAAGTGGTAGTAGGGATCCTTATAACAAAAATTCAGAAGGAAAAAATGATTGCCAAACATCTAAAAGCAACATCTAAGAGAAAAATATCGGTTACCAAACTCAAAGAGGGTTCTTAGAAGAGATGAAGTAATAGTAAAAAAAAAAAAAAAAAGTTAAAATATTTTTATAGGGGCAGCTAGGGGGTGCAGTGAATAGAGAACCGGCTCTGGAGTCAGGAGGAGCTGAGTTCAAATACAGCCTCAGACATTTAACACATAAGCCCTATGACCTTGGGCAAGTCACTTAACCCTAATTGCCCAACCTTCCCACCCAAAAAAACCATTTATAAATGAAATTAGAGGGCAGCTAAGTGGTGCAGAGGACAGAGCACTGGCCTCAGAGTCAGAAGGACCTCAGTTCAAATGTGACCTTAGAAACTGTATGACCCTGTGCAAGTCACCTAACCCTAATTGGAAGGAAGGAAGGAAGAAAGGAAGGAAGAAGAAATTAGGGCACTTGCACACAAAAAAATGGAAAAGAAATGAGAACTATGGAAGAAAGACTCGGAAAAGGAATGAATAGTTTGGCATAAGAAGGACCAAAACATTGCCTAAGCAGCAAATTCCCTGAAAACTAAGATGGACCAAATAGAAGCAAGTATTCCACAAAGCAACAAGGAATATTAAAACAAAGTCAAAAGGTTGAAAAAACAGAAGAAACATAAAGCATCTTATAGCAAAAACAATTGATCTGGAAAAGAGATCAAGGAGAAAAAATTTAAGAATCACTGGATTATCTGAATGCAACGGTTAAAAAAAAAATAAAACCACACAGCCTAAACATCACATTTCAAGAAATTTTAAGACTGCCCAGAGCTCGTAAAACCACAGAGCACAGTGGAAAAAGAAAGAATTCACTGGTCATCTCCTGAAAGAAACCCCAGAATGAAAACTCCTAAGAACATAATAGCCAAAATCCAGTTTCTGGGTCAAATAAAAAGTACAAGTAGCCAGAAAGAAAAAAAAAAAATCAAGTGGCAAGGAGTTTTAATCAGGATCACACATGGTCTAGCAGCCACGACTATAAAGCAATGGAGAATTTGGAATATGATGCTTAAGAAGGCAAAAGATAAGGGTGTACAACCAAGAATAATTTGCCCAGAAAAACCAAGTACAAAGCTAGAGGGGGGAAGTGGACCTTTAACAAAATACAGGACTTCTAAACAGTTCTGATGAAAAGATCAGAATTGTGGAAAAACTTTAAAGTTCAAAAACAAGAGTGAAGAGAAATATAAATGCAAATGAAAATTGATAAAGGACCAAACAATGACAAACTGCTTAAATTCAAATATGGAAAGATGATACATGTGTTCTCCTCTGAGTTCAATCATCATTAGAGTTGATAGAGGGAGTCTGGGAGTTAATCTGTTATGTCTTGATGTTCTTTTTTATTTATTTATTT
>CM053590.1:109032067-109047074 GCA_028646515.1 Pseudochirops corinnae
GCTAGAAAGGGCCATCTGCAAAGAGCAGGAAGTGAAACACAGTTTTTAAGACATATGGCCGTCAATCATAAGTTCATTAGGCTAATGAGGTATATAAAGGTGGAGTCAGGGAGGGACCAGGGAGTGGTTAATACTTAAAGGGACATGCACCCTTGACATCAACTGCACATGTGTTTTATCCATAATCCACTGGGAGATTCCAAGGGGAGGGGGAACAAAAGGTGGGGTTTGGGCCCTGAAACATCATCAAGTCAACCAGTGGTCAGATTTGAGGTCAAATTAAATGAGATGTACCCATCTTGATTTGCAAGTGGATGGGTTTGGTTTGCTAGGACAAAAGGAGGTAGTACCTTGAATGAAGAGTTAATGGTTTGAGAGGAACTACCTCTAGGCTGGGGCAGGGAAAGACACAGTACAGCTGGCGGAAGGGGAAATGTGGCTTTTGCAACTTAACACAAAACTGATAAAATCATAAAGTTACCCCAAAATATATTCCATAGGCCATTCAGCACCTCTTCAGAAGAGGGACTAAAATACACAGCAATAATAGTACCATAGAAGAGAAAGACCACAGCAAGGTGGGACCCACAGGTGGAAGAGGCTTTCCATTTTCCCTTCAAGAAAGGAATTCTCAGGATGGCAGAGGTAACATGGATACAAGAGGCCAAAATACAGATAAATGGGGTGGTCATTGTCGGCCCTCCTTCTGTAAAAATGACCATTTCATTGAGTGAGGGGTCAAAGCTCCGTGAGAGGAGACGCATCACAGAAGGAGTGTGGGATGACATTATTGTCACGGAAGGGGAGATGAGTCGTTAGGAGAGCATGCCATAGTGCATTCAGATTAGCAACAGTCCAGGATCCAGTGGTTAGAAGGGCGCAGATACGATGGGCCATCTTTGTAGTAGAGTGTGAAGGATGACATGTAGCCACAAACCGGTCATGGGCCATCACTGCCAGAAGGAAATTGTGCATGTCTGCAAATACAAATAAAAAGCACATTTGTGTCAAGCACCCTCCCAAAGGTATCGTCTTGCTTCCTGTTACGTGATTCGCTAACATCTTGGGAACAGTAGTTGAGGTGAAACAGATATCCACAAAGGACAAGTTGCTAAGGAAAAAGTACATGGGAACGTGGAGATGAGAGTTTGTAACAGTGGCTAGGATGATGAGAAGGTTCCCTAGAACTGTGATTAAATATATAAATAGAAATAACACAAAGAAGAGTTGCTGATGCTCTGGTTGAGTGGAAAGCCCCAGGAGAAGAAATTCCATGACAGTGGATCGATTTCCTTTTTCCACAGGTCAAATGTAGCTTCTAGATTCAAATTCAGATAAACTACAAATTTAGTAAACTAATATTCAACAAATCTTCATGCAGATTCACATTAACAGCACAGAAAAAGGAATAAGATAGTCCTTGCCCTCAGGGACCTCACAGTCTAATGGGGGAGATAAGCAAAAAACCGTGTGCAAATAAGCTATAACAAAGGATAAATTGGAAATAATCAACAGACAGAAGGCATTAGAATTAAGAAGGGTTGGGAAAGGCTTCCTGTAGGAGGTAAGATTTTAGCTAGGATTTGGAGGAAACCAGTAGTAGGCAGAGATGAGGAAAAAGAACATTCCAGGAATGGGGAAGAGTCAGTAAAATGCCTGGAGCTGGGAGGTGAGGTGTCTTCTTTGAGTAACAATGAAGAGGCCAGTATCACTGTGGCAGAGTGTGAAGTGCAAGAAGAATGGAAAAGTAGGAAGGGCTAGGTTATGAAGGGCTTTGAAAATTAAATAGGATTTTATATTTGATTTTAGAGGTGGTAGCCACTGAAGTTTATGGGGTATGGGGAGGGGTATGTGTAATATGGTGGAACGTGAACTTTAAGGAAAATCACTGTATTGAGAATGGGACTAGAGTAGAGAGAGACCTGTGCAAGCAGACCAAGCAATAGTCCAGACTAATGGAAACGAGAGCCTGTACCTTGGTAGTTGTAGTATCAGAGGATAGAAGGGGGTATATTCAAGAGATTTTGCAAAGGGGAAGGAGACTGATAGAACAGAGGGTAAATTAAGGGAGGCAGTGGTGAGAAGCAAACCAGACTTTTTAGAAGGGACAGGATAAAAAGAGAAAGAGACAACTGAATAGTGAAAAATAGGACGGAGAGAAATATACAGCATGACTGAATGTGAATGGGATTAACTCACCCATAAAACAGAAGCACATAGCAGAATGGATTAAAAATCAGAATCTAGCAAGATGTTGTTTATGAGAAATACATCTGAAATAGAGAAATAGGCACAGAGTAAAAATAAGGGGCTGAAGAAGAATCTAATTATTATGCTTCAGCTGAAGTTTAAAAAAAAGCAGGGATAGCAATCATGGTCTCAGAAAAAGCAAAAGTGAGAAAATAGACCTAGTTAAGAGATAATCAAGGAAGCTAAATTCTGCTAAAAGGTACCATAGATGATTAATAATGTCAATACTACCCTTACCTTGGCTTAGCCCATCTACTAAAATAGTTTTACCAGGCTGCTTGGAGCCACAGGTGAGAGTTGGGTAATAGGTAGACACCAAAGGTGGATAAGCAGCCCTGAAAAGGTCTTGGCAAGCCCTTACACCAGAGGTGCTAGTCCTCCCTGAACACTCAGTATAGTGGTGGCAAAAGGTGGAAAAAGACAATAAAACTATACTAGAAGGGGACCTCAACTTTCTCCTTTCACATCTAGATAAATCAAACCATAAAATAAACAAGAAAGAAGGTATTCCAATGAGAATGGAAAATTGAGGAGATGCCCATCAGTTGGTGAGTGACTGAATAAGTTGTGGTATATGATTGTGATAGAATACTATTGTGCCATAAGGAATGACAAGGGGATGTGGAAAAATTGAGACACTAATGCACTGTTGGTAGAGTTGGGAACTGATTCAACCATTCTGTAGAGCAATTTGGAACTATGCCCAAAGGGCAACCAAACTGTGAATATTGTTTGACCAAGTAATACCACTGCTAAATCTATCCCAAAGTGATTTAAAAAAGAAGAGAGAAAGGACCTATATGTACAAAAATATAGCAGCTCTTTTAATTGTGGAAAAGAACTGGATATTGAGGTGATATCCATCAGTTGGGTAATGGCTGAATAAATTGTGGTATGTGATTGTATTGGGATACTGTTGTGCTATAAGAAATGATGAGCAGGATGCTCTCAAAAAACTTATATGAACTTAATAACTTATATGAACTGATGCAAAATGAAATTAGCAGAACCAGGAACACCTTGAACACAGTCACAGCAATATTTTTCTGTAATCAACTGTGAATGACTTAACTATTCTCAACAATACAATGATCTAAGACAATTCCAAAGGACTTATGATGAAAAAAGCTATCCATCTTCAGAGAAAGAACTGATAAAGTCTGAATGCAGATTGAGACATATGCTTTTTAACTTTATTTTTCTTGGTTTTTGGTTTTTTTGGTCTGTATTTTCTTTCACAACATTACTAATATGGAAGTGTTTTGCATGACTGCACATGTATAACCTATATAAAATTGCTTGACTTCTCAATGAGAGGGGAAGGGAGGAAGGTAGAGAATTGGGAAGTCAAAATTTTTATAAAAGGAATGTTAAAAATTTTTCCATATAATTGAGGAAAAAGAAAATATTAAGTTAAAATAATAGAATGTAGAGAAAAATCATAGTGTTAAAACATGATATTCAAAATAAGGAATCAAAAAGATATTATGAGAATAATGCCCCTTACCTAACAGTTACAATGAAAAAATATATGAATTAACACCTTTCAATAATCCCCTAAAATGTTCATGCTTTTCAACAATCAGAGAAATCTAAATCAAAACCATTCTGAGACAAAAACTTATGGGCTTCAAATTGTCAAAGACACTTAAAAATGCTGCTAAAAAAAAAAAGTTACTTTCTGTTGGGACTGTGACAAAATAAACTCATTTTTACCCTGCTGGTAGAGTTGTAAATAGATGGAATTTACAGTTATACAAGTCTACCAGCTTTTACGCAGTAAGCTCACTAATCGGCTATCTCATTAACATTGTAAGTTTGTTATTAAGAAGGTTTTTGCAGAATAACAGAAATGCCTGCTTTAAATATATAATGAATCAGAAAACTGATTGTAATTTTTTTTTGACCCAATTATTCCCAGGCTGGGACTTTTCCCCCCAAAAAATATCATTAAAAGGAAACTTATTTATACAAATATATTATTGGCTGTGAAAGTAGCAAAAAGCTTGTAATTGCAAAGGAAACAACTGGCAATGATCTACATATCTAGCAGAGATTGGCTGAATAAATTGTATATTTATGTAATGGGATACAGTAAAACTCTACCGATATGAAACATAAAAAGATGCGTAGAATGACAGTGGCAAGACCCCTGCTCTGGAGTCAGAGGAACTGGCTTCATAGCTTTCTTTTGAGATTTGCTGTCTCTGTGGCTTTGGGCAAATCACTTTATCTCATCTCCCCTAGTCTGTTTCCTCCTCTTTAGAATGACAGGTTTGAACCAGAGGTCCATTCTGTCCTTAAGATCCTGGGATCCCAGAGCAATACAAAGCTTGATCACCAGAAAGATAGCTGTACTTAAGTATGTAGGTGTCTATAGTCTTACTAGGAAGGATGGATGGGTGGGTCAACAGATGGAGAGACAGAGAGAACAAGAATAAGGTCAAAGGCAGCAAAATTTCTGATAGATTGGAAAGGGACAAAAAGATACATCAGTTTATTGTTTGATTCCATTTGGTTCTATTTTGTCAAATGTTAAGGTTTTTGTGAAATATTGTTTTGCTTGTGTAGCTCTAGGGGCAGCTAGGTGGCACAGTGAAAAGAGCACTGGCCAGGAGTCAGGAGGACCTGAGGTCAAATTTGGCCTCAGATACTTGATACACTGTGTGACCTTGGGCAAGTCAATTAACCCCAATTGCCTTGCCTTCCCCACTCCAAAAAACACCAAACCAACTTGTCTTTGTTGATGGTTAAGTTTATAATAAAAAATTTTAAACATTTAAAAAGGGATGGCAACAACTCTCTGAGCCTCATAACTTTGTGCCAGTTAAAATACACTTTAAACAGACATTTTTCATTTGACATTGTTAGCAATTTAGATATGTGAAAGTAGAACTTCATTCTGTTGAATACCATGTAATATCCAATTTGATTGATATTATTAGACTATTTCCATGTTCCCTGAGGCAAAGCAGATGCCCAGGTATGATGGGAAAACCAACTAAAATATCTTTGAAACAGTTTGTGTTATTTTGAGAACTACCACATCCGTAGACTGTGTCCTGGGCCATCTCCGGTTTTCTTGACACTGGACTCTGATAGCTCTGGAGGAGAGAGTGAGGCTGATGACTTTGCACAGCTCTGCCTCACTTAAATCCAATTCATGGACAAGTCAAGGCATCACCCTTGTGATGTCATTGATCCTCTCCAAGGATGAAGGATGAACCACTACCACCATAACAAAAAGATTTTAAAAACCTCAAATTTACAAAAAAATTTTTAGTAAGTTATTTATTTTTAAATTACAAAAAAATTAAAAACAACTCATATGGAATGACTAAATAAATTGTGGTATATTAGTTTGATCAAATATTTTTACCATAAGAAACTTTTAAAAGATAAGTATAATGTGAGGCAGAGTGAAAAAAACAGAGTAAAAACAGTTATGACCGTGTGTGAAAAATAACAAGATTTAACAAAAACACACACACAAAAAAAGATTAGAAGAGAACATGGAAGTAAAAAACACCCACTTTTTAATATTTTTTTAAAGATAATAAATATATATTTAAAATAAATTGAAAATAAATTAGTTTATGGATAATTGAATTTATAAATTTGATCTACATTTTCTGCCAATGGTTACTAAGTTTGTAATACAAAATTTCTTTAAAATCAATTCATAGACTGCATAACTATTTGTCAATGAAAACTAAAATAAAATGGCTATTTTCAAAAAATAAAATTGAGGAGTCTTATGGAGAATTTGTATAAGGCCAAATACACATTGATAAAATTTCCTATGCCCAGATCTTACTTGGAAGGACCTTGTTGACTTCACTGCTACGAAGAACCTCAAACTCTTCTTCCTTTCCTCTGGTGAACTGGACCAATTCCCAACATGTTCCAGAAAAAGAATGACTCATTGGAACCATTGTGAGCTCTTATTTTCATTTCCCAGTGAAGGAGCAAGTATTTGAGGGGTAAGAAGGGAAACACAGGTGTGTTACCTGATCCCTGGGACATGATTCCCTCAGAATGTCATCAAAGGCAAAGGAAATAATTGCCATATCTTCACCCTGCTCCTGTTGGACCTAACACTCTAGTGGCAATGAAGTTACACCCAAATAGTTTAATGACTTTTTTTTTTTTCTAGAATTTTGGCTATGTCAAGGATGATGAAATCTGAGTGAAGGCAGATGACCAAATCTCTGCTAGATTAAGCTGTATTATTTAGCATCATGACAAAAATAGGATTAAAACTCTGCTAGATTATATGATAGTATAACAAAATTGGATTAAATAAACATTTCACACAGTGTGCTTATATATTTCAAGTTTATCAGTTATCTAACTATAGATGGTAAAAATATAAACAGAATAAATAAAAATTATAACAATTTTTTTTTTAAACAGGAAGATTTTTATTTACAAAAGGTAAAGCTAGGGGACCCCTCAGCCTTATTGGGCTGAGCTGAGTGTTGGGTTGGGAAGGGGGGTTCTGGTTCCATTACTTGCCAGCAATGAGTGGGTTCCTGAGAACCACAATGACTGAATCCCCCCTCAGGAACATCTTGGAAATGTAATGATCTTTGTCCACCGGTTTTGACTTTTTCTTGCTTTTGTCACTTTTGGATACCTTCGTCCACATCTCTTTTACATTCTCCAAGACCATGTTGCAGTGTCTGTCAAAGGCCTTCACTCGGCCCAGAAGTTTCTTGTTGTTGCGGCAGTTGATGAGAACTTGGGTGTTGTTCTTCACTCACTGGGTGAGCACTGACAAGGGCCCAGTGTTCAACTCCTCTCCCTGCTTCTGCAGCTCCTCAGGAGTCATTTCACTCTTGGGCTTGTTTAAAAGACTCATGGTAGAGATGGCCCCTCGGTCCTTTACAATCCTGCCTTCCTGGCACTGGGGCTGCCTCAGTGATCTGGCTCCACTGCTGGGGGTCGCCTCCAACAATTTTTTTTAAATGGCCAAAAAATGCCCTGGGAACAATTCATATGTCCAGTGATTCTCAGGTTGCTGAAATTCTCAAATTACTGAGCTAGGTGTGCAGTGGATAGAGTGTTGGCCCTGGAGTCAGGAAGGTATGAGTTCAAATATGGCTTCATATACTTACTAGCTGTGTGAACCTGGGCAAGTCACTCAACCCCTGTTTGCTTCAGTTTTCCCATCCATAAAATAAGAAAAATAATAGCACCTACCTCCTAGGTTTGTCATAAGGAGCACATGAAGTAAAAATTATAAAGCACTTAGCACAGTGCCTGGTGTAGGTTGGTTGCTGTTCTTCATACTCAAAGACGACCAAAATGACATCACTATATCAGGGTCAATGTTCCATGTGTCTGACTGTGGCTGATCATATCAATATGAATTTGGAATACAGGTTGGCCACAAATAGTCCATATAAACATTTGGAGTAGAGATGTCTCTAAATTTGCACATCTCACGTTTCTTTTGAGCTACTGCAATTCTGTTTTGCTCATAGAGCACAACACCATCTTTGATGTAGGAATGCTATTACTGGGTGGTCCAGTGGCAGTGTCGCCCATGGCTCACAATCTATTCCAAAGTTCTTCAGAGAGACCTCGAGAGTGTCTTTGTATCACTTCTTCTGACATCTGTGTGAGCACTTGCTTTGGTTAAGTTCTCTATAAAATAGTCTTTGAGGCAAATATATGTTTGGCATTTGAACAATGTGACCAGTCCATTGGTGTTAGGCTCTCTGCAGTAGAGTTTGAATGCTTGGCAGTTCAGCTAGCAGAAGGAACTCAGTGTCCAGTACCTTATCTTCCTAAGATAATCCAAATGGAATCATTCAGTTTCCTGGTATGGTGCTGGTAAACTGTCCAGGTTTCACAGGCATATAACAATGAGGTCAGCACAATGGCTCTGTAAACCTTCAGTCTAGTAGTCAGTCTAATACCTCTCCTCTTCCACACTTGCCTTTGGAGTTTCCTCTGGCAATGTGCACATCATCTATGTATACATCCCTGGAAAGTATACTGCCAAGCTAAGGGAACTTATCCACAGTATTTCAAAAAATCTCTGTTTTCTTGGTGTTGTCAGGTCAAAATTAGCACAAATGTCAGAGAATCACTCCATACTCTGTTGCATCTCAGGCTCAGAGTTTTCCCTGAATGCATAATCATCTGTCAACAAAAAGTTGTGCATCAATTCTCCCTCCACTTTAGTTCTGGTTTGCAGTTTGCAGCCTTTTCATGTTAAATAATTAGCCATCACTGGCTGACCTTGATGCCATTTTTTGTCCTAATTAAAGGCATCTGGCAACATTGCTGAAAATGATGTGCTGAAAAACATGGGAGCAAGCACACAGCCCTGCTTCACTCCATTAGTGACTGGGAAAGCAAAAATCATCCATTATCTAGAACTCATGCAAGCATGCTGTCATGAAACTGATATACAATACTGATGAACTTCACGTTCTAAGCAACCAAATTTTGCCATGATCTTCCACAAGATCTCATGACTGACAGTATTAAAGGCCTTGGTCAGATACATGAATGTTGTATATAGACTTCTGTTCTGCCCCTGGCATTTCTCCTGGACTTGTTGGGCAGCAAACACCATATTGACTGTTCCCTGGCTCTTTCTGAAGCTACACTCGTTCTTGGGTAAATGCCTATCTTTCAGGTGAAGGATTAGCCTTTTAAGGAAGACACTAGCAATATTCTTACTGGTAATGACTAAGAGAGAGATTCCACCTTCCTCCCCACCCCCACCCCAAACCCCCTGCCCATAATTGTCATAGAACAACCTATTTCCTTTTTCTTTAAGGGATGGAGAATGGAGGCATCTTTGAATTCCTGAGGGATAACCTCTTGCCATGTAACCTGGAAGATTTCAGTTAGCTTTTGTATAAGCAGTAGCTCCCTGTATTGTAAATCTTTGCTTAGAATAGAATTAGCACCAAGTACTTTTCCACATGAGAGGAGCCTAATGTCTTTCAAAACCTCTTCTTCAGTTGGAAGTTTGACTGGAAAAGTATTGACTTTAACCTGAGGTATATGGGCAATGGCTTCACTGTTGGTTGAGACTTTGCTGGTAATATGCAGGAATGATGATTTATGTGGACTTTATTTCCTTCAATTTTGGGGACTTCATTATTTCAATTAATTATTTAGTTGACTTTAGTGTTTTCTAAATAAATGATCATTTTCTCTGCTAAAACAAAACAACCCCAATACTTTTTCATCTTTTTTTATGTTCATTCCCTTGATTAATCTGTTTTATCTTCTTATAAGAACTAGTACTTGTAGTGTTATGTTAAAAAGTAATGGTGATGATAGGCATCTTTATTTTTTTTTGCTTTTTGTAGGGAGGAAGGCTGGGCAATTGGGGTTAAGTGACTTGCCCAAGGTCACATGGGTAGTAAGTGTTAAGTGTCTCAGGCCGGACTTGAACTCAGGTCCTCTTGCATCCGGGCTGAGTGCTCTATTCACTGTGCCACCTAGCCACCAATCCTTACTTTATTCTTGATCTTACTGGAAAGTACCCTAGCTTTTCTTTATTACATGCTTGTTCTTAATTTTAAATAGATAATATTTATTATATTTCAAAAGGTTCATTTATTCCTATACTTTCTAGTGATTTTTAAAATTAATTAATTTTTTGTTTTCAACATTCACGTCCATAAGATGCTGAATTCCAAATTTTCTCTTCTTCCCTCCCCTCCCTCCACCTCAAGATAGTATGCATGTGATATTGGCTCTATATATACATTGATATTAAACATTTTCACATTAGTCATGTTGTAAAGAAGTATTAGAATCAATGGGAGGAACCATGAGAAAGAAGAAACAAACAAACAAAAAAGAGAGCAAATAGTATGCTTTGATCTACATTCAAACTCCATAGTTCTTTTTCTGGATGTGGATAGCATTTTCTATCATGAATCTTTCAGAGTTGTCTTAGATCCTTCTATTACTAAGAAGAGCTAAGTCTATCAAAGTTAGTCATCGAAAAATATTGCTGTTACTGTGTATAATGCTCTCCTGGTTCTGCTTACTTCACTCAGCATTAGTTCATGTAAATCTTTCCAGGTTTTTCTGAAGTCCAGCTGCTTATCATTTCTTATGGAACAATAGTATTCCATTACATTCATATGCCACAATTTGTTCAGCCATTCCCCAATTTGATGGGCATCCCCTCAGTTTCCAATTCTTGGCCACCACAAACAGAGCTGCTATAAATATTTTTGCACATGAGGGTCCTGTTCCCATTTTTATGATCTCTTTGGGATACAGACTTAGATGTGGTATTGCTGGGTAAAAGGGTATGCACAGTTCTATAGCCCTTTGAGCATAGTTCCAAATTGTTCTGCAGAATGGTTGAATCAGTTCCCAACTCCACCAATAATGCATTAGTGTTCCAGTTTTCCTACATCTTATTCAACATTTGTCATTTTCCTGTTTTGTCATGTTAGTCAATCTGATAGGTATGATGTGGTACCTCAGAATTACTTTAATTTGCATTTCTCTGACTTAGAGCATTTTTCATATGACTATAGATAGCTTTAATTTCTTCCTCTGAAAACCTCCTGTTCATATCCTTTGACCATTTATCAACTGGGGTATGACTTGTATTCTTAAAAATTTGGCTTAGTTCTCTATATATTTTAGAAGTGAGGCCTTTATCAGGGACACTGTAAAAAATTGTTTCAAAGCTTTCTGCTTCCATTCTAATCTTGGTTGCATTGGCTTTATTTGTGCAAAAACTTCAATTTAATGTGATCAAAATTATCCATTTTATATTTCATATGTTCTTCATCTCTTGTTTGGTCATAAATTCTTCTGTTCTCCATAAATCTGACAGGTAAACTATTCCTTCCTCTCCCAGTTTGCTTATAATATCAGCCTTTATATCAAAATTGTATACACATTTTGAAGTTATCTTGGTATACAGTGAAAGATATTGGTCTGATCTGGCCTATCGCCAGAGGGCAGCCAGTCTTACCGTCTTCAGGGCACGCCTCCTGGATGTGGCCTGCGCATTCCACAAAGTAGAGTCAGGAGCCAGAAGAGTTAGGGATATGCAGACAGCTTTATTGTTCTCTTCATCCATCCATATCCATATCCATCCATATTTCATTCCTGGGGCTTCTCCTCTTTTATCCCCCTACTGAGCCCCTTGGCAAATAGCCCATCTCCCCTGTAATCACCTCTGATGCCACAAGGGTTGGGTAAACACGAAAAGGAAGGACGGAGCTCACGTCCCCAGAACAGAGCATATCAACAGAACATCTGGGTCGCAAAATGCTGAAGAAAACAGGACACACTGACCCAGAGGCATAACTGTTGTCATGACTTCTGTGTTTTGGTGTTACTGTCCTTCTGCATTCTCAGAATATTCTGGCGCTCATGCTCCCCGGAAGAACTACACATCCCCTATCATTGGTCTATGCTTAGTTTTTGCCGTACTATTTTCCAGTTTTCTCAGCAGTTTTTGTTAAATTGTAAATTTGTAATCCCAGAAGCTAGAGTCTTTGGGTTTGTCACACAGTAGATTACTAAAACCATTGACTACTATGTCTTGTGTACCTAACCTACTTCACTGATCCACCATTCTATTTCTTAGCCAGTACCAAGTAGTTTTGGTGATTGCTGCTTTACAATAGAATTTAAGATCTGGTACAACTAGGCCACCTTCCTTTGCATTTCTTTTCATTAATTTCCTTGATATTCTGGACTTTTTGTTCTTCCAGATGAATTTTGTTATTTTTTCCTAGATCTTTAAAGTAATTTTCTGGTGGTTTTATTCGTATGGTACTGAACGAGTAAATTAATTTAGGTAAAATTGTTAATTTTATTACATTAGCTTGGCCAACACATGAACAGCTGATATTTTTCCAGTTATTTAGATCTGACCTTTTTTGTGTGAAATATTTTGTAATTGTGTTCATATAGTTCCTGCGTTTGTCTTGGTAGGTAGACTCTCAAATATTTTATAATGTCTACAGTAACTTTAAATGGAATTTCTCTTTCTATCTCTTGCTGTTGGACTTTATTAGCAATATATAGAAATGCCAATGATTTATGAAGGTTTATTTTATATACTCCAAATTTGCTTAAGTCCTTAGCTATTTCAAGTTGTTTTTCACTTGATTTTCTAGGATTCTCTAAGGATTCTACCATCATATCAGCTGCAAAGAGTGATAACTTTGTTTCTTCTTTGCCTATTCTAATTTCTTTAATTTCTTTTTCTTCTCTTATTGCTAGCATTTCTAGTACAATAGTGAGTAACAATGGTGATAATGGACATCTTTGTTTCACCTCAGATCTTATTGGAAATGCTTCTAGCTTATCCCCGTTACATATGATACTTGCTGATAATTTTTGATAAATACTACTTATCATTTTAAGGAAGACTCCATTTATTCCTATGCTCACTAGTGTTTTCAATAGGAATGGGCACTGTATTTTGTCAAAAGCTTTTTTTGCATCTATTGAGGTAATCATACAATTTCTGTTGTTTTTTTAGTTGATATGGTCAATTATGCTGATAGTTTTCCTAATATTGAACCAACTGTGCAATCCTGATATAAATCCTACCTGGTTGTAGTATATTATCCTTGTGATAAGTTGTTGTAATATCTGCTAATATTTTATCTTAAATGTTTGCATCAATATTCATTAGGAAAATTGGTGTATAATTTTCTTTTTCTGTTTTGGTTCTACCCAGTTTAGGTATCAGAACCATATCTGCATAATAAAAAGAATTCGGTATGACTCCTCTTTCTTTTCCTCCTCCTCCTCCTCCTCTTCCTCCTCCTCTTTCTCTCTCTCTCTCCCTCTCCCCTCCTCCCCCCTCCCTTGCTCCCTCCCTCCCAGCAATATGGAATCTAATTGGTTCCTGCCACTTAACCAGTTAAGAGTTGTAGCCAGGAAGGAGCTGCACATATGTTTGGCTTCTATAACTAATTGTACCCTTGGAATTTTAAACTAAAGATCTCCTAGAAGGCTATTTCTTATTCACAGAGGCCCAGGAGAAACATACACATTGCTTACAATTTTTTATCCCCTCTCAATTTTGCTAGGGAATTTTTTTAAATCTAAAATGCTTTTTACATTCTAATCTTTACATTTTGAATTCCAAGTTGTCTCCCTCTCTCCTTCCTAACCCCACATTAGAGAAAGCAAACATACATACACACACACACACATATACACACACATAGAGAAAAAGAGAGAGAGAGATTCATAGAAAGATAAGAAATACATAAAACCACGAAATCCATCCATCCATATATCAGTTCTTTCTATGGAATGATAATATTAATCAAAATAGCTTAGTCATTCAGTTAGTCTTCATAACAATATTGCTATTACATTTACAATGTTCTCTTGATTTTGTTCATTTTATTCTGCATTATTTCATGCAAGTCTTTTCATGTTTTTCTAAAGCCAACCTACGCATCATTTCTCACAGCACATTAATATTCTACCACAGTCATATGGCACCTTTTTCAGCTATTCTTCAATTGAAGGTATCCCCTCCCTTTTCAGTTCTTTGCCACCACAAAGAGAACTTCTATAAATATTTTAGAACATATAAGTTCTTTTCATTTTTCCCTGATCACCTTGGGAAACAGACTAAATAGTGGTATTGCTGTATCAAAGGATATACACATTTTGTAACTCTTTGGGCATGCTTCCAAATTGTTTTCCAAAATAATTGGATTGGTTCACAATTGCACTGACAGTATATTAGTGTCTCAATTTTCCCATATCCCTTGTAAAATATGTCATTTCCCCCTTGTATCATTTTAGTTATTGTGATAGATGTGGATTGTTTTAATTTGCATTTGTCTAATCAATAATGATTTAAAGCATTTTTTCCTGAAACTATATCTGACTTTCATTGCTTCTTCTAAAAGCTGCCTGTTTATATCCTTTGACCATTTATCAATTGAAAAATTACTCATATTCTTATAAGTTTGACTTGGTTCTCTATAATTTGAGATATGAGCCTTTATCTAAGAAACTGGCTATAAAAATTTCTCCCCAACTTTCTGCTTTTCTTCTAATCTTGGCTACACCAGTTGTATTTGTGCAAAACTTTTAAATTTAATGTAACCAAAATGATCCATTTTATGTCCCACAATATTCTCTTTCTCTTGTTTATTCATAAATTCTTCTCATTCATAAATCTGATAGGTAATATGTTCCCATGATCTTATTTATTATTTATGATAGCTCTTTTTATGTCCAGGACACATATCGATTTTTATCCTACCTTGGAAAATGGAGTAAGATATTGGTCTATACTTAGTTTCTGCCAGACTGCTTTCTAGTTTTCCTGGCAATTTTTACCAAATAATGAATTCGTATCCCCAAAGTTTATACCTTTGCATTTATCAAACATGAGGTTACTATAGCTATTATATTGTATTGTATGCCTGCTCTTTCCTACTGCTCCACCATTTTATTTCTTTTTTTAAAATGATTTTTTTATTTTATTTTACTTTAAATCATTGATTTCCATGAAATTTTGAGTTACAAATTTTCTCCCCATCTTTCCCTTAGCCACCACCCCAAAACAGCCATCCCAGTATATCCCCCCACCCCCAATCTATTCTCTCCTATGTCTTCCCCCCTCACCCCTCTGACTTTTTGGTAGGGCAGGATGGATCTCCTAACCACAGTGCCTCTGTATCTCAAGTTCAAGTTGGATGTAGTTAATAATAATAATAATTGTGTATGTATATATATATATATATATATATATATACATATA
>CM053590.1:109047574-109062599 GCA_028646515.1 Pseudochirops corinnae
AAGAGGCTGGGACTCTTCCTACTTACTTCTGGCTGACTGGATAATGAAGACTCCAAGACCGAGGCCCAAGATGGCGATCCAGATCCAGGCCGCTCAACGCGAGAGCACTGGCCTGAGAACAATCGCTAAGTCCCCCTGCTGTCTGCAGGCCACGGGCGGGAAGCTACAATGCGGAGGTGGGTGCAAAACCTCTGCCTTTCGCTTTTCTGCTCTGGAGGCCTTTCGGCCGGACTGCTTATCCCCCCCTTTCGCAATCCCCGCTTGCAGCTGCTGCTAATCCACTCACCAGAGAGGCTCCTCCGCTCCTCCCGTCCAGCTGCCCCCGGGGCACAGCCGCGGCTTCAGACCAGGCTGGTTTCGGTTCACAGTGTTGATATGGTTCCTCGTAGCCAAGCTGACTTTAGTGGGAAGTATCTTTGTGTGCGTTTTGGAGTTCTAGGATTGGTTTAGAGTCCTATTTTATGGGTATCTTGGGGTGGCTATGCGAGAGCTGCGATATGTTGCTGCTGCTATGCCGCCATCTTGGCTCCATCCCCCTGTGTCCAACTCTTCATGACCCTTCTTAGGGGTTTTCTTGGCAAAGATAGTAGAGTGGTTTGCCATTTTCTTCTTCAGTTCATTTTGCAGATGAGGAAACTGAAGCAAATGGGGTTAAGTGACTTGCTCAGGGTAATACAGCTAATAAGTATCTGAGGGCTATAAGTATCAGGTCTTTGTGATTCCAGACCCAGTGCTCTATCCACCACAACACTTAGCATCAATTTGACTGAAATTTGGAGAGTCAGGGAAAGCAATGAGAAATAAATCTAGAAAGGTAGACTAGAGTCAGATTGTCAATGACTTTCAATGCCATATTGAAGAGTCTGTGTTTGATTCTAGCACCGGTAGGAAGCTGTTGAAGTTTATTGATCCGGGGAATGACATGGTCAGACTTGTGCATTAAAAATATTGTTTTGGGGCTGAGTACCAATTAAAGAAAAAAATAGGATTAGGAATCAGGGAGTCCAATTAGGAGACAGTGGTAAATAGTTCAGGAGAAAGAGGATGGGGGACTGAACTATGGTGGGAGTCAGGTGAGAAGAGAGATAGAAATGATTGTAAGAAATATTGTTTTACTTTGATTGAGAGAAGGCTTGAGTTGAATTCATTTGACAGGACCCAGTATGTCAGTATTTTGGGGTTTTGACCACCCCTAAGACCTCCAAACCTCAACAGAGGGAATGTGACAAGTTACATTTTGAACATTTTGAACTTGAGATCTCTATGGGCCCACCAGCTAGAAATGTCCAGTAAGCCATTGATGACACAGGACTTGAACTCAGGAGAGAAATTCAAGCTGGATGTGTAGCTGGGTACCATCTGTAAAGAGGTGATAACTTAAGCCACAGCAAGATGAAAAAGTTTGTGAAAGAGTGTATGGAAAGAAGTCCCATAAAAGAACCTTAAAGGATCCCTCAAGTTATGGTTGAGACATTCCTATGCTACAAAAGCAGCATAGGAAACTAAGAATAGAGTTGTTATTTGTTGTTTGTCTTTAAAGAGGACTAAAGAGGACGATGTCATCAGGGAGGTGATGACATGTAAATGAAGTGAGGGAGGGTTGTGCAAAGTCAACCAGCCTCACTTTCTCCTCCAGAGCCATCTGCAAGAATTTCAGTCAGATTGGAAGAAAAAGAAGCTGGAGAAAATGATAAGGAAACTGAGGAATGTGTCTAGGAGGAGGGTCTGGTGGACTGGCTCATAATCCTGGGAGAGGTCGGGAAAGATAAGGAGTGGTGAGAAGCTATCAAAATGTTATCAGGTACAACTGTGATCCACTTGAATAATGATCCAAGATAATTCTATAGGACTTGTGATAAGAAATGCTATGCACCTCCAGAGAAAGAACTGATGGGATCTGAATACATTTCAAAGCATTTTTTTTTTTTTACTTTCTTTATCCTATGGAAGGTTTTTTTTTGGGGGGGGGAAGGAAAGTCTGTGTTTTCTTTTACAACATGGCTAATGTGGAAATATGTTTTGTGTAATCTGTCATCTAATTTCTTGCTCTTCTCAGGGAAGGGGAAGGGGATGGGGAAAAGAATTTGGAACTCAAAATTAGAAAAAAGAAAGTTAATTGTTTTTACATGTAATTTGAAAAAAATTAAAATTTTCACCAAAAAATTCACTGATCACCATCTCTCCTTCTTCTGTCTCTTACTTGGTATCTCCTCAGATAATACCTATAGATTATATCTAAGTTACCGAAAGGATAATCAGCTTCCTCTTTGCACCTGGTATCTGTCTCCTTCCAAAAAATCCTCATACCTGTTGGTTATAAATCTCCAATGGACTTTTCCTTTCTCTGCTACATGACATTCTAGCTTCAACCCTCTTACCTCCTGAGGGTTCAGGACTCCTAGTCCTCTTGACATTTTTTTTCAAATTCCTTGATCATCTCCATAATGGAAAAAGAATTTCTTTTTGAAAATCTTTTGCCACCTAGTCCCTTCCTACCCCTCCAGTCTTCTTACATTTTACTCCCCTTTGTATAGTCTGTGGTCCAGAGACACTGACCCTCTTGTTGTTCCTTGAACAAAACTCTATCTACTGACTACCAGCCTTTTCCCTCAATATTTTTCATCACTTAGAATATTCTCCCTTCTTACCTCTTCCTCCTGTTTTCCCCAAACTATTGTCCTGGTTTTTCCAGATTCCTTCAAACAACTCAAATTCTGACCATCTGCTAGAGGTCTTACCTTATCTCACTTTAAAGTTAGTGTGTGTGTGTGCACATGTGTGTGTGTGTGCATGTGTGTGCGTGCATGTGTGTATAGTTGTTTGCATGTTGTCTCCTTTATTATACCGTGATGTCCTCGAGGGCAGGCATTGTTTGCCTTTCTTTATATTCCTCTTGGTTTAGCACAGAGCCTGGCACATAGTAGGCACTTGGCAAATGCTAGCTGGCTTGACTTCTTTCTATAAAATTTTATTATTCTGAACTAGCAAATATCACACAATGTGAGTGTTTCCATAGATGTTGCAGAATAGAAGGAAAGGATTGTACATTGAATGGTAATAATAATCACCATAACTAGCATTATATGGCACCTACTATATGTAGGTTATTTCATTTGATCCTCTCAACAATTCTGGGAGGAATCCTGTTATTATTATCCCAATTTTACAATTGAGGAAATTGACTGAGATTGTGACTTACCCAGGGTTACACAACTAGTAAGTGTATGGGATCATATTTGAACTCAGATCTGACTCCAGACCCAACACTATTGACTGACCACACCACTTACCTGCCTACTTTTGACATTATAATCTCCATTACCTAGAACTTGATTGAGCCCCTCCCCTTTAGTCTTCTAGGAGGGAGGACGTCCTATACCTACAGCACAGATAATGATTGCTTTGCAGTTCCCAAAACACAGATACCACACACTCAGTGAAAGTCCCCTAAAAAACCAAACAGACCTCCCTTTACTCTACAGCCTAAAAATGAGGTCCTTAGCTCATTGTCATAAATTGTAGCAGCTCCCCAGAATAGCTGACAGAGTAAACTGCCTATGGGTGGGTCTTTAATTCCTTTTTTTTCTTTTAGGGTTTTTCTTTTTTTAGGTTTTGTTAAAAAAATTATTTGTTTTTCATTTTCAACATTCACTTTTATAAGATTTTGAGTTCCAAAATTTTCCTCCTCCTTCCTGTCTCCTTCCCCAAGATGGCATACACTCTGATATAAGTTATGCATGTACAATCATATTGAATATATTTCCCAATTAGTCAAGTTGTGAAAGAATCAGAACAAAAGGGAAAAACCATGAGAAAGAAAAAAAGAAAGGAAAGAAAATACTTCAATCTGCATTCAGACTTCATAGTTCTTTCTCTGGATGTGAATAGTATTTTCCATCATGAGCCTTTGGGAGTTGCCTTAGATCCTTGCATTACTGAGAAGAGCTAAGTCTGTCAAAATTAGTCATTGCACAATGTTGCTGTTACTGCACTCAGCATTAGTTTCTGTAGGTCTTTCCAGGTTTTTCTGAAGTCTGCATTCTCATCATTTCTTATAGCACAATAATACTCTGTTACATTCATATACTACAATTTGTTCAGCCTTTCCCCAATTGATGGTCATCCCCTCAATTTCCAGTTTTTGTATATATGGGTCTTTTCCCCCTTTTTATGAACTCTTTGGGATACAGACCTAGAAGTGGTGTTTCTTGGTGAAAGGGTACAGTTTTATACCCCTTTGGACATAGTTCCAAATTGTTCTCCAGAATGGTTGGATCAGTTCACAACTCTACCAACGATACATTAGTATTCCAATTTTCCCACATCTCCAACATTTATCATTTTCCTTTTCTGTCATGTTAGCTAATCTGATAGGTGTGATATGGTACCTCAGAGCTGTTTAATTTGCATTGCCCTAATCAATAGTGATTTAGAACATTTTTTTATATGACTATAGATAGCTTTGGTGCCACAGTGAATAGAGCACTGGCCCTGGAGTCAAAAGGACCTGAGTTCAAATCAGGACTCAGATACTTGATACTTACTAGCTGTGTGACCCTGGGCAAGTCACTTACTCCCAATTGCCTCCCCCCAAAAAGTGAAAGTCATCCTCCAATTGACAAATGGTCAAAGAATATGTACAGGCAATTTTCATTTGGTCTCTAATTCAAGAACCTCATGGTGATTGTCCTCATTAGCACTTTCTCACCCAGTTTGCACCCTGAAAACCAGACCCAACTTCTTTTCACTTTTCTTAAAACTCTCGTGCTACCAACCTCCCTTTTCTCCAGGTCTTCTAAAGTTATTTTCCTTCCACATTTTCTCCATTTCTCCTCTTCCCCAACTCCTTCTGCTATAGTCCAGAATCACAGAATTTAGGAATTATTAGGGACCTCAGAAATCATCTTGCTCAATCCATATCTAGAAAGGAATCCCCTGACAAGTGATCATCTAGCCCAGGGGTTATTTGTTCTGTGAAGTTTAGATTCAGTGAAAGGGCCACACTTGAGGACCTAGAAGGCCACAGGTTCCCCACCCATGAATTCTAGCCTCTACTAGATGGAGAAACTCACTACCTGTAAGGCAACTCATTCTATTTTTGGACAGCTCTAATTGTTAGGAAGTTGTTGGTTTTTTTAATGACATTGATGTTTCAACTTCAAATATTACCCAGCTGTCTTCTCAGGCAATCTTACTACCCCTCCCCCTATGAACCTGCCATACTCTATAGGAGACCTGGACATTTATAACCAAGTTTTTCCCCCATTTTATATCTCTACCCCTTAACAACTCTCTTTATGTCATCATTCCCTTGTATATTGTCTTTATTAGAATGTAAGTTCTTGGAGAGCAGAGATTCTATCTCTTTAAAAATAAAATAATAAAAATAAATTGATAAATAATAAGATAATAAAAATAAAAATTTATATTTTATCTATATTTCTATCACAGTGCTTGGCACAGTGAGCACTTAATAAAATGCTTTTTTTCATTAATCTAAGACTAACTTTGCTTCTTTAACATCCATTCATTCTTCCTGGTTCTTTCCTTCAGGGTCAAACAGAACCAATCTGATTCCTACCCAATATGAGACAGCCTTTCTAACACTGGAAGACAGCCACCATATCCTGAGTCTTTGTTTCTTCAAGCCAAGCATTCCTAGTTCCTTCAACCAATTTTCCTATGACCTACACTTCCTCATCTTTGTTGACCTCTAGATACTCTACAGAGCACAGGTGTTCTCATCCTGGGGTCCACAGACCCCAGCACAATCTGTGCATAGTGTTTGGGGATCCACAAATTTGAATGAGAAACAATTACATTTGTATTTCAATATAATTGATTTCATTTGTAATCCTATATATTTTACTTTATAGATTTAAAAAACATTTTGTAGTTGTTCAGTCGTGTCCAACTCTTCATGACCCCATTTGGAGTTTTCTTGACAAAAATCCTAGAGTAGTTTGTTATTTCCTTCTCTTGCTCATTTTACAGATGAGGAAACTGAGCCAAGCAGGGCAAAGTGACTTGCCTAGGGCCATACAGCTAGTAGGTATCTAAGGCTGGATTTGAACTCAAGTCTTCTTGACTCCAGGTCACCTAGTTTCCCTTTAAAAAAAAATATTGTGGGTAAAGATCCATAGGCTTTACTAAACTTCCAAAGGGACCATGACACAAAAATGATTCTGATCCTATGCTCAACAGTATTGATGTTCAATGACAATGTGGCAGAAGGACTCCAGGGGAATACTAGGGGTCTATTCTTAGTCCTATGCAATTCCAACACCCTTATCCATGATTTGGATGAAGGCATAGATGATATGCTCATCACATCTGCAAATGATCCAGAACTAGGTGTTAAAATCCTTATCCTTTTAACATTCTGTCTAGCCTTCAAATTCAAATACCACCTCCTCCATGAAGCCTTCTTTGATGGCCAAGTATG
Source organism: Pseudochirops corinnae (assembly GCA_028646515.1). Classification (NCBI taxonomy): domain Eukaryota; kingdom Metazoa; phylum Chordata; class Mammalia; order Diprotodontia; family Pseudocheiridae; genus Pseudochirops; species Pseudochirops corinnae. Next base: position 109,054,020 of record CM053590.1, read on the forward strand.
AAGTAATCATTCCTTGCATGGATCTTCTGTACTTATAATGTTCTAAAAGTGCGCCATATATATTATATGCCTTATAGAGAACATATGTATTGTATCTCCCTCCTAGTTTATAAGGATTGTAATACTTGTGCTTGTCTCTTCCAGTGTCCAGCTTTGTGACTGTACACATTAGATACACATTTAACTTAAATTTGGCAAAAAGAGGTAATGTCTGCATGCCTACCTCACAAATCTGTTTTTTGGGGGAAGGCCAGACCTGTTATTTCACCCAGTATAAAAAATTCCTTTTATCAATACATAGCAGTGTTGATTCTGTAATTTAGAACTTTAGAGAAGTGACTATGGCACTAAAATCTTATAAATGCCTTACCTAGGGTCACAGAGCCAAGTACTCATCAGGTAGGACTTAAACCCAGGTAGTCTTCACTTTAAGAAGGCCAGCTATCTATAGTTTTCTCTCCACTACTGGTATCTATCCACTACACACTCACAAATATTCACTATTGTGTTTCCTAAGCTTTCTGGTCTGTCTTAAAATCTTTACAAAGATTATATAAACAAAATTATTGTTTATATGATTTGTATCTATCAATGTTTATTACATTAGAAATTAAAATATCTTTAGTATTATGAAAATAATTTTGGCCTCGTTGACCCCCTGAAAAGGAAGGTCTCCAAACTGCAATTTGAAAACCATCACTACTCCGTCACTGCCTCTCAGAGAATTGCTGTGAGGGATCAAATAAGATTTTAGGTGTGAAAGAAAATATTTTCCAAGCTTGTAGGATAGCATTAGATATTTCTCCCTTTCTCCATTTTGTTCCTCTTTCCAATAAACAGAAAATGCTCCTGTTTTCCCAGAATCTCCTTGAGAACCTCATACTTTCTTCCTTTGACAATTCAGTTTGACATCTGTTTAAGGACTACTTTTGGCAGACAACCATTCCAGGTACTGTGAGCGTTACAAAGTTTAGATAACATACAGACTCAGCCCTTGGGGAGCTTATAGTTTACCAGGAAGTTAGAAAATAATACAAAATAAAATTTAACAGACTCAGAGAGGTATAAGCAAGATGCTATGTCAGGCCCAAGAAAGGGAAGATCTCTCTGCTTCTAATCCTTCATCTTGGAAAAGAAGGGCTTCTCAACCCACTAGCTGCTCTGTAATGCTGGCTCCTTTGATGATAGACAAATCACTGAGTTCTGCCTCTCTAGCATTTGACCATATTCACTCTGAAGAACACTAACCGCTGGTCTGTCAATGGATTGTAGAAATGGAAGGAACCATGGATATTATCTAGTCCAATTTCCTCATGTTGTTATTGAGTTATTTCAATCAGGTGTGACTCCCATGTGGGGTTTTCTTGGCAAAGATACTGGAGTGGTTTGCCATTTCCTTCTTCAGCTCATTTTTACAGATGAGAAACTAAGGCAAACAGTTCAGTGATTTGCCCAGGGCCACACAGCTGGTAAGTGTCTGAGTACAGATTTGAACCCATGAAGATGAGTCTTCCCGATTCCAAGCCTAGTACTCTTAACAACGGTGCCACCTAGTTATCCCAATTGAATGCCTTACATTAGAGATGGAAAACCAAACCAAACCAAACAAAAACCCCCAGAGAATCAGAGAGGAGAGGTTGCTTATGGTCCAGTAGCAAAATTGGGCTTGGGATTAATTAATACTCAGTACTTCAATTTCCAGATTCAGTGCTAATTCTGTTGTACTCTGGAATCCATGGAAGAATTCTTTCTACTGAGTCACTAGTTCCCAGGATCTCCGGAATTCAGACTAGAGCCAGAATATTTTTAAAAAGGACAGTCTCTAGAAACAACCTAGTTTTGCCCTTTATCTCTCTCCTCTAATTTATCTATCTACATCCAGCCCGCCCCTTCTTATTTAATTTAAATCCCATGACTACTTGAAGCCCTCTTGGGTACACTAGTTTTCACTGATCTGATCCTCTGATCTCCTGGGGTATATGTTCACCGTACAATTTAGGGAACTCTTCTAGGTCTATTGAGGCTAAGATCAAATTTAGTCATACACATACATTACACTTACAGTGTTAGTGTAGCTAGTTATTACGAACACACATGTAGCAATCCTATATGAATGAGACTCCACTTCTAGAAATCACAATCTCCTAGAACCTTAGAGGTGGAAGGACCTGGGTCCCCCTGACCTCAGTCTCCTTACCCTACAATCTGTCCTCCAATCAGCTGCCATTTGATATACCTAAAGTATGGTTTTATCATGTCACTTCCTTTCTGAAGAAACTTTAGTAGCTCATAGTAACCTCTGGAATAAAATATAAACTCCTATATTTGGTGTTGAAAATCCTCAACAATTTATCTACAACCTACCTTTCCAGTCTTACTGTACATTACTTTGTTTCACACACCCTATTTTTTAGTCAAACTGCCCTTCTTAGTGCTCCCAGCTGCTGAGGCAGCTAGGAAGAGGCATGGATAGAGTACTGGACCTGCAATCAGAAAGAACTCAGTTTGAATCCTACTTCAAACACTGGTTAGCTATGTGATAACGGGAAAATCAATTAACCATTGTCTGCCTTGGATTCCTCATGTATAGAATGGGAATAATAATAGCACCTACTTCATAGGGTTGTTGTAAGGGTCAAGTGAAATATTTGTAGGGTCTTTGCATAATTAGATTGTAAACTTCCTGAAGACAGGAACTTGTCTTTTGCCTCTTTTTTCATCCTTAGAACTTAGCACAATGCCTGCTGGCACATGATAGGTACTTAATAAATGTTCATTGACTGATTGATTGGGGTTGAGGAACAGATACCATTGCCTTGTTAGTTCACATCTAGTTTTGGGATAAAATGAAGCAAACTTAAATTATTGAATAGCTAACTAAAGGAAATTTACTTAGTTCCAACAGAGCAAGGATATGCAACAGAGATATGTTACATGTAGCTTCTATAGATACTGGTATTCATATGGAAAAGAACCTGGACTACAGGGCAGGATCTTTTTAATGTTCTTTGGTGACCCAGAAGCTGCATCTAGGAAGGCAAGGTCTGATCACATCCTGGAGATAGCTTTGTATGCTTTGAGGAAAAACAAATTTTGGTGAAATGGAAGTGAACCTTTGCCTATCAGACCCATGTATCACACTCTTTCTCCTGTCCAAAATGTTTTTACACAGACTTTTCCCCATGCCTACTATAATACTGCCATTACTCACTTAGCACAGTTCCTAGCACTAGTAAGCACTTAAATGATCATTGAGTCAAGACTGACATTTACCTGAACAGGAATCCATATGTAATATATAACAACTGGATATCCAATCTCTGCTTGAAGAATTGCAGTGACAAGAGCATTCTATGTTCTGAACAGTCCCTTTCAATTTGGATAGCCCAAATTGGTAGGATCCTGGTAAGCTAATTCTCTCCTTTGATCTTTTTAAATCTGTTTTTCTGCAATTTTCTAGTTTTCTTTGAAGGAGGAAAACAGAACCAGACTCATCCCTTTTCCATGTGGCTGTCCTACAGTGATTTTGTTTTTATTTTGAATATTATCATGTCTATCTTAAGTCTTCTCTGGGCTAGATATCCTTACCTACTTCCTTTAACCAATCCTCATATGGCATGGTCTCCTATATTATCAGCATCTTGGACATCGTTTGCACACAGTCCAACTCATTAATACTTCACAGAATCACATAATATATGAGTTAAGTTAGAAGGACTTTAGTGGACATTTAGTCCACCACAGAATCCTCACTACATCAGCTGATAAATGATAATTCGGCCTCTGCTTGAAGGTTTCCACCACCATTCAGGGCAGTTCATTTCACAATTCAGATTGTTAGGAACTTTTTTTCCCTGATGCTATGCCTAAATTTGTCTCCTTTCTATCCATTGTTCTTGTTTTTGTCCTCTAGAGCCAAACAATAGGTCTGCTCCCTCTTCCACAATAGCCCTTTTAATATTGGAAAACAGCTCTCATGTCTTGCATGAATATTTGCTTTTTCAGACCAAAAAATCCCAGTTCTTTAGACCAATCTTCATCTGATATGGACTCAAGGTTCTTCATCATTCTAGTTGCCCTCCAATGGTTCAATGGTTCAATATCTGCATGGCAGAAAGATTCCAGGAGTCTATTTATACTTGACCCTGTGCTGTTCCACATTTTTATTGATGACCTGGATAAAGGCACAGGTGACAGACTCATCATATTTGCAGATGACACAAATATGGGAGGAATAACTAACACATTGGATGATAGAGTTAGAATACAAAAGCATCTTAACATGCTGGAACATTTGATTGAATCTAATAAGATCAGATTCAATAGAGGTAAATGTTAAGTTTTGGATATAAAAAATAAACTACACAAATATAAGATAGGGGAGGCAAGGTGATAGAGCCATTGTTCTGAAAAAGATCTGGGGTTCTTTGTGGATTGCATGCTCAATATGAGTCAGCAGTGCAATGTAGCAACCAAAAAAAGTAGCGTGATCTTGGGTTACACTGAGACCCTATCTTCCAGAAATGGACAGTTAATAGTCTCACTATACTTTGTCCATATCAGACAGGTGAAGGGAGTACTATGCTCAGTTTTAAGTACCATAGTTTAAAAACAATGATGAGATAAGAGAGTGTTCTTAGGAAGGTAACTAGTTAGTGAGTTCTTGTCACATGAGGATCAATACTTTACTATTCATAGGACTTATGGTCTTCTTAGTATTGAAGTGAGAACTCCTAGTGTGAGATCTCCCTCCACTAATGAAGATCACAACCTATTTATGATTTAGTGGATAATTCTGAGAGTATTACTCAAAATGCACAGAAGTTAAGTTACTTCCTCAAGGTCACACAATTAAGTGGAAAAAGATGGGATTTGGGACACTTCTTGACTCCAGACCCAGAACTCAATAACAGAGGTGTCAAACACATGGCTCAACACTCTTAAATGGGGGCCAGAACCAGATGAAAGTGTAATTGGGAAATATTTAATAAAAATACAATAGAACATAGACAATGTTACTGTGTGGTTTTCTAAGTTAATATGTAGGTGGCAGGGATAATTATGTACTATTTGAATTTGACATCACTGCAGTACAACATGGTGCCACTATTATCTTATCAATATCCTTCCTTAAATGTGACATGCAGAAATGAATGCAATATTCCAGACGGTAGAGAACAATGAGATTATTATCTTCCTTCTTCTGGGTGCCATGCTGCTCAATGCAGCCTGAAATCACAATAATTTTTTTTTAAACATTTTTGACCATTCATATTGATTTGCAGAAGTTTCTCTGATAAAAGTCTCATTTCCATGATATGTAAAGAACTGATTTGAATTTATAAGAATAAGAGCCATCTCCCAATTGGCAAATGGTCAAAAGATATGAACAGTTTTCTTTTTTTAATATACAAGTAATTTATTAAACATTCAGACTTCATTAAAGCATGTAATATGACAATTTATAGGGTGTTAGCCTTATCTAGCTTATGGTTATTTGCTGGGGCTTACCAACAGGATCTAGTTCATAATTAGCACTAATAAAAAAATACAACATTAAGTAAAACATATTGAAATGATTTCTTTAAAAAATTAGTCCACTTGAAAAGCCTTTTCTAATTGGTATACTGACTAACACAAGAAAGTTTAACATAATTGACTGGTTTTATACTGCACCTATATCTTTTAGTCCACAAGCAAATTATTAAATGATAAAGAACATCTAACACACAATTTCTACAGAACTAGGAAAAATGTCTAGTAGAGAGAGATTTTATAGATCCCATATCTTTTACCTTCAATCTCAGCAGTCTAACTAATGGACAAAGCCAACAGCTCTTACTTAAAGAGCTGAGACACCACACAGTATTGTTGGAACTCTTGGGTAAGTGTTTGATATGCTACGTAGGAGATATCTTTTTCCAAGATGGATCAAGTTGTTTGTGTTGGACAAAGCAGATGAAACAGTTGTGGATTTAAATATCAAATCTGCAAGATTTTATAGAAATAAAGTACAAATATTCAAGTTGTATTGTTTTCTGCAGCACATGACTAGAGGTCATGATGAAAGTTGTTTTGATATCAAAAAACTGTATTTATGCGCATTGAGATATTCAATTTTCCCAAAGAAAGAAGCACAAGGCATATTGTTAATCACCAATTCAATGATAGTGAATACTCCATTCAAAACAAGCTCCACCCAGGGATGTCTTCTTCAGTAACAAAATTTATACCTTTCCTCCTCCAACAACCATCTCTGCTGAATCTGTTAATATAATTTTCCCAATAGGTAGATATTTCATAGTTTATAAACAAAGACATTTGCTGCACATTAATTTAATGAACCAACAAGTCCATAGTGATCAGAACTGAGCTTGACCCTGATCTGAAATCCCTCATGATAACATCTTGCTCCTTCTGGTCCGTGTCATCATGCAAAGCAGAAACTGAAATCCTGGCATGCATTTTTATTTTTTATTTTTAGCCTTTCTTCTTGTGTTCAGAAACACAACAGTTCATGTAATGGTCTATGTCTCAGAGAATCCAGCTTCTATTTCTCTCAAATTCACATAGAATTGGGGTGGCTAGATGGGTAGGATCATTTGATTTCTTGCCCCTCCCCACAAAGGTCAATTCTTCCTTCTTTCCTAGAATATAAACAAGATCTCTTATGAATTTTTTGGTTAGTTCTAACACATCAGTTGGCATTGTGATAAAAAGTAATACAACTTGAGTATCTGTACTTCATTTTTAGAAAATCTCATAGATTTGATCCTTAAATTCAAAATTCATCATTTCCTCTGCTTTGTCCAAGACATACATCTTGATCCATTCTGGAGAAAGACATCTACTATTTAGCATATCAAACACTTACCCTGGTGTTCCAAAAATATTTTGTAGTATCTCAGTCTGCAGTTTTTGCATTTCATTTCTAACATTGGTGTCACTGATTCAGGTATGATATATTGCTCCCACATAGCCTTCAGGAGCCAAAAGTACCTTCTGGCTTTTTAATGCAGGGGGTGATAGCTTTCTGCTGAATAGTGAAAAGCTTCTCGAACCCACAAGCATAGACACTCCAAAGAAGAAATGTTTTTAGGTTTATGTCATCAAAGTTATTCACAATTTCATTACAGTTGCTCTCAACAATATCATCAAGGTCTGCTCTAGGACCTACCACCACTCCTTATCCTGAAACACTATCCCTAGGTACAGGTCACCTCCTCAGCCTGCCCTGCATTTATGACCTAGAATTGGGTAATGAGTTACAAAATTGACAGTTGGCAGCTGTTCCTGCACCATGCCCGTATTTTAGCCTCTCTGTGATAGATCTGAGATTCCTTCTTCCCCAGAGATGATTGTTGGAGGAGGAAAGGTATAAATTTTGTTACTGAAGAAGACATCCCTGGGTGGAGCTTGTTTTGAATGGAGTATTCACTATCATTGAATTGGTGATTAACAATATGCCTTGTGCTTCTTTCTTTGGGAAAATTGAATATCTCAATGCTCATAAATACAGGTTTTTGATAGCAAAGCAACTTTAATCATGGCTTCTAGTTGTGTGCTGCAGAAAACAATATAACTTGAATATTTATATTTCATTTCTGTACAATCTTGTAGATTTGATATTGAAACCTACAACTCCCCAGATTCCTTCTTTCCCTGCCCTGGAGCTCTCAGTGGTTGTTCTTTGCTGAACACCAACCCCAGTGTCTACACATTTCTCTGTCTCCCTATGCTGTGTTGGGTTAGAAAAAAATGATTGACTGAGATTTTTTTCCCCCTTAGATTTCCCAGTTAGGATTCTGCTTTCTCCAAAAGTATTTGGAAAAATTCTAAGTACAAGAGGAAACTTAGCATGTCTTTTTGCCACCCTAACATCTTGGCTGATCACTTCCTACCTCCACCCCACCCCCCCAAGAGTTCTTTAAGTAAACCAACATATTACCTTTAAAAAGTGATAATTGTTTCCTCTTTGCCTATGCTTTTTCTCTCAATTTATTTTTCTTGTCTTATTGCTATAGCTAGCATTTTTAGAACTATATTAAATAGTAAGGGTGATGATGGACATCCTTGATTTACCCCTATTCTTTTTGGAATAGCAGCTAGTTTATTCCCATTACAGATAATTCTGGCTCTTGAATTTATATAGATAATGCTTATCAAATTAAGGAAAGATCCATTTATTCCTATGCTTTCTAGGGTCTTTCATCAGAATGGACATTGTATCATATTAAAAGCTCTTTCTCCATCTTTTGATATAATCATATGATTTTTGCTATTCTTAGTATGGTCATTTATGTTTATTAGTATGGTCAATTATGTTTATAGTGTTCCTAATATTGAACTAGCACAGCATTCTTAGCTTAGCCCTGCAATCCAGCTTGGTCATATGTATAATCTTTGTGGTATTGGGTGTATCTCCTTGATATTATTTTATTTAAAATTGTATATCAAAATTCATTAAGGATACTGGTCTATAGTTTTCTTTTTGTTTTGATTCTACCAGTTTTAGGTATCAGGACCCTATTTGTATCATAGAAATAATTTTGCAGGATCCTATCTTTTTAAATTTTTCCC
>CM053590.1:109063099-109091068 GCA_028646515.1 Pseudochirops corinnae
TGTGAAAGTATTTGCAGATCCTATACACGATTGCACGCCACCATGGGGGGGGGGGGAAGGGAGGGGAGAAAATCTGAAACTCAAGTGATTGTGGAACTGAATCTTGTAAATTAAAAGTAAATGAGCAAATTAAAAAAAAAAAATTCTCTCCTTCCCTTGCATTCCCTCCCACGTCAACAGAGAAGGCAAGCAACATCAATTATACATGTGAAATCATGCAAAACATAGTTCCACATTAGTCATATTTTTTTAATGCATGAAAAAGAACTGAGAAAATTATACTTCAATTTGCACTCAGAGTTCATCAGTTTTTTTTTCATCAAGAGTCCTTTGGAATTGTTTTGGATCATTGTATTGACCAGAGTAGCCAATTCTTTCATAGCTGATCATCATTACAACATTGCTGCATTCTGGTTCTTTTCACTTCATTGTACATCAGTTCATATAATTCTTGCCATGTTTTTGTCTGAAACCACCCCCTTATCATTTCTTATAGCACAATAGCATTCCATCACAATCATATGCCACAACTTGTTCATCCATTCCCCAAATGATGAGTATCCCCTCAATTTCCAATTCTTACCACCAAAAAAAAAAGCTGCTATAAAATTTTTTTTTAAACATATACTCCTTATCCTTTTTCTGTGATGTCTTTGGGATACAGATCTAGTAGTAGTATTGCTGGGTCAAAGAGTATGCAGTTTTATAACACTTTAGGCATAGTTCCAATTGTTTTTCCAGAATGATTAGACAAGTTCAGTACTCCACCAATAATGCATTAGTGTAACTATTTTTCCCTGATACCCTCCAGCATTTATGATTTTTGATAGGTGTGAGGTGGTATTTCAGAGTTGTTTTAATTTGCATTTCTCTAATCAACAGTGATTTAGAGCATTTTTTTCAAATGAATAGAGATAGCTTTGATTTCTTCTGAAAACTGCCTCTTTATATCCTTTGACCAGCGGTTCTCAACCTATGGGTCCACGACCCCTTTGGGGGTCAAACGACCCTTTCACAGGGGTCGCCTAAGACCATAGGAAAACACATATTTCCTTAGGTCTTAGGAACCGAGACACTGCTCCTCTATCTGTCTCCAGGTGGCTCTGCCCACATGCGGATACACCCACATACCAGCATTGAAGGGGTCACGACATTAGGAAGATTGAGAACCACTGCCTTTGACCATTTATCAACAGAGGGATAGCTATTTTTAAAAAAGAAATTTTGATCCAGTTCTATACACATTACATATTTGAGAAATGATGCCTTTATCATAGAAACTTGCTGTAAAAATTTTTACTATTACTTCATTGTCTTTGGTATCTTTTAGCACAATATAGTTTCCCTGATCTCTTTTATTAGGCCTATTTTTGCTTTTTCTTTATCATTTGACCAATTCTGCAGGCTTTCATAATCTCAGGTGAGATCATATGCTACCCTTGCTTTTTAAAATTCAGCAGAAGCATATTAAATTCTGCTCAAGCATGAACATTAACTCCATGTGTATTTTTATTTCAAGAGTGTCTCTTGTAAACAACTTATTGTTGGATTCTGGTTTCTAATCTGCTCGGCTATCTGCTTTTGTTTAATGGGTGAGCTCATCCCATTCATATTCACAGTTATGATTATTGTGTATTTCTCTCCATCCTATTTTCTCATTTCTCCATCTTTTTATCCTGTCTCTCCTCAAGTCTATTTTGCTTCTGACTGTTGCCTCCCTTAAGACATCTTTTCTTTTATCATCTTCCCTCCTCCCACTTTTAAAAATCCCCTTCTATTTCCCTACTGGGGAAGCTACATTTCTATACACAACTGTATATGTATAGTCTTCCTTGTTTAAGCTAATTCCAATGAAAGCGAGGCTCAAGCATTGTTTGCCATCCTCTTCCTATTTACCCCTCCATTGTAAAAGTTCTTCCTTTTGCACCTTTTATGTGAGAAAAATTTCCCCACTGTACCTCTCCTCCCTTTTCCAGTACATCCTTCTTTCTTACCACTTCAATTTTTTTTTGGAGATCATTTGAACATAAATCAGCACACTCTTTCTATGTAAACTCCTTTTAAGAGCCCCAATAATGACAAAGCTTTTAGGAGTTACATGTATCACCTTCTGATATAAGAATGTAAACATTTTAACTTTATTGACTCCCTTTTGATTACTCTTTCATGTTTACCTTTTTTGTGTTTCTCAAGTCTTGTGTTTGAACATCAAATTTTCTGTTCAGCTGTGTTTTCATTAGGAATGCTTAGAAGTTCACCTACTCTCTCTCTATATATATATCATATTCCTCCACTCATTTAATGTAAAAGCTGCTAAATCTTGTGGGATTCCGACTGTTGTTCCACAATATTTGAATTACTTCTTTCTGTCTGCTTGGAATATTTTCTTTTTGACCTGGGAACTCTGGAACTTGTCTAGAATATTCCTGGGAGTTTTCATTTTGAGATCTCTTTCAGGAAATCAATGGATTCTTTCAATTTCTACCTTACCCTCTGGATCTAAGATATCAAGACAGTTTTCCTTGATAATTTCTTAAAATATGTAGGCTCTTTCTTTGATCATGACTTTTAGGTAGCTCAATAATTCTTAAATGATCTCTCTTCAATCTATTTTCCAGATCAATTGTTTTTCTGATTAAATAGTTCATATTTTCTTTTATTTTTTCATTCTTTTGACTTTGTTTTATTCTTTCTTGCTGTCTCATGGAGTCATAGCTTCCATTTGCCCTATTCTAATTTTTAAGGAATTGCTTTCTTCTGTGAGATTTTTCTTTAACCTCTTCTTCCATTTGGCCAATTCTGCTTTTTAAGGAGTCTTTTTCTTCTGTGAATTTTTGTATTTCCTTTTCCATTTGGACAATTCTTCTTAAATTTTTTTTTTTAAGGAGTTCTCTTCAGTGGATTTTTGTGCCTCTTTTACCATTTGGAGAATTTTTTTTAAGGTTGGTTTTTTTCCCCCAGAGGATCTTTTGTGTGTGTATGTGTGTGCCTCTTTAACCAAGATGTTAATTATCTTTTCATAATTTTCTTGCATTGCTCTCATTTCTTTTCCCATATATTTCCTCTACCACTCTTATCTCTTTAACTCTTCCAGGAATTCTTGTTGGGGAGGGCCAAATTAGCATTTTTCTTTGAGGCTTTTTGGATAGCTATTTTCACATTGTTGTCTTCTGAGTTTGGTCTTTCCTGTCACTATAGTAGCTTTTTATGGTCAATTTTTAAAAAATTTTTGCTCATTTTTCCAATCTATTTCTTGACTTTAAATTTTATATTAAAGTTGGAGTCTTCTTACCTAGGGGTGGAGAGACACTTAAGATTTCTGGCTTTTTCACGATATTATTTTCAGAGCTAGTTCTTGGTACTTCCAGCATGGTGTGATTCTGGGAAAGATATGGTCACTGCTCTCCTGGTCTGCACTCTAGTCTTTATCCAGAAAGAACTATCAGTCCCCTGTAGAAGCTCCTCTTTGTTTTGGAATGGTGACCAGGGCCCCTGTTCCATTGTGACTGACTACCAGTACTCCTCTCCACCTTGGAACTGAAACCCAGAACCATATACGAGAAATAAAGTTGCCAATCAGAGCCAGCTGTACCCAGTGTCAGCAAAGTGTGCCCTGTAATCTCTTTCTGACTAGTTGTCTAAATGCTATATCATCTCTAGGCTGATAGCCCCTAAGCTGCTTCTGTTGGGACCTATTTATATTTCCTATATACTTTGAATATGGTGAGATGTTGATTTAAATTAATCTCTATCAAACTGCTTTGCATTTTTCTTTTCTTTTTTTTTTTTGAGGGGGAAGGTAGGGCAACTGGGGTTAAGTGACTTGCCCAAGGTCAGATGGCTAGTAAGTGTTAAGTGTCTGAGGCCACATTTGAACTCAGGTCCTCCTGACTCCAGGGCCAGTGCTCTATTATTCACTGTGCCACCTAGCCTCCCCAGCTTTTCATTTTTCTAAGGTTTTTTTTAAAAATGGTGAATTCTTACCCAAAGGAGTCCTCAAGTTCAGTAAACACCATGCTACTGTGTTTAATTGCTTCTGCATCTTGTATACCTAATCTGTTCCAATGGTCAACTCTTCTATTTCTTAAATTAGGAAAAAATAATTTTGAGAATCATAAATTGGTATTGTAGTTTGAGATTTTGTTCTTCTAGACTGAAGGCTGTTGCTACTACTCTATGTGTGTGGGCTCCAGATAGGCCTCTACCCTAGTGCCACAGACTTTTCTTGCTTGCCTAAGTTTTCTTAGGCTGGAAAAAATGTCTCATTCCAACTTTTTGCTGACTCTGCCACTCCAAGATATGATTTGAGTCATTATTTTAAAGTTGCTTTAAGGAGAAAGGTGAGAGAATTCAAGAGGGTGGTTGCCACTAATTGCCATCTTGACTCTGCCCCTCATGTTTAGGTTTCTTTCTTTCTTTCTTTTTTTTTAAGGAAAGTCATAATTTTCAAGGAGTCCAATGATTTTTAAGTTTTCTTCTGTTTTTTTTTAATCTTTTGATTTTGTTCTAATATTTCTTGCTGTTTCATAGGCATTATATTTTGTTTGATCTATTCTAATTTCCAGGGAGTTCCTTTCTGAGATAAAGCTTAGCACTTTCTCTTCTAAGCTACTTATTCTCCTAATTCTTTCCTCTGGAGTTTTAAAATTCATTTGAAAATTCTTGCTTTAAGAAAACCAATTTATTTTTCTTTTGAGAGTTTTAAATCATAATGAAGTTACTTCAAAGGAGTCTAGATTTACATTAATTGTTTTATGATGTCAGATTTTCTTTGATTCATTCATGTCTTAAGCTTTGGTTCTTGAACTGGGGCTTTGTGATGAGGACTGACTCCAGCTGTTGCTGTTTTTCAGTGTAGTAGACAGTCCTGCTTGATCTCACTCAGGGTCCCCTAGGCTTTTTTATATAACTGCAACAGGATTAGGGGCCATCCCCAACCCCAATCCTTCACTCTTGATTTTAGAGACTCAGGATTATGGAGCTTCAGAGCTGTCTCTGGTACCTCAGGACAAAGTTAGCAACATCAAAGCCCCAGGGCACTGATTGTCACTCCCTGGGGCTTCCAAGGTCCCTCACCCTGAGGCTTTCTGAGCACCCTGAAGCTTTCTCAGAGGAGTCATCCAATCTAGCTGGCTACCTGTCCTGTCTTTCCTTGTGGAATATGCCAGCCCTGGTGTTAGCTTTGCTGGTGCTTCCTTTCCTAGGCAATAAGTACTTAATTAAGCACTAAATGATAGGTTAAATGCTGGGGATACAAATCCAAGCAAAAAAGTTAGTCCCTGCCCTCAACGGGTTTATATTTTGACGTGGGAAGACAATAGGCAAAAAGAGATAGGGAAAGAATGAAAGTATCCCATTCAGGGCATGGTTTAGAAGTCTAGAAAATCAGGAACACAGACAGAAGGAGATGAAGGTTGGCTGATCCAGGCCCCTCCCCAAAATGGAGGAACCAGAGGAACTCACCACTGGGAGAAGGAGGACCACATGGTAGAGAGAAGTTTTATGATAAGACTGCAAATGAAGCATGGTGTTAAAGTTGCCTGGGAGGCTCTGACTGATTTATGGGAAGTTCTGAGATGGAAATCACAGTAGTTTTTCATTGAATTTCCTGATTATTAATTGGTTGTGTGAAGCTAGCAGTCTTTTGCCAAAATAAATATGTGGCAGCTGGTGGTTTGTCTCTTGTTCAGGCAGCTAATGTGTAGAGAGTCCCATTTGTATTCACTATATATCTTGAATATGGTGTGAGATGTTGATATAAAATTAATTTCTGCTAAACCACTTTTCATTTTTCTAAGTTTTTTTTGAAGTGAATTTTTATCCAAATAGTTGGAGTTCTCAACTTTATTAAGCACAATGCTACTGTGTTTAATTGCTTCTGGATCTTGTATGCCTAATCTGTTCCACTGGTCAACTTTTCTATTTTTTAATTAGCAACAAATAATCTTGAGGATCATAACTTGGTATTGTAGTTTGAGATCTTGTCCTACTACAACCCCTTATTTCCCACTTTTTTTCATTATTCTTCCAATTTGTGACCTTTTCTTCCTCCACTGAAATTTAAAAAAAAATTAATGTCTTTTGCTGTTACATAGTCTAAATTGCCTCTTATATACCCCACTCTCTTCCCTTTGGTCATTCAATATAACAATTATTTTTAAAGTAAAAAGAAAAAAGGAAATTTAGCAAAAATGATCACTTCACTAAAAAAACCTGACCATATAAGCAATGCAATGATCCTTACCTATGAAATCCTCCTCTCCCATCTCTCCAAATCAGTGGGAGGTATATTATTTATACACATTGTTATCATCATTGTTTGTGTAACTTTCTTGGCTCCGCTTACTTCACTTTGCATCAGTTCATGGGAGCTTTTGTGTGCTTTTCCACAGTCATCATATGCATTGTTTATTTTCAAAAAAATTTTATTTTGTTTAAATGATCAAGCATTTATTTTTTTCCCTTCTTTCTACCTTTCTCCATTGTGGAAAAAAAAACCCCATTGTAACAAATAAGCATATGAAGCAAAACAAATTCCTATATTGATCATGTATAAAAATGTTTTTCATTCTGCATATTAGCCTATTTCCTTTCTGTCAGGAAGTGGGAAACATTCTTCATCGCTGGTTTTCTGGAATCATGATTGATCACTGTGATCAGAATTCTTAAGGCTTTCAAAATTGCTTTTTACAATGTTAATGTTACAGTATAAATTGTTTTCCTGGACTTCACTCTGCAATAGCTCATACAATTCTTCCTAGGTTTCACTCAGTTTCTTCATATACACCACAATATTATATGTCATTTATGTACCAAAATTTTTCCACCCACTCCCTAACTAATGGGCCTTATCCTTGATTTTCAATTCTTTGCCACTACAAAAAGAGTAGCTTTTTTTCCCCTTGCTCTCCTTTGGGCATAAAGGCAGTTAAGCACTGCAGTGGATAGAGTGCTGGGCCTGGAGTCAGTCTGTGTTCAAATCTGGCCTCAGATACTTACTAGCTTTGTGATCCTGGGCAAGTTGCCCAATTCTGCCTCAATTTTGTCTACTGTAAAATGGGAATAAAAGTACCAGACTTATAAGAGTTGTTGTGATAATCATATGAGATATTTGTAAAGTGCTTAGAACAGTGCTTAATTCTTAGATCTTCACTTTCTCTTTTATTATTTACTTTATTAATGAAAATGTTTAGATCAGAGGTGTCACACCTGCAAATTCTAAAGTAAGGCCTGAACCAGATTAAAACATAATTGGGAAATGTTTTGCAAAATATCAAAATACAACAAAAACAGAGATAATATTAATTTATGGTTTAGAGATATAAAACATCCTTAAAGTACTGCTTTGGCTACATACTAAGAATTTTGGTATATTTTACCATTACAGTCATTGTCTTTAATGAAATTATTGTTCCTATTACTTATTTTTTGACTCATTCATACTTTAGGATTGATTAGTTTCCAATTAACTTTTAAATTAAATTTATTTTCTGTTTCAAATTCCCTCCCTCCTCCCCCTCTCCCATTCCTTGAGAAGACAAGAAAAACAAGATCCATTACAAATACATATGCAGAACAAACTTCCACATTACCCTTGTCCAAAAAAAAAAAATGAAAAAGAAAGAAAAAGAGAGGGAATAAGAGAGGGAGAGAAAAAGTGGTTTGATCTGCTCTTTGAGTACATCTGCTCTCTATTTGAAGGCGGGCAGACTTCATCATGAATTCTTTGGAATTGTGGTTTATCTTTGCATATCTCCAAATTACTAAGTCCTTTAAAGTGGATTATTTGTATAATATTGCTGTTGCCAGTTAAATTGTTCTCCTGAATTTGCCCACTTCAGTTTGCATCAGTTCTTATAGGTCTTCCTGAATTTTTATGAAACCATCTTTTTCATCATTTCTTGGTACAATAGTATTCCACTGCATTCATATGCCATATATTGTTCGGCAGTTCCCCAACTGATGGGCATGCCTTCAGTTTCCAGCGTTTTGCCATTACAAAAAGATGATATAGTTTCATACATATGGGTCATTTCTCCTTTTCCTTGATCTCTTTTGAGGCATAGGCCTAGTAACAGCATTGCTGAATCAAAGCGCATGTACAGTTCAATGCCTTTTGGAGCATAGTTCCAATTCTGGGGCTTTCCAGAATGGTTGAAGTAGTTCACAGCTCTAGCAATTGCACTAGTGTACCCGTTTTCCAACAGCTCCAGTATTTATCACTTTCCATTTTTTTTGCTTGTCATTTCAGACAGTCCTGAGGGGTATGAGGTGGTACCTAAGAATTGTTTAAATGTACAATTCTCTAATTGTTAGAGACTTAGAGCATTTTAAAATATATTGATAGCTTTGATTTCTTCCTCTGAAAACTGCCTGTTGATTACCTTTCTATGCTTCTCTTGACTCCTGTGCCTGTGAGTCAGATAATTCTACTCAGCTCTGATCTTTTCATCAGGAATATTTAGAAATCCTCAATTTTGTTAAAGATCTATTTTTTTTTCCAGTGTAGGATTATACTGTTTTGCTGGCTAATTTATTCGTGGTTCTAAGTCTAGATCTTTTGCCTCTCTTAGAATATCATTCCAAGCTCATTATCCTTTATTGTGGTGACTGCTAAATCATGTGTCGTTCCTTGGCACTTGAATTCTTTATTTCTGGATACTTATAGTAATTTTTCTTTGACCTGGGAGTTCTGTACTCTTAGCTATAATTTCTGGAAGTTTTTATTTTGGGGTTTCTTTCAGGAGGCAATAGTGCATTCTTTCAATTTCTACTTCAACTCTCCAGTTCTAAGAAGTTTTATTTTTTGAAACATGGTATCTGGGGGAAGGGAGGGACAAAGCAGGGGCAGAGATTGGTTTTCAGATAGTATCTTAATCTATTTTTCAGCTGTCATTTTTGCTATGGTAGCTCACATTTTTTCTTTCTTTTTTTGTCTTTTGACTTTATTTCTTAATGTATCATGGAGCCATTAGTTTATATTTAGTCCATTCTCATTTTCAGGGAGTTATTTTCTTGGGCCTTACACCTTTTCTTACACCTCTTATTTCAAGCCAGGAATCTTCTTATCTTTTCCCCCCTACTCCTTGTTTCTTTTTCCATTTTCCAATAATGTTTTTGGCTTTTTAAAACTCTTGCTTTAACTCTTCCAGGAATTATTTTTGGGCTTTTTGTCCAAGCTATATTTTTCTTGCAGCTTATAGACGCTTTGGGGTCATTTTCTTCCTCTGAATTTATGTCTTAAGCTTCTCTGACATCATAAGAGCTCTTTATGGTGAGATTATTTACTTATTCTTCTGGTCTGTTGCTTTACTTTAGTCTTTATGTTAGTGCTGGGCTCTGCCTACTTCTGGGGGTGGTAAATGTCTGGCCTAAGTTTCTGCCCTCCCATGTCCCTCTGTTGCTTTCACAACTCAGGTTGGGGGCCTGTAGACTTTCAGTGTACCCAAACTGATATATTCTGGGGCAAAGACTACTTATTGGCTTCCTATTCTGAGCCCTGCTAGTTTCTGAGCTAGGTTTGGGAATGTTGGCTTGTTCCTGGTGGGGACTGCAGTAGTATGCTGCTGGAGTCAGCCACTATTAGCCTTCTGGAAGGCTCTGAAGGTCCCGAGTTACTGAACTACAGGCTCTCCTTTAGGCTGGTATTCCTAACCTGGCCATGCCACTGCAAGCTTCCATTACTGGATGGAGTCTACAGCTGAGTGCCCACTTTGCTCCTGGGATCAGAGACATATAACTACTGTTTGCTTTCAAACTTGTTTTTTGCTCCTACTACTCTCTACCACCCCTATTTGCAGATTTCTTTCTCAGTTTGACTCAGAACTAGGTACTAGGCAACCATTTCCAAATGACACCCATTCCTGTACTCTGCACTAGTTCAGGTATCCACTACTATCTCTTCCTACTGCACCCAGTCTCAGTTTTCATTTTCTGTATGCTGCAATGCTGTGCATGCACTCCTGGTTGGATCTTGCCACCAGTGTCCATCCCTAGTGTCCACAGACCTTTATCCCTGAACTATCCTGGGCTGGAAAATGACTCAAAGTGACTTTTTCTTGGACTTCCCTACCAGAATTTGGTCTTGAACATTTTCTAGATCATTGTGGAGTTTGTTGGGAGAGGTGGGCTGTACTTCTTCCTATTACTCTGCTATCATGACCACATCTCTATAATACAGTATCAATGTTTTTAATTTAGTCATGAATCTCTGGGTGTTTGGTTTTTTTTCTTTACAACTTGTTCTCTTCGAGTCTTTTGACTTTGTTCTAATATTTCTTGTTTCATCAAATCATTGTTGTTTACTCCATTCTATTTTTTTAGTGTTCACACTAATTAAGTTTGTCCATCTTCTAAGTTGTTTCCTCTTTCTTATGTGTCCTCATATTTTACTTCTTTTTTTAAAGCCTGAGATTTTAAAACCAGATATTAAGAGCTTGTGGAAAATAAATTATGATCTAGATAAGGAGATGAAAGGGAATGCTTATAAATTAACTCATCTTACTCTAATTATAAAAGCTTTAACTCTGAAAATACATGTAAGCACAACTATACATTTTTTATTCATAAACTGTACTGTTCTAGGATACCAAAAGTATCTCTAACGAAAGTGAATTAACAAATTTTTTATATCTCATCTCAAAATGTCCAGAGATTCATCTCATCAAATGGCAATATCAAACAGTAAGAGAAATAAAAACAAGCATGCACACAAATGCAGTTTTCAAAAAGGTCTATTTCATTATAGGTGGGTAGCAATTTAACAGTAAAATACATTTAAATAATGTATAAATAATTGCATTACTGCAGCATTGGTAACTAGATAACCAATTTAACTAGAAACCAACTAACAAGTAACTGTCTATAAAATACAGTTTTTGTTTGGCTCATCTCTTATTTCAATCATCTCTCTTGGAAAAAAAAAGTCAGCAAGTCACACTGGAAATACATTTTATGGCCAAATCTTCTGATATCTCTTCCTTAAAAAGTTCCTTCAGAGGTACTAAACTTCCAACTCCAAGGCAAGTTCAAGTTTGTGACCTCCAGCACAAATGTCCTTTCTATCTACCAAGGCAGACAACATAAGTCTCACACTGGGCCTCAGGGTCTGAGTGTGGCCCTCACCAATTAAACTAGAACAGTGATTTTTGAAGAAATAGAAGCCATGGAATACAATTGATATTAACTGCAATATCAAAATGAATGCAGATGATACCTGATGTCCAAGCTAATTTACAAAAGTATCAAGACCATCACATAGTTGCTAATAAATTAATCTCCAAATTCTGTTCCATCATTGACAATAGTGCACAGCTGGAAGGCTCTAATCCTGTAACCCTTTGCAGTCATTCCACTAAGGTTATCTAGTAACCAGCAAGCTGGCTTTTGTAGCCAAAAACAGATGATCTGAATTGTAAATGCAGGTCCAGAAAAATCAAAAGTTAATATTACAGTCAAGGTTTGTATATTTCCATTTGTGAGCAGATTTATTTTGACCACTTTTCTTAACTGTTTGGTGAAAAGGTATTGTTAAATGTCAGCTTCAAACCTTGGCACATCTAATCTTTAACTGCAATTTAAGTTCCCAGAGTAATCAGTGTTCCAATTTTTTTATTTTTTTTTTTATTTATTTATTTTTTTTTTTGTGAAAGACCATGCTCACATCATTTATATTTGGTGTCTAATTTCACTATAACTTTGGTCCCATTAACTTTACTAGTGTCTGTACTAGGCAAAACAGAAAATGTTAATTCCACTCCATTACAGAACTTTGTTTTCACATCCAGTTTCACCAACCTGAAACCAAATCTTTAGTTGAAAATATCTCTGGCAACTTTGCCAAGGTCACAACATAAAGAACACATCCACACTGATAGAGGCTGACAAGACTGTAAAATGACATGGCAAGACTACAGGAGGGGGTGACCTGGTGATCAGTGCACTAATATTCTAGACAGGCGCTAAGGCTGGAGGGCAAAGTAAAGGAGACACCATCATTCTCTGCCTGCCAGGGACCCACCCCCAGCCTCCATGCCATCATGGTTGCACACTGTACTGGTCCAACTATACCCACCCTCCAAGATACTCTTACCTCCATGAGAATTCACCACTCAGTCACTCCTCAATAAAGCTACCTGTTTCTACCTCCTAAGGAAAGCAGGGACAGCAATCAGGCAGTACTGACAGCAGCCTGTGCTCAAAGGGAGTGAGGAATGGTGGGAGTCTTACGTTGTTTCTTCCTAGTTTTTTTCTTCAATAGGTCTAATTTCACTTTTTAAAATGTCTTGCTTTTTGCCTCGAATCCTTCTGATCATATTATTCCTTTTTCTGAGGTATTACTTAGATTTGTTGTGAACTCTATTTTTTTGTGGAGTTACTCAATTCTTCTTTGGTTTCTCTTATCCCATCATATTCCTTTTGATTCTTTACTTTAGGCCATTTGCAAATTGAACGTCTTTTTTTTTTCTCCAGAAACACTTTTTAAGTGCCCCCCTCTTTTGTTGGATGTCTATTTCTTTTTACTGGTAAGTTCAGGTTTACAAAGTATATTGCTCTGCATTTGGAGCTTGAGTTCCTTTGCTTTTCATGGTATTCCATTCTCTTCAGCAATTTCTTGTGCCTGTTGAATAATCTTGTGTCATCAAAACTTTCTTTCCTTTATAAAGCTATTTCTTCTATTTGAAGAATTTGCTGTTAGTAATGGAAATTATTAAATGTAACCCCTGTGACATGGAGTATAAAATACACGTCTTTTTTTCTGAAGACAAACTGATTCTTGAAAGTGATATTTTTGTTTTCTGTATTTAGAAATTCTTGGAAGTTTTCTTGCATTATTTGCTAGATTGTGGAGTTCATTTTTTCATCATGTTCTTTTGGGAGATCTTTAATACTTAAGTTATCCCTATGCATCCTTCCTTCTACATCAAATCACATTAGTGTGTATTTTACATTGCTGTGTATTTTACATTGCTGCTTTTTAGTTCCTTTATGCCAGATTATCTTCCATTCATTTTTCTTGTTTTAAACTGGTTAATCTCTTTCCCTTCTTTAGACTCCTAATCCTGAATTCGACTTTTTCTAAACTGCTTAGTACTTAAATTCTGTACTTCAAGTTATAAATTCTGAACTATATTTACTCCCAATTTCTTAGGTGCTTTCCTAGCATTTTCTCAGTTTAACTTCACAACTCTGTGACATATATGCTATTATTATTCCTATTTTATAGTTTAGAAAACTGAGGCACACAGTTTAAATGATTTGCCCAGGGTCATACAGCTAGTTAAGTGTCTGAGGCTGGATCCAAGTTTGGGTCTTCCTGTCTCCAGGCCCAATATTCTATCCACTGTACTAGTTTCTTCTTGTTCCATACTCTCATATGAGTCCACAAGATTTTGCATTCTGACAGGCATTTGTTTACTCCTCTTTGAGGATTTAGTAGTCATCCTTCGTTCTGGCTTAGGATACTCTAAGGGATTTATTTCCTTGTGCTCTCAAGTTTTTATTGAGTAATTTTTCTATAGTATTATTCTAAAAGTTTCCACCTCCCCCCATCCATCACTTTTTGGATCTTCCCCTTTTGCAAGGTCACAAGGCTGCCTCAGTTTCTAGGTATCAGGAGATAAAGGTTTTGCCAGCCTGTTTCCCTACCCTGAGTACACCTTGGTAGGGCAGGACTGACTCTCTCCTTCAATTCATCTCTGGGCTCTCCTTTCCTTCCTCAGACTGAACCATTATCTATTGATTTCTGTGGGATGGAGAAAAGATGAGGAGGATATTCAGGAAAGAGCCCTTGCAGTCTTACAAGTTTCCTTACCTAGGATTGGGCTCCAGCCAAGAGGTTTCACATTTTCAGTCCCTTCCTGTAATCCCCCAAGCTGGACAGTCTGCCTCTTATTCCAACAGAAAGTGTGCTGATAGTCCCTGCAATGGAGGGAGGGAAGTCTCCTAATGATCCTCCAATACAAGCCTGCATGTTGGCCTGCGTCCCTATCACAAGTTTGGATGCTGGTAGGGAAAAGGTATTGAGTTACTGCTTTAAGTACATGAGTTCTCTAATGTAAATTCATATGTATTTTCATTTGGTCAGAGTTTTCTCATTGTCCTGTTTATTCAACTATAATTTTTAGACACTTGTGTATAATTCTTTTTTGGTGGGAGTATTAAGACAGTTAAAGGGAACTGGAGAAAGTAAATAATCTGCTATCTTCCTCATTCTATATTATTTCTTCATTGTAAAGTTTTCTTCTGTTTACTGACATCTTTAGCTTCACTTCTTAGACTGTGATTCAACATTAGGAGCAAATTCTACCCTCACCCCCATTCTTAGATGATGTGAATGTGCCAAGGTGCTATGATGCAGTAACAACACCACAACCATTACCCTGCTATAGTTCTCCATGAGGTGGCTGGTTTCTGGTTTTTTTTCCTACAATACCTCTTCCTTCTGCAGACCTGTCTTGGGACAAAAAACCAAGCCAATAAGAAGGACCAAGCTCAGTCTTCAGCCTCAATCCCTGGTTTCTTGTTGGCCCAATACGTATGCTGGCCTCTACCTCATTTATCTCCTTTCATAGTCATCTCTTAGGATCCCACTTTTCATCCTAATGTAGCTGAGGCCAGTCCTCATCCAGTATCAGAGATTACTACTTCAGACCTCAAGGATTCTGCAGTATAAATTGGACAGGTGCATTTGCCTTATTTAATCTCCTTGGGCAAGAATCAAGAGGTATCTTTACAGTCTCATGCAGATCTAAGAAGTCATTGGAGATGGAGTTGGTTTCAGGCATCTTAGAGGACCCCATATTTAAGATTCCCATGTACCTTTGCCCCTTCTCCTAGGGGAGTTATCTACTGACTGCTGGCTTTGTCTTCTGCTGTAGCTCTGACAGTACGGAGTTCCCACTGGCTTCAAGTTACCCAAAAAGAATATCCATGATCTGTGCCATTTTCTTGTGCAGTCCTGGACTGGACAGAGCAACTCACTAGTTTTTTTCTGGTATTATCAAATCTTTGCTTTATGACATTCTGTTTAATCTTTCCTGGGATATTTCCCAGGGAAGCTGGGTTTGGCTGTTATCTTTACCAGAAATTTAAATAGGCTTTCCAACAAATCTGTTGAAGTCAGTAATAACCTTTATAGTTATCTTTGTTACATTTGTCAAGTTATGAGAGGAATATTAACTCTTGTGCACTGCCATCTTTTAAAAATTCTCAGTTAATAATCAATCAATCAATAAGCACTTATTGAATACCTATAATGTACTAGGCATTAAGTTGTGAGGTTAGAAAGAAAAAGGCAAAATAGTTTCTGAAGTCAGAGAGTTTTTTATTTTATTGGGGAAGACAGCATGTACAATAGAATCTTGGAAGAGAAAGCACTAGCACCTAGGGTAATTAGGAAAGGCCTTGCACACAAGGTAATATTTGAGTTATGTCCTGAAGGAAACCAAAAATTCCAAAAGGCAGAGTTGAGGAGGGAAAGCATTCTAGGTAGTAGATTCAGTCAATACCAAAGCACAAAGATAGGGAACAGAACACTGTAATGCAGAATATGGATAGAAAAAAGAGAGGGGGAATAATTTGTAAGAAGGCAGGAAAGAGTTAGGCTGTGAAAAATGTTAAACATCAGTTAGCTTACATTTGATCCTACAGGAAAAAAGAGAGCCAATGGAGTTTACTGGGGGTGGGGGTGACTTGGTTAGACCTATGCTTTAGGATCATCACTGGGAATCTGTGAAGAATGGATTGGATCAAGGCTTGAACTAGGGTGGTGGAAAGTGGAGAAAAGGGTATGGATGCTGGAGATGTTATAAGCCTAGAAATAATGAGATGTGACAACTGACTGAATATGCGTAGAGATTGAGGACTTAAGTTTGTGAACCTAGGTGAATGAAAAATGGTAATGCACTTGACAGCACAAAGGAAGCTTGAGAGGGGTATGTTTGCTGACAGGAAGGGGGAAAGTAATGAGATGTTTTGGACATATTAAGTTTGAGATGCCTATGGGACATTCAGTTTGAAATGTCCAACAGGCGGTTTGTGATGTGGAATTAGTGAAGGAAATACACTACCTTTAGAATACATAGGGAGAGTAATCTGTATAGAGATAATAATGAAAGCCACAGGAATTGATGTCACCAGATGAAATAGTGTGTAAAGTAAATAGAAGGTCCACAACAGAGCTTGAAGGACACCCAGACTTAGTGGTCTTGACATAGATGACAACCCAGCAAAGGAAACTGAGGAGTGGTCAAGAGAATCAAAGACAGCTGTGCCATGAAAAACTGGAGAGAAAAAAGTACCCAGGAGAAGTGGTTAAGTGTAAAATGCAGAAAGATCAAGGAGTAGAATTGGGAAAAGGCTATTAAATTTGACATTTAAGAGATCACTGATGACTTTGGGGAGAGAAGCTTCAGTTGAGAGAAGCTTCAGTTGAGAGAACAGGTTTTAAAACATATTACAAAGAAGAAAGAAAAGCATTAAATACAGACTGCCTTTTCAGACAGTTTTGCTGAAAATCAAAGGAGAGATAGAGAATGGTATCTAGCAAAGATGGTAGGATGAAGTGAGGCTTTTTTTACAGATGGGGGAAATCTGAATATATCAGGGAAGTAAGACATGGACAAGGAGAGACTGAAGTTAAGCTGGATATTATCCAATGCTGTATCTAAGACCCTACTTTCCTTTCCTTCCCTTTTAACATGGTCTCATCAGCTTCCAGAAGTTTAATCATCATTTATTCAAATGACCCAAATAAATATCTCACTTAATTTCTTTTTTTGAACTTGTCACATCAATTCCCACTTGGCCATCTCCATCTAAACTTCTCAAATTCAGGGTCCTAATCACCTCTTTCCCAAACTATTCTAAAAGCCTTTTAATTGGTTTCGTAGTTTCTGGTCTTTCAAATCTACCATTCACAAAGTTGCAAAAATAATATTCCTAAAATAAGTTTGACTATGTCATTTCCCTACTCAAAACAAAAACCCTTTAATGGCTTCCTAATGCCTCTTATGACAAAAATACAAGCTCCTCAGCTTGGTGTTGAAGTCCTTGAGTTTGGTCCCAACTGACATTCTAGGCTTGACCCATTCATATAGTTTTCTTTTTTCCTTATACATTCTTCAACGAGTAAATAAACTAGATGACAAAGGGCTCTATCTTTTCTCTCTATGTCTTTGCACAAACTGTACCCTATATCAGGAAAGCCCTCCTTCTTTACCTTTGCTTATTAGATTCCTCATCTTTCCTTAAAACTCATGTCAAATGCCCAATCCTCTATCTCTGCAGTCTTCCCTGATCATCCTCCAATTAGTGTTCTCTCACTTCTCAAATTACCTTGTTTTTATATATTTATGTACATGCTGTATCCCCAATAGAATAAAGGTTCTGTGAGGGCAGATATCCCCAGTACCTATGACAGTGTCTTGCATATAGTAGGTGATCAATAAATATTTACTGGATTGAATCATATATACACTCACAACTTCTCATACAAAGGTAACACTAAAGACCAACCATCAGTATTCTATTTTCCCATTACACATGAACTTCATTTTGTATATTGGATAGCTGTGAATCATTATCAGCTCAATTTCCATGATGAAATATTGAGATGGGTGCTGATGGAAAAAGAAAAGACCTGTTGCAGACAAAAATAAGAATGCAGAAAACTTTTTTTAATCACAGAGGAAAAATGGGCATTTTTCTGATAAAACATGAATATTCAAAATAAGTCACAGAATACAAATATTGTATTGAAATGGCAAACCTATACAGGACCAGAAACTGCACTTAGGTGTAATCCAAATGGGAGTGATCCACTTTGTAGACCCATTACATTAATCCATGGTGGTTCCTTGTCTAAAGTGAAATTTTCCTTTTAGAATTTCAAATTTCCTTTTAGTCATTTATTTATTTAACACTTAATAAGAGTTGTTGGTTCACTATATCCAAGACTCTGACAACTATATAGCATGTATCAGTTATATTTGATTCATCTTCATATTGCCATATTTTAATGCCAATTTTCATGTAGAAGAAAGCAGAATACAACTACATTAGTAATGGGTTCATACTAAGCCTTCACTCTGGTCACTCCTAAGAGAAATCTGTAGATAGACAGAAAAATACAGAGGAAGATTTTCCTTGAAAGAGATATTTGGAGACTTTACAGTTCTCTTTGCATTGCTTTACATGATAATTATCCTTAGTCCTTTGTCTACAAAGGCTTGGCCCATTCATATAGTTTTTTTTCCTTATACATTCTTCAAAGAGTAAATAATGCCTGAGCTGCAATGGTTGGATATTTATCTCATCTGGACTATTAACAAAATTCACTATGTGAGTTCAGAGTTTCAAATAATTTTTCTTACATTCTTAGCATTTAGAGGGTCACCACAGGGAGAATCATGTCAAGGTAAACAAGGTCTGATTAACTCAACAATACTTGCTTTTGTGGTTTAGGTATGAAGTGGGCTTTTTCATGTCTGGTACAGTTTGATTGTCGACTAAATCTTCTCCCACATCTACTACATCTATAGGGCCTCTCTTCTTCATGAGTTTCTTGATGAAGCAAGAATTCTTCATCTCCTAAGAAGCTTTTCCCACATTCTTGACATTTAAGGAGTTTTTCCTTTACATGAATTACTTCATGGCGACTCCGGTGAGAGTTCTGACGAAAGTTTTTGCCACATTGCGAGCATGTATAAGGTTTCTCTCCAGTGTGAATTCGTTCATGTTTATTAAGGTTAGTTTTATGATTGAAGCTTTTCCCACAGTGAATACAATCATAAGGCTTTTCTCCAGTATGTGTTCTCTGATGGGAAATAAGGTAAGAACTTTCAGTAAAATGTTTTCCACACTGTGGACATGTATAAAATCTTCGTGTTCTTCGATTCTGAGAAAGTGCAAGAATACTCATGTCCACATATTTTGAAAGGTCCTCTAATGGGGCATCATTTTCAACAGTAATTAAAAGACTTTTTAATCTCTTTTCTTGTGAGATTGAGGTATTTAGTCTTTTTCCTTCATGGCTATCTGGATGCTTCTCATAGCCTGTTGCCTGCTTAAATATCTGGGAACCATCCCTTTCACAGTAACCTGATGACATTTCATGATGTTCTACATCCTCTGGATTTTCTGGCTGAAGATCATCTTCCTTATTCTCATTGCAATCTACTGTTGAGACAAAGATAAAATTCATATAATATGTACTCTTAAGCTTAGTTTAAAAAATATAGGAGGAAATACCAAAATGTATGTCCTAGGTTGTTACTAACTTAAAGACCACAACTCAAGGACCTCTATCAGAACTTGTAGGAAATCTGAGGGTTGAAAATAATAACTGAATTTATAAAAGCACTTACTTCATTACTTAATTTGAAAAACTAGAAAAAAAAATTATCCTGACCAAGATGGGAAAGGGACTGAGAGAATTTACAGATTTTTTTTTTCATCTCATCTATCACCACTAATTTATTCAACAAGCACATATTGATACTTATGTTGTGATGAGCATTAAAGAACAGAAAAGAAAAAAAATACTCACTGAGGACTTAGATATAGTCACTGAAAACTACTATACTTTATGTACTGAAATGAAATCAGTATTACTAAGCCAGCTTAGTTGGGTGCATTGATGCTCAAGGTAAAGCTTTTAATAAAACTTTTTTAAAAGAAAAGTTATAGAAGACAATTTTTATCCTTGAGGAGCGTACAATGCTAGTAATCTCTAGGTTTTGGGATCTGGAATCTATGTTTATAAGGTAGGCAGGGAGAAAAGTTGTTTTCTTTTTTTCCATATAGTACTAAAGTGATGTTATATATTGTGATTGTCCCTTTACTGTTTATTCCCAGTTCCCATACTTGTCAAGAGGACAGTGGCTAAGGAATCCTGTAGGAAATTTTCCTATCTATAGAGTTAGTTGCAGGACTTCTGCCTGGGATTCCCTAAATTTTCCTAATATAAAACTTATGAAGAAAAGGTGAACAAACATGGCCAACACACTGTTTGCTACAGTAGTTCCTCAGGTAAATCTGTCATAGGTGCAACCAATAAAACAGAAATTTTCACTTGCAGCACTAGAGTAAAGGAAATTCTAAAGTGATCTTCAGGCTGCACACCTGCTAATGCCAAGGAATACAGGTGCACAAAGTACAAGGTGGTTTCTCATTCTGTTTTCCAAGGTAATCAGATGAATTTATTAAAAGAACAAAAGAAATACTTCAAAGTAAAAGCAAAGAATAAAAAGGATATTAAGAAAAAGAGAATATTCCTGACCTGCATTAGGAGTTTAGAAGGCAAAAAATGTAACAAAGAGAAGAGAAAGAGGACTACTGAATATCTGGAATTAATAGATATGAGTCTTTTCTCCTAGGGAGGAAAGCTGAACACTTTCAAAGGGAGACAGGGTTTTTTTTGTCTTTTTTTTTGGAGGGGTGAAGGTAGGGCAATCAGGGTCAAGTGACTTGGCCAAGGTCACATAGCTAGTAAGTGTTACATTTCTGAGGTGGCATTTGAACTCAGGTCTTCCTGACCCCAGGGCCCATGCTCTATTTCACTGCACCACCTAGCTGTCCCAAAGCAGGTTTGTTTGGGTTTTTTTAGTGCTCCAAGGAATGTTCAAATGGATCCAGAAGTTGCAAACAGAGTCAATTCATCCAGGAAAAATCAGAGGAAGAAGAAATAGTAAGAGTTTGTGACTCTCTGCTTAGGGATATACTAAGGCAACTATTTGATTTGACTTTTCACAACAGACAAGGCAGATACCTCCTCAGAGACCATTTTCAGGATGTGATAGAGAATTTGCTAAGACTTG
Source organism: Pseudochirops corinnae (assembly GCA_028646515.1). Classification (NCBI taxonomy): domain Eukaryota; kingdom Metazoa; phylum Chordata; class Mammalia; order Diprotodontia; family Pseudocheiridae; genus Pseudochirops; species Pseudochirops corinnae. The sequence continues at coordinate 109,083,919 of CM053590.1, forward strand.
TTAAATGTGGTAACCCACTATCCAACTCTGATGATTCATGTGGGGACATGTCACCAAAAGGAATCCTACAAAGCATTATAAGGGCTTATAAAATCATGGGCAAGAAATTGAAGATCTTAGGAACACAGATGTTTTCAACCACCAAGAAAATCATTTCAGATTATGTACCAACATCCACTGCAGAAGATAAAAAGATAAGAGAAATTCTATTAAGAATTCAGTTAGGACTCTCCAAATTAAATCTGCATAGATATTTAATACTATGTAACTTCAAAGCAATAGGAGGATCCTAAGTAACTTCAAAGCAAAGGTATAGGGGAAGAAAATGAAAACTACATTGGAAAAATATGGCTCAGGAGTAAAAACTGAGAAAAGTCAAAGACCAGTAGACTACACAAAAGCCTCACCCCTAAATATTACAAATCCTTTACTGGAGAAAAGTTAGAAGTGCTAAACTTGGCAAGCACCAAAGAAGAGTTTGTTCTTTAACTGACTATATTTTAACAGTCAAGAAATGCCTGATTACAGATGTGGGAAATTGTTTCTGGATTAGCTGCATACAATCAGATAGATTATTATATAGATAGATTTATTAAAGCAAAGATCAAAATCACTTCTAAGTAAGAATAAAAATGAGATGCAGCAAACAATTGAGGCAATTCCAGTCTGATGTTCTGAACTAAGCTGTTGATCCGAAAGTAGAAAAATGGAAAAAAGAATTGTCACTGACAGTCACCACTTTCTAAACAAGTTTAGTTGATGTAAATAAAATGCAACAAGAAAAACCTAGAAACTAACAAACTTCCTCAGCTAAGAAACACTTGATGTCTTTTTCAAACACAGATAAACATGGCAGACAAAGGAAACAACAATTTAGAAGATAAATTAATCTGCAAAACGTACTGGAGGAAGATTAATAGCATTATTATCATTTCATAAAACAGTAAGAAGCAACAGGGGGTGCGGCTAGGTGGTACAGAGGGAAAAATCACTTTGAAGAAAGCTTGTTTTGAGATCTAAGTAGTTATCACACAAAGGCACTTAATGACAAAATCAGAGATTTTAGACTATGAAAGAACCGTAAAACTTGAAAAAAGATCTGTAAAGGATAAACTTTTATGATACATGAAAGAGAGAATACCTAAGGCTTAGGACCTGCATGGGCTATAACAATGCACTGGACCTACTAAGATGAAATTTAATAAAGATAAATTTAAAGTTTTAAATTTGGGTTAAAAAAAGTAAGTGTAAGAAGCACTGAAGAGGTCATGTGTGGAAAAACTTTAAGAAGCCCGAGGACAGAAAGCTGGACTTTTTGTCAAGAATACCTGAGTTCAAATATGGCCTCAGATATATGGCCTGTGTGACTCCAGGTAAATCACTTAATTTATGTAGCTCAGTTGCCTCAGTAAAATGAGAGTAAGAGAACCTATTTCCCAGGATTGTTGGAAGGATCAAATCAGATATTTGTGAAGTACTTAGCTCAGTGCCTGGCACATAGTAGGCATGTGATAAATAAATTCTTCCTTTCTGGCTCATCCTGGTACCCAGCTTTCCAATTACCAAGGTGTGGAACAGAAGTCTCACTTTATGTATAGACTGGAAAATGCCTTTCAATTCAAAGGTAGAAGGGAAAGGTTTATTCACAAGACCATTTAAAAGCAGTAATCACCAAAATGATTTGGTACTGGTTAAGACAAAGGATGATCAATGGAAGAGATTAAGTGATGTAACATATGGAAGCAAATGAACACAGTGACCTAGTGTTTGATAAATCCAGAGACCCCAGTTACTAGAATAATAACTAAATTACTTGACAAAAACTGCTAGAAAAAGTAGCAGGCAGACCAACAGAAACTAGGTACAAATCAACATCTTCATATCATATACCAACATAAGTTCCAATTGAGTACATGACTTAAACATAAAGGTTGATATTATTTATAAAATTATAGGGGCAACGAAAAAGAATTTCTCTTGGATCTCTGGCTAGGGGAAGAATTCACAACTAAATAAAGGATAGAGAGGATCACATGAGATAAAATGGACAATATTAATTGCAAAAAATCAAAAGTTTTTTGCACAAATGATCCAATGAAGCTAGGAATTAGAATGGAAACAGTTAAATGGTGAAAATATGTACAGAAAGTTTCTCTGAAAAAGGTCTCATTTCTAAAATGTACATATGGAAATAATTTAAATCTTATATGAGCTATTGCCTTTTTAAAGGTCAAAGGTTATGAACAGGGAGGTGTGAAGGGAAGAAATCCAAGCTATCAGTAGCCATATTTTAAAAAATACTCCAAATTACTAATAATTAGGAAAATGCAAATGAAAACAATTCTTAAGTTCACCTTCAGGCCCATCACATCAACAAAGATAATAACAAAGGAAAATGATAACTGTTGAAGGAGTTGTAGGAAAACAGGTACACTGATGTGCTATTGGGGCTGCTTTCCACAGTCATTACAGAAAACAATTTGGAACTATGACCAAAAAGGTACGAAGCTGTGCACACCCTTTGATGCTGTACTCCCAAAAGAGATCATAGAAAAACGTCCTCTTTATAATAGCTTTTTTGTAGTGACAAAGAATTGGAAACTGAGGAAATGGCCATCAACTGGGGAGTGACTAAACAAATTAAGTATATGAATTAATGGAATACTGTTGTACTATAAGAGGAGACTGTTTCAATAAGCAGAATGAAAAAAGACATTTCTGGACATTTGGGAATTTGTTTTATAGCCTGACTATGTTTGTTACAATGGTTTTGTTTTTATTGTTGTTTTTTCTCTAATAGGGAGGTGGAAAAAAAATGCTTAATCCTATAAAAAATGAAATTAAATTTTTCTTAAAAAAATGAAATTTAATTTTTCTTTTGGTGAGGCAATCAGGGTTAAAGGACTTGTCCAGGTTCACAGAGCTAGTGTCAGGTATCTGGGCCATATGTGAACTTGAGTCCTCTGGACTCCAGGGCAGGTGCTGTATTCACTGAGTCACCTAGCTGCCCGAAATTTAATTTTTTAAAAAAGAAGCAAGCAGATGGGAAAAATATTTGCAGCAAGTTTAAAGTCTCATTTCCAAGATATAGAAGGAACTGATGCCAATTTATGAGTCAATTAATAATGATCAAAGCATATGAATAGGCCATTCTCATAGGAAGAAATCCAAGCTATCACAACTATATGAAAAAAAAAATGAAAAAAAATCATCATTAATGATGAGAAATGGAAATTAAAGCAATTCTGAGGGTTTTTCCTCATATCCATCAAATTAGCCAAATAGACAAAAAAAGGAAAATGTCAAATGTTGGTGATGTGGGAAGACAGGCACATTGATAAACTGTTCGTTGAGCTATGAATTGGTCTAGCCATTCTGGAAAGCAACTGGGAACTATATCCCAAAAGTCATCAATCAGTCTATACTCTTTGACCTAGTAGTAATAACACTAGTAGGCCTATACCTGAAAGAAATAAAGGAAAAAAAAAAAGGATCCATATGTACAAAAATATTTGCAGGAATTTTCTCTGTAGTAACAAAAAACATGAAACTAAGGACTGTCCATTAATTGTGGAATGGCTGAACAAATTGTGGATGGATATGATGGAATATTATTTTGCCATAAAATATGAAGAGATGGATGGTTTCAGTAAAACCTGGAAAGATGAGTGAGCAGATCAAGGAGAAAAAAAATTACATAATACAACAACATTGTAGAACCAAAAAACTGCAAAAGATTTAAGAATTCTGACCAACACAACGACCAAGCAGAATTCCAAATGATGAACCACACTATGAATTCTGACAGAGAGGGGATGATTTAGAATGAGACATATGTATTTTTGGACATGACCAATGTGAAAGGAAAAATCAGCTGTTAATGAAAAAAAGAATTATTAAAAAAATAAAATAGAGAGGTTGGAGATCAAAACAACAACAACAACAACAACCAACGGCTTAGTTATACAAACTGATCTTCCCCAAGGATTCTCTACATTAAACATACCCAGTTCTCTAAATCAGTCTTCATATGCTATGGCTTCTAATTCACATACCATCAACATGGTCACCCACTTCTGCATATACTGCAGCTTATGAATACTCCTAAAATTTGGGAACCAGAAAATGAGCATACTACTATAGATATGGGCTGACCAGGACCATTCCCTCCCTCCTGGACACCAGATCTCATTCATATAGCCTAAATAGCATTAGCCTTTATGACTAACACATCATGCTGCTGACTCTCACTGAGTCACTAAAATTCACAATGACTCCATGGAAATCCTTGTTTTCCCCACATAATCTCTCTCACATACCCTCCTAGCTATCTGCCTTCTAGTCTTGTGCCAGAATTAGGCATCTTAGAACTTTCTGGTTGCTCTGGAATAAGAAATCAGGGAGAAAGTTGTTATCAACCACTTCCTCAACTACTTGAAATTATTTAGATACAGTTCTCACCTAATGAATCATAGTGGAAAAGGGAAGGAATGTATGGAGCAAGGCTAACCAATTGAAGCCAAAAAACAAACAAAAAATTAACAACACATCCTGAACTGAATGTGGTTCTCCTACCACTGGAGATGGAACTCTCAGCTGAAAAAACCAACCAATATGTCCAACTATTTAATCATTTATTCAATGCCTACCAAATGTATTGAGTACTGTGTCAAGCACTATTAGTGAAGGAGTTTTTCTGTTACTTGGGAGACGGGAGTGGGATAGAAAGAAGGTTTGCTTAACAATGAGTTTTCCCCAACAAAATTTCAAAAGGGTTGAAAAGATGTAGAGGCTAACAGGCTTGATGCAAGGAAAAATTTCCTAACAATGAGAACTCTTCAAAAATAGAATGGGTTGAGAAGTAGTTGGTCTACCCTCACTGGAAGCCTTCAAGTCGAAGCTGGACGACTACTTGTTAGATATCATAGAGAAGACTGTTGTTTAGGAATAGGCTGGATTAGAGAGCTTCTGATGTCTATTCCAATTCTGAGATTTGATGATACAGTGCAGTGATGGTGTTTCTGGGGATGGTAAGCTGCAATAAGCCTATGTACAAATGTTTTTTATGGGGTCAGAAATTAATTTACTCTACCATCACTCTTCCAAAGTCAAGACTAACTCAAGTTTCTATACTGCTTATCAAACAGCAACCTGAAGAAATTAACAAAAGCAAACTCCAAATAGAAGACTTCTGAAATGTTGCCCCAAGTGAACCTAAACTTAAATAATGTTATCATCATCAACATTTAAATAGCATTTTAAGGTCTGCAAAACACTTTACAAGCATTCTCTCATTAAACAATTACAAACCTGTGAAACTACTCTTCTGGATTTCCACCCCAATTATGTACTGGCCCCTGCCTCTAATACCTAGCAAGTACTTAACTCTCAACTTAAGTATGTTAGAAATATTCACTGTCAGTTCATTAATTAGCATAATGTTTTTATTTTGTCTATATGTCCTCAACATTTTAAGTCCAGGTCATCGTGTTTACGTTAGAGGGAAAGAGCATTTGTACAAGCAACAGAACATTCAATAAATGCTCTGGATAGCAGACATGACATTACAGTATCTACTAAGTCAAGACTGGAATTTCCAGAAAATGATAAAAATTCTTAGACCTTCTTTCTATCTTAACTGGTTGTTCTCCATCTTCTTTCTACCTTTTATATGCTAGTACTCAGTTTCTAGCCTTTATTCTTTTCTCTACAGTTTCTTCTCCACTGACCTCACTGAGTTCCACCACTTCAACACAAATGAATGTTAAAGTTACATGTCTACTTTTGACCTCACTACACAATTCCAGCTGTAGATATTCAAATGACCACTGAGCACCCTGACGTGGATGTTTTATAATAATTTAAAATTAAATTTTTAATATGAATTTAATCTACGTATCAGTGCTTTGTATTTTTTGGAGTGACTTAAGCTTTACTTATCTATGGACATGTTTTAATTCTTAATAGAATGTAAGTCTAAGAATAAAGGCAGGCAGATTCACTCTTTGACTTTGTATCCCTGACCCCAGATGTTATTGGTCCTATTCAAGTACAAAGAAAGAACAACATCCCTCATACCTAGTACATAGGAGATGCCTAATAAGTATTTGCTGAACTGAACTGAACCTTTCTTCCTAACCTGGCTCCTCTTCTTAATCTCCATATTTCTGTCAAAGGCATCATTTTCCTAGTTCAATCACAGTCAACACTTAGCATCATCTTTAATTCCTTTTATTTATATCCAGAAACCAAGTTCTACTGATTTTTTTCTCTTAATAACATCCTTCAGATCCATCCTTTCTATTTGTATCCTGTCACCAAGCTAGTCCAGTTCACCACTTGGCTTGAAAATTACTACGACAGTCACAAAATTCCTCTCCCTGCCTCCAGTTTCTCTCCTCAGTCTATCATGCAAAATCCTGCCAGATTGATCATTTTAAAATACTCCTCTTATTCAATCTTAATTATTTCAATTCAGTCCACATTTATTAAAGACTATATGGGGGGGGCGGAGCTAAGATGGCGGCATAGGAGCAGCAACATATCACAGCTCTCACATAGCCACCCCAAAATACCCATAAAATATGACTCTAAACTAATCCTAGAACTCCAAAACACACACAAATATACTTTCCACTAAAGTCAGCTCGGCTATGAGGAACCATATCAGCACTGAGAACCAAAACCAGCTTGGCCTGAAGCCCTGGCTGAGCCCTGGGGGCGGCTGGACGAGAGGAGCCAAGGAGCCTCTGGTGAGCGGATTGGCGGCAGCATACAGAACTAGGTCAGTGGGCCTTGAGAGGTCTTGGGAGAAAAGCAGTCTGGCCGAAATGCCTCGAGGGTGGGAAAGCAAAAGGCAGAGGTTTTGCACCCGCCTCTGCATTGCAGCTTCCGCGCCCTCGGCCTGCAGACTGCAGGGGGACTAAGCGATCATACAGAGGCCAAGTGCTCTTGTGGTGAGCGACCTGGATCCACATTGTGGTCTTGGGCTTTGGTCCTGTGAGTCTTCTTTATCCAGTGAGCCGGAAGTGGGACAGGGATCCAGTACCTTCCTGAGAGCTACGGCAGCCGGGAGGACCCCAGCAATTTGGGACAGAGCTTTCCCTTCTGGAAGCAGAGCCTCATAGAGATTTAAAAAAAAAATCACGGA
>CM053590.1:109091568-109115666 GCA_028646515.1 Pseudochirops corinnae
CATATCCCACTGTGCTGAGCATATAGTAGAAATTCCATAAATCTTTTCTAATTGATTTCTTAGAGACAGCCATCTAGCATTTTAATTAGGAATGGAGAAGTATCAGAGTTTGTAAGAGAAAATAGGTTTGGAGAATGCAGCACTTCTAGATATGTATGGGGGTACCCAAACCATGTGATCTAGATAACTATGGGGAAGTTAGGAGATGTAGAGTGTTGCAACAGAATAGCCACAACAATAGAGAGAAAATATGATGTAATAGGATAAGCCTTGGGTTAAAAGCCAGGGGAGGTAGCATTTAGTACTGGTTCTACTACTCATTAGCTTATTGACTATGGGCAAATCAGTTATCTTCTCCAGGCTTCATTTTCCTCAAATATATAGTGACAAGACTGTACTAAAGGAATTCTAAGTTCTGTTCTAATGTTAATATTCTATGTTCTAATATTCTAAATTCTAAGCTTCCTTCTAACTGTAACATTCTGTTTCCCATTGTAAATTCCCTTCCAGTTTAGAACTTTCTATGTTTTGTGATTCTAAAGGGAAAGTAATATGTTAATGTAATAGAATACTATTGTTGTATAAGAAATAATGAAAGAGGTGGTTTCAGAGAAACCTTATATGAAGACTTATATGAAATGATGCAGGGTGAAGTCAATAAAATCAGGAAAACAAGTTATATTATAACAACAATATTGTTAAAACAAATAATTTCGAAGGACTTAAGAACTTCAATCAATGTAATAATCAGCAATGATCCCAGAAAACTAATACTGAAGAGTACTATCTACTTCCCCACACAGAAATAATAGACTAATAACCAGAATAAAAATCAGACACATTTTTTTGGACATGGCCAGTATGGAATGTATATTTGTTACAAGAGTTTTTTCAGGGTGGGAGAAAGTCAAAATAAATGCTTGATAAATAAAAAATGAAATTTTATTTTTGAAAAGTCTTTGAAGAAACAATTAAAAAGTAATTGAAGACTAAATAACTTATTCCTAAAGATTTGGTGATTCAAAGCACAAATGATCAAGAATTTTTTTCTTTTTCTTTTTTTCTAGTGGAGGGAGATAGGAGGGAGACAAAATAAATGTTCGTTATTTTTTAAAAATAAAATAAATATTTTAAAAAGGAAGGTGGGAGAGCACCAAAGACAAGCTTGACCTATTCCCCAAATTGCTGAGGGTCAGTTTTATTCAGCCACTAAATGGAATATTAGGCCCTTTTCTAAAGTGGTTGCAGAAAAGAAAGGATAAATATCTACCTCTCTTACACACACACTCACCCATGCATATCCATCTATTGTGTATCTAAAACCCAGTTAGTTGTATGGGAAAGATATCCAGCCTTCTAGAGGCTCCTACCTTGTAGCTCTGAGCAGCCTCCTCTATGCAGAGTATTCGATGCCCTTTGTGCTCCGGGGACATACTGCAGTTGAGACAAATGGTTTTTCCATGATCTTTGCAGAACAGCAGCTGGAGCTGCTTTGGGTGGTATTCACAATAAGGTGTGGAGCCAGGGCTTAGCATTGGCTCCTGGAAGTCAGCAGGTATATTTCCTAGACTCTTACTGTGTTGGAAATTCTTAGGAAACATGGCCTGGCATTTGAGACAGACACTATACCCAACATTGCGATGATATGTGATGTGATGTCTACAGGAATTTCTCGATGGTTCTTCCACCATGTCCTGACATATAGAACATGACTCCTGCATTGTCCTCAGGGACACTGCTCTGATAGGGGCTCCTGTGATCCTCATGATGTTGAAGGCTTTGATGGGTATCCTGCTCAGTGTCAGCTCATCTGAAAGAAGTAGACCCAGGGGCTATAGGGGCTGTTGTTTTCTCCTTAAGTTTTCTCCTAGCTCTAACATTCCATGGTCTGTGTTCATAGCATCATGAGATTTGGAACTAGGAAGTACCCTTAGAGATCATCTATCCCAGAGGGCCCTAAACACTTTTGTGTTATGGACCCCTTTAGCAATCTGGTGAGGCCTATGGACCTCTTCTCAGAATAATTTTTAAATAAAATAATTTAATAATTTAAATAAAATAATTTACAGTTTACAAAGGAGACCAACTATATTTAAATATAATAATAAAAATATTTTACCTCAAATTAAGAACCTCTGATCTAGGCCAACTTCATTTTACAGATGAGGAACAAAATTAATAAAGTGAGTTGTTCAAAGTCAAATAGGTAGTAAAAGAGCCAGGATTTGAACCCAGATTTTTTTTTTTTGGGAGGACAATTGGAGGAGGGGGTTAAGTGACTTGCCCAAGGTCACATGGCTAGTAAGTGTTAAATGTCTGAGGCTGGATTTGAATTCAGGTCTTCCTGACTCCAGGGCCAGTGCTCTATTCACTATGCCACCTAGCCGCCCCAAACCCAGGTTGTCTGACTTGAAATATAGCAATGCTCCCCCTCTCCCCTTTTTTCATTATGTTCTGAAGTCTCTTCTAGCTCTGACACCTGTAGTCTATATTTTGAAATCCTCGTCAGCTAAAACTTTCTACTTGTTACACTCCAGTGCCCTTTCCAGATCTCACATTCCAAGTTCTTAAGATTCATTCTAACTCTGACATCTATTGTCTATGATTCTACAGGGGATGAGGCCAGATGAAAAAGACAAGACATTTACAATATAGAAACATGAAAGCTGAGAAAAGAGATGAGGCAATAAGCCTTAGGTAAAATAGCTGAACAGTCATAACAATCACAAATTGGTGTTGACTTTGCAGCTAACTTGATTGTACAAAGTACTTATACAAGAAGTACAAGGTACTCCTCTCTAGGCCTGAGTTTATTAAATTTATAAAAATGAATGATTTGGTTTAATCAGGAGTTCTTATCCTTTTTTATTTCATGGATCCCTTTGGCAGTCTAATAAAACCCATGACCTCTCCTCAAAATTGTTGCCTACATTCATAATTAAAGGAAGTGCTAAACTTATTAAAGGTTAGTAAAAATAAAGATGAATTTTTTCCCCCTAAGTTCATAAATCCTTTGAAATCTCTATAGGTTATAAATTCCTGAACTAAATGATTCTTCTCTCTCTCTCTCTCTCTTAAAGACTGTAAATCTTCTATAAGTCAAAGTTTATAACATCATGGAGAGAGAGAGTATGATGTCATGGGTACTTGAGAGCTAGAGTCTATGTCATGAAGACCTAGGTGCAAGTTGCCCCTACTAGCTGTGTGACCCTTGGGAAATTATTTAAACTCTCAATGGTTTAGGCAACTCTATAAGTTGCTGAACAGTTATTCTCTGCATTGGTAGAAGGAGCTTTCTCACTGGGAGTTTCCCTATAATAATAATGTCACAAGTCTGGACAAAAAAAATAAATCAAATAGTGAAAGTTATGAATAAAGTAAACAGAGACTTGCTGGCCAAATACACACCAGAAAAATGTGAAGAGCCTGTTACAGCTTAAAGAATAAATAAAAAGAAGTTCCTACTCTACAAATCAGGAATCAAACTTCTGGAGCTCATTGCCCTAAATATCTGATACAGGCTGAACATATGGACAGATTTAAAAGAATTGTGTAGACAAATTTTGTATAACAAACCACAAAGGGTTATTAAGGGAAGTTGGGATTTTTGAAGGATATCCCTCAACCTTTGAGGGAAATACCCACACTCCCTCATAGTACATCCCAATATGCTACTATCAGAGCTTAATGTTGGGCTAGCTGGGCCTAGGTCCTTGATTATCCACGGCCTTTTTTATGTTCTACTGGACGCCTGGGCATTTGTGCAGCCAAAGAACCAAAGATTATTATTATGTCATATAATGAGATGCTTCATATCTTTTCCAGTCATCCACCTTGCCACCTGACCTGCTACCTCTGCAGCCTCATTTCTCCCCACTTGCACCAGTACCCAAACACAAGACTTCTAGAATCTACTCTACTAATCCCTGAAAAAATTATTCTACTCAGTTTTCGAACTCCTACCTGGGAACTAAGTCATCTTAATTGGTGACTAAGTGAGTTCGAACTTGCCTAGTCTACAAAATCTAGCTGGCTCCAGAGAAGACAAGATTATACATCATATTTCATCACATATCCTTTTCCATTCTGTGCTTATCTTCTTATCCCCTACTCTTCCTATTTTCTACCTCTTGTGTGGGACATAGTAATCTAATCAATAGTAATGGGTGCATTCCAAGGAAATTAGAGATAGTTTATGCTGACACGTTATAGACTTGTTCAATTAGTAGTCAATGAGAAGTATGGAAAAGTGTCCTTAAAAGTAGAAAATTTGCAAAATGTAACTTTGTCTAAAATGGTATTAACTTAACTAGAACACAGATGAGTAACTTCAATTTTTGATTTCCAGTACAGTGTCCTCATTTTTGCCAACTATCAGAATCTCCAGCAAAAGCTTGCTTCAAAAAATACAAGGGGAGGAAGCCCAGGATTTCAGAAAGCAGCAGTGCTAGTTTAAGAGAATTTTAGACATAACTGAGATAAGAGGAGGACAGCAAGATTGCCATGTGTGTAAAACTGTGAAACTCCAATTTAAAGAAATGCTTAATTCTTCCTCAGGGATTTGGAGCTAATTTTTGCTATTGATTTTCTATTGCTAAATTTTGCTATCAAGACTGATTTTATAGATTTTGGAATTCTTATTGATATGGAAATGTAGCTGGAATCATGTAGCAAGTTTTAACATTGAGCAATTTAAAATATGGATTTATATTGTATTGGATAGATTAATTTGGAACAATTATTATTTATAGCATAGTTGATTTGTGTTCAGAATAGCAAGTGCTGGTACCACACTTTTGTAGCTATGAAAACCAAAATGATAATTTTTCTGAATGCAACTAGTATAGAATGTCAAAATTTATAAATAAATGGAGTGGTTTTTCCATATAGCTAATTTAGATATACGTTCATTTGGAATATTAGACTGGCAATAAGTTTTGGGTTTGCATTTTAAGTCCATGAGACCATCTTATGTTAGTGTTAAGTCTATATGTGTTTAACATTGTGACCTTGAAAATTATTGCATATATTGCTTTTAATTTTGGAATTATATATAGTATGATTTATTTGTAAAATTAGATTAGATCTTTCTTAATCAAAATGATGTTACTGATTTATGAATTAGTACTATTTCATAGTCAGAGACTTTGGAATACAGAGTGTACTTTTGATTAGCAACAATCCTAAGTATTCCAATGAGTATATTCTGGTCTGTTCATGTATCCATTTGAATTTGGTAAATATTAAGGCAGATTTGGAAAGTTGGAAATGTCTGTCAACCAGATGACTCCCTTCCCAGGAGATAGTTCATGAGAGTTTAAAATAATTATAATAGGGCAGCTAAGTGCCACAGTGAATAGAGCATCGACTCTGGAGTCAGAAGGACCTGAGTTCAAATCTGACCTCAGACTAATAATAATGATAATAATAAAGGGAACAGAAAAATCAGTCCATGAATCATCTTTAGCCTCTTTTGAAGACTGCATGAAGCCTACACAGAGGGATTTTGCAGAAGTACAATCTTATTATATATGTTTTTAGGATGAATTTGAAGTTGCACTACTGTAGGACAGCCACACTGAAAACTATGGGAAAACTTTTGCAACCAGATTGTTGTTAACCACCAAACAGCTGCACAAAGTCAAGATCTTCAGTACTGAAGAATACTTCAATACATGCAGGGTGACTGCACTAATAACCATTCCGTTGTCTAAAGAAGAAAATGTGCCATTCTAGGACACAAAGACTGTTTTCTTAGGAAAGATACTGGAGTGGTGTGCCATTTCCTTCTCCAACTCATTTTATAAATGAAGAACCAAGGCAAAAAGGGTTAAGTGACTTGCCCAAGGTCACACAGCTAGTAAGTGTTTTGGTGGACTTTCTCCATTGAGAAAAAATTAATAGATCCATGAAAGAGAGGAAGACCTGGGGTTTTTAGTGGATTGCATGTCCAATATGAATCAATAGCATGAAATGTGAATCAAAAGTAAAGAAAGAGAAGCGTTGCATCTAGAAGGAGGGAAGTATAGGTCATAGACTTGACACTGGTAGATACATCTGGAGTCCTGTGGATCTGGACACTGGGGTTTAGGAAGAACATTAAGAAACTGGGGAACAGCTAGAGAAAAGTGAAGACATTGGAAACCAAACCATCTGATAGAACTGAGGATATTTCTCATGAAGAAGAGAAACTGGAATGGGGACATATCATTGTCTTCAAATACTTGAAGAGTTATCATATGAAAAAGGGATTAGACCTGTTTGGCTTTCACTCACTGATCACTGTTCTGACAACTGGAGTTAAGTTGCAGAGGCAAATTTCAGCTTAAAGTCAAGTTTCCTAATTTGAATTGTCCAGCTGGACTGTAATTAGTCCTACAGCACTGGAGGTCTTCAAGTGGAGGCTGGATGATCATTTGGTAGGGATGGTGTAGAGAGAAGTTCACTGTTTGGTCATAGGTTGGGCTCCATGACCCCTTCATGACTCCCCTCCATGACACTGAGCTCTACAACTTTTTTGATTTTATGATTCCTTGACTTCCCCCCGCTCCCTACCCTTGCTAACTCCGTATTCTGTATATCAAGTTCCAAATACCTTCCCAAGGCTTCTAACCTGTCCATCCATGTGATTTCATTAGCATCTGGATTTGGAGTCAGGGGGGCCTATGTTGAAATCCCAGCTTTGCCACTTACTACCTATGTGAGTTCCATCAAATCACTTACCTTAATGCAACTCCATTTCTTCTTCAGTAAAAATGATGGAGTTGGACAAGAATGAACTCTAAGGTAATTTCCAGCTCTAAATCAGGATCTCATAATGAAATTATAATCTTATGATCCCTCATCTCCCCTGACACTTCACTTTTCCAAGATTTCTGCCTCATTTCTTGGGAAGCCATTTAGGACCCAAATAAAAAGACATTGTCTTTAAGACCTCTGACATCGCCCCTCCTCCACTCCTGTCCTAAAAGAGGTTAATAATAATAATAATGATACCAACAACAATAAAACATTGATGAGGCATTTTACAGTCCTCTCAAAGCACTTTCCTCCCAAGAACACTGTGAGACTGGTATTATTATCTTCATTTTACCAATAAGATGACTGAGGTTAAGAGAGAAAAAGTTATATGATCCATTGCTATATAGTTAATAAAAACGTCAGAGTCAGAGCCAAAACAAAAACCCAAGCTTCTGACTCTGAGCCTAAAATTTAGGAGCCAAGAGGCTTCTTAAAGAATAGCATTCAAGTAGCATAATTTAAAAGCATCAGGTTATTGCATTAAAAGAGAATTTTTTTTAACAAAGAATTCCACTAAGGATATTAAGAGGAAATAACAATATAGTACTTAGGGGGCTGAAAAGAAATATTGTGAAAAATACCTTTACAAGCTTCTTTTAAATACTGATTTCCAGGATCCTTCGGTTCTTCCCTTCTTGAAGACATGGAAGTGTTCACATTCCCAGGTCTCTTTTCCTCTTGGGACCCAGGTTCTTGAAAATTAGCAGTAGATTTTTGATTTGGGTGGTTTTGCTCTCCTAAAGATGCATGAAATCCTTGCTTCTCTATTCCCTTCTCTCCCAAGAAAAAGTGCTTTTCATTCCTGTTTGCTTTTTGCCCTAAGGTGACAGCAACTTCTGAATTCTCATATCTGCTGCTCTCTGGAACCAGAGCTGCATTTCTAGCTTCCATTGTCTTTAAGGTAACAGTTGTTTCTAGAATCCCATCTATCTCATTCTCAAAAGTCATAGCAGCTTTTGGAGATGAAGGTTCTTTGTCTCCTGAAGAAATGGTACAGACTGTTAGCTGGGTCCTTTTGGGAGGTACATTCACAGTCTGGTTTCTTTGTCTCTCCTGAACCTCAGTCAGATGTGAGCCTTTTAAAGTCTTCTGAGCTTCCCATTCCTCCTGGGATTTCTTCTGACATTCTTGTCCAGGATACAACTGGATGGATGGAATTGGAACCTGAAGCCCAACTGCGCCAACTTCATTTGGGCCCTGCAAATCAGCATCTGGATTTTCTATTATCAGGCTCTTAGAAACTGTTTCCCTTGAGAAAACAGAGGTTCCTGAGATTTCTGTGACACACTCTTGAGTCAAACATTCTGAAAGGAATCCAAATACCAAGTCATTAAAAACTCATAAGTTCAAAATGAAGATTTGGGGGTGAAGGGAGGAGGTAGGGGTCAAAATTAAGCTAAAGTGCAAATTATAAAACACTTTTGAGAAATGAAGTTTAAATATTACTTTTAAGTTAGGGCAGCAGATACATTCAATTTATTTGCTTTATTTTCTACCTTTAATAAGTAGAGTAATTTGTAATCAGCACCCTAATTTTTGGTATGCAAAGAATTTTGGTTAAAATGACTTTTAGAGTGTTTTAAACAATTTGCCAACACTTTCAATTAAAGTTGAAAAAAAACTAGAGTGGAAATCAGAAAACCTGGAATTCGGCTTTGATTTACTAACTGTGTAATCATAATTAAATTACTAGATCTCTTGAAACCTCATTTTTCTCATATATGAAACAGAGATAATAATACTTTCACTGCTACCTTATTCTTTTCCACAGGTGTGGTAAATTGTATTTATTTCCAGACTTTTTTCCCATGTATTAATCAGTGCTGCTGATTTTTTTTGTCTCATTCCCCCCTTTTAAAAAAATATTACTTATTACATAGGTTGCTCTCAGTTACAAGAAAGGGGATCCCGGAATAAATTCTGGTCATCTAAAAGCAAAAGGTATCAATAAAATATATTTCAAAAAATAATATTTTCATTACCTATCTCACAGGGGTGTTCTGAGGAAAGAAGTCATCTGTAAACATTAAATAAGGAGCTGTGATTTGGAAGGTGTGGGCACTGCTTCCATCACCTCAGACTGTGATTTGTCTATAACTTAGTAGATATATTTTAGAGAATTACCTAAGGTTTAACTGAAGTTCAAGTGGCTTGCCTATGGTCACACAGGTAAAAAGTGTCAGATGTGTCATTTAAACCCAGCTCTTTCTGACTCCAATATTAGCATCCTATATCTACTATACCACACTGTTTCTTAAAGAGCTGTGGATAGAGCATGGGCCCTAGAGTCAGAAGGACTCGAGTTCAAATTTGGCCTCAGTCACTTACTAGCTGTGTGACCCTGGGCAAGTCACTTAATCCCAGCTGCCTCCAAAAAAGAAAAAGAAAAAGAAGTACCAAACAATTTTGATGGCATATATATACTCAATATAATAATTTCAATTGATTCTTATCTACCCATTAAAGAATTCTAAGACAAATACTGCTGGCTCACTTATCTCCTAACTTTGTTAAGAGTCAGAATCACACATTTGAGCTGGAAAGGACTTGATAACAGGAGGAAATGTGACACCCAAAGAAGAGAAGCACAGCCCAAAGTCACAGGTTTTATTAGTAGTAATAGCTGGGACTAGGACCCAAATTTCCAGATTATCAATGTCATGCCATTTATTTGAATTTGAACTCCCTAGTCTCCAGAAGAGCAGGCCCTAGTGAATACTTAATTTTAGATACAATGTATCTTAACAATGTATCACACAATCACAACTGCATTTGAATGAGAATAGGATTAGGTGACTTGGCCAGGGTCACACAGCAAGTAAGTGTCTGAGGCTGAATTTGACCTCAGATTCCAGGCCTGGAATTTTATCCACTGTGTCACCTACCTGCCCTAAAGCAGTATATAGGAACAAAAGGAGAAAATGAGAAACCAAAGAGGAAGTGAAAACTAGAAGTTTCCTGAATTACAAAGATCTGGGCCTGAAACTTTCCACATAGCCAGAGATCATTCTTCTGCCTTTGAGAAGGAGGAACACTTGAAAACTACCAAGCTATGAAGAAACTCAAGAAGCAATGAAGAGAAACCACTAGCATTTTGATCTAATGGAAAGAGCTGGACTTCTGAGTTAGGTTTTCCTTCTGGTTTAGCTATTAAGCAAGTGACTTTGGACAAGTCACCAGCTCTGCACATCTCAGTTTTACCATCTATAAAATGGGTTTATTAGTTTCTTGCCCTAACTGCCTCAAAGGGCCAGTGTAAGGGACATTCTGTAGCATAAAGAATATTGGATTAGGAATCAGAAGACCCAGCTCTACTGACTGGTTCTGTAAACATGACACTTTACTGATTTCCCCCTTTGTAAAATGTTCTCTAAAGTCCCTTCCAGCTCTATTATTTTATGGTCTCTGTTCTAATGGCTCTTCTAGCTCTGGTATTTTTTGGTTTATGTTATAAGATCCCTTCCAGCTCCAATATTCTATTCTATATCCTAAGGTTCCTTCTAGTTCTAATATTCTATGTTCTATATTTCAAATTCCCTTTCACTTCTAACATATGTTCTAGGGCAAGAGTTCTTAACTTTATGTGTATGTCAGGGACTTCTAACACTGACACTGTATGTTCTAAATTCTAAAAATGAGGCCCCTTCCAGTTTCTTACCTTCTAGATAACAGATGTGGGTTTTTTTTTTTTTGAAAGAATGAAGTATAATATAAATGTAAAGAGGCATTAGTATCATTTTGGAAGGAAAAAAAAGAGAGGCTGCTGCATCTCATGGCTGCCAGACTTACCTGGATTAGTTGCTTTGCTGAGCTCCTCGAGCAGGAGATTTTGGTTGCAGGTGGTTGCAACACCTGCAGGGTCAATTTCACAGCATATTTTTCCCCATAAGAGTTGACCAGAAGGGCAGCAAGTTCCACTGGCCCAACAGCATTTTGCAGCCTGCCTTGGGGAATGCGATCTCTACCTCTATCCAAGTTGGCATTTTGCAGTTTGAACTTGAACCTCTCCAGATCATAGGTGACCAGGCTCTCCAAGGTATGCAGCAGGTGGTCACTCAGGGTCTTTTCCATAAGACTGGTTAATGCTGCTTGAGCCAATCAAGCCAGGCATCTGTAAGGGAACAGAAATCTCCAGCCCAGAGGCTGTGAAAAAGATACAGGGAAGTGACAGGTTGTGAAATAAAGGAAGGAGAACAGGAAAGGGAGGGAGGACCAGTCGCAAACCAGACTCCTCCCATTACCATCAACATATGAGCTCTTTTATTATGCCAGAGGTCTGGCCACCTCCTCCCAACCACCAGCTCACCAATCACAGCTCCATAGGCATCAAAATATCATGAAGGATTTTAGGGAAGGGTGACCTCCAGTCTTCTAAGTGTGAAAGAAACAAACAAGTGCCAGCGGGACCACTACTCTTGCTATTTTAGGCAACTGGTTGTATATAGGCCCAAGGAATAATAAGAAGAAAAAGAACAATAAACATTTATATGACATTTTCAGTCTACAAAGTGCTTTCCACACAACTGTTCTTTGAGGTATGTAGTATAGGTTTAATTACAGTTTGTCATTTAATAGTATTTTCCCCCAATTACATGTCAAGAAAAATTTTAGCATTCACTTTTACAAGATTTTGAGTTCCAAATTTTTCTCCCTTCCACCTTCCCTCTTTCATAAGTGGTAGGCATCTTTTCTTAAAAACAGACTTTTATTGTTATTTTTTGTTTTGTTATCACCTACATTTTCCTGTGTCCCTCCTTTCTCCCCTCCCATAGAGCCATCCCTTATAACAATTTTTGAACATGTACAATCATATTAAACATATTTCCACATTAGTCATGTTGTAAAGAAGAATTAGAACCAAAGGGAAAAACCAAGAAAAAGAAAAAGGAGAGAGAAAATAGTATGTTTCAATCTGTATTGACTCCATAGTTCTTTCTCTGGATGTGGATAGCATTTTCCATCAAGAGTCTTTCAGAGTTGTCTTAGATCCTCGCATTACTGAGAAGTCTATCAAAGTTGGTGATCATGCAATGTTACTGTTACTGTGTGTTCTCCTGGTGCTGTTCACTTCACTCAGCATCAGTTCATTTAAACCTTTCCAGGTTTTTCTGAAGTCACCTGCTATTTCTTATGATATATCTTATGGAACAATAATATTCCATTACTTTCATATACCACAACTTGTTCAGCCATTCCTTAATTGATCAGCATCCTCTCAATGTCCAATTCTTGACCACCACAAAAAGAGTAGCTAGAAATATTTTTGTACATATGGGTCCTTTTCCCTCTTCTATGATCTCTTTGGGACCTAGATATAGTAGGTATGTGCAATTTTATAGCCCTTTGGGCATAGTTCCAAATTGCTCTCCAGAATGGCTGGATCAGTTCACAACAAAACCAACAATGCATTAGTGTTTCAGTTTTCCTGCCTTTTCTCCAACATTTATCATTTTCCTGTTTTGTCATGTTAACCAATCTGATAGGTATGATATGGCACCTCAGAGTTGTTTTAGTTTGCATTTCTTTAATCAAAAGTGATTTAAAGCATTTTTTTCATAGATGGCTTGAATTTCTTCATCTGAAAACTGCCTCTTCATATCCTTTGACCATTTATCAGTTAGATAATGACTTGTATTCTTATAAATTTGACTCAGTTTTCTATATATTTTAGAAATGAGCCCTTTGTCTGAGACACTGTTGTAAAAATTGTTTCCCAGCTTTTGCTTCCCTTCTAATCTTGGTTGCATTGGCTTTGTTCATGCAAAATATTTTTCATTTTATGTAAACAAAATTATTAATTTTGCATTTCATAATTTTTCTATCTCTTATTTGGCCATAAATTCTTCCATTCTCCATAAACCTTATTCCTTGCTCTCCTAATTTGCTTATAGTATCATGCTTTATATCTAAATCATATACCCATTTTGACTTTATCTTGGTATACGGTGTAAGATGTTGGTCTATGCCTAGTTTCTGCCATATTATTTTCCAGTTTTCCCAGCAGTTTTTGTCAAATAATGAGTTCTTATTGCAGAAGCTGGAGTCTTTAGGTTTATTAAACAGTAGATTACTATGGTCATTGATTACTGTGTCTTGTGTAACTAACTTATTCTACTGATCTGCCAGTCTGTTTCTTAGCCAGTAGTGCAAAGTAGTTTTAATGATCACTGCTTTATAATATAGTTTTAGATCTGGTACAGCTAGATCACTTTCCCTTGTATTTCTTTTCATTAATTCTCTTGATATTCTGAAACTCTTGTTCTTCCAGATGAATTGTTATTATTTTTCCAGCTCTATAAAATATTTTTTGATAGTTTGATTGGTATGGCACTCAATAAGTAAATTAATTTAGGTAGAATTTATTATATTATTATATTAGCTTGGCCTACCCAAGTGCAACTGATATTTTCCCAATTATTTAGATCTTACTTTATTTGTGTGAAAAGTATTTTGTAATTGTGTTTACATAGTTTCTGGATTTTTCTTAGCAGGTAGACTCCCAAATATTTTATATTGCCTACAGTTACTTTAAATGAAATTCCTCTTTCTATCTCTTGCTGTTGGGCTTTGTTTAGTAATACATAGAAATGCCAATGATTTATGTGGGTTTATTTTATATCCTCCAACTTTGCTAAAGTTGTTAATTCCTTCAAGTAGTTTTTTAGTTGATTCTCTAAGTATAATGGCAGGCAATTTGATATAGGTTACACGTGTGTTATGTAAAACATATTTCCATATTAGTCACAGCTGTGAAAGAAGGAACAGATCAAAAGAAAACTAAACCATGAAAAAGAATAAAGTAAGTGAAAAAAAAATGTTTCAAACTGCATTCAGAGTCCATCAGTTCTTTATCTGGATGTGGATAGCATTTTCCTTTGGGAATCCTTTGTACTTGTCTTGGATCATTGTGTTGCTGAGAAGAACTGAGTCATTCATAGTTGATCATCATACAATATTGCTGATACTGTGTACAATGTTTTCCTGGTTCTGCTCATTCACTTTACATCAGTTTGTACCAGTCTTTCCAGGTTTTTCCAAAAACTGCCTGTTCTTCATTTCTTGTTGCACAATAGAATTCTATTCCATTCATATGGCACAGCTTGTTCAGCCATTCCCCAATTGATCAACATCCCCTCCATTTCCAATTATTTGCCACCACAAAAAGGGCTGCTATAAATATTTTTATACATGTACATCTTTTTCCCTTTTTTATGATTTCTTTGGGATACAGACCTAGTAGTGGTATTGCTGGATCAAAGGGCAGGCACAGTTTTGTTGCCCTTTGGGCATAGTTCCAAATTGCTCTACAGAATAGTTGTATCAGTTCACAACTCCACCAATTGTGCATTAGTATCTCAAATTTTCCTAGATCCTCCAAACATTTGTCATTTTCCTTTTTTTGTCATGTTAGCCAATCTGATAGGTGTCAGGTGGTATCTCAGAGTTGTTTTTAATTTGCATTTCTCTAATCAAAGGTGATTTAGATCACTTCTTCATATACCTATAGATAGCTTTGATTTCTTCATCTGAAAACTGCCTGTTCATATCCTTTGACCATTTATGAATTGGGAATGGCTTGTAGTCTTATAAATTTGGCTCAGTTCTATGTATATTTGAGAAATGAGGCCTTTATCAGAGATACTTGCTGTAAAGATTGTTTTCCAGCTTTCTACTTTCCTTCTAATTTTGGTTGCATTGGTTTTGTTTATGCAAAACCTTTTTACTTTAATATAATCAAAATTATCTATTTTATATTTCATAATGCTCTTTATCTCTTGTCTTGCCATGAACCCATAACTCATTTAATTTCTCCTTTAAGAATTTGGATGCTTGGGGTGGTTAGGTGGTACAGTGATAAGTTACCAGCCCTAGAGTTTGGAGGACCTGAATTCAAATTCAGCCTCAGACACTTAACATTTCACAGCCGTGTGACCTTGGGCAAATCACTTAACCCCAATTGCCCCTCCAAAAAGCAAAAAAAAGAATTTGGATGTTACATCACTTGGTATATATATACTTAGTATTGATATTACCTCATTGTCTATGGAGTCTTTTAACATAATGTAGTTTCCTTCCTTATCTCTTTTAATTAGGTTTATTTTTGGCTTTATTTTGTCTGAGATCAGAATTGCTATCCCCATTGTTGTTTTGTTTTTTTTAACTTTAGCTGGAGTATAATACATTCTGCTCAAGTCCCTCTGTGCATGTCTCTCTGCAGAGTATAATACATTCTGCTCAAGTCCCTCTGTGCATGTCTCTCTGCTTCAAGTGTTTCCTGTAAACAACATATTGTAGGATTCTGTTTTTTAATCCACTCAGCCATCTGCTTCTGTTTTATGGGAGAGTTCATTCCATTCACATTTACAGTTATGATTACTGTATATTTCCCTCCATCCTATTTTTCCTCCTGTTTGTCCTCCCTCTCCTTTCACTGTTTGCCTTCTTGAAAGTGTTTTGCTTCTGTCTACTGCCTCCCCCAGTCTGCCCTCTCTTCTGTCAGTTACCCTAACCCCTTACCTAATCTCCTTCCCTCCTTGGGTAAGATAGATTTCTATATTCAAATGATTGTGTATAGTATTCCCTCTTTGAGCCCATACTGATGAGAGTAAGGTTCAAGCAATACCTACCACCTGCTTTCCCATCTTTCCCTTCACTGTAATAGGTTTTTCTTGACTCTTCCTTCATATGAAATGATTTACCCTGTTCTACCTCTCCCTTCCTTCTGTACCCAGTTATCCTCCTCTTTCTCATCTCTTAATTATTTTTTAAAATGTCATCCTCTCAAATTCACTTTATACTCATACTCTCTGTCTGTGGATATTTTTTCTAGCTATACTATTAGTGATACAGTTTTTAAGTATTTCATGTATCATCTTCCCACATAGGGATATAAACAGTTTTGCGCCATTGAATCCCTTAACGTTTTCTTTTCCCTTTTTCCCTTTATTGGCTTCTCTTGGGTCTTGATATTGGAGATCAAATTTTTTTTGTTCAATTCTGATCTTCTCCTTACGAAAACTTGAAACCTTTCTATTTCATTGAATGTTGCTTAATTTTGCTGGGTAGGTGACTCTTGGTTGTAGTCCTAGCTCCTTTGTCTTCCAGAATATCATGTTGCATGACCTCTAGTCCTTTAATGTTACAGCTGCTAAGTCTTGTGTAATCTTGATCATGACTCCCTGATATTTGAATTGTATCTTTCTGACCACTTGCAGTAATTTTTCCTTGACTTGATAGTTCTGTAATTTGGCTATGTTTTTTAGAGGGTTTTTTTGGGCATCTCTTTCTTGAGTTGATTGGTTGATTCTTTCAATGCCTACTTTGCCCTCTGGTTCCAGGATATGATATTTGATAATTTTGTGAAAGATGTTATCTAGGTCCTCCTTTTTGATTATGGCTTTCAGGTAGTCCAATGATTCTGACATTGCCTCTCCTGGATCTATTTTCCAGGTCAGTTGTTTTTTCCAGTGAAGTATATTTTTTTTCATACTTCTGAATTTTTTAAAATTGATTCTTGATGTCTTATAGAATCATTAGCTTCCAACTGCCCAATTCTAACTTTTAAGAAGTTATTTTCTTCAGTTAGCTTTTGTACCTCCTTTTCAATTTGACCAATTCTTTTTTTTTTTTTTTTTGCTTTTTAAAGGGTAACAGCAGAGCAATTGGGGTTCAGTGACTTGCCCAAGGTCATATGGCTAGTAAATGTTATTTATCTGAGGCCGGATTTGAACTCAGGTCCTCCTGATTCCAGGGCCCGTGCTCTATTCACCGTACCACCTAGCTGCCCCAAGACCAATTCTACTTTTTAAGGAGTCATTTTCTTTAGCAGATTTTTGTTTCTCCTATTCCATTTGGTCAGTTCTACTTTTTAAGCAGTTATTTTCTTTTTCCAAGCTGTTGACTCTATTTTTCCCCATAATTCTCTTGCATCACTGTCATTTCTTTCCCCAATTCTTATTTTATCTTATACGATTTTAAAGCTCCTTTTTGAGCTCTTCTATGAGTTCTTTCTGGGCTTACGACCACTTCCTGTTTTTCTTTGGAATTTTGCCCATAGGTGTATTGACATTGTTGTCCTCTTCTGAGTTTGTGTCTTGATCTTCTCTGTCACCATAATAACTTTCTATGGTCAGATTCTTTTTCTGTTTTGTTTTATTTTGAACTCATTGTATTTTGGCATTTTTCCTTTTTTTTTTTTAATTTGAGCTCTGCTCCCAGGTTGGAAGGGGTACTGTCTCAGGCTTTTTGTGCCAGGGGTTGCAGACCCTGACTGTTTACCTAGTGCTGCACTAATGCTGCCTCAATGGGGGACCCTTGTGTCTGGTGCTATGCTGAGGATGTGGGGTGGGAGGTGATCATAGAGGGAAATTCTAGCACCTGGTGCCTTTCTCAGGAGGGCAGATCTCGGTAGAGTGCCAAAGTATGTATGTAGGGTGGGGAGATAGAATCAGACAACCAGAAAGCATCCTGAGGGCACTTGGAACATAAGGGGCTAATGAGAGGTGCTAGGATGTAGGTAGGTATAACATTTGCCTAGGGATCTGATAACAGTTCTGATCTATTTAGGTTACCAGTGTCTGAGCTCTAGGCTGTCAAAATGTGACAACAGGGCCCCGAGCATCAACTCTGTAAGTATTTTGGGGATAGAATTTCAATTCATGAACTACCTCAAACCTATTATTTTCCCAGCCTTATGATATGACTGCCAGGCCTACAGAAGTAGATGACAATGCCCATGCCGTCAAGGAATTTAGAATCTCATCAAGAAAAAAAATCACACACAAATCAATTGAGTACAAATGCAAAACAGTGAATGATTAATTTTATTACACAGAGCAGACTATGTTTTAGGAGTTCAAAGAAGAAATAGAACATAGTATACTTAATTGATCAGGAAAGATTTCATGGTGGAGACAGACCTGGAGTTGTGTCCTAAATGCAGAAGACTTGGATGCAACATGTTGTATTGAAAGGCACAATAGTCAGAGAGGCTCCAATTAGTTCAGGCTCTAACATTTACTGCTTATATGCCCATGGGCAACTCACTTTGCCTCTATGGGTCTTGATTTCCTCATCTGTAAAATGAAAATAGAGTAATAATACTTTTTCTTTCTTCCTTCTTTTTTTCTCTTTCTTTCTTTCTTCCTTCCTTTCTTTCTCTCTCTCTCTCACTCTCCCTCCCTTCCTTCCTCCCTGCTAATTTATATCTTTTAATCATTCATCAATTGGGAAAATGAGTTTATTCTTACAAATTTTAATCAATTCTCTCTATATATAAACACACATATTACATATATATGAAATAAGGCCTATCATAGAGTTCCCCCCCCATTTACCTATTCCCTTCTAGCTTCATTGCTTCTCTTTGTGCAAAAATTTTTGAATTTTATGTAATCAAAATTACCTATTTTACCTTCTGAAATCTTCTCTGTCCCTCGAACTCTTTCCCTGATTATAGCTCTGCAAGGAAATTTCTTCTTTGTTTTCCTAATTTGTTAATAATCTGACCTTTTATATCTAAGTCATGTATCCATTTTGAGCTAATTTTGGTGAACAGTGTAAGATACTGGTCTAAGCTTAATTTCCAACAAACTGGTTTTTTCAACAGTTTTTGTTAAATAGTTTTTTGCCTCCAGTTGCTGAAGTTAGAGGGGGAGGTGGAAGGGGTTCTATCAAACATCAGGCTACTAGATTAATTTGCTTTTATATACTATGAATCTAAGCTGTTCCACTGATAAACCTATTTCTTAACCAGTCTCAAAGTATTTTAATGATTACTGCTTTGTAGTATAGATTAAGATCTGATACTGCTAAGCCCCTTTCCTTCCCACTTTTTGGATTAATTCTTTTGAGATGTTTGACCTTTTGTTCCTCCAGATGAATTTTGTTACTCTATAAAGTAATCCTTTGGTAATTTCACCAATATGGCATTGAATGAATAAATTAATTTGGGTAATATTGCCATTTTTCTTATTTTGATGTCGCCTACCTATGAGCAACTAATATTCCTTCAATTACTTAGGTCTGTCTTTATTTCTGTAAACAGTGTTTTATAGTTCTATGCATATAGTTCCTGTGTGTCTTTGTAGATAGACTCCCAAGTATTATATGCATTCTATAGTTACTTTAAGTAGAATTTATCTTCTATCTTATTTTGCTAGGTTTTGTGATAATATATAGAAGTTTTTATAATTAATATGGGTTTATTTTTCTATCCTGCAACTTTGGTGAAGTTAGTGTTTCAATTAATTTCTATTTGATTCTCTAGAATCCTCTCTAGGAAGACTTCTCTTCTACTCACTTCCTAACTTCCTTTCAGCTCTCCAAAACAAATAAGAATGACTTGTCACCAAAGTTTCTCCTCTTCTTCACACATTAACAAAGGTACCAAAAATCTCACACACACTCACTTGCCTTTCACAGTAAGTAGATGAGGGCTGAACATATTAAAAACAGATATTTTGGGGAAATTCCTAAATTTCCTTTCTCATGGAACTTAAGTAATGACATATGCTTTATTCATCAAGTAGTCACCAAAAGGACTTTCCCAAAATGAGATGAAATATTCCTGTCACACATCTAACTTCCTCTTTCCTTCATTACAAACCCGGGCATTTCTTTTCTTTTCAGGCAAAAGCCCTAAATTTTAAGAGTAGTACCTTTCCAAAACCACTCCCTCTACTTTGTGTGAGGGATCTTCTAGTCAGATATAAGCATGAGATTATTTACAGAAGTGAATCTGAAAGGAAAGGAAGAAGATAGAGAAACCATATCTGAAAGTGGAAATTGGTTCACTGATTTTATGATGGCAGTATTTAATGAGCAAGGAGAAGTCAATTGAGGAACTCTACAGGTGAGGCAGAGAGGAAATCAGAAAAGAGCAATAGGAGCAAAAGTGGCAAAAGGAGGCAGAAAGAAGGGGCCAAAAGGGAGACAGAGAGGCTTAGGAATGCTAGAGCAGCCATTACTCTACTGATCTCACAGGTATGGCTCATCTTAGCAACCTCATTTTCAACTAACCCCAGAGTCTATGCAAAAAGGAGGTTTTTAGGAGTGGATGAAAAGACAAAGCAGAGATTGAATCTAGAAGATGGTGGAGAAGTCTGGGAATAAAAGAATAAGGATTGGATCAAAAGGGATGCAGGAATGAAGGATTCCAGATGTGCCACTGTGGGAAAGATTCTGTGAGGGAAAGAGAGCTTCTCTTTATCATAAGGTAAGTATAATTAGTGACAGAAATTTACATTTTGGGCCCCTCAAAAACAATCAACTCTTCTAGGATTCTAGGATACACCAATGCCCCATCCCACTTAGGAGTTTGAATCTGATGGTGCTACCAAGGGGCAATCCATGAAAGTCCATGAGACACTAGGTACATGATGCTATGGAATGAGCACTTAGCATAGAGATCTAGGTTCAAGTTCTAGCTCAGACACTTATTGACTGATAGATGTTAGTAAGGCATATCACCTCTCAGAGGTTAGCAAGGCATATCATCTATCAGATGGGAATAATATTTGTCCTACTACCTAACTCCAAGATGAGGAGAATACTTGGTAAACTATAAAGCACTATAGAAACTAGGACCATCATTTCACATAACACTATATACTGGGTAATTAGAAAGGTTTTTTTTTTAAAGTATACATTTGCACTAGTTAGGATTAGTTTATAGATTCGCATTTGGTACCTTAGAAAGAACAGGGTAAACCTGGAAAATGGATGCCTGATTTGGGTAAGACAAAAGACAGAAAAGTGGCCATAGTTTCATCCAATTCATTATTTTATCTAAAATTAGTCCTAGGTGAATGACCCTCAACAAATATGTTTCTTGGGATAGGTGAAACAGCAGTGCTTTTGTTTTTACTTGGCTCCTGGTTGCTCTCATAGCATCCTGGCCCATATAGGAAATTAGAAGATTTTTTAAAGCTCTTGATTATATATATTTTATTGTATACTATGTGCTGTCCTCAAGAATGGTGAAACCAGTAATATTCAGTTGTGTGCATTGTCAGGGGAGGCAGCCTGGTGTATTGGAAAGAATACAACATATAACACAACATACCAAGATAAGCTCCAAATGGACACATGATCTAAACATAAAACATCATATCAGAAAGAAATTTGAGGCCAGGTGTGGTGTCAAACATCTACAATCCCTGCAACTGAGAAGGCTGAGGCTGGTGGATCAAGCTTATGTATTCCGAGCTTCAGCTAGCTAAGTCAATCAGGGATAGGCACTAAGAATGACAGCAATACAATGAAGAGCACCAGGCTTCCTAAGGAGGAGACAAACTGCATGGGTCAGAAATGTAGCAGATCATAGCTCCCCTGACAGAAGCTACGGAATCAGGCCTATAACAAGATGCTCCATTTCCAGCCTGGGTGGGATAGGGAGACCTACACATTTTTTAAAAAATCAAGGAATATGGAAGAACTAGCTTTCAGATCTACAAAACAGGGGAAGACTTCATGACCAAACAAGGGATAAAAAGGATCATAAAAGATAAAATAGGCAATTTTGATTATATCAAATTTAAAAGGTTTTGCACAAACAAAACCATTGTAACTAAGATTACAAGAGAAACAGTTAACAGGGAAAAAAAGCAAATTTCTCAGATAAAGTTCTCATTTCCCAGATACATAAAGGACTCATTCAAATTTATAAGACTAAGAGCCATTCCCAACTTATACATGGTCAGAGGATATGAATAGGGAAGAAATCCAAGCTATCCCTAGCCATATGAAAAAATCCTCTGAATCACTAATAATTAGAGAAAAGGAACTTAAAGCAACTTTGAGACTTCTGGGAGCCAAGACAGCAGAAAAGGCAGAAAATTGCCCAATGTCTCCCATGTTCACCTCCAAACAACTATGAAATAGCACTGCAAAACAAATTCTCAAATGGCAGAACCAGCAAAAAAAAATTGGGTTAAACAATCTTCTAGTACAAGAAACTTTTGGAAGGTCAGCAAGAAACATCTGTCTTGCTTGGGGAAAATGGGAGCATGGTCCAGGACAGGAGGCATTCAGTAAGCTAGCAGGCCCTGCCTCAGTAAGCCAACAGAAGGTGCAGAGGCCCAGCCATGAAGGCAAATGCCAGTATTAGTATCCCCCACATGCCTCAGCAAAGCCCTGGGCAAATGGACAGACAACAACACCAGGACCCCACCATGTGTCTCAGGGCAGCACTAGGCAAGCTACCAGATCCCTGAAGCCTCCAGCAGCACAAGTCTTCCCCCACCGCCTCAGTGCAGAACCAGGCACGAGTCTCCTTTGGGCCTCAGGGTAGCATCAGGCAAATAATAAAGCTTTGCAGCCCCCAGCAAAAAAAAATTGAGACACTGTCCCTTCCACTTCAGGAGCAGAGCTCAAATTCAAAAGTAAGGAAAAGGGCTGGAAAAACAAACAAAACAAAACAAAACAAAACAAAAAAACCTCTGACCATAAAAATAACTTTTGATGACAAAGAAGATCGAGACACAAACTCAGAAGAGGACAACAATGTCAAAACACCTATGGGCAAAACCCCAAAGAAAAATGGGAATTGGTCTCAGTAAATTTTAAAAAGAAAAAGGAGGGAACAAAGATAAAGGAAGGTTAGAGAGAAGTCTAAAAGAAAGGACAGGATAGTTAAGGAAACAGTCGTAAGCAAGGCAAATTTAAAAATTAAAGGGAGGAAAATGAAATGGGGTTTAAAATGAAAGAAGGAAAAAGTGAAAACATGATATCGAGGGTAAGGCAAAGGGAAAAGAAGAGCTATAACAGAAGGGAAACTGGATGTTGCATTTATAGATTTTAAGTGTCAGTGATTCTCTCTTTTACCACCATATTCTTATTTGCAAAGAAGGGGATGGGAGCAAAGAGATGAAAAACTTCAAGAAGGAAATAGAAAATTAATAATAATAACCATAAATGTGAATGGGATAAACTCACCCTCACAATGGAAGACGATAGCAGAATAGATTAGAAAACAGAATCTGATAATATGTCATTTACAAAAAACATGTAAAACAAAAGATTCACATAAAGTTGAAATGAGGAACTGAAACAAAATTTATTATGCATCAGCTGATCTCAGAAAAAACAGTGGCAGCCATTATTATTTCAGATATAGATAGGATTAAAAGAGATAAGCAATCATAAATAATGAATCAATATCATTACTTAATATATACAAACCAACAACTAGTGTAGTACCTAAATATTTAAAGGAAAATTTAATTGAATTGGCAAGATAAAGAGTAAAATTACAATAATGGGAAATCTTAATGAACCACTTTCACACTTAGAAAAATCTAAACAAAAGATAAGGAAAGAACTATGAATAAGAAAGAATTTAAGGACATGAATAGAACATTAGGAAAATTAGTGATGATAGGTCTTTGGTGATTGCTAAATGGAAATAGAAAAGAAATTGTATACTCTAAGCAATGTATGATACTTTTACAAACTTTAATCGTGTATTGGGACATAAAGTCCTCTCTAAAAGCTAAAAAAGCCCAAGTGCTACATACATAATTTATTGATTGCAATGCAACAAAAGCAATAAAGGAAAGGTTCAATAAAGGAACCTTAAGGAAAGAACTGAAAAGTGATTGGAGGTGAAATGACATAATTCTAAAGAACTAGCTCAAACAACAAATTATAAAAAGCAATAGAAAACTTCATCAAAAGAAATGACAATAGCTACATAACACATCAAAACTTTTGGTACAATGTAAAGCTATTCTTAGGGGAAAATTGTCTCTAAATACTTTCATCACCAAAAGAGAGAAAGAACAAATTTATGAATTGAGCATAGGAACCCCTGGAAATTCTGAAAATTAAATATGGGATTAATAAAATTCAGGGCAAAAAGTTAATAACGGAATTGACAAATTAAACTAAACTGTTTTTAAAAATAATAATGATGGGGGCGGAGCCAAGATGGCAGCGTAGCAGCAGCAATATATCGCAGCTCTCACATAGCCACCCCAAAATACCCATGGAATAGGACTCTGGACCAACCTAGAACTTCAAAACGCACACAAAGATACTTCCCACTAAAGTCAGCTCGGCTAGGAGGAACCATATCAGCACTGTGAACTGAAAACAGCCTGGCCTGAAGCCATGGCTGTGCCCCGGGGCGGCTGGGCGGGAGGTGCAGAGAAAGCTCTCAAAAGCTCTCAGGTGAGCGGATTAGCACCAGCTGCAAGGAGGGAGGATTGTGAAAGAGGGAGATAAGCCACCGGCTGGAAGGTCTCCAGAGCGGAGAAGCGAAAGGCAGAGGTTTTGCACCCGCCTCCGCATTGTAG
>CM053590.1:109116166-109134232 GCA_028646515.1 Pseudochirops corinnae
GACATAGGAGAGAATAGACTGGGGGAGGGGGGACACCCTGGGATGGCTGTTTTGGGGCGATGGGTGGGGGAAAGAGGGGGAGAAAATATGTTACTCAAAATCTTGTGGAAATGAATGATGCAAACTATAATAAAATAAATAAAAATAATGATAAAATAAACAGGCATTTAATATGATTTATAAAAAGAAAGGAAACAAACTTGCTATCAATAATGAAAGAGGAGAACTCAAACAAGGAAGAAACTATTTTGTCCAATCACATTTTAAGAATACAGACATTTTAGAATAGATAACTATTTACAGAAATATAAACTATCCAGATTAACAAAAGCAGAAATAGACTATTTAAAGAATCCAATGTCAGAAAAGAAATTAAATAAGTCATAAATTAATCCCCAAAGAAAATCACTCCACTACCTAGCAAATTAACAATTTATTTGTATAGTAGCTCTTTTTGTGATGGTAAAGAATTGGAAACTGAAGGAATGCCCATTAACTGAGGGATGACTGAACAAATTATGGCTTATATGGATATAATGGAATACAAGTGTACTATAAGAAATAATGAAGGGGATGATTTCGGAAAAACCCAGGAGACTTGTATGAATTGA
Source organism: Pseudochirops corinnae (assembly GCA_028646515.1). Lineage (NCBI taxonomy): Eukaryota > Metazoa > Chordata > Mammalia > Diprotodontia > Pseudocheiridae > Pseudochirops > Pseudochirops corinnae. The sequence goes on from CM053590.1 coordinate 109,116,778, forward strand.
TGCAAAGTGAAGTGAGCAGAACCAGGAGAATAATTAATACAATAACAGCAATTATGTAAAGTTGTTTTTTTGTCCTTCATTTTAAAAAATGACCGATGACATCACAAGGTGATATCTTGACTTGTATGAGACTTGGAATTAAGTGAATTAGAGTTGAACAAAGTCATCAACGTCATTCTCTTTTCCGGAGTAATAGAAGTCCAGTGGCAAGACAAAAATCAAGATGCCTAGTGATGGCCTGGGATGCAGTGGATGACCTTGGTAGCTTTGATATCTGACCAAAATCTAAGACCTCCATGCTGTCTGCTTTAGCTGATTTCATGGCCATTGGAACAAACGGTTCTCATCTGGCCATTTTTCACATGCCTGGGGTAGACATTCCCCTAACTCACCAACAGGTTTGAGGCCCATCAATTACGTTCAGCCTGGTTTAGCCTGTCTACAAAGAAGATCTTACAATGGTATGGCCTCTGCACATGTTATAGCTGCTTGGAGCCACAGGTGAGAGTTAAGTGAACCAGGTGGACACCAAAGGTGGATAAGCAGAACTGAAAAGGGTTTGACAAGCCCTCATGCCAGAAGTGTTAGTCCTTCTGAACACCTCAAACACCCCTTTATAAAGATAATAAACTTTGAAAGACTTAGAAATTCTGATCACTACAATGATGAAACACCATTCCAAAAGACTTATAATAAAACAGGCTATCTACTTCCACACAGAGAGCTGATGGAATTCAGAGTGTGAATTGAAGCTTATTTTCTTCTCTTTTTTTTTTTATTGCCTCCTCCTCCTCCTCTTTTTCCTTCTCATCTTCCTCCTCCTTCTTCTTCTTGTTCTCCTCCTCTTTCTCATTTTTTGGACATAGCTAATGTAGATATTTGTTTTGCATGAATGCATATTTACAAAGGGTCTTGGTTTTCTTGCCTTAATGGGTGGGTGTTGGGGCCCCAACCCCCATTGCTCCTTCCTGCTGCCCTCTGGGTGGTCTGTTGCATTCCAAGGCCTAGAAGCCAGAGCCCTGATAAGGCTGTCTCCCTTACCAGAATGTGGATTAACAGCATTGAGCATGTATCATCCAATGGGATAGCCCACCCTTTCTTCTTGCCCCTGTTGCTGAGGCACGTGACTTGGTCTGCCCAGGTGGGAGATAAAGGGGAGCTAGGGGAGGAAGGGGGTAGGAATAAGAGGTAAGTAAGAGGAATAAGAGGAGGTAAGAGGGAAGAGAAGATGTAACAATAAAGCTGCATTTCTAAACCCATTTGTGTGTGCCAGGAGCTCTGTTCCAGAAGAATAAGGAAGCCAGAGACTTCTGATGACCCTGGGGAGGGTAAGTGAGGAAGGTGGTCCAGAAGGGAACCCCAGGTGAGCGGGTCCTAACAGGTGGGGAAGAGGGGAGAGGAAGGAGAGAATTTGAAACTGAAACTGAAATTTAAATTTAAAAGCGAGAGAAGATATAAAATATTTTGGAGTATATCTTCCAAGATGATCTCAGGAATTATATGAACCCAACTATTAAACACTCTTTGCATAACTGGAGAAATAAATAATAGAGATATATTCATTATTCATGGGTAAATAGAGTCAGTATAATTTAAAAATGACAATACTACCTAAATTAATTTACTTATTCAGTATTACACAAAATTGCTACAGGAATATCTTGTAGAAGTAGAAAAAAAATGATAGTAACATTCACATACAGGAGCAAAAGTTGAAGACTTTCAATGATAATAAGGAAGGAGGGGCAAAGCAGTACAAATCAGAAATCATTAAAATAATTTAGTACTAGTTAAAAAATAGAGAATGTCACATAACATATAGAAGCAAACAAACACAGTAGCATAGTGTTCTACAAATCCAAAGACCCTTATTACTAGGTGACAAAAAATTCTGGGAAAACTGGACAATAGTCTGGCAGAAATAAGATTTATACCAATATTTCATATTATATACTAAGATTAACTCCAAATGGATAAATAACCTAGACATAGAAGGTTACATCATAAGCAAATTAGAGAAATAAAGAAGGAATTTTCATCCTCGATCCTTCCTTTCGCGCTTCCGCAACGTGGCAGCTGCTACGGCAGCCTCGGGTTCCTCCCCAACTTGGACCCCGGCCTCGACCCCAACCTCGGTATCTACACCAGATTCAGCCCCAGCTTCCGCCCCGGCACAAGCCCAGGGCCAGGCTCTGGCTCCAGCGCCAGCCACCCTCGGGCCTGGGCTCCCCGGGACGTTCCCGGCGGCCGCGTGGTCCAGCTACACCCGGTCATCCTCACCTCTATCATGGACAGCTACTAGCGTGGCAAGGAGCGCTTGGGCCGCGTCATCAGCACTTTGCCGGGAACGATTTACAAACAGTAGAAGTCACCAACTGCTTTTCAGTGCCACATAATGAGTCTGAGGACGAGTTTGCTGTGGACATGGAATTTCCTAAGAAAATGTATGAATTACACAAGAAAGTCTCTCCAAGCGAATTTATTCTGGGCTGGTATGCCATAGGCCATGACATCACAGAACACTCGGTGCTGATTCATGACTACTACAGCTGGGAAGCCCATAGCCCCATTCACCTCACTGTGGACACCAGCCTCCAGAATCGGTGGATGAGCATCAAAGCCTGTGTCAGTGCTTCCATGGGTGTTCCTGGAAAAATGATAGGGGTGATGTTCACTCCACTGACAGTGAAATATGTCTAGTATGATACTGAGAGAATTGCAATTGACCTGATCATGAAGACATGTTTCAGCCCCAACCATGTGACTGGCCTTTCAAGTGATCTGCACCAAGTTGGTGGTGTATCAGCCCGAATCCAGGATGCTCTAAGCACAGTGTTGTAGTACACTGAGGATGTGCTCTCTCGAAAAGGCTGACAACACTGTGGACCGCTTCCTGATGGGCCTGCTTAACCAAGTTCCCAAGATTGCCCCTGAGGACTTTGAGACCATGAACAGCAACATCAATGACCTGTTGATGGTGACTTACCTTGCCAACCTAACCCAGTCATAAATTGCACTCATCGAGAAACTTGTAAGCCTGTGAGGAAACCCTATGAGCAGCACCTACAGCCAGCAACTCCACCTGATGTGGGTCCTCCCTTGGCCTGACCTATAGGATAGAGCAGAAGAAAAGTGGAGTCTTCTTTAATCATCATCTTTAAGTTGCCTGTTTCTGTAGATGAGCTGTTTATAACTCCAAATAAACCACAGACATCCCTTTTCAAAAAAAAAAAAAAAAGAATGAACTGTCATTCAGATCTATGGATAGGGGATGGATTCATGACTAAACAAGTGATGGGGTCACAGAAGATAAAATAAACCATTTTGATTATATATTTTAAATTTTTTTCCAAAAACAAATCGACTGTAGCAAAATTAGTAGGGAAATATAAATGGGGAAAACCTTTGCAGGAATTTTCTCTGATAAAAGGCTCATTCTAAGATACTGGAACTGACTCAAATATATAAGGCTTACAGCCATTATCTAATAGATATGGTCAAAGTATATGAACAGACAATTTTTAAAAAGAAATACAAGCTATCAACAACTATATTTTTAAAATTCTCTAAGTCACTAATAATTAGAGAATTTAAAATTAAAGTAACTTCAGGGTTCATGCTCAATCAGACTGGCAAAGGAGAAAATGACAATTGTTATAGCTTTGGGGAAATAATAATCTGTTGGCAGAGCTGTGAATTGGTGTAGTCATTCTGAAAAATAATTTGCAACTATGCCCCCAAAGTTACTAAACTGTACATACCTTTTGACTCACATCAATGAAAGAGAAAAATAACTTTTATGTACTGTGGAAGCATATTTAAAACCCAATTTATAATAAATTAAAAATATTAAATAATATTTTTCTAATGCCCTTTCTATACTCTGGGAGAAAGTTCCTGGGGAAAAAGGAATACTAGGTCAGGATGAAATGGGGAGAGGGGGAAGGCCCTTCATTAAGTGAATAGATTAAGGTTAATAATCACATTTAACTGTATTTCCTCACAACATAGCTTCCCCATATAATCTAGTCATTACTTTTAGGACCCATACTTCTCCATTGAAAAAGGCAAAATTGATTGATTTATTAAATATCTATTATATGTCAGACACTGTGCTAAGAGTAGAAGATACAAAAAGAGGCAAAAAAAATAGTCTCTGACATCAAGGAACTCACAATCTAATGTAGGAGACAATATGCAAACAACTATATACCTACGAATAATGTACAGGAGAAATAGGAAATAGAATAGAAAGCACTAGAATTAACAGGGACTAGGTAAGGTTTCCCACTAATTGGGTTTTGAAGGAAGCCAGGGGAACCAATAAGCAGAGAAGAGGGAGAAGGACAGAGACAAGACGTGGAGTGTTTTGTTCATGGAACAACGAAGAAGCCAGTGTCACTAGATCAAAAAGTACATACTGGTGAGCAACGTGTAAGAAGACTGGAAAAGTAGGAGAGAGATGTCTGGCTTATGTCTAAGACTTTAATTAGAGAATGTCTAGACTTAGAGATGTCCAGACTTTGAATACAAAACAGGGGATTTGGTATTTGATTCTGGAGGTGACAGGAAGCCACTGAAGTTTATTGTGTAAGGAGATGACAGGGTAAGGCCTTTGCTTTAGGAAAACTGTTACTTTAGTAGCTGAATTGAGGATGGATTAGAGTGGGAGACACTTGAGGCAGACAGATGAACCAACAAGCTATTGCCATAGACCGAGAATGAGGTGATGAGGACCTGTACCAAAGTGGTGAAAGTATCAGAGAAGAAAAGGGGGGTATATTGGCAACACACTGGATATGGAGAGTAATAGCAAGAAGTCAAGGATGGCACCTAGGTTGTGAGCCTGAGGAAATGGGCTTAATGGTAATAGTAATAGGGAAGTTAGAAGGGGGAGAATTTAGGGGGAAAGATAATGAGTTTGGTTTTGGGGGTGTTGAGTTTAAGATGTCTCCTGGACATACAGTTTGAGATATCTGAAAAGTAGTTGGAAAAGAGGGTGATCAAATGTCAAAGGCTACAGAAAGATCAAGAAGAATGAGGCTTAAGAAAAAGCCACTAGATTTGTCAATTAAGAGATCATTAGTAATTTTGGGAAGAAGAGTGTCAGTGTCTGACTGTAAGAGATTAAGAAGTAAGAGATGCAGCCAGGTGGCACAGTGAATAAAGCACTGGCCCTGGAGTTCAGGAGGACCTGAGTTCAAATATGACCTCAGACACTTGACACATTTACTAGCTGTGTGACCTTGGGCAAGTCACTTAACCCCAACTGCCTTGCCTTCTCCCTTCCAAAACCAAAAAAAAAAAAAAAGTGAGGGAGAAGAGAGAAGATGAAGGTACCTATTGTATAGATGGTCTAGTCTCTTCAAGGACTTTAGCCACATATGGTAGATGAGATATAAGACAACAGTTATCAGGGATAGATGGATCAAATGAGTGTTTTTAGAGGATGATGGGGCATGAGCATGCAGTAGAGAAGAAGCCAATAGACAGGGAGAAATTGAAGATAAGTGGCAGAGTGGAGATGACAGAAGGGGCAATCTTTCAGAGGAGACAGGAAGAAATGGGATTATTTTTTCAGGTGAGAGTGGGCTTTGGTAAGGAGTAAGGTTACTTCTTGTAAGACAGGAGTGGAGGTGACAGTGGCAGAAGGCATTTGAGAAATAAGAAATGAGGAAGAGGGGAGAAGAGAGAACTCGCTGGGAATGGCCTGTTTTTATAAAATATTAGGCAGGGTTCTCAGCTGAGAGGATGGGGGTCAGGAGGTGGGGAGCCATGGGACGTTTGAAGAAGGACCAAAAGGTCTGAAAGATAAGAAATAAATATGTTTGGAGAATTGGGACTAAGGAGCCCTGTTGTTTCCCAAGGCTATAGTGATCAGGGTATCATGTTTGGGGGAAAAAATAAAAAATTTAACAGACTTAAAAAAATATGTCAAATAGAAAGCTGAAAACCATCAAATATATTAGATAAACTCTAAGGTCCCGCCAGCTGATTCAATCTCCCAGCTATTTTAAGAGTCTTGTGAAAGAAGGACATGCCTTTAGTCTGAGGTCAGGTAATTCAAAGCCAGGTCACAGCTGGGTACAGTTGAGAGGGGGAGGAGGTGAGGCCTGACTGGAGATATGTTGGCAGGCTGTCCTAGAGCGTTATATACCTAGGAGAGGGCAGAAGGAGGGGGGTGTTGGAAGGCCCAGTAGAGAAAACTACATCCACTTCACAATTGCCTTTTACTATGATCCTCTCCCCTCCACCCTGGACTACAAAGCATTTCTTGAGGTGTAGGAAAGGGGAGATGGCTCCATGGATTGCGCTAGGCCTGGACAGAGAAAGGCTCATCTTTTTGAGTTCAAATATGGCCTCAGACACATACTAGCTGTCACTTAATCCTAATGGCCTCAGTTTCCTCATCTGTAAAATGAGCCGGAGAAGGAAATGGCCAATCACTCCAGTATGTTTGCCAAGAAAACCCCAAATGAGGTCACAGAAAGTCGGATAAAAGACTCAACAAGGAGGAAGGAGATAGGAGGGAAGGAAAAGGCAGTTTGGGGACAGTCTCCAGGGAGGATTGAGGCTCAGGTAGGAGTTTCCGAGAAGAGAGAGGAATCCGAAGGGAGCCGAAGGAGGACGGGATGCGACAGAGGAGCTCAGCGCACAAACACTCATGGAGCCTCGTGGAGCGGGTGGAGTTTGTTCAGAAGAGCCCAAGCTGCTTTTTGGGGGGGGGGGGGGTGATGTGCCCTTTTAACTGGCGAGGATAGACACCCAGGAGGCGGGGACAACATAAAAGGAAAAGATTTTTGTTCAGATCCAGGTTGGACTAAGTGAACTCTGACATCTCTTCCAGCGTGGATATTTAAGGAAGGGGATTTCTCCGGGTCCCCAGGAAAGGCCAGAAGAACCTTTAGCCCAGAGAGCAGGGCGTAAAGAACGGTCCGTAATGGCCGGACCGAAGGGGAGGAAGTCACCAGGGGCGGGGCGAGAGCAGGAAGAGGCGGGATCTAAAGGGGCGTGGGCAGAAGGGAGATAATTTCTGGGGGGGGGGGGTGAGAGCAGGGGGAGGAGCGTAAAGGGGCAGAAGGGAGGAGATCTCTCCTGAGACTAGGACAAAAGAGGTGTTTTGAGGAGCAGGAGTGTCCCAAGAAATAAGAGGTTGGGTGCGAGGGATGAGAAGATTGTTCATTTTTACTCTTTATCTCATGCTCAGTTGGGGCTGTTCGCTGCCCCCTTTCCCCAAAACAATTCTCTACTAACCTCCGCCTCTGTCTCCCCTTGCAGGCTCCATCCCCCACCTCTGGAAGTTAGGAGCAGAGCAGTTCCTTCCCCATCTCCCTCAATTAGGGCCAGGAATTCTTAGAATAAGAGAAACCAAATCCCGTGTAATGAGTAACTCCTGGAACTACAACTCCCAGAGAGCGCCGGGAGTCAACAGACCAATCAAACGGCGCGAAGGAAGCCCGTTAGGATTGACATTTCCCAGAATGCCCTCCGGAAAAGCGGACTAGCCAATGAGTAGCCCTCTTGGATGAAGCCGGGAAAAGGCGTATCCTTTCCGGTATCCCCAGAACCAGGCCCTGGAAAAGACCTAGCTCAAGTTTGTAACTCTCTTCGATGTCTTGAGTCCTGACCTGATGTTGATTATCAGCATCCTGATTATGCTTTTTAAGAACGCTCCATAAAGTTTGGTCAGTCGATACGTTTTCTAGGTATGGTGACAGATTTTCTTTACTCTCTCCCCCTTATGTCCCTTAAAGCAAATGGCGGCATCTTTTCCATAAAGGTGTGATTGGCCTTGCAACACAGTTGATAGGGGAAGTGAACCCATGACCTTGTACATATAGTCAGATAATGTAAGGGAAGAAGCCTAGGTCTGGAATTTCAGGAGATCTGAATTCTAGTTGCAACTCTGCCACTTATTTTTTTGCTGTGGGATAAACCACTTCATTCCTGTGGGCCTCAGTTTCCCCATAATTAAAACCAAGATGTTGATCTATATCTCTAAGATTTCTTCTAGTTCTAACCTAGAGTAAATTAAATCTGAATAGAAAGAACACTTCTCTGCTGTAACCTGCTGCACTAGATTAATTTGGATCAGGCAAAAGTTCTTAATGGCCCCTATATGTCCCAGTATTTTTGGAATGATTGGTAAGTTGGAGTTTGGTGTGATGGTGAAGATGAGTTCAATTTTAGAAATGTTCAGTTGAAGGTGACTACAGGACATCGAGATGTAAAAGTTTGTCAGGCAATTGGTGATTTAACAGTTATAGTTAGCAGGAGGTGGTTAAGGATGTCTGGTACAAGGGGCAAATGAAGATTAAAACATCTTGCTGAATTAAGATTTTGAGTAAAGAACTGAGATGAAATAGGGAAGTGAGAATATATTGAGAATGCTACATACCTGTGATTTTTGTGATACTAATCAGTTTTCAAGATAACTCAGAGGGAAAAAGATCCTATGCTAGGCCAATAACTTGTGACCTTGGCTGAATCTCTTGCTGAAGACCAATCTTATTAAATGTAGGTTAACTATCCTATCATAAGAGATCTTGAGCTGGGAGGGATATTAAAAAAATCATTTAGCACAGCACAGATTTTTACCCTTTATTTATTTACACAGATTTTTCTGTCCTTTATTTTGTGCTGCAGTAGTACACTAACCTCATATATTTAAAGGGGATTCATTGCAAAATGCAAGGGAATAGTCTTCCTAAAGTACATTAACAGGATAGTTGTTCAGTTGTGTGTCCAACTCTTTGTGACTCCATTAGGGTTTTCTTGGCAAATATACTGGAGTGGTTTGCTATTTCCTTCATTTTTACAGATGAAGAAACTGAAGCAAACAGGGTTATATGGCTTGCCCAGGGTTATATGACTTGCCTAGGGTCACACAGCTAGGCAATGTCTGAGGCTACATTCGAGCTCCGGTTTACTTGACTTCAGGCCTGGTGCTCTTTCTGCCATGCCACCTAGCTTCTCAGATTAATAACCCACAGTTTTCAGAAAGTTCTGAAGATACGAGCATTACTTTGAACTACTACAAGACATGTGTCACATTTAGCTCCTTCCTATTTCAAGATTGTTTTAGATATTTATTTCTAGTTCTGTGACTGTGGATTTCTCTGTACAGAGCTGCCCTTTTAAGCTTTTTGGTATGTGCTTCTTTAGCTTTCACTATGTCATACGGAAGTCTAGGTCTGAGCTAGAACTATTTTTACTCCTGTCAAACTTTTGTCTTCATTCATATTACCCTGAACCATCTACCCAACCATCCTACCCAGCTCGATCTACCTTCTCTCCAACTGCCTTCTGGACATCTCAAAATGAGTATCCCCTAAACATCTTTAATTCAACACATATAATAACAAAACTTATCTCTTAAAAATACTTCTATTGATACCTTTTTTTTGCATCATCTAGATGACTAGTTACATTGTTTTTCTACAGTTCTCGCAGAGAGTTGACCATTATAACAGAGAGGAAAAAATTTGGTAAAATCAGTCACAACATTCCCTCTTCCCCACCCATCTAACCTATTTGATGTTTCACACCCCTTAGCCCTGACCTCTGCAAAGGGGCAGAGAGAAATGTCTTCTCATACCTCTTTGAAGTACAGCTGATTCCTTATAACTCCACAACTTTCAGTTTTGATGGTTTTGTAATGGTTATTGTTTTCATTGTTGTTGTTATCGTGTATATTATTTTCCTGGGCCTGTTCACTTCATTTTGCATCAGTCAGTTCATGTTAAGCTGTCTTGTGCTTCTCCATATTTATCATGTTCATATTAATACCAGCATATTAATATTCCATTACTGTTATTTACCATAGTTTGTTTAACCATTTCCCAATCAATGAGTGCCTGCTTTGTTTCTAAGAACTCATTATTCTTACACCTAAAACACCACCCCCTTCTGACCTTTCTATATTTTTCAACCCCTCTTTCTCTTACCCAGGTTCATAACCTAGAAAATTATCCTTGGCAAACCTAAAATTTCTATGTAAATGTCAGTTTTTATTACTGTGATCCTCTACTGAAGCTCTTTTAGTTATATTTATAAGTCAAATTAGCAAGTATTTATTAAATGTTTACTCTGTGCCATCTAACTCCTGAATAAGGCTCATACTATAATTGCTTTTTCCACTTCCTCTTTCCTTTGAGGGATCTCCAGTAAACAAGGAATTCTGCATTCTACTCAATGGAAGGCTGTCATCCTGTGAAATAGTCATCTTACCAATGGTAACAATGTGAAGGTATGGTTAAAGTTTTTTTCCATTCTGATTGAGGGATTTCTTCCCTGTAAGCACTTAGTGCAAAATGCCTAGGTTTGAGCTAATACAATTTCCCACATTTATGAAGCTTCTCTCCTGTGTGGATTCTCTGGTGTAAGATAAGGTGATAGTAACCATGATAACTTTTCCAACATTCTTTACAGTTATGAAATTTTTCCATTTTACAATTCTGACTTCTTGAAACCTCTTTTCTGAACAAAAGTTTCTGGTTTTCCTTCTGTTCTTTTCTTGAAGTCATATACTTGTCTTCATGACTTTTCTTTGTCTTTCTAGGTTTCTCTAATACTCAGGATTTGGGTAAGGGGGGATTGGAATCTTAGATCTTCTGGGTCAAGGGTTCTTAACCTGCGATCTTCAAACTTGTTTTTTAAAAAGATTTTGATGGGACAGCTAGGTGGCGCAGTGAATAGAGCACCGGCCCTGGAGTCAGGAGGACCTGAGTTCAAATGTGGCCTCAGACACTTGACACACTTAGTAACTGTGTGACCTTGGGCAAGTCACTTAACCCCAATTGCCTTGTCTTCCACAAAAAAAGAACAACAACAAAAAGATTTTGATGACTATATTTCAATATACTTGATTTCCTTTATAATACTATATATTTTATTTTATGTATTTATGCATTCTCCTAAGAAACACTTCATAGGGCTCACCAGACTGGCAAAGAGTTCCATGACACAAAAAAAAGTTAAGCCATTTTTAAAGATAATATACTATGTGGTTACATTTCTTCAGAACTTTGAACTCTGTTGTTTTCAAAGTTTATCTCATGACCTGAAGTGGCAAACGTCAGTGATCATTTCATGGTGAAAGAAAACTGAGGAAGAATAAGAAAATTAAACTACTATTTATAAGGCAGACATTCAAGAACTCAAATTCTCTTTTAAAAAGTTGAAATCAATTTCTGGCATGTTTTGTACTGCAATACAAATACCAATTGCCTTGGGACAAGCATGTCTCCCTGTGTGACACATACAGATGCTGATGTTTTCTCAGTATTACACAGACTTACTGCAGAGTAGTTGCACATCACCAGGGCAGCCAACAGTATGTATTTGGCCTTTCCTCTGAGCTTGCCCTTATCTGTCCTTCCTGTACACTCTGCCCCCCCACCCCTTACCATGCTGAAGAAAAACTCTCTCTCCAAATCATCTGCCTTTTGGCCAAGGGCAGGGACTTTAATTTTTCAGCCTTAGTGTACCTTACATGTAGTGGTATGAGTTGTGGACACATTATAAACTTCCTTCTTAGTTTCTCTAGAGATATTAAGAAATATTTTCTCTGAGCCTAAATCCCTATCCCTAAATCCCTACCCTTCAAGAAAATGGGTAGAACAAAAGCCATGACTTTTCTTAGGGAAATGGATTAAGAGTGATAAAGAAACTTAACTGTGAGAGCACTAAGATGTCCCCTAACCCCCAAGGGAAATGTTTTCTGTTCCATGGAAAGGGAAGTACACTCTTGGCCTCCTTTTCCAAAAGATTCTTGTTATAAATCTCTTAGAAGGAGCCTTATTGATCTCTGAAAGGGAGTCGTCCAGGAAGAAAAGGGATGGTGACTTGGTTATTCATCTGTTCTGGAATGTTAACCCCAAACTGTATTTTTGCATAATGTGATTTTCTTCAGTTTTTGGCATGCTGTGACTTAGAATATTTAATACCCACTTAAATAGTCTCCCTTTTGCTACACTCTTTCCTCCCTGCTTCCAGACAGCCTGTCCTGAATACCATAACAAATGGTCCAAACACCACCTTCATCTTTTTTTTTTTTTGGAAAGAATAGCAGTGTCACTTTTATTGCCAACAATGATGTTTCCCCTAGAGTAAGGGGATATGTTGTGTGTGGGAAATAAATTAGAAGTTTGGTGACATCTCCTGCTAGGCAAGGGAGGGTACAGGCATCTTTGAGGCACTGTGTGTGTATGTATGTATGTATGTATGTATGTATGTATGTATGTACGTATGTGTGTGTGTGTGCACGCACATTTGTAGATGTGAAGTTTCTATGAAACACTAAGGATGGGGGTTGGTTCTCCCCCTACTCTGACCTTGTGTTGAACATCCCCTCTCTACGGAGGTAGCAGCCAGGCTTGTACCTGGAATCTCCAAAGCTCTTGCCCCCTGGCTTCACCAAGAAGTGGCTGGGATCTCTCAGCACAGAGGGAGTGGGGAGAGAGGTGACAAGACCAAGAGGGTTGTTGGGGTGAACCAATGCTTGGTCAGTGAGATGGGCTCTCTCATCTTAATTTCCAATGAGGAAGGACTTTGCTAAGATGGAGAGGACCCCAATAAGGGAGGGGCATCCAGGTCAGAGGGGTATAGGGAAGGAGCCCTGGCCCAGCAGGGAACTGGAGACTTTGCAGGGTCACAGTATGACACCGGGGGGCGCGGCTATTGGTGATCTTTTGCAGAGGTTCTCCACTACTGGCTCTTCGAATAGCCTCAATGAGATCCTTTTCGTAGGGAAATCCCCCATTCTCCAGCTTGGAAAAGACCAACTGCCCATTGATCTCGATCTCAAAGGCTCCGGTGCTCCCAAGGCGTGACTTGATCTGGATGCCAGGGTACTCTTCCTTCACAGTGCTGGCCAGTTCCAGGTAGGTAGATTCAAATCCACAGGGTTCACAGTACTCCACCATGATGTGGACCCTACTGCCAGGAAGGGGCCCCCCGGGAGGTGATGCTACGAGATCGGCCCCGGGCTCCCCGCTCATGGCTCTGCTGCACTCGACTGCACTCCTCGCCAGACCAAGCCCAGCCAGACGGGCAGACTAACCCCACCACCTTCATCTTAAACCTTGTTACTACCTCTCAGATCAAATTCTGACTTATCCTGTCATTCAGTGCTCACAACAATCTGGCCCAAATTTATTTCCTCAAGTTCACATCTCATCCTTGCTCATCCTTTGAAGCCCAACTCTAGGACGAGGCAATGTAGAGTAATAGCAGGTCAGGCGAACCAGGTTAATAGCTACCCAGAATACACATACAAAGGATCATGAATAACAGGTGTCAATGACACAAATGAGCCCAAAGGGGGAAAAAAGAGTAGCTATATGGAGAAATGTACTTAGACAAACTCATTGACCATCTTCACTTTGAGAGACTTTAAAAGACAGAGGTGAAAGTGAGGGGAAATACTCGCATGGTCCTGTAAAAATAGTGTCAAAAGCAATAACCTTTGAAAGAACTGAAGTTGGTGGTTAATGCTTAGGGCAAAAAAGGGGGGAAAGCTTAAATTTATGGAGGGCACAAGGAAGCTCCAAGGAGGGAGAGGACCACTGTGTAGGGCTGATAATTGGTGGCACATGGAAGGCAGAATGACTCAACTCCTTTGTTTCTGTTTTCTCTTCCAAAGGGCACTTCTTAGGATGGGAAAGGACAGAACAAAATGTTTAGAAAAGCACTGAGTGAACTTCAAGAGAAGTGAGGACAGGATAGCAGAGTTCCCCACTGCCCACACTGAGTCAAGCCACCAGGCCCAAACAAGGATGTTCTGAAAGAACTTTATGTGACTGCTAAGCTACTATTGGTGATCTTTGAAAAATCATGGAGAATAGATGAGGTTCTTCAAACTGGAGGTTGGAAATTGTCCTGGTTTTCAAAAAACATAAAAAAGATCAGTTCTTTAAACTATAGATTAGTGAGCTTGACTTTAATTTTTAGTGAAATTATTTTTAATATATTTTTATTTATTTCATTAAATATTTCACAACTATATGTTAAAAAGTTAACATTAATTTTTTTAAAATTTTAAGTTCCAAATTCTCTCCCTTCTTCCTACCCCTCCTCCACCCTCTTGAGAAGGCAAGCAATATACTATTGATTAGATATGTAAAGTAATGCAAAACATATCCCCATATTAGCCATGTTACAAGAGAAAAAACATGCATACACAAACAAGAAAAATGAAGACAGTTTTAAAAGTATGCTTTAATCTGTACTTAGAGTTAATCAGTTCTCTGGAGGTGATTTGCATTTTTCATCATGGGTCCTTTGGAATTATCTCTCATGGTTAACCATCCTTACAATATTGCTGTTACTGTGTACAGTGTTTTTCTGGTTATTCTCAATTCACTTTGCATCAATTCATAAAAGTCTTCTCCGGTTTTTCTGAAAATGTTCTGCTCATAATTTCTTATAGCACAATAATATTCCATTATATTCATATACCACAATTTGTTCAGCCTTCCTCAGTTGATGGGCATTTCCTCCATTTCCAGTAGCCACAACAAAAAGAGCTGCTACAAATATTTGGGTACAAATAGATGATTTTTCTTTGCTGTCTTTGGGATACAGACCTAGTAGTGCTGAATCAAAGACTATGTATGGTTTTGTAGATATAGTTCCAAATTCCTCTCCAGAATGGTTGGATCAATTCACAGTTCCAACAACAGTGCATTAGTGTCCCACCTTTTCCACATCCTCTCAATCATTTGTCATTTTGCTTTTCTGTCATGTTAACCAATATGATTAGATATGAGGTAGTGTGTCAGCATTATTTTAATTTGCATTTCTCTAATCAGTAGTGATTTAAAGCATTTTTTCATGGGACTGTTAGTGTTGATTTTTTCTGAAAACTATTTTGGCAAAATTTAAAAACATTACTAAAGGATGATTAAACTCTTAGAAATAATGATAACTAAGAATAGGGGATCATCAAGGTAAGATATGGAAAATTAATCTCATTCTCTTTTTAGGCAAGGTTACTAAATTAATAGACCAGTGTGATAGACAGAGCATATCAGGATTTCAACAAGGCATTTGACAAAGTGTCATGATATGGATGTGAGGGAAAAATGTAGAAAAGATTATAGGAGAAGTTCAGAATTGGACCCATAGTAATAATTGATGGATTGTTGTCAGCCTTAGAAAGTGGTCCCCAGTGTAGTACCCTAAGGTTCTGTTCTTGGTCCTTTCTGTTTAAAATTTTTATCAGTGATTTATATGAAAAAAATACCTAGACAACACACTTGGCAAATTTGTGAATGATAAGAAATTGGAAAGGATTTTGAAATACAGAACTGAGCTACAAAAAGAATTCAACAAGTTAGAAGAATAGGCTTTATAGTAAAATAAAATTTAACAGGGATAAAAGTCTAGTACCTAGATTAAAAATAATCAACTAAATGAGTATAAGATGGGAGAGGCCTTTTTTCACACCAAGGTACCAATTCATGCAAAAAGTTACGAGTTTTAGTGAGCTGCCAGGTCAGTGAATCAACAGGATAGCATGTGAGCCCCCAAAATGCTAAAAAAAAAAAAACAACCCCAATTACAATGGAGGTTATGGGCCTACCATAGTCTGCCTTGATCAGACCAGGAGTGTTGTGTTCAGTTCTGAACACTATTTTTAGGAAGAACATCAGTAACCTGGAGTCTGTCCTGAGGAGGATGGTCAGTAGGTAAGAGTATTACAGACTATGCTGTGTGACACTTGAAGAAAGAAGTAAGAAGTTTAGCTTCGAGAAGAGGTTGTGTTTGAACATTTAAAATTTAGAAATAGACAAATAGAATATGGTTAGTTGTCTTTGAGTATTTTGAGGTATGCTGGTCCATTCAGCCCCTTCCTGGGGGGGGGGGCCTTGTGAAACTTTGGAACTGAACAAGACCTAAAGTGCTGATTAAGTCCTCTCCTGCTTGGAGAGCTCTACAATCCTAAAATCATAGACATAGAACTGAAACAAGATGTATTCATCATCTAGGTTTGTTTATGTAGTTCTTCATTTATTTATTTTTAAGTTTTCCACATTCACTTTTATAAGAGTTTGAATTCTAAATTTAGTTCTTTAATAAACATTATCTCTTCTACTATTCCCCACACCCAGTTGAACAATAAAAGAAAAAGAAAATCCTCACAACAAATACATAAGTCCAGTAAAATAAATTTCCAAATTGGCCATATCCAAAAACATCTGTCTCCTATATTTTAAGCCTATCATTTCCCTGAGGGTCACAAAGAGTTGAACACTACTGAACAACAAAATTATCTCCCTGAAAGGAGATGGCTAGTGTACTTTCTCCGCAGTCCTAGTCTAGAATTATAGTTTGAGGATTCTACAGGAATTGCTGCTATAAATATTTTTCTGTATATGGAGTCTTTCTATATTTCTTTGATGTCTTTGAGGAAAAAGTCTATAATGATATTGCTGGATCAAAGAGTATGGAGTTTAGTGATTTGGGAGGCATAGATCAAATTGCTTTCCAGAATAGGTAGATCAGTTCACCAAGAGTGGATGATTGGGCTTGTTTTCACACGTCCTTTCTAACATTTTTGTCATCTTTGTCAATTTGATGGGTATGAGGTAGATCCTCAAAAGTTGCTTTGATTTGCATTTCTATAAATTTTAGTGATTTGGAGTATTTTTATATGATTGTTGATGGCTCTAATTTCTTCCTTTGAAGACTGCTTTTTATATCCTTTGACCATTTATCTCTTGGTAAATGGCTCATAAATTTTAATGAATTCCTTATATGTGTGGGAATTGAGACCTTTCCATAGTTTCTGACAAACTGCTTTCCAGTTTTCCAAGTTCTTCTTGAACAGTGAGTTCTTGCCTTATTGTCTCTAGGATCTTGGGATTTATCAGACACTAAACTGTTGTGTTTGTGCTTTTCTATTTCTTACTCAGCCAAATTTTTTTTGAATACTGCTTTTTAGTATAGTTTGATATGTGGTACTGTTATGCTTTCTTCCTTGCCACTTTTTTTCATTATTTCCCTTGAGTCTCTTAACCTTTTGTTCTTCCAGATGAATTTTGTTATCATTTTTTCAACCTCTATCCCCCTATAAAGTAGTCCTTTGGTACTATGGTATAACACTAGATAAGTAAATTAATTTTGGCAGTATTGACATTTTTATTGGCACAGTCATCCCATGAACAATGAACATTTTTCTTTTGTTTAGGTCTGTCTGTTTCTGCAAAGAATGTTTTGTGGTTGGTTTGTGTAGTTCTTAGATATATTCTAGTAGATAGATTCCCAAATATTTTCTTTTTTTTTTAAAATTTTTTTTATTTATTTTTTATTTTTTTTAAATTTTATTTTAGTTTGCATCATTCATTTCCACAAGATTTTGAGTTACATATTTTCTCCCCTTCTTTCCCCTACCCCCCACCTCAAAACAGCCATCCCAGTGTGTCCCCCCTCCCCCAGTCTATTCTCTCCT
>CM053590.1:109134732-109152007 GCA_028646515.1 Pseudochirops corinnae
TTCTAATGCTTCAGGACAATTTTCTTTAATTATTTCTTGTATTATTGTATTAAGATTCTTTTTTTGATCATAACTTTCAGTTAGTCCAATTATTTTAATATTTTCTCTTCTTGATCTATTCTTCAAATCTGTTGTTTTTCTTATGTTTCACTTTTTCTTCTATTTTTTCATTATTCATATTTTGTTTAATCATTTTTTGATCTCTCATAATTTCTCTGACTTCACTTTGCCCAATTCTAATTTTCAAGGTGTCATTTTCTTGCTTAAGATTCTGGATCTCCTTTTCTAATTGGTTTACTTTCCTTTCATACCCTTCCTGTTTTTCTTGGATTATTCTTTTTTTTTTTTTTAATTTTAACTTTTCCTCCATCTCTGTCACTTGATTTTTAAAGTCTTTTTCAATGAATGCTATGAATTCTTTTTGGGCAGGTGACCATTTGATGTTATTCTTTGGGGGTTTCTTTAGTTCAATATCCTTCTCTGAAGATGAACCCCTGTCATCTCTATTCCCCTAATAGCTTTACATGGTTGAATTCTTTCTCCTTTGTCTGTGCATTTTTTGTGGTAATAGTCTGATTATTGTAATCACCTCTATCCCTAAGGTGTGGGAAATGGTGCCTCTTGCCCCAGATCTTCATTTCTCCCTGTAGCCTAGAATCAAAGCCAAACCTCCAACCTCCTCTAAGTGCCCACAGTCAGGGTCTTTCTGCCCTACTTCTTCTGCACTCACTGGGTGTGTGCTAGTTCCTTCTCATCCCTGCTGCTCTTTGCAGCACAGTTAGGCCTGGTGTTCCTTGTCAGCAAAGGTTCCTTCTATCTTCCCAGGCTCAGATACCCAACTCCCCCCACTGTCCTGGGGTAAAAGTTCTGGTGGCTGGGCTGGGCTGCTCCTTGTTAAAGTGGAACCTATCTTGGAAGTGTTTACTCTTCACAGGGACCAAACCTTGTCCTGGGATTTTTCTTCCAATCTTCTCAAATTGTCCCAGGAGGACCCCAGTTATGCCCCTATTCTTATTTATCTCTACCCACACTTTGTTTGCCCTAAGGTGCTATTTTAACCTTCTTGTGGGGGAACATCTTGAGAGCTTGCAATTTTCTAACCTACTCTACCATCTTCCCAGAATCCTCTCTAAGTTACGTAATTTACCTGTAGGTTCCCTGATAAAACAATGCAAGCTATGATAATGTGGGAACCTAAATGAAAACCTTTGAGACTACCCTTACTATGGCAAATAATTAGTAGAAACAAACAAAAAACATATAACAAAAAAACAAACAAACCAGTACCACATTCCTGGAGGAATTGATACAATAAAAACTACTATCAGAAACCTTGTTAGGAGCATAGTGTATCTCATTACCAATAAATGTAAGCTCTTTGTGGTCAGGGACTGTTTTTTCTGCCTTCTTATACTCAGTGCTAGCATTGGAGAGTACCAAATACACAAAAAATACAGTCAATTAAATTTTAACAAAAAGGAAATGACTCTTGATGATATATGTCATTCTTCAACCACCTATCTGTGTATAGTCAGACCACTATTAGAAGAAAGATCAAAATGATTGCAAAGCCAGAAGAAGAGAAACTAAAAATTTGGAGAAGAAAAACACAATTAAAACATCAACCCTCTGATGAAAGGAAAATGAAGCATAGAACAATTATTGTTACTTATAACAATCTTGCACAGAAATCTAGCCGCTGAAAAATCTATAGCCATAATGACACAAAAGAAACCTAAAAACAGTATTGCCACGTAGTTGATCTCCTTTTTAAGCACAACAAGGAGAACACCAGTTTGGAATAGAAACTAATTTAAAATTTTGTGGAGGGGGATGGTAGAAGATTATAAGCAGTGTTGCCTAAAAATACCAAGATGCAAAGGAACTGAAAAGCAGTTTAAAAAAGCTAAATGAGACTTGTAGGTCATGTGAAAAAACAAAATGGAGGACTAGATATTTTATCTCATCCTCACAATCTTTCAACCCTCTTCAAAATTAAAATTATTTGCAAGAGGAAAATAATTACAGCTGCATCTAAACACTAATAATCCTAATGATAACCTAATGGATTTTTTTCACTAAATTTTTTCTAAGGTCCATGTCTCCCTCCCACATTAAGAAAGGAAGAAAAACAAAATCTCTGTTACATATATGTATATTCAAGTAAAACAAATTTCCACATTGGCCATACTGCCAATGTATATCTCAATCTACACTCAGAATGCCTCACCTCTATCAGGCGGTGGGTGGTATGCTACATCATGATCCCTCTGGAATTGTAGTTGGTCATTGTATTGATCAGAGTTCCTGAGTCTGTCAAAAGGGGAGAAGCCAAGGTGGCAGAGTAAAAGCAAGGACTCACATGAGCTCTCCAAAATTCCACTCCAAACAACTTTAAAATAATACTTCAAAATGAATTCTGGAGCGGCAGAACCAACAAAATTACAGGGTGAAAAAATTTTCCAGCCCAAGACAACTCAGAAGGTCAACAGGAAAGGTTTGTCTCACAGGAAAAAGTGGAGTGCAGTCTAGCACAAGTTGAGCCTCAGTAATCCAGCAGCAGGAGAGGGCAGGTAAACCAGCAGCAGGCCTGAGGGGTAACTTACTACGTGAATGACTTCTGGAGATCACAGCCCACAAATTGTAAGGGGGTTGGACAACTGGTCAGAAGGAGATTATAAGAACCCTTGCTAGCACTGGGTGCAGGATTCTATTTCATAGCTCATACAGGGATCTGGAACTCAGGCCCAGGTCATAGTTCCAGGGCAAGGAGGAATATTAGCACACTAGAGCATGGAGCCATAGGGAGGGGGATCCTCATCTCCATTCCAGGGTGGAAAAGAGTGCTTGAAGACTGTACCACAAACCAGGAGAGCAGAAACTGCACCTCTCCTTAGATCATACCATCTTGGAAGAAAGCAAAATTTAAAGACCCCCAGAACTACCTCTGAAAACAGTAGCACCCAAAAAAAAAATCCAAACCCCAAAACCCTGAAGCTTAGGACATTGATCTCTCCACCCCAGAATCAGAGCCAACCTTAACATCAAGTTGGAGGTTGGAGGCAGAGTCAAGATGGTTAGGTAGTGCAGTGAATAGAGCACTGGCCCTGGAGTCAGGAGGACCTAAGTTCAAATCCAACCTCAAACACTTGCTGTGTGACCTTGGGCAAGTCACTTAACCCCAAGTGCCCTGTTTTCCCTCCTCAAAAAAAAAAAAGAAAAAATTTTTAAAAAGAGTCCAGACAGCATCTGTCAAGGAATTATCAAAGAAAATTGCACTGATATTCTAAAACCAGAAGGTAAAATAGAAATTTAAAGAATCCACTGATAGGGGCAGCTAGGTGGCACAGTGAATAGAATGCTGGCCCTGGAGTCAGGAGGACCTCAGTTCAAATCCATCCTCAGACACTTAACACTTACTAGCCCTGTGACCTTGGGCAAGTCACTTAACCCCAATTGCCCTCCAAAAAAAGCAAAAAAAAAAAATGAAAAAAGAATTTAAAAAAAGAATCCACTGATCACTTCCTGAAAGAGATCTCAAAACTCCTAGCAATATTATAGCCAAATTCCAGAACTCTCAGGTCAAGGAGAAAACAGAACAAGGAACCAAAAAGAAACAATTCAAACATTAAGGAGTCATAGTCAGGATAACATTGGAGTTAGCAGCTTCTACATTAAAAGACTGAAGGGCTTAGAATATGATATTCCAGAGGGCAAAGTTGCTAGGATTATAACCAAGAATTGTATTTCCAGCAAAACTGTGTGTATTCAGGAGAAAGTATGGACATTTAATGAAATAGAAGACTTTCAAGCATTCCTGATGAGAAGACTAGAGATAAATAGAAAATTTAGCTTTCAAATAAAAGACTCAAAAGAAGCATAAAAAAGTAAACAGGAATGAGAAATCATAAGGGATTCAACAAGGTTAAACTGTTTACAATCCTATGTAAGAAGATGATACTCATTACTCCTATAAACTTTATCATTATTAGGGCAGTTAGAAGGAATATAGATAGACAGAGGGCATGGGTGTGAGTTGACTATGGTGGGATGATATCCAAAAAAAATTAGGGAGTAAGACAGAAGGACTCATGGTGGAAGGGAGAAGGAAGAGGTAGAATGAGGTAAATTATCTCACATAAAAGATGTGCAAAAGGTCTTTTACAGTGAAGGGGAAGATGAGTGGGCAACCCTTGAACCTTACACACAGAGTAAAGGGAGGGGGTTGGAGTAGAATCTACTATACTTCAGCTGAAGTAAAAAAAAAGTAAAGGTAGCAATCTCAAAGCAGAAGGAAAAATATACCTAATTAAAAGAGATGATAAGCAAGGAAACAACATCTTGCTAAAAGGTACTATAAACAATGAAGTGATATCAATACTAAACATATATGCACCAAATAGTGTAGCATCCAAATTCTTTTTGTTGTTTTTTTGTTTTTTTAAATTTTTAAAATTTATTTATTTTCTTGTTTACATCATTCATTTCCAGAAGATTTTTGAGTTACAAATTTTCTCCCCGTCTTTCTCCTACCCAACACCTCAAAAAAGCCATCCCACTGTATAACCCTTTCCCCAGTCTGCTCTCTCATGTCCTCCCCCTCACCCCTTTGACTTTCCGGTAGGGCAGGATGGATCTCCCTACCACAGTGCCTGTGTATCTTAGTTCCCAGTTGCATCCAGATTCTTAAAGGGGAAGTTAAATGAGTTACAGGAGGCAATAGACAATAAAACCAGACTAGTAGGGGACCTCAACTTTCCCCCCTTTCAGAACTAGATAAATCTAACCTAAGGTTAATTAAGGAAAAGAAATTAAGGAGATTAATAGAATTTTAGAAAAGTTAGATATGATAGACCTTTGGAAAAAATTAAATGAGAATAGAAAGGAATATATCTTTTTTTCATATGTACATGGCACTTACACAAAAACTGACCATGTATTAGGGCACAAAAACCTCACAAGCATAGAAAAGAAGATATTAAATGCATCCTCTTTGTATCATAATACAATAAATTTACATTCAATAAGGGACCAGAAACAGAAATTCCACTTAAAACAACTGTAGACAATATAAAATACTTGGGAGTCTACCCACCAAGACAAACCCAGGAACTATATGAACACAATTACAAAACAGTTTTCAAATGAATAAAGTCAAATCTGAATGATTAGAAAAATATTAATGGCTCATGAGTAGCCTGAGCCAATATGACAAAAATGACAATTTTTCCTAAATTAATTTACTTATACAGTGCCATACCAATACCAAGAAATTATTTTATAGAACTACATAAAATAACAAAAATTCATCTAGAAGAACAAAAAGTCAAAAATATCAAGAGAATTGATGAAAAAAACATATGAAGGAAGGCAGTCTAGCTGTGCCTGAGGTCAAACTGTATTACAAAGTGGTAATCATCAAAACAATCTGGTATTGGCTAAGAGATAGAGATATGGATCAGTGGAATAGATTGGGTGCACAATAGACAGTAGGTAATGACTGTAGTACTCTAATATTTAATAACTATCAAAAATCCCAGCTTTTGGAACGAGAACTCACTATTTGATAAAAACTGCTGGGAAAACTGTAAAGCAGTTTGGCAGAAACTAGGTATAGAACAACATCTTATACCATATACCAAGAAAAGATCAAAATGGGTACATGATTTAGACATAAATGATGATATATAAGCAAATTAGGAGAGCATGGAGTAGTTTACCTATCAGATCTATCAGATCTATGGATAAGGGAAGAATTTATGATCAAATAAGAGAAAGAGACTCTTAAGGGATGTAAAAATGGATAATTTTGATTTTGTTATTATGCAGTCATATTTGACTCCTCATGACCCTATGGATCATAACATACCAGACCCTTCTATCCTCCACTATCTCCTGAAGTCTGTCCAAGCTCATGTCATTGTTTCCATGATACTATCTATTCATCTCATTCTCTGCTGTCTTCTTTTCCTTTTTCCTTCAGTCTTTCCCAACACCGAGGTTTTTTCCAATGAGTCCTATCTCCTCATTATGTAGCCAAAGTTTTTAAGCTTCAGCCTCAGTATTTGACCTTCCAATAAATAGCTTGAATTTCTTTAACTGTTGACTGATTTTATCTCCTTGCTATTCAATTTTCAAAAGTCTTCTCCAGCACCACCATTCAAATGCATCAATTCTGTAGCACTTAGCTTTCAGTTCAACTCTCACTGTCTGGAAAAGTCATGACTTTGACTATGTGGACCTTTGTCAGCAAGGTGATGTCTCTGCTTTTTAGTATACTGTCCAGATTTACCATAACTTTCCTTCCAAGGAATAAGCATCTTTTAATGTCATGGCTGCAGTTACTCTCTGCAGTGATCTTTGGTTTTGTATTTTGTTTTTTGGAGGGGGGAAGGGAGGGCAATTGGGGTTAAGTGACTTGCCCAAGGTCACACAGCTAGTAAGTGTCAAGTATCTGAGGTCGGATTTGAACTCAGGTCCTCCTGACTCCAGGGCCAGTGCTCTATTCACTGCACCACCTAGCTGCCCCCCTAAATGGTACTTCTAAAGAATATAAATATTTCCAAGAACCAAATGGAACTTTTACAAAAGTATTTGTAATCTGTTTCACTGATGATAATCTATTTCTAACAATTCCAATTTTTTTTTTATTATTACAGCTAGATCCCTGTCAAAAGATACTAAGGCTAATCATTCATTCAACAAACATTTATTTAGCACTTACTATTTACAAGTCTTTGTTCACAGTTCTATGGAAAATACAGAGACGAATAGGGCAGTTCCTTCCCACAGAGAGTTTATAATCTAGTAGGAGGGTTAAAAGCAAGCACAGTGATCACTATAACAAAAAATAAGATACGTTTGTTTACTCCATAAATGAGGTATAAAACATTATAGACAGCATGAATCTCCAGAGTAGGTTCATGTTCTATTGCACGGAAACTAAGCTTCTTTAATTCTAGGTACTCCCTCCACAGATGGTCAGAGGACATTTATTTTTGCCGTTATCATGCAGACCAGGGCTGAAGACAGGTCGGAGAGGATCAGAGGAAGAATTGTAGAAAGGGAAAGTATAGATGTGGGATTTGACAGTCACATTGTAAAAGGAAATGTCTCCAGCTTCATAGTCTAGGAAAATTCCCACACATCTGGGGGACTCCCCTAAAGAAAGAGGGGTTGGTGGAATGGTAGAGGCAAGGTACTCATTCTTTTTGGTCATCATTACCAACCAATATCCATTTCCTGGTGAAAAGGCCGTGCTCCCCTTCCTGTTCACAGAATTTTTGCAAACCCCCAACATCCACATAGTTTTGTCTCCCACGTATACCTGCCAATACCATTTTCCTGAGACAAAACTTGGAGATCCCAGAACGATGACAGAATCTTCAAATCTTTGTGGGACATTAGGTAACTTCTGACATTTCTTCCCAAGTCTCACACTTTTCATATCATCAGATATGATAAGTTTGGGGTGAGCTGTTTCTGGGTCCAGAGTTACATTAGCTACAATGAAAATTCAAATAACCAATGAGAAGTTGATGGTATCTCCACTCTCTACCCAGTAAGTTTTAGGGAAAGGTAAAACTAGGAAAGGCAAAGTTAGCAGCTCCCCAGGATACAATAATTTATAAGGGAATATGTGGAACAATTTTATATAAATATATAATATATGTGATAGAACCATACATGTTTGTGTATGTATATAAACATATATGTATGTATGTATATTAGAACATTCTTTTCTCCATGGTCTGCAGGTATTTATTTTGTGCTGTTACATATGTTGTAGTGTAGGCTCAGAGAATTTAGTGGACAGATTACTGTGTGTTAATACAGGGACAATATGTGAAATTTTCAAACTTTGCCTAAGATATAAATGTGTGTGTGTATATGTGTATGTGTATGTATGTGTATATATACCTTTTCCAGCCTCTGGAACTGGTATCTGTTCTTTTGAGACCTCGGAGTAAAGAACAGGAGCACCCTGAGTTAGATTTTCTGCTGCTTTGAAGATCTCTGATCTTAGCCACTTACCTGTATGTAATTGGACTTCCCTTAGCTGTAAAACTGAACAGAAAAAAAAAAGATGAGAAAGAATCTGAGTGTATAAGCTAAGATCTAACTCTCTGTTCTGACCTCTACAATGAAATATGGAACTTGATGAATTTTAGGAACTTCCCCAGGATAGTGAGATCTTCGGAATTTGATAAATTCCTACAATTGGCATGTTATTTTCTCTTCCCCAGATTTAGCCTGACTCTTGATCTGGGCCTAGGGTGGGAACAAGCTAAGGGAGGGAAAGCTTTGGAAAAGCAGAAAGAACATTATCAAGTTTTATCAAATGACAAAAGTATTAGGGGAAAACTTACAGAACCTAACCAAAGAAATTGGAAGGAAGAGATTGATGACTCAAGGTCAGGTTGATTCCTTGAAAATATGCCTGGTTTATTTAGGAAACTCCAAGTCTACCTAGTAGTAGGAACATAGCCAAAAGGGAACAAAGAGAGGCTCATACAAGTGAGCTTTTGGGGATTTCTACTAGGAAATAGTCCTTTTCCCCCTCAGTTTCTCTTTCTAAATAACTCAGAGAAATTAGCATTCTTGAAACAATATAAAACTATTCCCTCCCTCCTTGGGTAAGCAGACCCAGACACTCACTTTTGAATGTTTCCATTTCTGATTGTAGACTCTCTAGGAGAAAAAGGAAATGAGATGAGTTCTTATGACCCCTTGCAAGGGAGATTTCAGGTAGAAATTAACAGTATTATTAAAAGACAAAAAGAAAAAGGGGACCAAGAAGAAGACACTGAATTCTGCTGTCTGATCCAGGGATGAGATGGCTATGCTGTTTCCAATTTCTCTAAATACCAAACAATTTTATATACAAACCTATGAACCGCCTCATGCTCTTCGGCATACACTCTGATTTCCAGAAGAGAATGTGAATTATCTCTTTCAACTCAGGAGACACAGCCCACTCCTTAGATATAGTCACCCATTCTGCCCTACAGATATAACAGACAGGAAAAATTGGTGAATGTCATGGTAAACGTGGTGGTTAGGAGAAAGCTCTCATCTCAATTCTTGAATTCCTACGCAAATGGAGGCCAAGGAAACTTCCAATTGACTTCTATGTAGGGAAGCAGACCAGTGCTACTTCTCAACCCACCTAGCACATTAAGCAAATGACACATTCCCTTTTGGCCTCATTCTAATCTATTAGAGGACTCTCTTCTTTCTAGATGGAATTCTCAGAGAAAGTCCCTGTTCTTTATGAAAATCTTTATGAAAATCCTACCCTTCCTGATCAGCCCCCAAGTCCTTGAATCCTCCACAAATTCTGATCTTATAATCAAAAATTATCACAGCAGCAGTTTGGAAGGGACCCCAGTACCCATAGAATCCCACCCCCTACCAAATCCCTTTGATAATATGTCCAATAAGTGGTCATTCTCCTTTTGCTGGAAGATCTCCTGTAAGAGAAATGCACTGCCTCCAGTTGTAGTCCACTCCAAACTTGGACAGCTCTCCTTGTTGAAAAGCTTTTCCTTATCTTAAACTTTAATGTGCTTCTTTGTAACTTTTACCCATTGCTCCAACTTCTGCATTCTGGGGCCAAATAGATCAAAGCCAATCCATATACCACATGATGACCCTACAAATGCCTTAAAATAGCTACCATTTTATGGTAGCTCCCCCTCCGATCATCTCTCCAAGTTAAACATGCCAAGTTCCTTCAGTGGAATCTCATGTGGTATGAACTTAATAGTCTTGATTATCATGGCTGAATTACTGTGGACCCTCTCCAGCTTATCAATGACTTTTCCCTGTCTTGTCAGCCCCAAGTTCCTAGAGATTGTTCCCTCAAAGCATCCTATCAATCTTCTGAGGCCCAATTCAAAAATCACCCACTCAAAAATCATCAAAAATTAGTCATCTTTCCTGGTCTAACAATACTTGCTACTTTTCCTGTGTACTTATTAGATTTTAATTTGTATATTCATTTTGTTGTTTAATTTTATATTTGTATATTTAATTTATATATGTTTTAACTTGTAACCTGTAAACATGGTTAATCTCCGCTATTAGATGATAAGTTCCCTGAGGGCAGCAATTATGTATTATTTATCCTTCTCTTTTCTCTAACTCCTAACATCATATTAACACATAGTCAACATTTCATGAATGTTTGTGGAATGAACAACTGATGCACCAGGATTAGGGCAGGGCAGTTGTTGTATACACTGGTCTGGCTTTCTGCCTCCATGTATTAGGAAGGACATGGCTAGTTGAAGGGTGTCTGTCCTTAAGAACTACCCTGAGACCAAGAAAGTGATTAGAAAGGGTACTGCTTCTGAGAATTGCAGAGGGAAACCTTTAATAGATAGATGGCATAGTCTTCTTTACTGAGCCAGAGTCATCTCACTTCCTCTGGGAGGAACTATTCAGATCGAACTGGAGATTCAAGGAAATACCTACCCATTGGAAAGAAGGAAATGCAAGACATCCCCAAAGCAACTGGGATCCAGCATCGAAGGTTCTATGTTACAGAACCTGAGGAGCTGCATCGTCTGTGTATGCGTGTGTGTGTTTGTGTGTACATGTGTGTATTTTGTGAGCTGTGTGATTACCTCATCAGGGTGACTCTGATGTCCTAGGAGAGAAAAAGGGAAACAGTCTGTCATTCTTGCTCTGGAGCTACTCCTTACTCTTAGTAAAGTCTTAATTTGACATGCTCAGCTACAGGCCAGGATTACTCAGTTCCCACACCTACCACCGCTAGCCTCTACTTCAGCAATTGCTCCTACAAGTGCTGCTGGCTCTAACCTAGCACTAATGCCCTCCACCTCTCCCACTGCTTTGCTAGCAAAGTTCCAGCAGGAGATACTTGGGTTAATTTTAAACTTAATCCTCCTCTTTGACTTTAACAACCCCTGAGGGAAACCCACTCAGGTCCTGATTTCTGATAGTTCATTTCAAATATAATAGAGTGAACCCCTTGTTTATTAGGCTATAAGAGCCACGTTCAAGGTTGCTGCCATTTCAGACAGCTTATACAACATGGCGCAACTTCCCCAGGGGCAGAAAAGCATCTTGATGTGTATCATTTTGGTTCAGATACAAGCCACGCTTTCCACACTCCATTTTGTGTCAAACCTTGCATGAGTCCTGTATTCGCTATTATTTCACAGTGTCCATCTACATTTTTGTCTTTCACACAGTTTTAATTTTAGGGGAAGGAGAGGACTAGCCTATATTCAGACCAATATGTATGTGTGTTATAGTTAATGTTAAACAATAAACAAAGAAATCTGACAGCTGGAGAAAATTTGGTTCAGGGTAAACCAAAGTGCCTCCATGAATTGTTGATACTGCTTCAGTTTCACAGTTGTAACTCTACTTCAATCCATTGGGTCAAAGGGACCAAGAGCAAAGACATTTACGAGCTTTTGTTTACACTGAACATTTGACAAATTATGCCTGACATTAATCTAACCTTGGACATTAACTGGAACATGTAGAAATTAGCAAAGATGATTTGATAACCCTTGGGGAGTTTTCAAATGGTTTCTTCCCACTGCTGGGTTCCTCCTCCCTCTTCCCCCCCAAAAAAAACCCAACACAAAAGTTGGTTGGTTCCCTGAAATTTCTATTGGATTGAATACATTTTCAATGGCCTTATGAGTGTAAGTTGCTGATAAAATAGGAAGGAGGAGGTCATGTTGAATAATCAATTCTACCTGGTGTCTTATGACTTCCTTCCTTAAAGAGATCTGAATGTGTTGAGAAATGGCTGGAAAATTATCTGAACTCCCAAGGAGTCTTACAGACAACTGAAGATACCCAAGGGTTTTACCAGAACTCATCAAGTGGCAAAGGTATCCTGAGCTTTTCTCCACATACATCCTAAAGGGGCACTGGAAATTACCTAAACTTCAGGACAGGGCAGGAACACAGGGGCACAGAATGAGCCTAGGATGCTGATACCCTGGCTTGAGCATAGCATAAATTAGAATGATGAGCACACTGGGCCCCCATTCTGACAGGGCCCTTCTCTGTGCAAGCGGTCACTCATTTTCACCTGCAGGAGTTCCCATGCTGGCTGTTTCTGTTTTTCTTCCAGCTCTCCCATAAGCTCTTCAAGACGGGAGATTTCCTGGGATGCTCTGGTAATGTACTCTGCTTTGCTCCTGAAGATGGTTCTGGATACTTCTTCCAAACAAGCCAGGAAGAGCTGCTCTTGTTTTTCTAAAAACTGATGCAGCTGCATCAGTCGGGATATAATCTGCTCCTTCTGAGTTTCTGTCTTGGTCTAGGAACAACAGGATTAGTAAGGCAAGAGGTCAAATGTGTCAGGAATAGCTCGGGGACATTACCCACTTGAGGCTTTCACTGTGAGGATGACATCACTATGGATTAGTGGAAGCCCATACAGGTTAGATGTTAGGTTACATGTGTTAAGAATTCCCATTCCTCAGGATGGGCCTGAGGGCAGGTCTGTCTCTTTCCTCAGGGACTTTTTGGATATGGATGATATGAGAATTTGTTTTACTTTACTACTCATATTTGTTATAAGGATTTTGGTGGGGTTTTTTTTCCTTCTTAACTGGAAGTGGGTCTGACAGATTATTAGGGAGAGAAAATAAATGCTTGTTTTGAAAAATAAAATGAAAAACCAAAACAAAATGTATAGTGGTTACTAGAGCCGACTCATTTTCAGTGTGAGCATTTACACCTTAGAAATCAACAAACACTATAAATCAGGGCTTGATTTATTATTTTTTTGGTTGTGTAGACTTAAGAAAGTAATAGAGAAAATGTGAAAAATGCAGGTTAAACTTGTGTTATGTGTACATTTCTTTTTCAAAGAGCCATTTGTTAAACATTTATTGGAACACCTTGTATGTGCATATGCTCTACCTATGAGGGTAGGGGAAAGGGATGGGAGGGGTCTAAGTTCTTCCACTGCCTTCCCTATGTCTATAGGAAGTCTCTTGGGTAAAGCTAGGGCAGACACATGGGTGCAGCGACACTATTAATTTCCTAGCTATTAAGGAGTAGAGTTCTCATGGCTCACTCCCTTCTGAAGGATCTGTGCACTTGCTGATAATATCCAGTAATTCCTTCCACATTGAGACTTTCCCTGTTGAGGTTTTTGTTTTATTTTGTTTTTTTGCTTTTTGGAGGGGGGAGGGCAGGGCAATTAGGATTAAGTGACTTGCCCAAGGTCACATGGCTAGTAAGTGTTAAGTGTCTGAGGCTGAATTTGAACTCAGGTCTTCCTGACTCCAGGCTGGTGCTCTATTCACTGAGCCACCTAGCCGCCCCATTGAGGTTTTGCTACATTGCAGATCTCCATAAGAAATTAAATGGGAATTTTGAGGGAGTTCTGCAGAAGCCACAGTTGACACTCCAAGGCCAACAGATGACAAGAGCCTATGACCAAATACTTAAGTCCAAATTTTACAAGGAGGTACTGTAAACACTTCATAAAAGAAAAAGAAAAAAAATCAGACTTCTTTTCTGGTGCAAAAGGAGGGCCAAAAATGTTTTGAGGATTTTCCAGATTGTTGGGGCACTGCACTCCCAAACCCTGAGATGTGTAAAAGGAAAAGCAACCACTTTTTAGTAGTTCCCCCCACCCTTCTTTACCACCTATGAAAGGCATCTAAATTTCTAAACTCTATTTCCCCGGGCATCAGGAAAGTCTCAGAAGGGCTTCAAGCCCTAGTCCTGTTTTGATCCAGTAATAAACTTCCCTTCCTGTAGTTTCCCCAGTGAGGAGTGTCTGCAGAATGTTACTGTCCTTACCAGGAAGGCTGCCATTGTCTCATTTCCTTGTGATTTCTTCTCTTCAGCTAGTTCTCTTACTTTCTTAAGATGCTCCAGATGGCTCTGAAGTTGTTCCTGGTTTAAATTTTTTAAAACGTTGAGGATCAGAATAAAGGCCTTGCTCTTTAGCTTACTTAAACGAGCAGGGATGGGGACATACCTTCCATTTGTGAGGCCCTTATTAGATCAATGCCAAAGCAATCATTTCATTATAATGTATTAGTGGGGCAAAGAATAAGTCTCTTGAGCCCACAGTGGCCCAAGACCCATTAGGCCCAAGTGCCCTAAGACAAAAGATAAGCCCTGATAGGAAAGTACAGTGAGTGAGAATGATCATGAGTGACAAAGAGAAGGGCAAAAGTTTTTATAGAAAGGAACAAGATAAAGGACTAGGAGCCAAAGAAAAGGATGGCAGGTTAGAAAGAGATCTTAGAGGTTATCTGGTACAGACTCCTTATTTTTCACATAAGGAAACAGATCCAGAAAGGTTAAGTGATTTGCCCAGGGTCACATTGGCATTAACTGGCAGGGCCAAGAACAGATTCCAGCTCCTCTTGCTTCAAATATAGCTCTTTTCCCACCAGCTCATCCTGAGGGAGACAGGGGCTGGGAAGAAGAAGATTCAAGAATAATAAGGATTCAGTTTTTAAAAATATATTTTAAGAAGTAAGGAGAAGTTGTGTTAAAAAGTTGTATGAGGAGCAGCTAGGTGGTGCAGTGAATAGAGCACTGGCCCTGGAGTCAGGAGGACCTGAGTTCAAATCTGGCCTCAGACATGGAACAATTACTAGCCATGTGACCTTGGGCAAGTCACTTAACCCCAATTGCCCTGCCCTCCCTCCTCCAAAAAGCAAAAAGTTGTATGAACTGGTAAAAAAAAAAAACATGTAGTACCTTAGTAACAATCAGGAAACACTGCTCCCTTTCATTCCCCTGCCTCCATGCTGGACTGCACTGACCTCAAATTCTTTCTTTAGAAATATCCAGGCATGGGTTTTTGGATAAATTAAGGGCAATAGTCTAGAATTCATAACCAATACAGGTCACACTTCACAGAACTTCCTAATTTTTCTAGTATACAAACCAAAACACTTCACTTCCCCACTCAAAAACTTTCAGTGTGTCTCAATTGCTTACCAAATGAAACTACAAACTTGTAGCTTGGTATTAAATGCCCTCTGGAATCCGAATCAAGGCTACTGTTTCAGTATTGTCTAATACCACTCCCTTTTATCCCTCTGTGTTTCTACCAAAGCTAACTAGATGTTTTCCAATCTTGTTGGGTCCATTCCCACCTCTTTGCCTTTGTGCGCTATCCCATATGCCTGGAATTGTTCTCCACCCCCACTTCATCTCTACCAATTAAAATTTTTTGCTTCCTTCAAAGTCCATCTTTAGTGCCAAGCTCCTGAATAAAGTCTTTCCTGATCTCCCAAAGTAGATGCAATCTCTTCCCTCCTCCAATTTCTTATAGCATTTGATAGGGATTTCGCCCATCCACTTAACATATTCTAATTTTTTATTGTGGTTATTTACATATTTGTATTAATTTCTATTAAACCGTGTAAGGACTGTGTCATATCATTTGGGCATTGTGCATGGTAGGCATTTAATACATGTTGGATTGAAGGATTTGTTGAATTGACTATTCCCATGCTGCTTTACTAAGTACAGAGTACTTTCTTCTAACATCATTATAAGTTAGGGAGCCCTAGTATTATTATGGGCTTTTGACAGATGAGAAAATTGAGGCTCAGAGAGATCAGGTGAATTGTCCAAAATCACATAGCTAGTAAGTGGCAAAGCCACTTACAGGATTCAAACCTAGGTCTTCTGACCTAGTTTTTTTCTACCATACCATGCCACTTCTATAATCCTGCCCTTGGCACAATCATACTGTTTCCTCTAGATCAGTTGTTCTCAACCTGTGGGTTGCGACCCCTTTGGGGGTTGAACGACCCTTTCACATGGGTCACGGGGGTCGCCTAAGACCATCAGAAAACACATATTTCCCATGGTCTTAGGAACCGAGACACTGCTCCTCTATTTGTCTCCAGGAGGGTCCGCCCACATGCAAATATGCCCACATATGAGTATTAAAGGGTTGTGGCATTAGGAAGGTTGAGAATCACTACTCTAGATGAAATCCTTGAGATTTTCAAGATTTTCACAGATCCCAGAGGGAATTCCTCAAAGGTCCCGTATATCCAGGGCAGATCTACCCTAAATGGGAAGAGGGCATTTTCTCAATTATCTGTGGGAAGGGGTAGTCTTAGGCAGCCACCTACAAGGTATGATTTAAGGGGCAGCTAGAAAGCTCTAACAGCAAACATTCTGCCCCTCCAACCTATTCTGATACCCAATTAGTGTCACTGGTTGTTGTCAGTCATTAGGACCTGAGTATAGATTAGTTCATCTCATATTCCCCACAGCTTATTCATCATATATAAATTTCTATGTCTGTCTTTTAAGACCTTCTATAATTTATAATTGAGTCCCAGTCTGTTCTAATTTTAGCTGCTTTGGTTTTATTTGTGTAAAAATCTTTTAATTTTATGTAATTAAAATGTCCATTTTATTTTTTGTGATCCCCTTTATTTCTTATTTGGTCATGAATTCTTCTTGTATTCATAGATCTCATGGGTTATTTGCTTTTTGCTTCTCTACTTTATGATTTCTCCCTTCATGTCTAAGTCATGTATTCATTTGGAATTTATGCTGGCATCCGAAGTGAGATGTTGGTCTATACCTAGTTTCTGCCAAACTGCTTTCCAGTTTTCCCAATGGTTTTGGTGAATAGTGGGCTCCTGCCTCAATAGCTAGGATCTTTGAGTTTATCAAACTTAAGGCTATTTCCTTTTATATATTATGCTCCTCATCTTTTCTAATGATTGAGCTCTCTTTTTCTTAACCAGTATAAATGGATTTGATGGGTGCTGATTTGTAGAATACAGTTTAACATCTGGTACTGTTAGGCCACCTTCTTCTTTCCCATTTTTTTCATTATCTTCCTTTAGATTTTTGACTTTTTGTTTCTCCAGCTAAGTTTCATTATTATTTTTTTCTATCAGTATAAAGTAATCCTTTGGTAGTTTGATTGGTATGGCATTGAATAAGTAAATTAATTAAGTCAGTATTGTCATTTTTCTTATATTGGCTCAGCCTATCCATGAGCAATCCATATTTCTCCAATTACTTAGATCCATCTTAATTTGTGTAAAGCATATTATGTAGCTGTATTCATATAGTTGCCATAAGTTTGCCCAACCTGATTGCCCACTGCTTCTCAACATACCCTGTTTCAGTCAGAGGTCTCCTCACTGTCCTCGGCATAGGTCATTCTCATTCCCATCTCTATGTCCTTGCTTGCTCTACTGTATCACAACAATGTCTACTAATGTAAATCCTAGCTCTATTTACCACCTCGAGTAAATCTACACAC
>CM053590.1:109152507-109167819 GCA_028646515.1 Pseudochirops corinnae
ACCTATGTACACATCATTAGCCTAATGAATCTGTGATTGACAGTTTTGTCTCTTTAAATGCTGTATCCCTATCACCTGCCTTGGGCTAGATTCCCCTTTTCCTGGCCACTGACTAGCAAAATAAACTTTAATCTGCCAAGAGACAGCTGAGCCTGTAATTCTTTTCAGACGTGCACCTAGGAAGGATTTCTCATTAGAAATCCCCCCAAAACCTATCCCATAACAGTACCTGCACAGAAATCCTGGAAGAGGGCCTTGCTGATGTTTTCAGGGGTTCTGGGACTGTTTTACAGGCAGAGAGTGACTTGATGAGGACACTGGCTATGGCTTTGTTGAGCCTTGTCTCCCCAGGAACTGAGATTGCTGAGGGCTTGCCTTGAATGAAGATGAAAGAAGGACCTTTTCTTGGGTATTCAATGCTGAGTTTAACCTTGTAACTTAAGGGTGGATGGCCTTTCGCATCCTCCTGCCCCTTTTGAGATTCAGGGGTGGGAAGTCTGAGTTTTTTTGTACTCTGTGATTGACCAAATGAATGTACTTTGTTTATGGTTGGAGACTAATCTCCATTTGAGAAGAGACTTTTGACTGACTAAATGGTAGAGTAGTACCTGGATTGAATTGAGAACTTACTTGCTAAAGGAACAAGTTACACTATATTTTGACTTTTTCTGTTCTGTGAATGTTTGCTGAATAAATGGGGTTTACTATGCTGGTAATCCAAACCTTGGAAGTTGCCTTTGCTTGGCATTACACCTCTCTATCCCTTTTTTTGGTTATGAACTCTTCTACTATTCATAGGTGTGAAAAGAAATTTCTTCTTTGTTCCTTTACTTTGTTTATGAGACATTTTATGTCTAAATCAATTATCTATTTGGAGCTGACCATGGTATATGGTATAAAGTCTTGGCGTAAACCCAATTTCTACCAGGCCATTTTCTAGTTTTTCCAGCTATTTTTGTGCAATAGTTAGTCTTTACTCTAATAGTTAAGGTCTTTGGGTTTATCTAACACTAGACTTCTAGATCCATTTGCTCATATGTGTTGTATACCTAATCTATTCCAGTGATCTACCTCTCTATTTTTAAATTAGCACCAAATAATTTTGAAGATTCTGCTTTGTAGTGTATTTTGAGGTCTGATACTGCTAGGCCCCTTTCATTCTAACTTTTTTCATTATTTCCATTGAGACTCTTGACCTTTTGTTCCTCCAGAGGAGTTTCAGTATTATTTTTGTCTAGCTCTATAAATTAATCATCTGGTGGTTTGTTTGATATGCCACTGAATAAATAAATTAATTTTGTTAGTGTTGTCATTTTATTATATTGGCTCAACTGATGCATAAGCAATTAATATTTCTCCAATTATTTAAGACTAATTTTTTCTGTAAAAAGGGCATTTTTTAGTCACAGTCATATAGTTTCTCTGTAGATGTCTTTTTCAAGCTTAGCTAGAAGAGGAGGACAGGCATGAA
The DNA here is from genome assembly GCA_028646515.1 of Pseudochirops corinnae. Taxonomy (NCBI): domain Eukaryota; kingdom Metazoa; phylum Chordata; class Mammalia; order Diprotodontia; family Pseudocheiridae; genus Pseudochirops; species Pseudochirops corinnae. The sequence continues at coordinate 109,153,979 of CM053590.1, forward strand.
ATGATATCTATAGGGCATTGTTAGATCAAATGAGAGTTTTTTTTTAAAGGATAGCAGAGACATTGATATCTTTGTAGGCAGCTTAGAAGGAGCCATTAGATAGGGAGAAAATGAAAATTAGAGAATGGGGATGATAATGGGGATAAGGTGCTGGAGAAGATGAAAAGGAATACAATAAAGGATGCATTTTGGAAAGGTTTGTCTTGAAAGGAAAAAGGGCCACCTCTTTGTGTGAGACAAAGGTCAATGAGGAGATAGTTGGGGGAAATGCCTGAGTGATGGGAGAAGAGAAGAAGGAACTCTGGGAAAATGGCTTTATTTTTTTCCCCAGTGAAATGTGAATGAAGTCTGCAACTGAGAGAGTAGGGATAGATGAAGATTTGCAAGTAAATAATGAAAAAGTAGGGGAAGAGAAGGTGCTTAGTAGCACCAGATCTCAAAATTTACTACAAAGCAGTAATTATCAAACTGCTTTGTACTTGCTAAAAAATATATAAAATGTCACACATTAGGTACACAACATACAGAAGTCAGTGAATAGTGTTCATTAAAGGCAAAGACTGTTTTTTGTGGAATTGAGACTCACTATTTGACAAAAATTGCTGGAAAACTGAAAAGCAGTATGGCAGAAATTAGATTTAGACTAGCATCTGACACCACATGCCACAATAAGTCAAAAATGGAATCATGACCTAGATATAAAAGGTCACATCCTAAAGAAGTTAAAGGGAAAAAAGAAGAAAGTGTCTTTTGGATCTATGGCTAAATGAAGAGTCAGTAACCGAACATGGGACTGAGAAGATTATAGAAGATAAAATGGACAATTTTGATTACATAAGATTAAAAAGATTTTGCACAGACAAATGGAGGTAAAAATTACAAGGGAAAAATTAACTAGGGAAAATCTTTGCAGCAAGTTTCTCAGATACAAATCTAATGTACAGAATATGTAAGAAATTGATCAAATATAAAAGAAGAGCCATTCCCCAATTGATAAATGATCAAAGAATATGAACAGGTAATTCTCAAGTGAAGAAATACAAGCAATCAACACCAATATGAAAAAATTCTCTTGACCAAAAAATACAGCAAGTCAACATCCTACTGTTTTTACAGTTTATTGATGACAAAAATAAAAACCAAAAAACAAAATTGACTCATAGAGCAGAACATAGACTTCAAGGTTTTCCTCCACAAAGGCATTCCTCATGTTATATTAAGATCATATAAGATTCCTTGGTAAGTGCAACCACAGAGATAACTCTGTTCAATGATTAGTAATATGAAGTGAGGCATAAAATAGGGCACCAAATTTTTACAAAAGTTGTTTTCCATTGACATGACTGATGTACCAAGGACCAAATGAAAGTGTGATTCCCTATTGATGGCTAGGGCCTTTAGATGCTCATTTTGGATAATTCTGTCCTGATTTCATCAAATCTTACATTTACCAAATGTTACAAAGACTCCTCAATGATTACTGAAGATATTGACTTAATAACCCACATATCTTAATAATTCATACAGAAGAAACAAAATGGATTTTAAAATACCTATCCTCCATAAATGAAAGGATGAATAACAATTTATTAAGAGCTTACTTTATGCCAAGCACTATGCAAAGTACATAGAAATAGAAAAAGTTAAATAGTCTTTGCTGTCAAGGAAAGAAGCAAATTAAAACAACTTTAATGTTGAACTGGCCTTGGTCTTTCTCTTGGAAGAGACCTAACAAGTAGGCAAAACCTTAACTTTCAGTCCCACGGGCTTCAGGTCTGTCCCACAGAGAATTGAAGCCAACACTCAACTTTCTTTTTTTTTTTTAAATGAAGTCTTTTTTTTTTTTTTTGCTTTTTGGAGGGCTATTGGGGTTAAGTGACTTGCCTGAGATCCCATGGCTAGTTTTGTGTTAAGTGTCTGAGGCCGCAAAATGAAATCTTAAGTTGCCTTAAGTTCCAAGCTTTCTTTTTAAAAACTGTTTATTCTGAACCTAACAAACATCAAATAAAATGAGCATTTTTACATACATAATATAACATAAAATTATGTACATGAAATTGAGGATCTCTAGCATATATAGCTTGCTTTTTGTTTAAATATATAATAAATTCAACACATAACTTTCAAAACTGTCCTCCTTTTCTGTGATTCCTTCTGGACTTTCTATTCTCTTCTGTTCAATTCAAAGAAAAAAATACTTCAATGACATCTTTTATTTTCTTTTTGCTACCTTCTCCTTCTCCCTTCTTAAGAGATTTGTTGACTTAAAAAAAACAAACCACTTGATTGAGTTGAACAAAAAAAGTTATCCAACAAGATGTTTCTCCTCATATATCAGAATCATACAAAATTTCTTGAAAGATGTAACAAGAGATCATTTTGACAGCCCTCTAATTGTTAATATTGTGAAGCATAAAACAGGGAGATATGGTTGTTTAGTTTGTTTTTTTTTTTACCACTTTCATGAAGGACATTCTGTGCTGCATCAAATAAAGGATCCCCTATAGATGGTGAGCTCCTCCAACTGTTCCTGTTTGTGGATGGCATTGTACCAATTGTATTAAATTATGGAACTGCAGAACCTCTTAAATAAAATCTATAATCATTCAAAAGAGTTTGGCCTAACTTTCCCCACAAGCAAAACCAAGTGAATCAGTAATGCTTCTTGTTCAGACCATGATATGCAATAGAATGGATAACCAGTAGAATTGGTCCATCAGTATATACGTCTTGGATCTAGACAGTGAATGGACAATAAGCAGGGCCTAGAATTGGTCAGAAGGAAGAGAGCAGGCTGGACTGCCTTTGGGAAATTGCAAAGTTCCTTTAATAATGCTTAGCATCTCCCTGAAAGAAATGTTCATTATTTTTATCGTCTGTATTCCGACAAAGAGGCAGCATGGTTTGGTGGATAGAATGTTGGACTTGGAGTCAGGAAGTCCTGGGATCACATCCTTCTGCTGCCATTTTTTTACTAGCTTATATGATCTTGGGTTTCGTATCTTCTTCTTCCTTGAAGATCCCAGACCAGCCATCCCTGATTCTCCAGACTACATGGGTACCTCCCCTTCTCCCCATTCCCTTGGTTTTTCTTGCTCCTCTTTTATGTGTTGTCTTCCCCTATTAGAATGTAAGCTCCTTCAAGACAGAGACTGTCTTGCCTTTTTTTTTAATTGCTAGCATTTCTAACAGTATCTGGCACATAGTAAGTGTTTAATAAGAAAGGTAAATAGTGAAGATAAGTTTAGAGAAGGTGCTGTTCCTGACCTCAAGAAGCTTACAGTCTGGATGTCCATCAATTGGGGAACGGCTGAATGAGTTTTGAGATGTATATATGGGGGGGGAGAGAGAGAGAGAAAGAGAGACAGAGAGAGAGAGAGAGACAGAGAGAGAGAGAGAGAGAGAGAGACAGAGAGAGAGACAGAGAGAGACAGAGAGAAAGAAATAGATATATATTATTGTGATAGAATATTCTTGTGCAGGTTGATTTTAGGAAAACATGGGAAGACTTTCATGAAATAAAGCATAGTAAAACAAGCCAGAACCAAAGGAGCAGTTGGTTGTTTACAGTAATAGCAATATTGTTCAAAGAATAACTGTGAATGACTAAGCTATTTTGAGTAATATGAACATTGAAATAAACTATGGAAAGACTTATGAAGGAAAATGCTAACCACCTCCAGAGGGGGGGAAAAAACCCCTGAAATATGGAAATATGTATTGTGTGATTCCATTCATATATCTATATCAAATGTTGGATTTCTCTAATGCAGGGTTGGGAGGGAGACAACTCCGAACTCAAAATGTAATTTTAAAAAAATAGATCTTTGTAAAGAAGCTCACAGTGTAGGCAGGTGTGTAACACCTACACCAAATTCACTCTTCTTATTCCTCTAATCTGGAAACCTCATTAGGAAAACTCTGCCACTATTGTCTACCCCCTTGGTTCAGGTTCACAAATGCTCTGGGGAAGATGCAACATCTCGCATTCACAGTATCCGTGAAACAAAAAATAATTTCGGTTCCTCTTCTTTCTCTTCCCCATTTTCTGGTAAGGTGCATTCTTTAGGCACTTTCCCCTTCGTTTCCCTTTCCATCTCGACGCCCCAGACCCCAACACTGCAATCAATTGTCTGCATCTAAGCTTTTAGGGATTTCTGGGAACTACATTTCCCATGAAGCCACGCGGCTTTGGGTACCCCGCTGTCGGTTCCCTAGAGACAGACTGCATCCCAGACTGGATGGGCTGCGGGGGGTCCAAGTTGAGGACGATGATTGGTTGTGAATTTTTTTTTTTTTAAGGAAAGGGGGGAAAAGCAAGATGGCGACAGGCGAGAAGCATCTCAACCCTTGATTGGGGCAACTCCCTCCCCCACCCAGAGCGGCAGGCCGAAGTGGGGAGAGATCCTTTGAGAGTGAACGAGGGCAGAAGGAATGGGAGGAGGGAGAAGAGGGTCCAAGTCAAAGAGGAGGAAGCTTTGGGAGGCGAACCCTTACCCCCTGGGAGAAGGCCTGAGTGCTGCCTGTTTCTTCTGCAGGGAACCTCGCAGACCCTAACCCCCCACGCCTGGGCTCTCACCCTGAGGCAGGAGGCTCCTTCTGCCTCTGTGCAGGGAGCTTGAGGTCATTCTGCCAGCAACACCTGCTCCTCTCCTTTCTCCAACCTCCTCTCCTTTGCTCTACAGGGTTAACGCCAACACCTGTGCCTGCCCTTCTTGGAAGGCCAAATTTTCCTTGCTGTCTATTGATTTTAACTGCAACCAGTTTGGCACAGCAGATTTTGTCCAGGGTGAGCTCAAACCTTTTATAGCCAGGAAAATTTTCAACAGTTTGTCACTTACTATTATCACAAAGGTGTTTGACCCCAGTTTCATAATAACATGATCATATTAAGTGTCCATCTGATCATCTTTGACTGGTGACATAGCAAATGAAAGCTTCTTCCTTTACAACAGGTACCTTAAGGACCTAATTCCATTCCTTTTGTTGTGTTATTCATAGAACAGTAAACTGAGGTCTCTGGAGTCAAGAGGGTGACATGATGAGGAAAGGAAAAGAACAATCACCTTTCAGAAGTATCGCTCAGCAGACCAGTACACATTGAAGATGATTTAGAATCGCCATATTAAAATCGGAGGGCACAAGCTGGGTCAGTGTCTACAGCCTTGGTTTTGCTTCCCGATTGAGTTAAAGATAGAATTTTCACTTGCTCATCCCACTGAACAGCATGTTCACAGTGTTTGATGGCCAACTGTATGCTGTTGTCTCAGATCTCTCTTTCCTCTGGAGGAAACTGTAGCGACATCATTTGGGTACTACCCCATGCCCTTCAGGCAGCCTTTGTAATGTGAGAACTAGCATTGGAGGTTCCTTCACCCCTGCATCTTCCCCCCCTCCCCAATTGCAGCTCCTCCTGTAGTGTCTGGTATATTATGAGTGGATAAACCTTAATAAGTATGAATAGAACCTGCATATTGACTAGTAGGGGTATAAAACTTGTCTCTTAGGTGAATTCTTTCTTTATCCCTCTCTGCTCTCTAGATTCTTGTTCTTCCTGAAGAGGGGGAGCATCAGAGATCAGGAAATAAATGGCTTCTATCCATGCTTCTGGGTCCCAGGTAATGTATTGTTCATGCTTCCTTCTGCAAGCATATCCTTTGTTTCAGAACATAGTCTGCTCCCAAGGAACACTGAAATTAATCCCTATTTTATGGTCAAAGTTATTACATTTTCTCAGAACTCCATGGTTAGCAAGAGATTGGGGCATTAGCATTAATTTAATTTCCTCGTTCTTTGTGCCTTCTCTGGGATAAATAGGAAAAACTCCAAGGTTTGAGTTAGACTCTCTATTTTCCACATATTTTCTTCTTAAGGAACTGACATCTGAATGTTTCTTGCTGATAAGGAATCAGGGCTAGGAAAGGACCTAAGGCAGTGGTTCTCAACCTATGGGTCGTGACCCTTTTGGGGGTCGAATGACCCTTTCACAGGGGTCACAGGGGTTGCCTAAGACCATTGGAACCGAGACACCGCTCCTCCATCTGTCTCCAAGCGGGTCCGCCCACATGCAGACACACCCACATACGAGTATTAAAGGGTCGAGGCATTAGGAAGGTTGAGAACCACTGACCTGAGGGGAAAACCTTTACCAGATGTCCTTCTGAGTCTGAGAGCTCTCCCCAGGCTTGCGCTAGGGACGCTGCACAAATTTTTCAGCAAACTCTCTCCCTTGAGTTTTTTTGTGGCGGAACTCAGATATATCTACAAACAATAAATCTAATATTAACTGTGAAACATATATTTTATCCTATGCCATCCAAAAATACTTCCTTTTGCTTACTAATTTTGTGGCCTTCTCTTTGATTCTTTGTTCTTATCTATAAAATGAGGGAGTTACAGTAGATGACCTTTAAGGTCCCTTCCAGTTCTGTTTTTATGAGCTTATGAGCTATGACACTAATTATAATATATTACAACATATGTACAGTAGTACTACTGAATGACTTGGACACCATTAGGCACAGGTGAGGGACTTTTATTGGTATCATTTGAGCATACTGCTTATTTACTTTGTCATGTATAAATATGTATATTACACGAGAGATCATAGAGCTAGAAGAAATCTTAGAGGTTATCTAGTCTAGATTCCTTATTTTGCAAATGATGGATGTTAGGCTTGAGTAAACTTTACGTTTTTAGCTCACGGAAAAGACTTGCAAGAGCATGATCGCTGTTTTTCAAATATTTGAAAGGCAGCATGGCTTAATGAATATCTGGGGTCAAACATACATACTGGATGTGTGACCTTTGGAACTCACTTAACCGTTAAGTGTTCTAGGCAAATCAGTGACCACATCAGTGTAAACGGGGATAGCAAAACAAAATGCTTTGTAACGCCAGTAACCAAGCTTGGGCCTAGAGAAGAGTTAAGAAAAGAGGCCTCCCTTCTTTGCAGAGGTGGGGACTAAGGGTATAGAAGACTGCATTTGCTGCCATATATGGCTGATGTCTTGGTTTTGCCAACGTGTTTTGTATCTCCTTTAAAAAAAACAGAAAACTTTGTAACAAGGGATAGTGGACTGGGTATGAGAAGGTATATTTATAAATGAAGGTGATATAAAAAAATATTAATAAAGTTTTTGAAAAGAGGAGCTGGGGGTGGCTAGGTGGCACAGTGAATCGAACACCAACCCTGGAGTCAAGAGGATCTGAGTTCAAATCCAACCTCAGACACTTAACACTAGCCTGTAACACTGGGCAAGTCACTTAACCCCAATTGCCCTCCAAAAAGCAAAGAAGGGAAGGGAAGGAAGGGGAGGGGGAGTGGCTTAAATGGATTTCCCTCACATGGTGGGAACCTTCTGTACTAAGTCAGGTAGGGGTTGGGTGGGGGGGGGTTTAATTTTGTTTCAGGCATCTTTGATGTTCGAGGATTTAGCTGTCTGTTTCTCCAGAGAGGAATGTGTGAGTCTGGACCCTTCTCAGAACCCTCTTTGCTGGGAATCTGTGCCGAAGAATTGCAAGGATCTAATCTCATTTGGTAAGGCCTTCTGTATTGAACAGTCCTGTTGCATCAGAAATTGCAGGGCAATTTGGGATCTGAACTTTACTAGTTTTGGAAAAGAACATCATTCCCAATCAGCTTTAAACCAGTTTCCTGAATAGCACTGAACTCATCCTCAGTTCTGAAGAGAAAGGAGTTTTTATATACTTTATTCTATATAGTAAGTTCCTCTGGGATCATAGGACTATAATCAGAGGAATTTTTTATTTGTGGTTTGATTTTTTAAAAATAAATTAGTAGAAAACTGAGTATATTACTTGGAATAAACTTCCAGAGTTGGGTCATCTCTAGGAAAATGACAAGAGAATACATAATTTTTTGTCTTGACCTGTGATTTCAGTGGTGTAAGAAACTCCTGATGAGAAAACTCTGTCCACCAATGCAGACTGTCAACTGTTCTACAACTTATAGTCTTTGAGATAATTAGAAATTAAGTGACTTGCCCAGGGTCACACAGCAAGTATATGACAGAGATGAAATATTATGTTACTATATTAAAGTGAGAAAGTGAGGACCAGTAAAAACTGGACCTTGACTGCAGAAGCTTCTTAAGTTTTATCATTTTGGGTTGATATATACTGGTGTGTATCCCTATGATATTTCTATGCCTCTCTCTCCTACAGGTATTCTTGTTTCCAAATGTTCTTGACCAAGTACCCAGAGATATTTATGATATTCCATTCCACATTGGGAGAGGCTTTGCCTTTATTGTAATTAGTCACTTCTTCCAATATTACTTTCCTGGACCATCTTTTTAAAAAATGTAGACATTTTGAATGTTTATTTGTGGGGAATTTCTGTTTTTGTTCCCCAACTACTTCAAGCCTATAAAACATCATTGGAACTGGTTACCTAAGCCAACTCTTAAGTGAATACTTTGGCAAAACAAAAATTCTTTTGTAATATGAATAAAAAGCCTACGATGTATCTTTTTGAAAAAATAAATTTGGGTTTTTTAAATTGAGTTTTCTTAAAGTGAGTGAATATCTATAGGTATTTATTTAATATTACTACATCGCATCTTACTTAAAATGTCCTCAAGTAACAAATACTATTATTTAGGACGTTTAAAACATAAAGCAATAAAAACATGAAGTAATGGCAATGAATTTAATTCATTTCGTATTTATTAAGTATCTACTGTTTGCAATGGGAAATAAAAAAGAAATTTATGACAAGTTGCTTTTAGTTTTCTTAGGAAGACTAAAAAAAAATAAACAAAAAGCCAGTATAGAATAAAGTACTAAATAGAATACAACCAACTACCAAAATGTATTAATTAGATAGTGAGTGCAATTGGCATCACCAAAAGAAGAAATTGGTGGAATCATTAAGGCAGGTTTCATTGAGGAAGTGATATAAGCAGGCATAAAAAGTTGAATTTGGATAGCTGGAGCAGTTATAGGAATAGAATGATCCAATGCATGAATATGGGGTCATGGCCATGATCATGGCATTAGGCATTAAGGAGGTGAGTCTGATTAGATTAAAGAATATTTACTGGGGAGTAATGATTGGGAAGTAAAAGAAAAGCCAGATTACAAGTGACTATGAATGTTAGGATGAGTTAGGATCCAATATACTAAACAATGGAAAGTTATTTAATGTTTTTGAGTTCAACAATAACATGATGAATATCATTATTTTAAAAGGATTTGTGCTGTGGATATTGGATTGGAGGGACAGCAACTAGAAGAGATATGTCAGGGAGGAAGAAGTTGTAATCCAAATATGAGGTAATGAGATCTTGGACCTAGTAGTGGGACTAGAAAGATTCGGATTTTGAAGAATCACAGGGGTTTAACAGTTAATATAAAAAATGAAAGTGGTTGGTATGATGAGCTTAAGTCTTTGGTTGTATAATTAGCTGAAATAAGAGAATTGAGAAAGGAGATTGAAAAGAAGGAAGACGATGAGTTCTGTATAGTCTTTTAGATAAATTGGGTTTGAGGTAGATGGGCATCCAAGTCAGTGTTATCCATTAGACACTTGGAAATATGAAACTGATAATTTTATCAGAGGATAGATTAGAGTTTGGGGGAGACATTAGCATTCAAGTGAGAAAGAGCTGACCAAGGAAGTGAAGAGAGAAAAATGACCTTTAGGGAAATACCAACAATTAGGGGTTGGAATGAGGACAAAGAGACTGGTAGAATGGTATAACTAAAAGATCACTGTTCTTGGGATCTGGGCATGTGGGGTTGTCCTAGCTCTGCCATTTATTTGCTGTGTGACCATAGGCAAGTAATTCCTTCACCACCACCTTTAGTTTCCTCATCTGTAAAATGAGAAATGGACTAAATTATTTCTAAGGCCTCTTCTAACCTATTTAAAGGGTAAGAATAAAAGGAGAATAGTGTAGTATAAGAGAAACTAAGGGAGAAGAGAGTTTTAAGGAAAAAAGGATAGCCAGTAGCATTAAATGTAACAGAGTACTCAAGGAGAGAGAAAAGGTGATTATCTAAAAGTGGTCATTGTAACCCACAAAAGGGCTGATTCAGTAGAATTAAAACTTTTTTAAAAAAATGTCACTGGTTTAGGGAACAAATAGATAATGAAGAAATGGGAGTGATGGAGTTAGTCCAGTTGTTCAAGAAGTTTAGTTTTATTTGGAGGGAAAGAAAAATCTATATATGTTTGAAGGCAAAATAAAAAGTGTCAATAAAGGAGGGAAACTGACAATATTGGAGAAAGGGAAAAGCACAAGAGAAAAGTCCCTTAAGGAAAGGAAAAGGAATGATAGCCAAAGTATGGATGGGAGCAGAGGGGAAGGTTGGCTCTAGAGAAGATGACAGACAGACAGCTCTTCCTCTGAGGCTAGATGGAAAGATGAAAATAAAATATTGAGAACAAAGAGTAGTTTTAGTGCTGTTGAATGGGGGGAAACTAGTTAAGACAAATACTCTATACCTTCCTAGGGAATTTTTATAATACAGATCCCACTCAATTGCTTTACTAGTTTTTATATTCAGGGAGTTAGATGAGGTATGTAGTGGTGGGACCATTTCTAGCTTGATTAGATTAAAATCAATTTTATTTACATCTGCCAGAGCATGGAATTAAGTGATGAAATATGAATGAAAGAATAGTTAGATAAGGATAAAGGGGTAGTTCGAAGTGTTCAGTGTGCCTTGGTGTTTTGATTGTATCAGATGGGGTCCAGTGATAGAGGGTATTAATGTATTTATGTATTTATATATTTATGCATATATATAAACTTTGGTTCTTCCATAATTATTAAAAATTCATTATTTCATCAGTCATCTTTCTAATAATGTAGGTCATAACCCTTAATAGATGATATTATTTAAGGGGCAAAAACTTCATTGTCATCTAGTGATGGACCTTGGCTTAAAGAGGAGGAAAAAAAGACAATTATCCTATCAGTGTTCTACCATCTCCCTCACCTATTTCTGATCTGAAATGATTAATCATCGCAAATAATTTATTGGTTTGAGCTGGGGATTTTTTTAAAAATAATTTTAAGAACTAGAGGATTCACAGGGTTTTACTTGTAGAATTTAACCTGAAGTCATTAATATGTTTAGCTCTATAAGAAGGCAGTATTATGAATATGAGAAAACCCTAGAAATATGAACCCATCCTTCCCGATTTTTCTTTTATTAAGGGGACTCAGACATTATTAGTTCATCCTTCATATAATAAATATGGGCTGTCCCATGGTCCAGTTGCACAGGTGTTCTGAAAATCTCACAGATATCATAGCATCCTAGATTTAGAGTTAGGAGGACCCTTAGAATTCATTAAGCCCAGCTTCCTCATTTTGCAGATGGGGAAACTGAGGCACCACCATGCACAGGGTCAAACACCAAGTACGTTTCTGAGGTGGGCTTTGAATCCAGGCCTCCAGACTTCAAGTCAGAGACCCTATCCTGCTATGTCAAACTGTGTAGTTACTTATTCTCTCAGAGATGACAACTCTTAACCACTTACTCTCTGACCCTCATTGGAGTTTCTCATGACTCCAGGAGAAGATTGCCAATGAAATCTGGTAACTATGACCCTCTCCTAGAAATAAATCCACAAACTAGTGTTCCATGAATAATAGTTCACATTTATATAATGCTAATAGTTTATCTTAAAGAAAAATAAGTCTACTATTTCCCTTGGGGAAAAGTGTGGGGGATGTGCCTCTTTCCTCTTTTCTTCTTTGAGAGTACTAAATCCCAGTCCTAACCAGATGATTTTGCAGCTGGAAGAACTTGGTCCTCCCCAAATATTGTCCTCTAACTCTACCCAAATATTGTCAGGATTCAACATAATTAGAACTCACTTGCAGACTTTTTTGTCTCCACATCAGACATTGCATAGGGATAGGGTGGTGTCTGGATTCTCTCTTTGTGTCAGCAGGAGACAACAGTGAAAAGGAAGAGGAAAATATTCAACAAGACAATCTAGAAAATGGGGAACTGGAAGCAGTGCCTTTGGAATGGTACAAAAGAGACATTTCCCTGCATCCTAAGTTGGGGAGGGATTGTGAGAATGAACCAAGATTCCCTGATCAGAAAAGAGTAGGTATGTTCATACCTCAAAAAAAGAGATTTATAAGTCTTTTGATAACTATTGAAAATTCTACTCAATTTGAAGAACTTTCCCACTTTGTAGAAACTAGAATCTCTTGTCTCCAAGAAAAGGCATCACCAATATCCTTTCATATCTTCTGTGTGATAAAGCCTTCATCAAAAGATCATATCTTATTTCATACCATGTCAGGGTCCTCTTTAGAGTACCCTAACTTACTTGCAGGGGACAACCGGTTACTACCCCACACAATTGACACTAGCATACCTTTTAGAACAGAAGAGTTCATGGGTCTGAGGTCCAAACAGAAAAGTTTATTAAGGTCGCTCCATGGGGAAGCCTTAAAGCCATATCCTAAGGCAGGCTTCAAAGATACCTCCAAGGCTTAGGTCTTATATATACCCCAGATCCACATACCACACGTGACAGAGCCCAGCTGAACAGAATTGTGAGAGGGGGAGTACAATCACAAGGGTATGAAGCCCCAGGGTGTGGAGACGCCAATCAGGAACAGCAGGTAACCCCATGCAAGAGAATCTTGAGCAATGCAGTATCCCCTGGCCAGGGACAGTGCAATACGCTCTGACCACCACGTGAACCAACTAATTCTCGGGCCTCAAACACTGCCCTGTACCTTGACACAACTACGTGCAATCTTGCACATATTTTTGGAACCTCAGAACACCAGAGAAGCCACACAAGAACAAAACCCTATAAATGTACTGTCTGTGAGAAAGAATTCAATAAGAAGTCAAATCTCAGTGCTCATGAGAGAGTCCATACAGGAAAAAAGCCGTATAAATGTGATGCTTGTGGCAAAAACTTTGCTCAGAGATCCAGCCTTGTTGTGCATGAGAGAATACATAAGAAATCCCAAACATATCAGTGTGCTAATTGGGGAAAATACTTCAGTCGAAAAACACATCTCAGGGGGGGCAGAGCCAAGATGGCGGCGTAGCAGCAGCAACATATCACAGCTCTCACATAGCCACCCCAAAATACCCATAAAATAGGACTCTAAACCAATCCTAGAACTCTAAAACGCACGCAAAGATACTTCGCACTAAAGTCAGCTTGGCTATGAGGAACCATATCAGCACTGCGAACCAAAACCAGCCTGGCCTGAAGCCGCGGCTGTGCCCAGGGGGCAGCTGGACGGGAGGAGCAGAGGAGCCTCTCTGGTGAGCGGATTAGCGGCAGCTGCGAGTGGGACTTGCTTAGTTGGGAGGGGAGCAGTCCAGCTGAAACGCCTCCAGAGAGGAAAAGCAAAAGGCAGAGGTTTTGCAGCCGCCTCTGCGTTGCAGCTTCCCGCCCACGGCCTGCAGACAGCAGGGGGACTAAGCGACTGTTCTGAGTCCAGTGCTCTCGCATTGAGCGGCCTGGATCGGGATCACCGTCTTGGGCTTCCATCTTGGAGTCTTCACTATCCAGTCAGCCAGAAGTAAGTAGGAAGGGTCCCAGCACCTTCCTGAGAGCTACAGCAGCTGGGAGGACCCCAGCAATTTGGGACAGAGCTTTCCCTTCTGGAAGGAGAGCCCCACAGAGATTAAAAAAAAATCACGGACTGAACAACCATGAGTAAGAATAAGCGTAAAAAGCAAAGTAAGAACAGCTCCCAAACCCTAGATTCCTTCTTTGGGGAAAAGAAAGATCATGGGAGAGAGAGGGAGGAGGAGAGCGCAGCCAGAGCGCCCCCACCAGAGGCCTCCAATAAACATGAAGAATCCCTTAAAGC
>CM053590.1:109168319-109187696 GCA_028646515.1 Pseudochirops corinnae
TTTTTTTTTCTTTTCCCAGTGATCACTCATTGGTTACAGCCCTTCTATATGACCAAACTATTGTACAATGTGAAAGTATTTACAGATCCTATACATGATTGCACGCCACCACGGGGGGGGGGGGGGGGGGAAGGGAGGGGAGAAAATCTGAAACCCAAGTGATTGTGGAACTGAATCTTGTAAATTAAAAGTAAATGAGTAAATAAAAAATAAATTAAAAAAAAAAAAAAAAAAGAAAGAAAGTCCTCTTTGCCTGATGAGGCAAGAATATATTGACCAGTGATTAGAAAGAGAGTTAGGTTTTTTAAATTAACTTATTACAGGCCTGCTGAATCTCTGAACTAAGTTCAGAGACAAAGAGCCATGATATAAGCAATTACAGTACAAAAGCAGTCACAGGACAAAATCAATTACTTATAAATAAGATCAATAAGAAAACCATACAGGATCAATTCAGTCTTCTCAAAAGCTTTGAATTTTCTTGAAAGGCAGCTAGTGGTACAGTGGATAAAACACCAACCCTGGAATCAGGAAGATCTGAGTTCAAATCTCACCTCAAACATTTACTAGATGTGTGATCTTGGGCAAGTCACTTATCTACCTGAGTTTCCCCAACTATAAAGTAGGAATAATAACAGCACCTACTCCCCAGAGTTGTTGTGAGGATCAAATGAGATATATTTGTGAAGGACTTAGTGAAGTGCTTGGAATGTAGTAAGTACTTGATAAATATTTATTTCCTTCCTTAAAGACCTTGCTCCAGTTGACCTTGCTCTTCTTCTTTTAATCTTTCTCCAGCCTCCACATCTACATACAAACAGGACCATTTCCCCCTTCCTCAAAAAGCCTTCCTTTGACATATTTATCCCATCCAACTGTCATCTCATTTCTTTCACTGTAATATTTCTTGAAAAAGTTGTCTATCCCCCTGTAACATCAATTTTTTCATTACCCATTGGCTCTTCATTGGCCTCTCTGTCTCTACCTTTTTCAAGACTGCTTTTTCAAGTCACCAATGACCTTTATTTAACTCTGCAGCTTCTGACATTATTGACCAGACCATCCTACTCTATAAATGTTCTCATCTCCAGTAGTTTCATAGACACTACACTCTCCTGGTTCTCCTTTCTGTTTGCTCCTCTGGTTGCTTTGCAAATTCCTTACTCTCTTCCTTATTCTTTTATATCTGTGCTCCCAAGGGTCTGTCTTGGGTGGTCCTCTCTATAATCCCTCCTTTGGCAATCTCATTTACTCCTGTGGCTTCAACTACCACTTCTATTCAGATCACTCCAGTCCAGACCTCTCAGATTAGCTCCAAACATGCATCTCCACTTGAATGCCCCAGTGGCTCCTCAAACTGAGCTCATTATCCTTCCCCCTTTCTGTGTTTGTAATTCTGATATTATGTGTATCTCTTCCTTGTCTGTCTTCTCCAATTGGTTCCGAGTCCTATTGTCAATATTACAAATCTTTTATCTGACCCCTTCTCTCTATTCTTACTGGTAGGACCCTAGTATAAACAATCATTATCACCCACCTCTACTATTTCAATATAGTTTCTTACCTCTAATCTTTCCCCTTCCGGTTGTTGTTGTTGTTGTTGATTTGTTTTTTCAGTCATATCTGACTCTTTGGGATCCCATTTGGGGTTTTCTTGGCAAAGATACTGGAGTGTCTTTCCATTTCCTTCTCCAGATTATTTTATAGATGAGGAAACTGAGGCATACAGGGTTAAGTGATTTGCCCAGGGTCACCCAGCTAATAAGTATCTGAGGCCAGATTTGAACTCAGGAAAATGAGTCTTTCTGACTCTAGGTAGGCCCAGCACTCTACGCACTGCATTACCTACCTGACCCTCCTTCCGACTGATACAGTGGAAAATGCACTAGCTCTAGAGTCAGAAGAATTGGTTCAATTCAGTCTTGTTATCTACCAAATGGGATAGCATATGCACAGGTTCCTTGAAATCCTTAAAGCAATATATGTCTTATTGTTTCCTGTGTGAGCAAGGGCAAGTCACTCAATCTCCCAGGGCCTCAGCTTCTCCATTTATAGAATGAGGATCTTGAACTAGATGATGTCTGAGGTTACTTTCAGCTAGAAATCTATGATGGTATGAATTTCCATACCACTGACAAAATAATCTTTCTCATTCATATGACCTTGTCGCATTCCTGTGATCAAAAATCTCCAGTGCATCCCTACTGTCTACAGAGGAAAGCTTTAACTCCTCTTAGTCAACAAACATTTATTAAGCACCTATTACGTACCAGGCACTTTGCTAGGCACTGGGAATTCTCTCCCTGGCATTCGAGGACCTCCACAATTTGTCCTCCCTGGGATTCAAGTCCCTCAGTCTTTTCAGTGTTATCTTACTCTCCCCCTACACATTTTGGACCTCCCAAACTAATTTCTATACTCTAAATATGCACTGCACCCAAATGCCTCATATTTTCCTGATTCCATGGTTTTGCTCAGATTTGGCCCTGTACCTGAAATGACCATTCTACCCCTTTTACCTGTTGAATTCTTATACATACTTTAAAGCCCAACTGAAATGTCTTCTCCACAGACTACCTTGCCCTTCACCCCCTTCAAGTAGTAACTTCTCTTCTTGTATCTCATACTTTGTAACTCAAATATACTTATACAGCATTGTGATTTACAGCTGTACTGGTACCTTACCTCCTATTAAACTCAGCCACGTGATGAGGAGAAGGGAGGGACTGGATTTTATCTAAACTTTGTATATTCTCCTGAACCTAACAACAGTCTGCACACAACAGTTATTTTTAAAATGTTCTTTGTGGTGCTGGTTTTACTGTACCATGAATAGAGCACACATAGTTGGGTGTTCCCTTGTACCATATATTACAAGCTTGAGCTGTTCCATTTTTCCCTTTTAGCAATGCTCTCTTTTCAGTTCAAATAAATACCTCAAGGGGCGGCTAGGTGGTGCAGTGAATAGAGCACTGGCCCTGGAGTTAGGAGGACCTGAGTTCAAATCCAACCTTAGACACTCAACACAAAAACTAGCCTTGTGACCTTGGGCAAGTCACTTAACCCCAATTGCCCTCCAAAAAGCAAATAAATACCTCATCAGCCTAATGCTGACAATTAATCCTCCCCAGATGGGTTATTTTTCCATTTATCGTCCATATTCCTAGTATAGGACATTTGTAGTAGCTATCTATAGGGTTTGGGGTAGGAGGAGAGGAAGAAGCTAGTCTTCCAGATAGAGGAAACTGGTTCAATCGACCCCCTGCAGATGGAAACAACAGAAACAGTAGGGGAGGTACACTCTAGTGGTGTAATCTTACCATTTGATATGTTATTCAGTCATTTTTCAGTTGCGTCCAACTCTTTGTGACCCCACGTAGGGTTTTCTTGACAAAGATACTGCAATGATTTGCCACCTCCTTCTCCAGCTCATTTTACAGATGAGGAAACCAAGGCAAACAAGATTAAATGACCTGCCAAGAGACAAACAGCCAATTAGTGTCCAAGGCCAGATTTGAACCCAGGAATGTCTTCCTGACTTTGGCCCAGCACTCTATGCTCTGTACCACTGAATCTAAGTCTAGTAAACAATTATTCCTGCAAAAGTGATTTACATATTCCCTTGAAATTTAATTACCTCCAAGAACCAAACAGATATTTTGACATTTTCAACATCAAAGTGATGCTCATTGACTTGTCATCTTTCCTTCCCATCCCCTATTAAATTCCAGCATGGCAGGAAAAGTACTGGGCTGAGCCAAAACCAGTGGGTAAGCCCTGCCTTTGCTACCAACTTGACTTTGGGCAAGTTACAACCTCTCTGAGCCTGTTTTCTCATCTGCAAAATTAAGGAGACTAGATGACACCTAAGGTCCTTTCCAACCCAGGATTCTACAGATGCCCAGCTGCTTTCCACTCCCATCTCAGCCTCACCACCTCAATCTTCCTAGGAAGCAATGGCAGACAAGGGGCAATAGGAAAGAATTCTCCCCACATTCCCACTAACCTGCCAGAAAATAGAGACCTCAAAACCCCACTCACCCCCCAATGCTTACCACCTGTGTCTTTTTTCCTGAGCCTACTTCTGCATTTGTAAAATAAGATAGTTGAGCTAAACTGGAGTCCCTTCCAGCTCTAAACTGATGATACTTAGAGGCAGTCAGTAGATCCAATGGATAGAATGCTAAGCCTGGAGTCAGGAATACCTGAGTTCAAACCTAGCCTCTCACGTTTACTAGCTCTGTAACTTGTTAATCTGTCTGACTCAGTTTCCTAAACTGTAAAATGGGAGTGATAATATCCACCTCCCAGGGTTATTGTGGGGCTCAAATGAGATACTCATAAAATGCTTAGCACAGTGCATGGCACATAGTAGGTACTTAAACTTGTTTCCTTCCCCTACTATAAATGGAAATATTTTGTTGGCATTTCAAGAAAATGATGAACTAAGGGAGCATTTGATCCTGCCCATTTTTTTTGCATCTAGTCTTTAAAACCTTCAGTTTTTCATTTTTCCTTCATTATGCTCAATTTTTCAGGTTCCAACCAAAAAAATGGTATTTGACACATTACACACAGTTTAGAATAAGTACTCACAGATTGCCAGTGTAAAATAACATAAAATGTACTTGTCTCCCTATTTTCCACCCCCAGAAAAATCACTAGGTAGCAAAGTAAGATTCTAAACTTAGGTCCTAACTCCAAATGTAGCATTCTTCCCACTCCTCTTATCTCAGGAAAATCTGTTCTTGCTGTCCTTTTTTTTAATTGTCTCTATTTTGTTCAGTCAGCAAAAATCTGCCTTCTCATCTTCCCACCCTAACTTTTCCCCACCACCACCATCAAGAACTATATAAAAACAAACCTCGTTGCAAATGTGTATAGCCAATCAAAATACATTTCCACACTGGCTGTATTCAAATATTTGTCTTACCCTGCACTATGAAGTCCTTGTTCTTGCTATCAGGAGGAGGGTAGTGTGTTTCATCACTAGTCTTCTGGAATTGTGGTTGGTCATTAAGCCGATAAGAGCTCCTAATTCTTTCCCAGGTGTTTGCCTTTACCATATTGTTATCCTTGCATAAATTGTTCTGGTTCTGTTCACTTAGCATCAGAATGTACAGGTTTCTCTAAAACCATCCCCTTCATCATTTCCTATCATTTCCATAACTCCATTCCCCATTTACTCAGTGATACTGACTTTGACTCTTATTTCACTTGAACATTCCACCTTTCATGATCCATTACCCAAAAAGTGACCCCTGTGAGAAGCCTGCTCTATGTACCCTGTATTGATTCCCTTATCAGTGCTAACATAAGTCAAGAGATTTTAAAAACATAAACAAAATACAAAAGGGGTTGGGGGAGACTTTTATTTTCATCAGAAATAGTAATGCTTACAAACTAGTACAAATATTTGTTACAGGAAAGGCAAGCCAGTTTCTAACAGTCACTTTCTTAACTTACAGGCTAGAACTGGGACAAAATAAGAGATCACTATACTGTATTTCACTTCAATTTTTTAAAAGACAAACCCAAATATTACATATGTTCTAAGACCAAGTCATTCTACAATGGCTTAACCATACTCCATCCCACTTTATTGGCGATACTTTTCTATTCCTTCTATGCAATTGTGAACATTTCCCTTTTTTACTTAATAGCTCACAGCGCCAAAGATCTTCAGGAACCTAAAACTGAATTACTGGTTACCTATGGCTTAATTCTGAATGCATATTCACGTCAGGAGGAAATACGCTACAGTATTAACTACCCCTACCTGAAGGATATGTGATTCCACGTATCCTGGCCTTGGAGACAGGAAGGCCTGGGTTCAGGTCATATCTCAATCACAACCTTTTAGTGTCCCAAGCAACTTCTGAGACTAAGTTAAATGTAACTTGCTTACTAGTGGGAGGAGTTGACACATTAGGGGTTCCATAGACTGATGGAATCATAACTCTAAATCTAAAAAAAAAAACAAAAAACCACCAAAACTACACCTGAAACACTTTTCACCTCCACTGGTCTGTCTGCACATCTTTAAGTGCTCATGGGATCACAGAAAGAAAAGACTATTCCAAGGCTGAATTCATGGATCACATTTCTTTTTTGCCTTTTGGAGAGTGAAACTATGTAACAATAGGGCAGATTTAGGCAGAACTGAGAAATCTGACCCAGGTTTCTTGATTCTATTCCTGAACTCTACGCAAAGCAAACAAGAGATAGTTCTTAGGATATGGATCCACCTCAGTGACAGTGTTAAGAAAACCTTAACAAGCGTCTGTTAGCCAGCTGTGATTTAAGAATTCTCCATCATCCTTTCCCCAAAGCTTCATCTCTTTATGATATATTTCTCTCAAATACATTAAGCCTTGACTGAATCAGAAACTTCTCTCTCATATGAACACCCTGGTGTCTAGTAAGGGCAGAGCTCTTACTGAAGCTTTTCCCACACTGTGGACATTCATAGGGCTTCTCACCAGTGTGAGTTCTCTGATGGGCATTAAAGTGGGAACTATTGTTGAAACTTTTCCCACATTCCCTACATTTATATGGACTCTCCCCAGTGTGAGCTCGCCGATGCGCACTAAACTGGGAGCTATTGTTGAACCTTTTGCCACACTCATTACACTGATATGGCTTTTCTCCTGTGTGGGTTCTCTGGTGGACAATGAGGCTTGAACTCTGATTGAAGCTCTTTCCACACTCGCCACACTTGTAGGGCCTCTCTCCCGTATGGGTCCTCAGGTGGGCAGTGAGGTTGGAACGCTCACTGAAACTTTTCCCACATTCGTTGCATTTGTGGGGTTTCTCACCTGTGTGGATTCTCTGATGCCTAACAAGATAAGAACCGCGGCTAAAACTTTTCCCACACTCATGACATTTAGTAGTCTTTTCTAATTCAGAGGTTGACTTGTGGGAATTCTGAGAGAAGCTATTTCCACATGCAAATTGTTTATAGTGTTTTTCTCCAACAGAGAGTTTCTGTTGGCCTAGTTTCTTCATTAAATCTCTCTCCTGGAAAGCTGGTTTCCCTTGTCTGTCTCGTGGAAAATTTATAAGCTGTTTTCTTAACTTGCTCACAGTCTCACAGGCTTCTTTCAGAACAGGGTATTGGAAAATTTGTTGATTAAATCTTCCTGGTATTGTTCTGCTCAGCTGCTCTTCTTCTGAATATTCCCATTTTAGATCCTCCTTTTTGATCTCATTCTTGATTTCTAAACCTAAAAGAATAGAAATTAATTGACTGTGCCAGAAAGAAAGGAAACCATGAGAAAATAGATATTACTAAATTACTAGTGGAAGAAAATCCAGAAGTACAATCTGTCACGTGCTAAGCTTTACGTTAATAAAACTTGAATGTTTTACTTCCTAATTCGAGATCTATTTAGGTACAGTAAAAATCTGAGATTCCCAGTTCTTTTTAGCAATTCAACCCATGTTTATAGAAAACTGACCACTACCAGCATCTTTTTTTCTCTTATACTACATCTTTTGTGAACACTAACAAACAAGTTGTTTTGTACAAAAATAAGGACAAGAAGAGGAGATAATCCTTCTATATCAGGTTATCAGGTTGCAAGAGGTATTTGCTCAGTGCTAAAGGCCAAAGTACAAAGCTAAGGCGAGAAGACCCTCCTCTTGAATAGCCTAACCCCTGAAAACAGAGGGTTCCTCAGCGTGGATTCCTGAATAAAAAACTTTTCCTCTAGCTCTGATCAAGTAATGCAGGGAGAAAATGATGGCTAGTACCAAGCAAAAATAGCCCTGGGACCAGGAGAGACACCTCAGTGATACTCTGCAGGGTCTCTTCTGCTATGGGTAAGATCTGAAAAAAGTCAAGTTTTATAGACCCATAGAAATCCAAAGTCAGCATTCACTTAGAGATGAGTAACAAAACTTGTCAAAAGTAAAATCAAGGTCAGACACTGAAATGGTGCCAGCAAATCTGAAATGGACATCAGGTAGTTAGTCCAAATTGGTCTTTCCTACCACTATTTTGAATGAAGAAATTCTTAGCAGGTTAATTTTTTTAAGAGGTTTTGGAACCCAAGGTTCTCAACTTTATGAGTAGGCTTCTTAAAACCCATTTTATCACTCTCTGAATTATCTATTATTTTCTTCCACGACCTCCCTAAGTCTCCAGCCCCCTGAGGCCTGTTTTCTACCCAGAAATAGATGTCACCCCTGAAAGAACTTCAGGAGTGGGGACAGAGAACAAAGAAAGGGCAATACTAATGTCTCCCCCATGAGAATGTAGGCAGAAGGCAGACGATTTTTGCTTTTGCATTTGTATCCCCAGGGATACATGCTCAGCATGTGATAAGGGCTAAAGAAATGCTTTTTAATTTATTCATTTATTCAGCAATAAGAAATGTTGAATTTCAAAGTAAAAGAGGATAGGAGAGAATCAAAATAATGCAAATAGATGGATTCTGATGAACTCAGAAGGGGATACAGAAGCTGGGCAAGAGGTATATATGCTCACACTCCTTCCTGCTGTATTCTGTATCATCTAGTCTAGCCTAACTCTTGTCTATACTTCCTGTATTATCACGTGTATATGAAACTCGTGAATTAACATTTTGATATCAAAATACTAAAAAATACTCCATGCTTCGATATCAAAATACTTGTCATTCTCACATATACTAGTGAATACCACTTAGCAGAAACTGGAGTTTAGCCACCCTTTATGCATATCCCTAAAATACAGATCAAGTCCAAAACCCCTCAAAAGACTTGAGTTTACCTAGGGTTTGTCCAGAAGAGCTAAAATCTAGGATTTTCCCCAAATATCTAATCTGATCCCAGTCCAACTTTGATGATCTAGAGAGGGCAAAGGTATCCTCAACTTCTTTCTCCAACCCTATTCTCAAGCCTAGAGTTCTAGGACGCTTGAAGGAGAACGAAATGGCCACATGTCCAAGTTTGGGGTATGTGAAAAAGCCTATTTTTGTTCTAGTGATGCCATAAAAGAAAACACAAGCCTATTTTATCACTTTTAGGGAAGCAATGAAATCACATCAGTATTCACACTTAATATCAATTTGTTCACAGACATGCACTTTAATATCTTCAATGAAAACAGAAAGAAGTAAAGGTACATGCAGAACATACCTGGGCAGGAGCAGGAAAGGAAGCAGTGCTATGGCCAGGAAAGACAACATGAGCAGATCTGGCCCAAACTAGAAATTCAATCCTAAATTGAATTTATGCAATGGTACCTTTCCAGGCATCAAAGGCAGTGTAGTGTAGTATAGTGGCCAGCACTGGAATCAGAAAAATCTAGGTTCAAGTCCTGACTTGACACATATTAGCTATGTGACCATGGCAAGTCACAAAAATCCTCAGTGCCTCAGGAACTCTTTAAGTCCATAAATTAAAGACAACTGCCATTATGCATTTTTGAGGAGAATTTCCATACCAGGAGTTCCCCTACACAGATAAAATCATAGCTCTGGAGCAAAAACCCTATTCTAGGAAGTGTAACATTTAAGTAGTTTTTTGTCTTGAAAAAAAATCTGTGCATTACATGGGTTTTTTTTTCTATTTATATATCCCAGATAAACAGAAAATCTTTTTTTCATCTGTGGGTTGAAAATATGGGACATTTTAAGATCATTTTCAGAAAATACAATCCAAACCCTCCACTAAAGTGCTACTCTTAATCTTCATTGTGACACTGAATTCTTGAAGGCTCTGCTAGTGGAATTAAAGCTTTGACTGGTCCTTCCAAATTGAAAAAGTTTCAAATACAAGGAATGCTCTATGTTGGAGTGGGGGTGGTAGACGGTTTGGAAGGTTAACAGGAAGTCTTTTGGATTTAATGGTGATATTTTTTAAAAGAAAAGAGCATCAATTTCCTAAAACTACAATTAATAAAAAAGATTTCAATTAAAGTTCAGCAATAAACTGTAATCTAAGGACCAGCCTAAGTTCAGAAAGGCTCATCAACAGATGGTTGGCCAGAGCAACTCAACCCTAAGAAGGATGGAAAGGACACAACCTGAGTCAATGGAGGCCTACTCACACCACTGAAAACACAGGACTTCATGGTATTGTGCTGGGACTTTTCCACATTCTATCAAATCCTAACATCATACCCAAGATGACAAAGGGAACACAAGCTATACAATTTTTGTAAATGCAGAAAAAAAGAAAGCCTGTTCTTGAGATAAGACAATTGTCTCATTTGATCAACTACTTCCCTATACGCCTGGCCATTCTGCTGATGGGTTCAGAGTTGTTCATAAACCTGAGTTGCATTGTGAATTGAAAGGAAAGTCTTTGTTTCCTCCAAACTGCAGTGCACACCTGTAATTTTCTCATCCTCCAAGTCCCACCGTTGCTTCTGGTCTCCCCAGTTTTTTCCTTCTCTCTTTGCTTGTTTCTCATCAGTTTGTACTTGGTTCTCATTGGCAGGGGATCTACTCAGGATCTCTGTCTCCTTGGAATCCTGAAGATCTGGTATACATATACCTTTTCCATGTTCCACCCCAGAGATCAGAAAAGGTTTGGGAAGTCCTAAACATGGAAAAGCAGAAAGGGAAAATCATAGTTTACACCAACCAAAAAGAATCCCCAAATTCAGGTAAATATTAGAATCTCCCAGAAACAAGGGGATCTGAAGAAAAGTTTCTTGAAGGGCTATCTAAAAAAGGTTGAGATATGATGCAGGGATGGGAAAATATGATGATTTAGGGCTAACAAGAGAATGGCCAATTTGGGCCACCACTGAAATCAGAGCAGTCTGTTAGAGGGAATCTTTCCCATAGTGGATGAGATAGGAAAGGACCCAGAAAGATGTCCATGATTCAATCTCTCCAAAAGTCTAAGAGACATGCAAGTAGGGTAGAAATTACCCTGAGAAGAGCAGAGTTCCTTCATCATAAGAGGCAATGAAGCCTGTATCTCTTGAGTTCTGGGGCTTTGGAAACTGGGTTAGTAAGCAAACTGGCTCTAAGTCTACAGGGGAAATGAATCCTTACCCATTGAGTCCACATTTCTGTAATTCTCCTGCATGATACCCCTGTAGAGGACCCTCGGAGAAGAATTCAAACACCTCCACTCTTCCTGGGAGAAGGACATGGTCACATCCTCATACGTGACTGGTTCCTGTAACAACACCGGTACCTGCTGCTACCGAGAAAATAGCATCGCTCTATCCTAGGTTGAGGGGCAGAGACAGGAGCACAATGATCAGATCAGGACACAAGAAGAGAGCTGAGGTGAGGAGCCTCTGTAGTTAAAGTGAGGTATGGGTGGGGTGGAAAAAGGGTCAAAACAAGAGATTATATACTGAAATGAGGGATGCCTGCAAGAAGCCAAATATGCTCTTTAAAAATCTGCCTTATTTGCTTGGGAAGGAAGAGGGTTTGAGAACAGAAAGAAAATGAACTCTAGACTATGAAAAAAATCCTAGGATGAAACCTTGTGATCTCAGAAGGAAGAAAGGAACTGTAGCTCACCTGAAACCCAGTTGTAAGGATTACAGCTCCCATCTCCTGGTTTCTCTTCCTTCTCTCCTGTGGATGAGCAGAAACCTGGGAAGTAAGCCTGGCTGAAGGAGGAAAAAAGGAGTCATTAGAGGGATGGAAGTTAATAAACATTCTCTGACTTTCTCTATGGTCATCTCTGAATTAATTTACTAACTCAATGAAATCCTCCCATGGCTCCTTATCCTTCTGATGGAATAGAAACCAAATAGAACCAGAGAATCAGCACCCACTTTCAAACTCCTCCAGGAATCCTGCACTTGTGGTTAATCAGCAGTATTATAAAGTTGAGAGGAATGGTATATGAATCTTTGTAATCATGAGCCATTTAGTAGTCTAGATTAGAATTTGGGGACTAAAGCACAGTAATCTCTACCAGATAATATTATTACCTGACTATAAATTCCATGAGGGCAGGAAATGTATCTTAACTAAACTTTCTCTCCCATGCCTAGGTTGAGGTATGGTTGTATGTTCTGCATACATTGGCCAACTAACAAATGTTTGTGAAATTGAATGAATCCTGATTCAGTTGCTGTCCTTGCCAAAGACTGGTACATCACAAGGCAGAGAGCAAAAACAAAACAAAAAACCAAAGATTAGGGGCAAAAAAGGAGGCAAAAGAAAATGGGAGGGAAATTTTGCTTTGCTTTTAAAAACCAAGCAAAAAAATGAAACAAAGAAACCATTTGTGTTAACTTTATCCTTAACCACATGAAGTTTGCCAATCCACAAACCACCTAGGTAGAATCAAGTCATACAAAAATGATCTGAGCTTTTAAAAAAGCTCAATAGCCACCAATATCAATTTTCAGTTAAGTCAAAATGTAATTTCCAAGAGAACTGAAAAATTTGTTCCAGTCAGTCAGTCTTTCTGAAAAAGAAACTTCTACCTATGATTTTTGATCATTACATTTGGAAACTAGACAAAAGCAATGAAAAAAAGGACCTCTGAGTAAAGACAAAAGGAGCTGGAGAAACACTGTGGAGGAAAGGACATTGGAGGTGAAGAAATAGGGCTTACCAGCATTTGTGTGTAAAGCACTTCCTGACTGTAATTTATTATATCAATTAAATCAACCTGAAAATCTCTTTCCTAAAGATCTTTAAAACTGGAACCCCTCCACCATATGAGGCACTTCATACTTGAAGGTCTCAGGTGTTCCCTTCCATCAACCCAACCAATCACTGCTCCTTACTTGTCTCTGGTCTGAGTTGAGGCTCCTGTTCATAGTCTGACTGTTCCTGCCGTCCCTGCTGAGGGCTCCATGATGCATCCTTTGAGGGATCTTCCTCCCGCTGACTCTCCTCTTGCTTTAGCTGGTAGGTCATGGACTCCTGTGCTGCTCCCACAAGCACTTCTGAGTTTTGCACACTGACGGGAAACTGGGAATAGGCCCATATATAGTTATGATATAGTTTAAAATTGGACATAATTCCAGAAAAAGATGAATCTAAAAATCCCCAAAGAGAGGCATGAAAACTGTACCATCAAGCAGAAATAATAACTAAAATATTATTCCTTAAGCTATAGTTTCCACTTTCACAGGAAGTTTATAGAAGTCAAAGACTGATTCCTTTTGAAATGAGAAAGTATCTCCCACTTCAAAAAATCTATGATGCTCTTGGTAAGAGTACTCTCATAAAAGAACTACAGCATTCTCCTGACAGCCTTCTCACCATCCTATAGGATCTCAATAACATATTAGCTGAATGAATTACCTGGCTGATATGATAGAAAAAAGGAAGTTTTTTCCTTGTAGTATGGTGGGAAAAACACTGAACTTGGAATTAGAAACCCATTGATTACAACTCCACATTTACTAATGGTGTGACTTTGGATGGGTCACTCCTGTAAGCCTCAGCTTCTACATCTGCAAAATGGGAATGATAATACTTATAGATCTCCAGAGATTAACTGGAGTTATAAGTAAGCACTTTATAAATGTAAGTTGCTAGCATTAGTAGTGGTGTGATAGTAGTAGTAGTAGTATCACACAACATAGGTTAAAAAAAATCTTAGAAAGGTAATGGGGATCCTTTGTGTCTTATGCCAGTCGACACTGACAGCCTCATTGCAGCTTCTTCCTACCATTATCATGTATTTCTCTTTCTCACCTGTTGTTCTGGTCTCTCAGTCTCTTTTTGCAAATCCTCAACGAGCGCCACAGCCTCCTCGCCATTTTCTGGATGATGCTCCCTCACCTGGACCTGGATCTCCCCCGGTAGGATGGTCAAGAACTGCTCCAGCACCAGCATTTCCAAAATTTGTTCTTTTGAGTTTGTCTTGGGCCTCAGCCACCTACAACAAAGTTCCCAGAGCGTACTAAAAGCTTCATGAGGCCCAGCCACCTCTTGGTAGCAGAACTGCCTGAAATGCTGACGGAAGATTTCTGAGTCAGCTGTTCCTTCCACCTGAAGGGCAGTTTTCTGACCCTGGGTAGAGTTATTCTGTGGAGACTGTACCTGGCGGCCTGAGGCTGCAGACATTGTTCACCTCAGAGGATGACTCCACTCCAGATGGGCCTTGGCTCTGGGGCTTCAACTCTGTCTCTCTGTCATGTCACTATGTTGCCACCACCATGAACTGGACACCAGGGAGAGTAGCTTCTCTCTGGGCTCAGGAAGACAAAACGGTGTCAGTGACAAGTATAAGAACATGCCATTCTCAGTTTACTCTGGGGGCCCAAAGAACTAACAAGGGCTAGGAATATTCTACAGCCCATGTTCTTAGAGGAACATCTGAGGAATAAGGGCCATCTGTTAGAGATGCAACAGAGGGTGGAGGGAAACTATGAAGTTGTTGTGCTTTCTGCTCCAACCCCTTTCATCCTGTCTTTCCATCATCTGCAGTCTACCTTTGTCCTTTATCTTAGACCTGTTCTCTTTGTGACTCTACTAATTTAAGGCGTAACCTGAAACACTAAAAATAGGAAAAGTCCCTTGTTTTCCTTACAACCAATAAAGAGATTATTTCCCATGCCTTTAACAGCCTTTCTCCTGCTGTCTACAAAGCCACTTCACCTGTAGAAAATGTGACCTGGCTGGGCATCTCTCATACAAAGATGGTTCTTGGTTATTCACTTTCTGCCCATCCTACTCCCAGGATGCTAGGGTACTTTTGTTCTCTTTTTCTCTTTCACTCAATACTACTGGGTCCATTTTTGCCAAACTACCACCACCTCCAGAAGAAGGGATTGATCTATGCTTTTAGAAAGGGCCTTACACAAATGCACTATTGGTGAAAATGAGAATTTGTTCAACTACTCTGAAAGCAATTTGGGACTATTCTTAAAAAGTCACTAAAATGTGCATACCCTTTTACTCAGAGATACTAATACTAGGCATATACCCCAGGTACATGAAAGAAGAAGGAAAAGGACCCATATTCACAAAAATATTTATAATGGCATTTTTCTCTTGTAAAATGGAAACAAAATGGGTGCTCATCAATTAGGGGAATGGCCAAAAACGTGATGGAACAGGAATAGGATCTGAACCTGTGATTTCACTGGTGTCAGGAACTCTCAAGTAAGGTAACTCCTTCCACCAACGCAGACTGGAATCTTCTCTGCAATTTATAGTCTCAGTTGCCTAGAGTAGAGTGTGGCCTTTACCAGATAAAAATGCAATTGGGAGATATTTAATAAAATAAATTAAAACAATAAAAACTCAATAAAATGGAGAACGTTAGTTTGTGGTTTTCTAAGCTGATAAGTGGTCTGATGGATTTCTGCCTGAGTTTGACACCACTGCTATGGAGCACTGAGAGGTTAATGGATGTGCCCAGCTGTGATCACACAAAGTCAATGTATGTCAGAAGAAGGACTTGAACCCTGGTCTCTTGGCTTTGAGGTCAGCTGTCTTTCTGCCATGACATGCTGCCTCTACAAGTGAATGTCTTTTACAGTAAAAACTGACAAATGGGATGAATCCAGATAATCTGGGAAGAGTTGTAAGACACAGAATAAAGCAAACAGAACCCAGGAGAACAATTAATACAGTGACTAACACTGTAAAGGAAAACAACTCAGAAAGACTAAAGAGCTTTGATCAATGCAATGAACAATCATAACTCCAGAAGCCTGAAGGTGAAGCATCAGAGATCCCACCTCCTGGCAGACAGATGAGAGACAAAAGGCACAGAATAAGATATCTGTTTTCAGACAATGTATTGATTTGTTTTCCTTGACTATATTTATCTGTTGTAAGGGAAGGCTTTTATTCTGGAAGGAGAGGAGAAAAAGACACAGGAATAAAAAATGGGAAAGTAGTGATAGTGATATTAAAAAAGTGTCAATGAAACATTTTTTTAAAAAACATAAAGGAGAGCAAAAGGAAGTTCAGAAGGCACAGACAAGTCAGGCAGTGGTATTATTACTCTATTAAATTGATATATGCTATTATATTACTCTATTCAATTGATAAGAAAAAAGAAAACTGTACATAATAGAGATACATCATCTTACATATGTATAGAAAAGTTCATGTTTGTTGGTGTTTGTCAACAAATAACAAATATATAATAATATAAGAGGGTGAAAGTGAAGAAATGGTCCTATTACTATCCCTTGCAGCATGGGTGATTGTTCCTATCCTGTCAGTGATGTCTTTATGGGCATTTCCTACCTAATGTTGCACTAACCAATATAACTTCACAACGATATTAATTCAACATAACCAAAAGGTCACTGCAAAAGTCCATGTCTTCTTTGGCTGATCAACCATTTATTACATTGTTCCTGTTAAACTGACTGACTCCACAACATTGCTTTATCTAACATTATACTTTAAAGTAACAAACTAACAACATTAGGAGAACCTGTGACTCTCTGATATGTCCCAATAGACAAGACTATCTTGTTGATTTTCTGTGGAATACCTAACAGACACCTCAGCAGAATTTGGATTTATACATTGTCTTACTTCCTAAGAATATTCACTTACATCATTACATGTCACTTTACAACATCATGCTGAGGTAAACAAGACTATGGAAATCAGTCACGATTATCACATTAGCATCATCATTTTTACAAATGGAGAAACTGTCACAAAATAGTACAAAGCCTCATCTGTACAACTTAGATGACAACCCTGGGTAAAGGTAGGGACTATGATTTCACTGGTGAGGAAACTCCCTCTACCAGTGCAGGTTAGCATCTTTTCTATAACTTGTTTTAGAAAGTTTCCTAAAGCACTGCGAGGTTAAGTGACTTGACCAGGGTCACACAGCCAAAATGTGTCAAAGGGCACTTGACCCCAGGCCTCCCTGTTCTCACTGTTGGCTAACTATCCATTACATTACCTTGCCTCTGAATAACATGAGACAAAGGGAAAAAAGATGTTTTTTTTCCTGTCATACCTATAAAAATAGGTGAACCTTGTACAGATTTCATATATGGCTTCAGATTTCATCTGTCCCAGTTTTTTTTTTTTTACTAGAATCATAACACTAAAAGTTGAAAAATAATTTTTTACTAAATTGTACTTAGTTAAATATATCATACTTATTTAATCCACCTAAAATGGAGCTACTGATGATTTATTATATTTTTTTTCCTGTGGAACATCCCCTCTCAGTGTTCAATAGTAGTCAGCCAAGGTACTTGGAATCCATTTGTCCTGCTATCACTTATCTTCAGGAGATTTAAATTTTTTTATCATATTTTTGTTGATGTCTTCTGTTTTTATATCTCATTCATTTCTGAACTTATTCCCTTCTCCTCCCCTTGCCTTTCCAGCCCATTCAGTCATCCCTAATAACAGACCTGCACCACTTGGCAGTAGGTAGGAGCCAAAATTAAAATAGATTAAACTTCTTGGGGCTGCAGATAGGTTAGACCAAAGACAGACTGATAATGGTTGGTTGTCATGGGTCATGTAAAAAGCAGGAGAGTGCACAGTGATAACCTTACATTTTTCCACAGGCCTCCCAAAATCCTTTGGTGGTACCATATGTAGCGCAGGCCTTCCTTGTAAGAAAAGGATAGTTTTAAAAAGGGGGTGGGGCAGCTAGGTGGCACAATGAATAGAGCACCAGCCCTAGAGTCAGGAGGACTTGAGTTCAAATCCAGCCTCAGACACTTGACATACTTCCTAGCTGTGCAACCTTGGGCAAGTCACTTAACCCCAATTGCCTTGCCTTCTCCCCTCCAAAAACAAAAACGAAAACAAAAAAAAAGAATCACATATTATTTAGCAGCCATCACTATAAAGGAGCAGAGAGAAGGTGGGCAGAGAAGGTGGAATATGGCAATCCAGAAAGCTAAAGGTATAGGCTTACAAACAAAACTGAGTAAAATCCTACAGGGGGAAAAAAAGACCTTTAATGAAATACAGGACTGCCAAACATTTCTAATGAAAAAAATGAGAGTTGCATAGAAACTTCAAAGTTCAAACATCGGAGTTAAGAGAAATATAAAACAATAAATATGAACAATGATATTTGAATAAACAAGGATAAACTGCTTATATTTTGGTATAGAGAGATGATACATGTGACCCTGCTGAGTTCTATCATGAGAGGATCTAATCAGACAGGGCTCAAGAGTAATCCTGTTATGTCTTAATGATCTTAAGAGAAAAATGGAAAGAGAAGGGGAGCAAAATGGCGGGAGTAAGGAAGAAGGGAAAGAAAGATTAGAAAAAATTTTCTCAAAAAATTAGGGTGAACAAGTAGAAATCTATACAAATAAGGCAGGGATGGAGGGAACAACTGACACTTGAACCTCATTCTCATCTGAACTGGTTAAAAGAAAAAGCAATGGGGGGGCGGAGCCAAAATGGCAGTGTAGAAGCAGCAAGTTTTCACAGCTCGCACACAGCCACCTCAAATACCATAAAATAATGACTCTAAACAAATTTTAGGGCTCCAAAACTCACATAAAAATACAGAAAAACATAACTCCTGCTGAAGGCAGCTTGGCAGGAAGGCTCAGCACAGCACGCTGGGAGCCAAAACCAGCCCAGCCTGAAACCCCAGCTTGGCCCCAGGGGCAGCCAGGACAAGCCACAGCTGGAGCTTCAGGAGAGTGGATCAGCAGCAGCTGTGGCAGTTTCCAGAATTATCAAGCCATAAGAAACAAGGACTAAGTGAAAGGTCAGTGGATCTCAGCTACATTTGGGGGAGAAAGGCTGTCCAGCCGAACTGCCTCCAGGGCAAGGAAGCAGCAGAAGCAGAAGCAGCGGCCCTGCAGCTACCTCCACATGGCTGCTCCAGAGCTCCCGGCCTGCAGACTGCGGGGGAGCCAAGCAATTGTTCATAGGCTAAGTGCTCTTGTGTTGAGCAGCCTGGATCCGGATTGTGGTCTTGGGTGGTGGTCCTGGGGTGTGTTTTCAGTGAGCCAAAGCTGATGGAGGCTGCAGCAGCCTCCCAATAAC
The DNA here is from genome assembly GCA_028646515.1 of Pseudochirops corinnae. Lineage (NCBI taxonomy): Eukaryota > Metazoa > Chordata > Mammalia > Diprotodontia > Pseudocheiridae > Pseudochirops > Pseudochirops corinnae. The sequence goes on from CM053590.1 coordinate 109,187,204, forward strand.
TCCGGCAGCTGTGAAAACCCCAGTGATTTGGAACAGAGCTTTCCCCCCTGGAAACAGAGTTCCACAGTGCTAAAAAAATCAAGCAATTCACTGGCAACATGAGCAGGCAAAGGAAGCAAAGTAAGATCAGCAACCGAACTTTAGAAGACTGCCTAAAAGCCATAGATCAGTTTAAGAAGGATTTTGAAAACCAAATAAGAGAAGTGGAGGAAAAATTGGGAAGAGAAATGAGAATGATGCAAGAAAATCATGAAAAGAGAGTCAACAACCTGACTAAAGAAAATAACACCTTAAAAAATAGATTAACTCAAATGGCAAAAGAGGCCCAAAAAGCCAATGAGGAGAAGAAGGCCTTAAAAAGCCGACTTTGCCAGATGGAAAAAAGAATCTCAAAAGCATTCTGAAGAGAATAATTCCGTCAAAATGAGAGTGGAGCAAATGAAGCAAATGATTTTATGAGAAATCAAGATACTATCAAACAGATCCAAACAAA
>CM053590.1:109188196-109218955 GCA_028646515.1 Pseudochirops corinnae
CTGTCCTCATACTGAGAAAAGTCTCAACGATTACAATTATCATTTTTCCATGTAGGAATGTCAATAGTTCAACTTTAATAAGTTCCTTATTATTTCTTTTTTCCTGTTTACCTTCTCATGCTTCTCTTGTGTCTTGTATTTGAAAGTGACATTTTCTGTTCAGCTCTGGTTTTTCATCAAGAATGCTTGAAAGTCCTCTGTTTCATTGAATGACCATATTTTCCTCTGAAGCATTATACTCAGTTTTGCTGGGTAGGTGATTGTTGGTTTTAGTCCTAGCTCCTTTGACCTCTAGAATATCATATACCAAGCCCTTCAATCCCTTGGTGTAGAAGCTGCTAGGTCTTGTGTTATCCTGATTGTGTTTCCACAATACTCAAATTGTTTCTTCCTGACTGCTTGTAATATCTTCTCCTTGACCTGGGAACTCTAGAATTTGGCTGTAATATTTCTAGGAGTTTTCTTTTGGGGATCTTTTTCAAGAGACAATTGGTGAATTCTTTCAGTTTCTATTTTGCCCTCTGGTTCTAGAATCAGGGCAATCTTGCTTGATAATTTCTTAAAGGATGAATTCTATGCTCTTTTTTTGATCATGGCTTTCAGGTAATCCAATAATTTTTAAATGACCTCTCCTGGATCTATTTTCCAGGTCAGTGGTTTTTCCAATGAGATATTTCACATTGCCTTCTGTTTTTTCATTTGTTTGGATCTGTTTTTATAGTATCTTGATTTCTCATAAAGTCATTAGCTTCCAGTTGCTCCAGTCTAATTTTGAAAGAATTATTCTCTTCAGTGAGTTTTTGAAATTTCTTTTCTATATGGCAAATTCAGCTTTTTAAGGCATTCTTCTCCTCATTGACTTTTTGGACCTCATTTGCCAGTCAGTCTGTTTTTTAAGGTATTATTTTCTTCAGTTTTTTTAAATCTCCTTTAGCAGGTTGTTGATTCACTTTTCATGATTTTCTTGCATTATTCTCATTTCTCTTCCCAATTTTTCCTCCACTTTTCTTACTTGATTTTCAAAATCTTTCTTGAGCTCCTCTGTGGCCTACAATCAGTTCATATTTTTCTTGTAAGCTTTTGATGCAGGAATTTTGACTTTGTTGTCTTCTTCTGGTTCCATTTTTTGATCCTCTTTGTCCCCAAAAAAGGATTCTATAGTCTATGGCACTTCCTTTGTTTGTTCATCTTGCCAGCCAACTACTTGACTTTTGAGCTCTTTGCCATGGTAGAACTCTGCTTCCAGAGTGGAGAGAGCTGTGTCCCAAATTGCTGGGGTTTGCACAGCTACTGCCAGAGGTGTTGTCAGAGCTATGAAGAGGGTACCGTCTCCACAATCATCACAAGTTCTAGCACCCTGACGTTCCTCACCCCAGGACCACCACCCAAGACTGCTACCTAGATCCAAGCAGGTCAAAACAAGGGTGGCTGCCCTCTGAATGGTTGCTTGGTCCCCCTAGATCTGCAAGCCATGAGGCAGCCATGTGGCAGAAGCCACAGCCACCACACTGCTGCCACCTCTTGCCCTGGGGGCAGGGGCTAGACAGTACTCTACTCTCACTCTAGATCAGCAGGGTTCCCCACTGACCTTTTACTTTCTCTTTGGCATTTACTGGTTGAGAAGTCTGGAAACCGTCAGAGCTACCAGTGATTCACTCTCCTGAAGTCTGCTCTGGCTGGTCTGGGAGGCTGATAGGAGGCACCCCAGGTCTTGGTCTGTGTGGCTCATGTGGTACTGTGCTCAGCTCCCACCCTGGTGCGATAGACCCTTCTTGTCGGCCTGCCAGACTGCCTTCAGTAGGAGATTTGTTTCTGTCACTTTGTGGGTTCTATAGTTCTAAAATTTGTTTAGAGTAATTTGGAGGTGGTTGAAGTGGGAGCTGAAGCAAGTTCTTGCTTCTACTCTGCCATCTTGGCTCCGCCCACCTGCTACTCTTATTTAAAATTTTTTATTTTGCTTTTTTTTTTTTTTTTTTTGCTTTTTTGGAGGGGGAAGGTAGGGCAATTGGGGTTAAGTGACTTGCCCAAGGTTGCAGCGCTAGTAAGTATGTCAAGTGTCTGAGGCCAAATTTGAACTCAGGTCTTCCTGACTCCATGGCCAGTGCTCTATTCACTATGCCACCTAGCCAACCCCTTTTTTTTTGCTCTTTAAAAATCTATTTTACTCTTCTAGAAATTCTTGTTAGGCTTGGGTACAATTTGCGATTTTTCTTTGAGGCACTGCTTGTAGATGTTTTCAAATTATTGTCTTCTGTGTTTGTGTCTTGAACTTCCCTGTCACCTTTATCCTTGGGTTCATTTTTTGTTTGCTCATTCTTCCAGATTGCTTTTTGACTTTAGATTTTACCTTAATGTTGGACTCTGTTCATTTCTGGAGGGAACATCTGGCTTGAACTTCTGTCCTTTTATGTCTTTCTGCTGCTTTCACAAGTCATTCTGGGGACCTGCAAATTTTCAGTACTTTCAAAGTGGTATGAAGGCAGTTGGGTGGTGCAGTGGATAGATAGCTAGGCCTAGAGTCAGGAATACTATCTTCCTGAGTTCAAATCTGGCCTCAGGTACTTACTAACTTTGTGACTCTGAGCAAGTCACTTAACTTTGTTTGCCTCATTTTCCTCATCTGTAAAATGAGTTGGAGAAGGAAATGACAAACCACTCTAGTATCTCTGCCAAGAAAACTCCAAATGGGGTGATGAAAAGATTGAACAACAATAAAAAGCAGTGTGATCCAGGGAAGAGTGTGTTCATTACCCTCTTGTCTGAGTTCTGTAAATTCCTGGCCCAGGTTTGGATCTGTTAGCTTATGTGTAGTTGAGTTTCATTAGACTACTGCTGGATTCAATCACTGTAAGTCCACTGGAAGGTTATGCAGATTTGTAGTGGCTGAACTGCTGGCCTCAATGCCCTGCAAGCTTATGAGTTAAAGATTAGAAGTGAGTTGCTGCTCTGCTCCTGGGTCCAGCTTCACAGCTAAATTTCTGGATCTTGCTCCTTGCTTGGTAAACAGCAAGGGCCTCTCCCATCCCCACATTGAGACTGTTTATTCTCTGGATCTGTGAAATGGGCAAAGGAGCTGCCATATGGCACCTGTTCTTTCTCCCAGTGCTGGTTCAGGGATCTCCTGTGAACTCTGTGTTCTGGTTCTTTCTGCTCTGGTGCTCTGTCTCAGCTCCTTTTCAGTCCCTAGGTGCGGGAATGCTCCCCTTCTCTGCCACTGCTGCCACCATGCTGCATTCCTGACCAGCCTCCACCCCAGTGTTCAAAGACCTCTCTGCCTGAGTTCTTAAGCTGCCCTGGGCTTGAGAAATCACTCATTCTGACTTTTTCTTGGCTTTCCCAATTAGAATTAAGTCTGGCATATATTCTAGGTTGTTGTGGAAGAGGTATTTTGGGTGAACTTGGCAAAAATACTTTCTCTTACTTGCTGATTCTTATGTATGAATCTTAAATTCTTTCCTCTATTTTTCAAGTCAGTTGAGTCTGCCTCCTCCTCCCCCCTAACATGAAGTAATGTTATGGAGAGAGAAAAGTCTTATATTTTCTCTTGGTCCCTACACAAATCACACTAGGAATTACAGTCCTGAAAGTCAGTGTCAGGACTCTGGAATAGGAATGAAAAATAAAAATCAGTCAAAAGAGATAGTTAAGTCACTTGTAGAAATCTCTCCAATAATCCTAGCACCCCTTAGAAAAACTAAGGCAACTTAGGGGTCATGATGAGTCACTGAAGAACAAAATCAGTTATTAAATTCCTACTATGTGAAGGACAGGACTGTGTGTTGTGGGGATGACAAAGGAGAATAAGCTTTCCTGACTACAATCCAGTGGTCCTTCTGTCATATCACACTGTCATCTAATTACTATCTTAATTGGGGGAAAAAAAAGATATATGCATAAATAGATTCCAAGCAGCCTGTGATTAGTCCTATGTGATTTGCACTTTACAATAAGTGCTATAGGAACTCAGATGACAGAGAATCACTGTGACTCTGGCTTTGTCACTAATTAGCTACTTGCTATCATTCCTCCATTTCCTGATCTATAAAATAGAGGCTCAATATCCTTCTAGTGGTAGAATTCAGTGAATCCATGAGAATAGACCTAAATTAGGCTTGAAAAGACAAGTAATATGCAGTTAAACAGAAAGGAGTGAGAATAGCATTTCTTGGCAGAAAAAAAAAACAACAAAATTGTTGAAATGGGAATGCAGAAGTCCTGTTTAGGGGAAAATGAATAGAGCAGTCTATTAGAATGTGGGGTCTATGTGGGAAAATGTATTAAATATGTTTTGGACAATTTCTTCTTTATGTCAAAACATATCTCAATGCTGTCAAGAAGAAAGCTGAGTGCAATTAGAGGACTGTTCCCCCATTGAATCACATAGCATTGCTACCACAATACAACACGGGTTTTGAATCTCACAGCTCTAATCTCCATAATCTGTTAAAATCACTGAGTCAAAGATCGGTAAAGCTAAAAACAAACAAACAAAAAAAAAAAACATTAGAGATTGTCTTCTTTAATTGCCTTATCTTACAGAGGTGGAAACTGAGGTCCACAGAGATTTAATAACCTGTAGTTATTTTTATAGTAAGTAGCAGAGCTAGGATTTTGAACCAGGTGCTTTTTCTTCTACATTATGCTTTCCAAAGTAGAGTTCTGGGGTATTAGAGGTTTTACTCACTCTTGGGTTCACATTCTATCTCTGAGACATATTTGACCTAAACAAGCCACTTACTATCTTGGTTCTTGTAGCAGCAACCACACTTTCATACTCAGGATGGCTACTAGCACAGGTTCTTAGATCTGCTTTACTAGGAAAGATAGCTGCTTAAGGGGTCAACAATCTTTTTAAATTATATTCATTAGTTCAAGGGAAAAATCACCCTCACTCTGGACCTTGAACTAAAATAGGGATCTCTCCCTACTCATTATGATACCACTTGAAGAGCTGGTGGAGGACAAGCTAGACAAGGTTTAAGAAAGCAGATGGTTCCATATAACCATACTTAACTTACTAAATTCCATTTTCATTACGGTTGGTAAATAACATAAATAAAACACCAAAACTCTTTGGTCTTAGTTGAGAATTGGAGAGGTGTTCATTAAACCAAAGACCACAGCTGCTAAAATAAATACTCAATATTCAACAAAAACTACTGGGAAAACTGGAAAGCAGTTTGACAGAAGCTAGGTAGAGACCAGTATCTTATGCTCTATGTACAAAGGTAAGCTCCTCATGGATACGTGATTTAAACATAAAGGGTGACACATACACACAAAACAGAAAAGGAAGGGAGAAAATATGTTTCAGATTGGTGAAACAGAGGAAAAGATCACAAAATGTAAAATGGACAATTTTATTTCCAGAAAAAAATAAAAGTTTTTGTACAAACAAAACAATGTAACTACAGCAAGTTCCTCTGATAAAGGTCTCATTTCTGGAAGGCAATCTATGAATTCTTTCATTTTCTGTATTTAGAACTTCTGAGTAGTTTTCTTGTTATTTCTTGCATCAGTGTTCAGGTTTTTTGTCTTATGTTCTTCTGCTAGACACACGATACTTAGGTTGCCTCCATGCGTGCAGTCTTCCAGGTCAGTGATGTTTTGCTTCTATAGCAAATGCACTTTCTTTTAATGTTAATGTTTTTTGCTCTTCTTTCAGAGTCTCCTTTATCTCGGTATATTTGCATTCCCAATATGTTGTTTTCTTTTGTTTCTTTGGTGAAGCTTGCCATCACAGATTCAGTTTTTCTCTGTTCTACCCATTATTTTTTTGCTGTGAAAGCCATAAATTCTGCTCTCATAATTCTCAATTCTCTTTTAAACCACTCAAGAACAGCATATTCTATGTTCTCCTCAAATTCCACAAGTTCTTCTGTCTTAAATGTTGGATCATTTTCCTGTTTGCAATATTTATTTAGAGATACTGACCTCATTTACTAAGTCTGGAAGCCATATTTCCATCTGTTGTTAATATTTTCCCTGTTGATTTATCTGCTTATGTTCAGTTTTGGAGTTTTCTTCTCCCTAAGATCTTTGGTAATTTTTGTCTTTTTGACCTTTTTATATTCCTTTCTTGCTTACTTCCTAACTCCTTCTTCTCTGGTGGTGGTTTCCCTGGGGACTGGGTCCCAAAACATCTCAACCACCTCCCACACTGAGCAATTAATTTATAATTCACCAACCTAGATCTCTGCCCCAAGTGACTTTTGAGGGACAGAGCTGGCCTCAGAAAGATGCTGAATTTTTTCAAAAACCTCAGACTTAGTGGAATGCCGCTCACTATCCCACTATAAACACACACACACACACACACACACACACACACACACACACACACATGCAATATCCACAATAGCCTTAGTGTTCTGCTCGACTCCCTCCTGCTCCTCCGTTCTCTGTCCCAAAACTTGTCATTCCAACCACACTGGTGCTATGGAGAACTACGTATTAATGAAATTAATTTCAGTAGTTAGGGTTTCCAAGACTCAGGGAGGAAGGTGTACAGGGTGGGGTGGAGTTCTGTTTCAAGTCCACACATGTGTTCTGCCCCTTTGCTCCCTGTTGGTTTGCTCTTCTGCAGACCTTTTGTAGCACAGGATGCTGCAATGGCATTGTCTGTCTTGGCCCCCAGCAAGCCTCTGCAGCCTGAAACCCTGATCTCCATGGCACTGGAAAAAGGAGGGGGGGGGCGGTGACTAGGGTGTGAGGTCAGGTTTTATTGCAAACCCTTGTGTTGGATTCTTGAGTTTTGTTTCAAGCCTATGTGTTTGTTCCTTGGCTAGTGTAGCTTTGCTGCCAGTAGCAAAATGGGCAGTGGGGAAAGATGCTGTGATAGGCATTAGGTCATGTTTTTTTTTTTCTTTTGGATTCTGGGTATCCTAGACCATGGAAACAGATGAAGTTGCTCTGACTTTGGCATATAATTTCTGTTTTGGAAAGGTTTGAGAGATCATGGGGATCAGAGAAAATGTCTAGTCCATCTTGTTAGTCATGTGACCTGGAAAAAAAGTCTAATTCCCAACATCAATATGGAACTGATTCAAGGATGTAGAAAGCAATAAGAGTCATTCCCCATTTGCTAAATGGTCAGAGGAAATGAAGAGAAAGTTTTCTAAGCATGATATCTAAGCTATCAGTAGAAAGATGAAAAATGTTCCCAGTCAGGAATACAAATTAAAGAAACTGAGATTCTATCTTATACCCATTGGCAGAGATGACAAAAAAAAGGAAAATGACAATTCCTAGAGAGGTTGTGGCAAAACAGGAATACAACACACTGTTTTGGTAAAGTTATAAATTCATTTAACATTCTAGAAAGCAATCTGGAACTATGTCTGAAAAAAATCACTGAATCATATATGCTCTCTGACATAGCTCTACCACTGTTAGGCCTATACCTCAAAGAGATGAAATAAAGGACAAAAAAACATACATGTATACACAAATATTGTAGTAGTTCTTTTTGTGGTGGCAAAAAAAACCTCCCAAAGCCCACCAATCAGGAAACAAAGAGGAATGACTGAAAAAAAAATATGGCATATGAATATAATACTACTGTGATATAAAAAATTATAAAAGAAACTGTTCTGGCAAAACCTAGGAATACTTGTATGAATTGATATAGACTTAAGTGAGTGAAACCAGAATAATTTATGTAATAACAACACTGCCACAACAGATAACTCTGAAAGACTTCAGAAATCTGATCGATTCAGTGATGAACCACAATTCCAGAGGACTGTTGATGAAGCATACTACCCACCTCCTGACAGAGAGGTGATGGGCTCAGAGAGAAGAATGAAACATATTTTTTGGACATTGCCAAAACAGGAATTTGTTTTGCTTGGCTATTCATATTTGTTATGAGGGTTTCATTTTTTCAATTGGGGGAAGTAAGAGGGAGATAAAATAGATTTTATTAATTTGAAAAAAAATTAAATGAAATGAGGGAGTTAGACTTAGATGGCCTCTGAAGTCTCTTACATACAGCAGGTCATCTCCCCTGCACTAGCCACTCTCTCCTCTTTTTTCTGTCTTGATCCTTGGTGAACCAATTCACCTCTTCTGTCTTCTTCTTTTGAATGCTTAGCCCACTTACCATTTTACTGATTATGCCTTGCCAAGCCTCAGCCTTGGATCACTCCCACCATTCTCCACCTTCATTCCTACATATGTGCTACTGAATAAAATTAGAGAAAATCACACAATGATTCTGACTGGGTCCACTACACATTCATGTTATATAATTTCAACTGGGCTCCCTCTACTGCTAGGCAATCCCTCTATCCCCACCTACCTTAACAACTCACTATCCTACTTTCCACAAGGGCTCTTCCAGATCTTTCCATCTCTCCCCAAACCTCCTCTGTTTTCCCCTCACCCCATTCTCAGCTGGGAATTACAGAAAAAAAACTGAAGTCATTTCTTCTCCCTTTTCCCTCATCTGATAGCACTCATACGCCATCTACCACTGTCCTCCTATACCCCTGTCTCATGTCAGGAGGTGGCCTTAACTCACCAAGGCTAAGCCCTGATGCCTGCTGAATCAGTTTCATTCTTTCCCATCTCCTTCAATACATTTCTCCTCTGTCTTCTTCAATTTATTTTCAATTTCTCCTATCTATTAGTTCATTCCCTGCTGCCTATAAATATGCCCATGTCTCCCCATCCTGAAAAAACTCTCACTTGATCCTTTCATACATTATCATCCTTTGTCTTTTCAGCCCTTTGTGGATAAAGTCCTTTAAAAAGCCATCTCCAATTGGTGTCTCCACTTTCTCTCCTCTCATTTTCTTCTTAACCCTTTACAATCTAGCTTCTGAATTCATCATCTCACTGAAACTGTTCTCTCCAAAGTTACTAATGATCTTTAGGTTTTAGGGACGCCACTCTCCTGGCTCTCTTCCTACCTATCTGAGTAATCCTTGTATGTCTTTGCTGAATCTTCTTCCAGATCATCTTCTATAACCATAGGTGTCCCACGCGATTCTGTCCTGGGCTCTCTTCTCCCTCTCCACTACTTCAACTGGTGTTCTCATCAATTCCCACAGATTGAGTTGCTATTTCTATGCTGATGATTCTCAGATCTCTCTATCCTACCCAAATTCTGCTGACCTCCAATATCACATCTCCAACTATCTTTCAGACATCTTGAACTGGATGTCCAATAGACATCTTAAACCCAACATGTCCAAAATGGAATTCATTGTCTTTCCCCTAAAACCTTCCCCCTTATCCTACCTTCCCTATTACAGTAGGGAGCATAGCCATCTTCCATCAGGCTCACAACCTAGAGGTCATCCTCAACACCTCACTATGTCTCACACACCCTCCTCCATATTCAATCTATGGCCAAGGCCTATTGATTTCACCTTTGCAACATCTCTTGAATACACCCACTTTTCTTCTTTGACATTGCCACCACTCTGGTAGAACAGGGGGAACAGAGAATAAACATGTGTATGCCTAATATGTGACAGCCATTATGTCAAGTACTTTATGATCCTCACAACAATCCTGCAAGATGGGTGCTGTTATTATTCCCATTTTACAGTTAAAGAAATTGAAACAAAGAGAGGGCAAGTGTTTGCCCAGGGTCAGATAGCTAATAAGTATCTGAGGCTAGATTAGACCTCAAGTTTTCCTGACTCTAGGCACATTATTTTGTGCAGTTTGCCACCTACCTGCCTCAGCAGCTCTTCATCTTGAGGGTTCAGATCCTCAGCACTTCACATCTGGACCTGTTGCTACCTACCTCTCTCCCCAATCTAATCTACCTTCCATTCAGCCACTAAAATGATTTTCTTTTCTTTTCTTTTCTTTTTTTTGCTAGAAAGAGGGTTTTATTCTTTTAACAAATTAAAAAAACAAATGCAACAATGCAATAAGCCTCCTTCCAAAGCTCTTTATACAGAATTAGATACCACCATTTGGGGTCACCAGTAGGTAAATTAGAATTAATTGCCCTCCAATCCTGAGTTCAGGCAATACAGTGTGCATTGGACTAAACTCTTCCACAATATAAGGCATGAGCACATGATCACAAGGAGTAAATACAGCACAAATTAAGAAACAAAAAAAACATTAAAAATTCATGCAAATCCATCTACATATAATGAGTATGATCCAGTTTCCAGAAGTACATGTCATGTAAACATAATTACATCATTAAAATGATTTTCTTAAAGTGCAGGTCCGACCATGGCACCTCTCTACTTGATAAATTACAGTTGTTCCCAATTGCCTCCAGGATCTAGAAAATCCTCTGTTTGGCATTTGAACCTTTCATAACCTAGCGCCCTTCTTAGTGCCTTAACACAATCAATCAATAAACATCAAATTCCTACTATGTGCCAGGTACTGTGCTAAATACTTAGAATATAAAAGGAGGCAAAAAACAGTCCCTGTCCTCAAGGAGCTTACAATCTAATGGGAGAAACAACATGCAAACAAGTATATACGAAGCAATCTATATTCAGGAAAAATAGGAAATAATTAATGGAGGGAAGGTACTAGAATTAAGAGGGGGTTGGGAAAACTTCCAATAAAAGATAAGATTTGTGCTGGAACTTAAGGTAAGTCAGGAAGATCAGTAGTTGGAGCAGAGGAGAGAGCATTCCAGGAATGGGGATAGACAGAAAAAAATGCCCAAGCTGAGAACCGGAGTGTCTTGTTCATGGAATCGCCAGAAGGCCAGTGTCTCTGGATCAGATATGTTAGTAGGGAGTAAAGTATAAGAAGACTGGAAAGGCAGGAGGGGGCTAGGTTGGGGTTTTGAATGTCAAAGAATTTTTTATTTGATGCTAGAAGCAATAGGGAGTGTATTGAGTAGTGGTGTGTGTGACATGGATGTGCCTACCCTTTAGGGAAATCACTTTAGTGACTGAATGGAAAATGTAATGGAGTGGGGAGAGAGTTGGGGGCAGACAGATCCACTAGCAGACTATTATAATAATCCAGGTATGAGGTGATGAGGGTCTGCACTAGAGTGGTGGCAGGGTCAGATAAAAGAAGAGGGTGTATTACAGAGCTGTTAGAAAGATGAAATCAACAGACTTTGGCAAGAGATTGGATACGGAAGGTGGGAAATAGTGAGCATTCAAGGATAACTCCTAGGTTGTAGGAAGATGGTGTTGCCCTCTATAGTAATAGGGAAGCCTCTTTAGCTTCTTTTTATGTGTCTTCTTTCCCTATTTGAATGTAGGTTTTCTGACAGTAGCATCTTTTTTCTTTCTTTCTTTCTTTCTCTTTCTTCTCTCTGTCTCTGTCTCTCTCCTTTCTTTACTTGTATTTGAATTCCCAGTGCTTAGGAGGGGGAGAGGGTTTAGGGGAAAAAGTTCCATTTTGGAAATGTTGACTTTAAGATGTCTACTGGACATCTAGTTCAGGATGTCTGAAAGACAGCAAGAGATGCAAGATTGGAGGTCAGCAGAGGGGTTGAGGCAGGATAGGCAGATTTGAGAATCATCAGCATAGAATGGCAATTAAATCCATGGGAGCCAATGAGATCATTAAGTGAACTACTATATAGAGAGAAGAGGACCCAGGACAGAATCCTGTGAGATGTCTGTGGTTACAGTCATGATCTGCAAAAAAGATTAAGCAAAGGAGACAGAGAAGGGTTGGTCAGATAGGTTGGAGGAGAACCAGGAGAGTGGTGTTCCAAAAACCTAGAAAAAGAGTATCAAAGAGGAGAGAGTGATTGGTGTCAAAGACTGCAGAGGTCAAGGAGAATGATGATTGAGAAAAGACCATTGAATATGGCAACTAAGAGACCATTAGTAACTTTGGAGAGAGCAGTTTTAGTAGAATGATAAGGTCAGAAGCTGGGTTATAAAGAGTTTAGAAGGAAGTAAGAGCATGTACAAAAATATTTATCGTAGCTCTTTTTGTGGTGGCAAAGAACTGGAAATTGAGGGGATGCTCATCAGTTGGGGAATGACTGAACAAGTTGTGGTATATGAATGTAATGGAATATTATTGTTCTATAAGAAATGATTGAGCTGGGGGATTTCAGAAAAACCTGGAAAGACTTACATGAACTGATGCTGAGTGAAGTGAGCAGAACCAGGAGAACACTGTACACAGTAACAGCAACATTGTGTGATAACCAACTTTGACAGACTTAGCTCTTCTTAGCAATGCAATGATCTAAGACAATTCCAAAAGCCTCATGATGGAAAATGCTATCCCCATCCAGAGAAAGAACCACAGAGTTTGAATGCAGATCAAAGCATACTATTTTCTCTTTTGTTGCTGTTGTTTTTCTTTCTCGTGGTTTTTCCCTTTTTTATGGTTCTTTCACAACATGACTAATGTAGAAATATGTTTAATAATGTACATGTATAGCCTATATCAGATTGAATGCCGTCTTGGGGAGGGGGAAGGGAAAGGAGAAAAAAATTTGGAACTCAAAACCTTATAAAAGTTAATGTTGAAAACTATCTTTACATGTAATTGGAAAAAATAAAATACCGTTAAGTGAGGGGGAGGTGGAGAAGAGAGCAAGAGGAGAGAAAGTGGAAGGACCTTTGTAGATGGCCTTTTCAAGGAGCTTAGCTACAAAGGGCTTTCTTAATTATTTCCTATTTCTTATTATTAACTCTTTTAAGTATTTCCCATTATCCTATGGATTGTTTGTATATATTTATTTATTGTCTTCTCCATTAGATTGTGAACTCCTTGAAGGCAGATATGTCTTTTGCCTCTTTTAAGCCCAGTGCTTAGCACAATGTCTGACCTGCAATAGGTGCTTCATGTTGATTGATTGACTGATTGATTACAACTCACAATCTACACTTCTTTGAAGGATTTTAGCATTGTGAACTCAAAATCTTCAGATTAGCAAAAACTAGTAAAATTATTCCTAGAGGGGTTGTGGGGAAAAAAATGGAGCCAGATAATTTGCTGCTGAGAGAACTCTAAATTAGTACAACCATATACTGGAAAACAATTTGCAATTATGCAAGAAAAAATAATAATTTGTTCTTATTCTTTGATCCAAGTACTATTACCCATGGTAGGATTTGTGAGGAAAAAAGCAGAAAACAAAGTAAGTGCTTAATGATTGGGGAATGACCCAAAAAACAATAGCATATGAATGCCTGGAATATTACTCTGCCTTAAGGAATAATAGGGAAGATAGAGAAATATCTAAAGTGAAATTGAGGAAAGAAAACATATATATATATATATATATATATATATATATATATATATATATATATATATATATATATTCACTTACACATGTAGTGTTAAGAAGCTACCAGAAATAATCTATCTAAACTACACCAATGTAGATCAGAAAGGCTCTCTCAGCTTTCTAATTGCTAAGTTCCCTCAATTCCTGTGGCCTTCTACTTGCCTCTCTCCACCCCTGAAGTCCCTTCCTCCAGGTTCTTCCAAGAACTTCCTTGGGGGTGGGGGGTGTGTGGCCTGGGCCAACCATCCTTCATTCTTCTCCTGGCTTTCCTTCTGACTACCCTGACTTGCCAGAATACTCCTTGCTCAGGCATTTTCTCCCCTTCTCTCCTGCCACTGGCCTTTTTAGCTTCTTTTTATGTGTCTTCTTTCCCTATTTGAATGTAGGTTTTCTGACAGTAGCATCGTTTTCTTTCTTTCTTTCTCTTTCTTCTCTCTTTGTGTCTCTGTCTCTGTCTCTCTGTCTCTCTGTCTCTCTCTCTCTGTCTGTGTGTCTCTCTCCTTTCTTTACTTGTATTTGCATTCCCAGTGCTTAGTCCAGTACTTGAAACATAGTAGTAAGTACTTAATAAATGCTTTGTTGTAGTTGTAGTTATTGTACTACAAAAGAGGAGACTAAATTCAAGTATTACAACCTTTGTGGTACTGATGGTAGTGTTTAAAAGTGAGTGTCCTTGTGTTTAGGATGTGAGTGTTTCTCTTGGCGAGTCATTAGATGAAGAATTTCTTCATAACCACCCTTAGAGTCCCACCTGCCAGCCTCTGCAGAGGCAATCAGCTTTATATGAGTAAAGACTCAAGAATAGGGCTTCGCTTGCTGGTGATCACTGGCTGAACGGCTTCCCAAGCCACTGCTGAGCTGAGAGCCCTCTTAAGCGAGAGGTGGATAGGGTCACTTTTGTTTCCTGTCAGGCCTTATCAGACACTGCCCTCTCCAGTGGGCCTGTGCCATTGACAGCCCTTCGGCAGATGTAGTCCTGTACAGTTCTAGACAGTTCTTTTTCCGAGAACCAGGAAGCTACTATCTTTGTTCTCAGTGGTGAATTAGCCATCAGTTCCACAGCCTTCTTCGCTACAAACTCTGGGAAATGTAGGCTTCGGAGTTCTCTTTTCACTATTTCCAAGGATAACTCCCTAAGGTAAGTTTGCGCCAAATATTTAGGAAAAGGGGTGGGGAAAGTGGAAACTTCCCGCTCAGAGGAGGAGGATGCCCGGTAGAAGGAGCTGTTCCCTAGCTGGAGGATGCTGCCTCCCTTCAAGTTGGTCTAAACTGGCCTCCAGGGAGGCCGTCGGTGGGATTCTCTCAACCTTTATTAAAAGCCTACTCTGTGAATGCACTCTGCTCAGTGCTAGAGAAGACAGAAGAATTAGACATAATAGTAATAGCTAACATTTCTATTGCATTTTATGGTTAAAAGGGACTTTTTTCATTACTGCGTTTGAATCTCCTAACAGCCTTCTGAGTACTATTAGTACTACAAGTACTACTAATCCAGTTTTTACAGGTGAGAAACAGGTTAGAGATGTCATAGTATCAGAGAAGTCAGAAGATCAATCTCAAAAAGGAAGTCAGTTCATCTAACCCAACTCCTACCGTACTGAAAAATCCCTTCTTCAGTTACCACGTCCCACCCCCATAACCATTTTGCTTCTGCTTGAGGGCTTGAGAACTTCCAGTGTTAGGGAATTCAATTCAACAAACATTAAGTACTTGCTTTGTGCAAGGTACCCCATTCCATTTATTGAAAGCGCTAGTCTTTAGTGGCATATACACAGGGTAAAGGAGTGTGGCTAGACAACAGTTACTAGAAGTTGTACTGTAAGCCATATCAACAAGTTTGTTGAAGCAGTTAAAAAGGCTGATGTAATTTTATTTTACATTAATCCTACATTAATGGAAAAATGATTTCCAGAAAGAGGGAAGTGTGTAGTCTCATTGTAAACTGCTCTACAACTACCTCTTTTGGTCTTTACAACAACCCTAGGAGTTAGGTGTCATTATTATCCCCATTTTACAGTTGAGAAAACCAAGGCTTATAGAGGTTAAGTAACTTGCCCATGATTATGCTAGCTAGTAAAAGAGGTAAAATTTACTCTTGGAAAATCAATTTATCACTGTGAGTGGGAGTTGGAATAAGTATACTCTGGAGATTGTAAAGGCTACACTTCTGTTATGGGTTAGACTAGATGATCTTTGAGATGCCATCATACTTTGAGATTCTGTGATACATCCCCCTTGTCTATATCCTTATTACCTCCCACCTTGACTATTGCAACAGTCTCATAACCTGCTAATATCAAAAGACAGCATGGCATAGTAGAAAAAAATGATTGACTTGGATTAAAACTAGGTTTCAGTCTTAGTTCTACTACTTACATTCTCAGCTCAACATTTAGCCTCTAAAGAGCTTTCAATACAGTAGTATGAAAATCTCGTATGAGATTTTGCATTTATGGATTATATAAATTAGAATATAATAAATACATTAGAGTAAGCTTTCTTAATCTAGGACCTATGAACTTAATTTATAAAAATATTTTGATAACTATATTTCAATATAATTGATTTCCTTGGTGATGTTATGTATTTTATTTTATGCATTTAAAAACATTATTCTGAGAAGGGGGTCCATAGACTTCATTAGACTACTGAAAGAGTCTATGAAACAAAAAATGCCTAAGAACCCCCACATTAGAGAAATATGAAAATTCATAGAGGAAAAGGCATTTTACACCTAACCAAATTTTTCCCCCCATTCCTCCTTCAAGAAACATGTAAGAATCAGGTGTTAGTTCATTTTTTATTTCACTTTTGTCTTTGTATTCCTAGGATCTAGCATAGTGGTTGGCACATAGTAGAAGTTTAATAAGTACTTGTTGATTCCATGAGTATCCTTATTGTATTGAAGTTGTTTCTTCTCTCTGCTTCTATAAGACTCACAAGTAGAAAAAGTGTTTATTAAATGCTATATGCCAGACACTGTGCTAAATACTGGGAATACAAAAATGAGAAAGCGAGATAGTGCCTACACTTAAGAAGCTTATATTCTAATGGAACAAGACACTGTAAAATGGGAATTTTGAAAGGGTAGGGACAAAAAGGATATGTATGAGGCAATATGATATGGAGATGGTTGGGAAATGGTGTGGAGGCCTGGTTTGGAACAAGATGAAATAAAAGCTCATCTGTTGGAACTCAGATTTCCAGGGAGCAGAGTCCAAGGTTCCAGTGGGAGAGAGATAGAAATCATGTTGTGGAAATGTCAAGGAATAGACTTGGAAGCCTATAGGTGGAGAAGATGATGCAAAAACTCATCTATCAAAGTCCAGCTTCCCAGGACTAGTCTGAGGCTGTGTTGAAAAGATGAAGATGGTGGCCAAGTGCAGACAATATAATATAGAGAAAAGAAGTAACATGGAGCTCTAGAGGGGAAATGAGGATAGTGGCTAGAATATAGAGGATGATACTGAAAATTCTGTTCCAATTCTGTTAATATGCTCTGGAATTCTTTTATGTTTAGCATTCCTTTTTGTGAAAAAAAATTACCTGTCCCATATGCTGATTTATAATATACATTCAGTATTTCTATTATTTTCTCCCTTTTTGGGAACTTGTGAGCTATAATTTACTAAAATTAAATTTCCCCAGAGAATTGGGGAATGTAAAGAATCAGTGGGTATGAGAAAAGTAAACCCCCTACCACCAGAGGGCCACTTTCCTCTGAACTGAACCCAGTCCAAATGACTATTGTCTGGTTATTGGAAAGGGAGGAATAAGTACCCCAGGCCCAGAGGATCCAGCTGAGTGGTATGAAAGTTAGACTTGTATTATCATCCCCTGTGTTGTTTCATGGGAGTCAATATCACTTCATCACCACCTTCCCAAGCAAGAAAACTTGAGAATAATTTCAAATGTGTCATTCTACTTAATTCTGCAAAACTGACTTTCCTGTCACTTTTCCTCTTAATCATCTCCTTAGATAATTGCAACCTCTTCCTGTCTTACTCCTATCTTCCAATATTTCTCAATTCTAGGCAATCCTTAAAGTTCCTATCAAAATTTTTTTCTCTTCATGTTGCTTTTTCTGTGCTCCCCACTTTCTTAATATCTTGTAGTAGCTTATCATTTATATTTACTGTTTAAGATCAAGATGTACACCTTGCTTGATAGTATTTCACTAGGATGCTCTAAGTCATTTCTCTTACCTTTTTTCCTATTGCTATTCATAACCTCTTCTTTTTCCCAAATGTACATAATTATTCCATCCCCACTGTCACACCTTTTCCTAAGCTTCATATTCTTCCTGTTACAGCTTGATAAGCTTTTCTTCTTACCATTATGCATCTTGAAATCCTGGAAAAGATATTTTAATTATCAAATTAATTTTAAATTAATTAAATAATTCACATAATTATTATAATAAAGTAAATAATTCTTAAATTAATGTGAAAATCTGAAATTGTTTAAGAAAGAAATTTATTAGGTCATTTGGCAGAGGGGAGTAAGCCCAGAAAGGAAGTGTGGCTCCCTGTCATCCAGAATCTGGAAGGTTGACATCATATAGGATTTAGACAAGGGTGCCCACACCAACCACACATACACAGTTAATCAAAATTGCCGAGAGGACAACTTGAAAGCAAGGTAGATTGAGATAGATATGAGTAACTGTAAATATCCAATAAAAATTGGGTGAGGCCAAAACATCAGGGAACCCAAAATACAAGCTTAGATGAATCCAAAACAAGACCTGGGTATGGGGGACCCAAAACAAAATGCTTCGGGTGGATCTAGGATCTGGAAGAGCCCAAAATACCAACATTCCTAGACAGTTACTGGGGCCTGAATACAGACAACTGTATCACACAGGGTATAATAATTTTTCTGAATAATTTTCCTACAATTCTTTGGGACATTTCAGCTTTCCAAATCTTCTATTTTGCAAATTATTTGACATTAAGTGCTGAACTTGCAGTTATAGGAAGAACTCTGTTCGAACCCTGTTTCTGACACTTACTAGATGTGTGACAAGGGAAAATCATTTAACCCCTCTGAGCCTCAGTTTCCTCATGAACTGATAGCATTATGAGAAGTATCCATTTCACAGAGTTTATGTTAAGTTCCAACAGATACAGCATTTTATGAATCTTGAAGTATTATGTAAATCTCAGTAAATATTACTTGTGCAAAATTTAAATACTTACCCCTTTATTTCTTTATTAATATTTATCTATTCATCTGCATTACCTTTTTTTTTAACTGGACACATAATGTAATTAGTAAAGAAATTGTTTTTTCTGGTTTTTTTTTCTTATCTGTCTTGATACTGAAAAGGAGGATGGAAATAGAAAGCAGGAAATTCCTAAGTATGAGAAAACATGTCGAACAGTATTTGAAATGTAGAGAGAACATTGAGTCATTGATAATAGGAGTGCTAAACAAAGACCTATGATTTTGTTGCTGTTAGGTATATTTAAGAACCAAGGACAGAAAGTGAAGGTCAATAATTTGACCTAGCAATTTCATTTCTGTCCTCAGGTTAATTTGCATGCCAACTTGGAGCATGACAAGAAGTTTCCTAGGCTTCCTACATGATGTAGGAAGATATTTGTATAACTGTAAGGGGAAATTTGTAATCCCAGCCCCACAAAGTTCCTTGATGGTTTTGTTGGGGGAGTCACTGGTTTGAGGGGAGCCAGGGTATGTGGACTAAAAGGGTTTGAACTTACATTTCAAGTATGGAAGCATACCTGATAAGGTCTAGGAAACATTAAGAATTAGTATTATGTGGAGAGACCCTTATGTCTGATCCATATATTTGTTTTTAGGTTTTGGGAGTAGAGGGAGAAGATTTGAATAAACTAGTAAAAAAAAAAAAAGGAGTAAAAAATTTAAATTAAAAAAAAAAGAATTAGTATTATAACAATATCATAATCTGACGCCTTTCATCTCACTTGAATGACAAACCTTATCAGTTCTTAATCATATTCCAAGGAAACAATGTCATGTTCTGAAGTTCTTGGTTTCATTCCTATCTAACATCTAATTGCTTTGTAGGCTTCTATTTTGAAGAGGTGTGCAGGCCAGCCATGCTAACTCTAACTCTTTCACTAGAAACTCTGTTCCTGACTTCACCATGTCCATCCCATCAGCCTTCTCATCCTGGAAGGTCCCTTGTGCCCAGCAGCCTTTCTTACTATGTATGATTTTTCCACTCCTGCAGCCTACTTCTGCTTTGATTGGTATAAACTTCGGTGAATGCTACTAAATGCACAGTAGGGAGAAACACCATAAATGTAATGAATGTGAGAAAAGTTTTAGCAATAGCTCAAATTTCATGAAGCATAAAATTTTGTAGGAAAGAAATCTTGAAAGTGTGGTAAATAGGATAGCCTTGTATTATAACTCAAACATTTTTCAGAATCAAAGAACTTACATGAGAGATGCCATAAATATGAGTATGGAAAACATTTTATTCCGTTCTTGATAATAACTGGAGAATTCAAGCTGCAGTAGAAGTCTTGAGAATATGTAAAATGTAGGAAAATTTCCTTAAAGAAGAAACTGTACCAAGAAATCCCTGTTGAACAGTGAAAGTGGAAAAAGCTTAAAATGCAACTCTGGTCTTTAGCAATATCAGAGAATCACAAACAAGAAAGTCCTTTTGAGTGTGATGTATGGAAAAATTTTATTTGGAGCTCAGATCTTAACAGACATAAAAAAATCCATTTGAAAGATATGTTTATTAGTAAATATAATTTTATTAAATGAGAGAAAGTCAACTACTGTAGATATAGTCTATAGACTTATGATCTTTCTCATTTCTTGCCCTGAACCCTTTCTACTTGCTGTATTCTCAAAGAGGAAAAGATGCCCCCAAACCCATCAGTAAGGCCACCTTGCAACAAAACATGGAAGTCTAAGGCAGACTGAGGAGTGGTCAGTGAAGAAAGAATGCCTGGGAAGAGATGGGTGGTTTACAGTGTCAGATGTTATAGAGATCAAGAAGGATAAAGACTGAGAAAAGGTGATCAGTTTTGGCAATGAAGAGAGTACTGATAACTTCCAAAAGAACAGTTTCAGTTAAGTGAAGACATTGAAAGTCAGACTTCAGAGGGATGAGAAGCAGATGAGAGGAGAGGAAGTAGAGGTATCAGTGAGTTTTCCAGTTGTTTGGCTAGAATGAGAGATATAGAATAAGAAAATAATGTCGTCTAGTGAAATTTAATTTTAAGGATGGGGATGACTTGGGTCTATTTGTAGCTATAAGGAAGGAACCAGTGGACAGTGAAAAAAATGAAGATTAGAAGAGAAGGGTCAATTGTTAGGGCAACTCATTCTACCCTTGGAGAGCTTGAATTCTTAGGAAGTATTTCCTTCTATTATTTCAGGGAGTGAAAAGAAAAATAACTGATGTGGAGAATTTATGGGAAGACAAGAGCTGCATAGGATAGGCAGGCATGGATGGGTTGCAGTGTGTATCTTGGAGGGAACTTCCAATCCATAAGATAGTATACCCTTAAGTGTAAATCTTTATAGTGAAGTGAAATCTACTTCCTTGTAATTAGTCCTATTTCTTGACCTTTGAGGTCAACCCCTCTTTCATATCTGTTACATCTTTGAATTAAGTTGATGCATAAAGTGGGAATGATCAAATTGCTACACCTATGTTTACTATTATCATAAGTACTGGCCAAAAAATATTTAGGCCAAGGAACTGCTTCCCTAGGAGTAAAATGAGAACTTTTATTCTATTTCTTCAGTAAACAGAAAAAGAAAACTAAATATAACCCCACCAATTAAGGAGCAGTCACTATCGTACAACAGTGCTATCGCAATACCCCCAAGTCAGAAGGAGCTAATGAATTCAAAACACAGTCATCGGCCTCCAGTGGTCACTCAACGAAAACATGGAGGAACGCAGGGTTTGAACATACTACATAAAAAGAGCCTGCCCAATAAACAAAACAGGCAACGTGCGAAAGCTTGAGGGACACAGGCCATCTGTCCCATCCCAGCCCTGTGCAGGAGGAGGCCGAGCGGACTGATCAATTACTACACAGCCGCCCAGCCTGCCTTCCCAGCTCTGGCCGTCCCGTTTCCCAGTCTCGCGCACACGTGGCTCTAGCAGGCAGGCAATCTCTCGGGTTCCCTTTCCCATTTCCAAGATGGCGGCGGCGGCAGCTTCTGGGGGGGCGGGATCTGGGTGGTTCCGCAGCCGTATCACGAGCGTGCCCAGTAGCCTATGGGCTTTGTCCGCTGCGCCGACGGGCACGAGAGGCGGAAGTGTTAATTGCTCGCCGGCTTCGTAGGTCGGAGCTCCTGCCGGTTACATAACAACGCCCGCTCTGGCTGTGGCTGCTTTCCTTGCGACGCAGCATCGCCCCCAGGATGCTCTAGAGGCTCCCCCTTCCCGGCCGTCGGCTCCCCAACAAGGTGAGATCCGCGGAGATGGTGGGGGAGGGGGCCTAGTATGGAGGAAGGGGTAGGAACGGAAGCGGCTCGGGTGGGGGTTGGGATTGGGGATGGAGGTCTGCCTGGGGGAGGCGGCGAGGAGGAAGGGGGGTCGGGGACGGCTGAAGCGAGAAAGGAAAAGGGGGGGTATTGGGGAATTTGCAGGGAAGTGGCAGCGGGCTTCTGAGAGGGGCAGGAGCATGAGGGGGGATCTCTGGGGGGATCCGGGAAGTCCGGGTTGTGAAATGGGGATGGAAGCTGGGAGCCTGTCTTAAGGGGGAGTCCAACTGTCACTTGAGAGGTGGGGAATCATCTTCTCCTCGGGTGGATGATAACCTTTCACCCCTCACACCTCACAAAGCACTTTGCTTGCCCCGGTCCTGCACTTATCCTGTGGGGTTCGTATTGTAGTTATTTGTGTATCAGATATAAACTCATTTTAGAGACAGAAATTGCCCTCATGTAAACTTTGTATTTCCGCTGGTGCTTAGCTCCCTGTTCTGCACACCGTAGGAACTTGATAAGCGTTTGTTGAATTAAACTGATTAAATGGTAGATTATCGGAGTGTTGGGGGCGGGGAGAGGATAAGGAGAGAAGCTATGTGAAGGTGGGTAGAAGTAATTCTGAGAGCTTCAGAGTGCTGCAACCCAGTCACAAGTTGGATCCCTGGGGCTGAAAGGGCTGAAGTGGAAGGTTTGAAATGCAAGCCAAGGGTTGATAGTAAGATAGTAAAGTTGAGTATGTTTCTTCGGAATCCTGAAAGTTGAGGTCTCTATCTTTCTGTTGAATAGAGAATGTACTTCTGGAACTGGGATGGTACAGGAGGAATAGAATACTGTAAAAGTAAATTAAAACTTTTTAGTGAAATAAATGAATAAAATTAAAGACCTGATTACTAGCACAGATCTGACCTTTTTTTGTGCAGGTGAGATCATATCATGTTTTTCAAGAGAAATAAGACTACAGTCTAAGAACCTGATATTGAAGCAGTAGATTGTGAAACTTAAATCCAGATGGAACTCTAACTCTGTAGATTGTAGTACTGCTTTAGTCTTCTACCTGCCCTGGGTCTGTTTCACCAGGTAATCTGTAAACATTGCAGAATGAAATGTTTTCTGGTAATGGATAGACCCTGGTGTGAGGATTTGAAAAGAACAAGAAAACACTGTCTTGTCTAGCTGAGTATGTATTTCTGCCTTTGGAAACAGAATCCCTTAGTCTTCACATTTAATTAGAAAAAATTTTATTGATGCCTTTCATTTTTACAAAATAATAATTTCCCTAAATACTCACCTTTTTCCACCCTTCTCAGATTGAACTTTTCTGTGTAACAAGAAAAGCAGTTAATGCAAAAGCATCCTATCCTACAGTAAACAAGATTTGTCAACCTTCTACTTTATTAACTTGTTTTATTCCTTTCCCTTCACTGTTTCTTTATTTTCTCAGACTTTTTTTAGTTACTCAGTTTGTCTTCTTTTTAATGATCTTTTAAAATGAACGTTCTTATAGTTATTATATATGTTGTTCTCTTTCTGCCTGATTTTGAGGTTTGCTGGAAGAGCTTGCCTGATTTCCTGGAATTCTAGGTACTTATGATGAAAGTTGTTAACTGTATAACAAAAGGAGGCCTGAAATTAATCAAAAGTTTTCTTTGTCAGTACTTGTAAAAGATCTCAAGGGGGCATAATAGTAGAAGAATGCAAGAGAGGGTTGATAGTTACGTCTCAAATCAAAGTGTCAAGGAAAAATATTAGGAGTCATACCATCGTCCTAGGTCTGGCCCTAATGAAATGTTTGCTGTTGGGCAAATATTTTACCTCTGTGAACCAGAGTTTCCTTACTTCAAAAATAAAGGGGTTGAACTAGAACAAGGGTGGGGAACCTTTGACCTCAAGGCCAAAGCCTGGAGGCCACAGGTTCCATAAGGTACTATGTTTTCAGTCATAGAATTTCCTTGTCCTTAAGGAGATAAGAACTTTGTTGCACTATAAACATGAAAATGAACTGTCATGTAGATCTGTTTCCTCTGCCAAGTTCTTAGGCAGTATTATTTTATGAATTTATTGTTCTCTTGGTTTTTGCCGTATTTAATAGAATAGATTCATTCAGTGTAATGGTATTTTACTGATATTTGCAAAGAGAAAGTGGAATGCATGATGATATTGCAAATTTAAAATGTGTCTATTAAGAAGGGTTCATTTATTATGAGTGGTAGAGACATAAAGCCTTTCTGCTTTGATTCTTAACAGACTGGGCAGAGAAACCAGTGTGACTCCTAAGACTTAGCCTGTAGAAATAACACAACTAATGGGACATTGTTTCTGATAGAGGCATGTGAGTACTGGAAGTGTTGAGGCTTTTGAAAGGCATTGATCCAAAAGGAAATTGAAAGGAAACAGTACATAAAGGAAAAATAAAAATGTTTTAATCACATCAAACTCACTTTGAGAATTCAAAGCCAACAATAATAACTGACATTTGTGTGTCATTTTACATGTTTTCAGTGTTTACCCACATAGCTAATGGTAGAGCCTGGACTGAGGCTTAAGTCTTTTGACTTCAAGTCTAGAAACTGTAGTGTACGCCTTTGAGGTCATGAAATAAATCCACAAAAGCCCATTATGCGATTATGGAAGCTAATTGCAATTCTAATTATCAGAAGCCTTGGAACAGATATATCAACTCCCCTATCTAAAGCCCTTTACTAGGGATTTCTTTATAACAACCCTGTGAGGTAACTATTGTGAGCATCATAACACTCATTTTTATAAATCAAGAAATTAAATCTCAGAAATATTGCCCAGAATTGTGAATTGTCCAGAGTCACTCAGAGTTGGTAAGTATCAGAGCTGGCACTCAAATTAGTCCTTCTGATTCAGAATCCAGGGAATTTCCCACTATACCAGCCTCCCTCTGTTCTATCAAATGAGGGATATGAAACTCAGTAATCTTTCCAGATGAACAGATCTGTCTCCAATAAAATAGGATTCAGAGCTGGGAGGAAATTTGATACATCTATTCTAACCCACCTTTGTTTTACAAATGTAAAAATTGAGGCAGAGAGCAATTAAGGGACTTGCCCAAGGTTATCACAGATAGTAAGCAGCAGAGCTAGGATTTGAACTCAGATCCTCTAACTTCACACCTAATCTTTCCTCACTGCATTATTCTGCCCAAAAGTTACTCCTTTCTGTTACTCTCTTTCCTGTGTATTGGTTGTACCTTGCTCTAGGATTTTGTGTTAGCTGGCGTGAAAGCAAGGAAAATGATGTTCTCCAAGAAAAGTAGTCCAAATGGTCCCCTGCTTTATTTACCGTGTAATATCTCAATAAGATATTATATATAACATATATAATATATTATATATTATATATAATATAATATAATATAATATAATATAAACAAGATATTATATAAAATATCTCAAACATAAAGACATAGCCCCTACCTAGTGCTGCCCTGGGTAGCATCATTTTTCAATAACATCATAACTATATGATGACCAAATCTGGCTGTCTTGCAATTTTGCCGTAACGTGCTTTGTTTCCAAGATGCAGGTCAGATGTTTAGTGACAGTTTGAGTGAATGCTTGAACCTCTGTCTGGTAAGAGTTCCTATATTGCTTACTCTTGTCTCCATTGTTGTCATGAAACTAGCTGCCTTCCAGTGTTGTTTTGACCAAACAGCCATTTTTATGAAGTCAATTAAAAACAGTTTGCCTTTAAACCTTTATAGGCAGGTAACAAGGTCAAAGTAAGGTCTGGTTTTAGTATCTTTTCTACATTGTTAAAATTCTAAGGCCAAGGACTTACACCTTAGACACTGGGAGACATACACAGTGCTCTGCAAATAGCAAGTATTTAATAAAGGATTATTAAGTATATTTCTAGAATTTGTCCATTTTTTTAAAAACCCAGGTTACAGATTTTTGGTCTGTACCAGTTGTAACTTGACATAAATTTGGCACAGTGTTTATTTTAGACACACTCCCACACAGAAGATAGTAAATAGCTGTTCATGGTGATATCTTTGGCTATAATATATAAAAGCTGCTTAGCAACAGTATGTTTATAACTGACTAGATGTGAAAAATTCTCATGTGTAGTGAGAATTTACTATGGTAAAATACATGCTTAATTAAAATAATGCTTAAATTGGGATTTGACTAGACTGCAAAGCATTATGCTGTTCTTGCTGAGTGCTTAGTTTTATCTGTAGTAATGATATCAACCTTACTGCATCTTTATATATCTCAGGATAAATCTGTGCATGTAGCAGTGAAAACAGTTCATGTGACATTGACCCCAGAAATTTCTCATACAATTTGGTGACCACCGGTGTCTGTTCCCCAATCCATTTTTCTTTCACTGCTACCTGTGTGCAAAGGGTAATATGCAATCAGTGTTTATATATAAATATATATTATGTTTATATTTTTTCCAGTTATGTTTATATTAGGATAATTTTGTCTTGGATTCTGGAGTAGTAATGATGAGGTTTCAAGTTGGTAGAGCTGGTTCAGGTGTGAAAGAATTCACTTAGACCTTGAGAGCTTTATTGATGCAAAAGCAGTATACGGGTATCCTAGCAAGAAAGCTAAGTGAAACTCCACTATTTGGGGGAATTATGCTTATATAGAGGTTTCAGAATGATGATGTAGTTTTAAAGGTTTTATGAGGGTTGAAGATTAGAGACAGGATGAGGAAGATGAGTGACAGAATAGGAGACACAAGATAAGGGAGACAGGGGAAATTTTATGACCCAGGTTGGGGGAGACAAGGAATTTCATGGTCCAGGATGAGGGGGAAGTTTTATGGTATTTCAAGATAAGGGGAAGAGAGACTTTAGGATGCCTTCAGGTTAGAGAAGAAACTAGGGGCTTCACAAAGTCAACCCTCAATATTATTTTTAACCCTTAGGGCACTGTTTGTATCCACATCATCTAGTAACAGAGCAAGTTATTGGGCTTTTAGGAGATAGAACCTTGAGCAGAGTTTGGAAGAAGGAAAACCACGTGGTTGGAGAAGAGTAAAAGGAAGCTCCAAGTAGTGGCTGAGAACTTAGAGTGTTAGCGTACGAAAGATATAAATAAATTTCTCAAATATTAGAGCAGGGAGTAGGAGTGCTGTAAGTCTCTAAAGGGCAGGGAAGGTGATAGCAGGGATTAGTGGGGAGCCATGACGGTTTTTGAGCATATTAGAGTGGAAGAGAACCTCAAGTATCATCTAGTCCAATCCTCTCATGTTCCAGGTGAGAGAGCAGAGACCCAGAGAAGTCATTTGCTTGTGGTCACATAGCTTGGAAGTAACAAGAGTGGTAGAGAGCTCAGTTCTTGTGACCCTAAATTGAATCTTTTCATTAAGCTAGTCTTCCTCCCAGAGAAAGAGTCATAATGATAGTGATAATATTTACAAGGATTACCTGTATAGCAGTTTGATACACAGTTTGGAAATGGGAGACACTGGGGCAAGAAAATCATTCAGGAGGCTATTATTTATATAGCTAAGAAGAGATAGGGCCTGAACTCGGTGCTTTCCTTAGTGCTTGACACATAAATAGCAGGTACTTAATACATGCTAGTTGACTGACTTGGTTGTAGTAGAAGAGCAATGTAGTAAGAAATATTTCAGAGTTA
This sequence comes from Pseudochirops corinnae, assembly GCA_028646515.1. Taxonomy (NCBI): domain Eukaryota; kingdom Metazoa; phylum Chordata; class Mammalia; order Diprotodontia; family Pseudocheiridae; genus Pseudochirops; species Pseudochirops corinnae. The sequence continues at coordinate 109,215,494 of CM053590.1, forward strand.
GAATACAACTGATTGGAAGTGGATGATTGAAGAATATTATTACAACCCTGAGTATCTGAGAGGAAGGCCTGGTTTTGAGGAGGAGATAATTTCAGTTTTGAAGTGCCAACAGGACTTGGAGGCGGAGATGTCCAGTAGGCAGCTGCAAGTACTTGACTGAAGCTTGTAGCAATTAAATGCTGGAGCAGAGAGAGAAGAAAAGAGAAGAGAAGCTTGAAGCTTTGGGAGTAGATGAGATCACCAATAAAGAGGGACAATGACAGACCCTTGAGCATATCCACATTTAAGGGATGGGAGAGTCAAGGAGATTGAATTGACCAGAGAGGGAGAAGAAAAATAACATTGCCCTAGTTATAGAAGGCATGGGAGGGGGAGAAGGGGTATCATGAAGGGCTGAGTAAGTGTCAGATGCTACAAAGAGTTCAGAATAAAAGCCATTGAAACTTTGGAAAGGATAGTTTCAGTAGTACACACCAAGTCAAGGCAGTGAGTGCAAAAGACTGGAGATCATCTGGCCACTCTGCTCATTTTGCAGATGAGGGAACTGTAGTCCAGATTGGGGAAGGTGACTTGCCCAGAATTCATCTTTTGCAGAACAAATGCTGGGCCTCTGACTTAAACTCAGCATTCTTTCTAGTATACTAAGCTCCCTGTTAAACAAACAAGTTAATCTTTTACTCATTCTAGTCTATATGTATAGTCCTCATCACTAAAAATCAAATATTTTCCTTTTTTATGTATTTAAGAGTAATTAGTGCTTTGTATTCCAGAGCTGGGGTTGTTTGGGAAAGTATTAAGAATGGAAAACATTAACTATTTATACTATATATTAACTATATATAACATATAACATACTTGTCAGAAATACAGTTTTCACCTTGTAAAAGATTTGATGTGTGCTTATCTCTGTTGTCCTCTGAAAAGAATTCTTTTCACGAGCAGAACCAGGAAAAACTTGTACACAGTCACAGATACATCGTATGTGTGATGACCAACCTTGATAAACTGGACTATCCTCAACAACGAACAGCTAAAAGACAACTCTACAAGCCTCAGGATGGAAGGAGATATCTAAACTCAGAGAAAGATCTAGAAAGACTAGAGTTTAAATGGAGACTGAAGCAAAACATGCTATCATTCTTTTTCATGTTTGGTTTTGCTTCTTTTTTTCCCAGTGTTCACTCATTGGTTACAACCCTTCTGTATAACCAGACTATTGTACAATGTAAAAGTATTTGGAGATCCTATACATGACTGCATGCCACCATGGTGGGGAAGGGAGGGGAGAAAATCTGAAACTCGAGGGATTGTGGAATTGAATCTTGTAAACTAAAAGTAATAAAATAAATTTTAAAAAATAGCTAAAAAAAAAAAAATTCTTTTCTCTGAGAGTCTGAACAATACATGGTCACTACTTCATGCCAGTGGCATTTAGGTTAGCTTTAATTGGTCAGTGGTTACTCTCTTCAGATTACCTTGCTAGTCCAAATATAAGCTACACTTTTCCCTTTTTTTTTTTTTTTGCTTTTTTGGAGGGGGGAAATGCAGGGCAATTGGGGTTAAGTGACTTGCCCAACGTCACATGGTAGTATGTGTTAAGTGTCTGGAGGCTGAATTTGAACTCAGGTCCTCCTGACTCCAGGGCCAGTGCTCTATTCACTGTGCCACCTAGCCGCCCCAGCACTTTTCCTTCTTTCATCTGTTTTGTGGCATATAATCTGGTCATTTGTTTTTTAGGGCATACTTTTCTACACATTTTTTTCCTCTTTCATTAGGGACTTATTTTAGGGATGCAGCCTTTCTTTAGTGGTGGCTGTCCTCTGTATGTTAATTTCATTTTGAGAAAGAAACTTACCTACAAGTAAGATACTGTGTTAGTTCCTAGGAATGTAGAGATGGAAAACAACAGTCTATTGTCTCGTGTGTGTAGATTTCAGTTTCTTTTCTGCTGTGATCAGAGTATCTTTATTCTAGCTAAATTTATGTTATTTGATTGAAGGATGCATTTTATATGTCTATCTATCTATGTATATGTGCACACATACACATATATTTTTTGTATGGCTTTGGGCAAGTTATAGCCTCAGGGCCTTGGTTTTCTATCTCTAAAATGACAGGTTTGAACTAGGTGATATCCAAAGTTTCTCTTTAAATTTAAAATCTAAAAATTTTGTGAGTCTAAAACTTGAGAATTTTCTTCAGTGGCATAACATTCAGCCACTTTTAAATAGTTAATCAAAGAACTACTAAGTGTGTCACAAGGTTGTTTATAAGTAGAGTCATATCTGCTTTGCCTTTTTAGGAATTTAGCTTTGAATGTGGAATTCATGTCTGGTGTTTATTCATATAGTATCATGCTCAAATAGAGATTTAATTAATTTGGGGATCTTATTTTTTGGGCACAGTTTTTATGTATAGCCTACTCAAAATTGCCTTGATTACTGTTTTTCTTCTCTACCTATATTTGTTGTTATTCAGTCATGTCTGACTCTTCTTGACGCTGTGGGCCATTTCTTTGGCGAGGATGCTAGAATGTTTTGCCATTTTCTTCTCCAGTAGATTGACAAACAGGGTTAAGTGATGTACCCCAGGACACACTGCTAGTAAGTGTTTGAGTCTGAATTTGAACTCAATTCTTCCTGACTCCAGCCCTGCAATCTGTCCACTAAGCCACCTAGCTGCCTTCTTTAATACATAATAACAAAACCCATGTTGATTCTTAGACCAGCTCCTTGCCGCCTGCCTTTATCTATTGAGGGCAAACCTGGTACTGTTTCCTTTTTAAATTTTCTGGTCTCTGCAGAGACCCATTTTATATTTAAATAAAAAATAAAAAGAAATATTTTATTTGGAGGAGCAGCAAGGTACCTCCCACATAGCCACCTCAAAATACCCATAAAATATGACTCTAAACAAATTCTAGAGCTCTAAAACGCACACAAATATACTTTCTGCTGAAGGCAGCTCGGCTAGGAGGGACCACCTCAGTGCTGAGAGCTGAAACCAGCCCAGCCTGAAATGGCGGCTTAGCCTTGGGGGTGGCCTGACGGGCTGAGCAGCAACTGGAGCTTCAGGACAGCAGATCTGCAGCAGCTGTGGCAGTTTCCAGAATTATCAAGCCATAAGAAAAAAAGGACTAAGTGAAAGGTCAGTGGAACTCGGCTAAAATTGGGAGAGATAAGCAGGTCAGCCAAACTGCCTCCAGGGCAAGGAAGTGGCAGAAGGGGAGGCCCTGCAGCCGCCTCCACATAGCTGCTTCAGAGCTCCCAGCCTGCAGAGTGCAGGGGTGCCAAGCAGTCGTTCACATGCCAAGTGCCATTGCATTGAGCGGCCTGGATCCAGATCATGGTCTTGGGTGGTGGTCCTGGGGTGCGTTTTCAGTGAGCCAGAGCTGGTGGGGGCTCCAGCAGCCTCCTAAAAGTGCTGGCAGCTGGGAAAACCCCAGCGATTTGGGACAGAGCT
>CM053590.1:109219455-109252653 GCA_028646515.1 Pseudochirops corinnae
TGTGTGTGTGTGTGTGTGTGTGTGTATCCACAATTACTATTATTAACTACATCCAACTGGGACTTAAGATACACAGGCACTTGTGGTAGGGAGATCCATCCTGCCCTACCAGAAAGTCAGAGGGGTGATGGGGGAGGACATAGGAGAGAATAGATTGGGGGAGGGGTTATACAATGGGATGGCTGTTTTGGGGTGGTGGGTAGGGGAAAGATGGGGAGAAAATTTGTAACCCAAAATCTCTTTGAAATGAATGATGTAAACTAAAATAAATAAAAGTTAAAAAAAACACAAAAATTTATTTTTGAAAAGTACGCCAAAATTACTTAATAGATTAATCAATTTCAGCAATAAATGCATTGTTCCATATTCGTAGCCCTTCCACCCCAGACCCATTTTAAAGTTTTATGGTATGTTCAGAAATGTATCTACCACTTTTAACACTGTTTTGAATTGCCCTCCTATAACATTTTTGCCAACTTTGTGTTTTGGTGAAAGCAATCAGGAACATCCAAGGGCTGTGCCTGTGTAAGCACCTGTATAGTATGAAGGTAGAGTAGATTGTTTCTTTATTACATGCATTGATATTTAAGATCTCTTAAGATGCTTTCCCCACTGAAGCACTGTTAAGACATTTGGGCAAATACATCAGGGACCTGGGGATCTGTAAAGTAAAATGATTTGGCCAAAATCACACAACTGGGATTTGAATCTAGCTCTTTTAGCTCCAAGCCCAGCATTCTTTGTGCTGTAACAAGACTCACAACTCATGAAGATATTCCTTAAAAAGGAATAAAGATAATTTTGAATTTTTTTGAAATGTATTTTGAAATGTGAAATTTGAAAAGTACATTTTGAAATGTGAAACTGATGTTAGGCCACACCTGAGTCTGAAGCAGGTCAGTTTTTGAGGAAAAATTTGGCTCTATTTGGGCTAATATAGTCATCCTGCTTTTAATTTGAGAAGTAACTTCTGGTTTATGAGGAAGTTTTAAGAGGCATTTTGTACAAATGTATACATACTCCTGTATTGTTGTTGTTTTTTTAAAAGAACACTTTTAATCTAAAAGTTTACCAGAAGATCAGTCATTAATTTGTAGCAGGTATTCCTAGTAAACATTTATTTAGCTCTAAGGGAGCATAAACTGTAACCAGATGTGACCTAAGATAAACACAGAAGAACATAGCCAAGTTGGAGAAGGAAAAAGGAGGAAGATGAAGGTATCTTTCCCTTAGTCTGCTCTTTCTTTGGCTCCTGACTAGTTGGATGGCAGGGAGTTAAATAGGGTTTTCTGAAACATGAGTCTACTCTTGCCTGACTTCTTCCATTTAAACCAACAACTAGCTGTAGGTTTAGTTTCACTCTTTGTATAGTAGGCAGGCTCAAAAGCAGCAGTGCAGTAGCATGCCTAAGGTTATTTAAACAAGTGATCCAAGATGGAAAAGTTCCTGAATCACTATTTAGATAGCACTTTATAAATCCTGAATGCTTTTTTTTTAGGTAAGGGAAAGTATTATCTTCATTTTATAGATATATGAACTCTAACTTGAATCAGTGACCAGGGTTTGTTTTCTTATGTATTAACCTTACAAAAAATCCACTTGTCTTGGATACTAACCAAGAATATGGGTGGCATTTATTTTGCTTTTTTGCTTTTCAGGCATTTAATCGGAGGGAAGAGAATGTGTGCTGTTTTTTTTTGGGGGGGGGTAAGATTGTCTTGAATCAATTAACTCATTTTGAATAAGATCTTCGTGTACTCTGGGAACAGCCACAGTAGAACACTCCAACAGAGACCCAAGTCCAGCTGCCAAATGTTAGATGTCCTTCACTAATAGGGTATTATTCTGTCAGGAATTAGTGTACTTGGCCCACTCAAATCAACTTGCCAGTTTTCTCTGGATCCAAGCACTAACTTCTTTTAACTTCATCCAAAGAGCTCTCATACCTGCTTTTCTTCCCCTCTCTCATCTTGCCCCCCTCCTTTCACCATCCCCTATTTGGGTCAGCCCAGTAAGGGCAGTCAGACCAACACAGTGCTCTGATTCCCTCCAGTGTATGTGGTTCCATCACACTGGAATGGTATATGAAAGGTGTCTCCTTCCCGTACTCCTGCAGGGCTAAGAAGAGGGTACTGGTTGGTTGTTCTTATGTTATATAATTTGTTGAAATGCATCACTCCCCCCCCACCCGTACCCTTTGCCTAGAAGTATCTCAGGCATTAAGACAAGATGGTACTGGAGAGCTTGCCATTAACTACTCATTTCTTTGAGGCAGAATAGTATAGTAAAAAGAATACTGGAAATAGGTTCTAATCTGTAGTATCTCAGCCTATGGCTTTATCAGCATAACTGAGTCAGGAGGAAGCACTGTGGAATCAGTAGGGCAAGATCTGGGGTAGGGTATGGGGAGAGTGCACATTGCTTTTAAAGGCCAAAATTTTAGAAGCTAATTGTGTTGGTAATTATTTTGGCCTCCAATATTACAGCTTAGAATCTCTGCTTTTGTCTCAGACTTTCCAATTTCATCTCAAGTCTTTGGATGTTTGACTTTGTGAGAAACCCAGGTATTGACAAGGGTTTGATCATTTGTATCTCGTTTTAGACTCTATGCTTCCTCCTTTAGGAGAGGGAATCTTCACTTCAGTCTTGGTGATTGCTTGCTTAATCATTAGCATGGGTCATTCTACCTGTAGGGGATACAGTATTTGATCTTGGGCAAGTCACTTCGTTTTTTTAGCCTTGATTTCCTTTAAAATAGAGAGTAAACAAATCATTTCTAGGATTTTTTCCCCCTTTAACATGCTATAATTCTTTGGTTCTTTCATTCAAACTCAGCATGTTTTCATATGAAAGCCAATGCTTCCAGTTTCCTATTAATAGGAACTCTTTGTCAGAATTTGCCATGATGAAGTGGTTGCATGTATAAAGATCCTCAGAGCTACTATACCAAGGGTTCTTTATCTTTTTTTGGGTTCTGGACCACCCCCTGTGGCAGTCATTAAGGGAGAGTCTATAGACTCTTCCTTAGATTCATGTTCTTATATACATAAAATAAAATACATAGGATTACAAAGGAAACTCATTATGTTTAAATATAATTTATCAGTCTATTTTAGAAAAACAACTTTATGGATCCCAGGTTAAGAATCCCTGTAATAGAGGGTCTTTTAATATTCATTTTTTAAAATTTGAGTTCCAGATTATTTCTCTCCCTTCTTCCTTTCCGCCCCACATTGATAAGGCAAGCAGTTTGATGTAGATTAGATATGTGCAATCATGCAAAACATTTTCATATTAGTCAGTGTTACAAAAGAAAACACAGATCCAGAAAAAAACACCAAGTAAAATAAAGAAAGTAAAAAAAGTATGCTTTAATCAGCATTCAGATTCCATCAGTTCTTTCTCTGGGGGTGGGTAGCATTTTTCTTCATGAGTCCTTTGGAATTGTCTTGGATCATTGTATAACTGAGAATAGCTAAGTTATTCACAGTTGATCATCTCATATTATGATATTGCTATTACTGTGTACAACGTTCTCTTGGTTCTGCTCACTTCATTTTGCATCAGTTCATGTAAGTCTTCCCAGGTTTTTCTGAAACCATCCTGCTCATCATTTCTTATAGCACAGTAAAATGCCATTACAATTGTGTGCTGCAACATGTTCAGCTATTCCCTGGGTGATGGGCTTTCATCAGTTTCCAATTTTTTGCTACCACAAAAGGAGCTGCTATAAATATTTTTGTACATATAGGTCCTTTTCCTTTTTTTTTTCTTTTAAATCTCTTTGGGCTACAGACCTGGTAATGGTATTGCTGGATCAAAGAGTTGGACTAGTTCACAACTCTACCAACAGTGCATTATTGTCCCAGTTTTTCCACATCCCATCCAATTTTTGTCATTTTACTTTTCTTTCATATTAGCCAATCTGATAGGTGCAAGGTGGTACTACAGAGTTGTTTTAATTTGCATTTCAATCAATGGTGATTCAGAACATTTTTTCATATGACTCTAGATGGCTTTGATTTCTTTGTTTGAAAACTGCCTCTTCATATCCTCTGAGATTTATCAACTGGGGAATCACTCATGGAAATGAGACCTTTATCAGAGAAGCTTGCTACAAAGGTTTTTTCACAATTCCCTGCTTCTCTTCTAATTTTGGTTGCATTGGTTTTATTTGTGCAAAACCTTTTAACTTTTATATAATCAAAATTGGCCATTTTACCTCCTGTGAACCTCTCTGTCTCTTGTTTAGTCATGAATTTTTCCCCTAGCCATAGATCTGACAGGTAATTTATTTCATGCTCTACTAATTTGCTTATGATGTCACCCTTTATATCTAAACTATGTATACATTTCAAGCTTATTTTGGTATATGGTGTGAGATATTGGTCTCTAGACCTACTTTCTGTTAGACTTTCAAACATGAAAGTATTTTTTAATGAAGTAATTCCATTAAAACTACTAAAGCAAAAAGATATCCAGCCTTAGGATTTTCCCCCTTTTATCTTGAAGACCTGAGTTCAAATCCTGCCTCTGACACATAATGACTATGTAACCTGGGCAAGTTACTTAACCTCTTGGTTCTTCAGGGCACCCTGTATTACTATAATTGACCAAACACTTTTGGATTTGCATTGGTAGAGAGTGTTATTTCATGGGGAATTCCCTATGCCTATAAAATTCTCAGTGACAAACTTTACTTTTCCCCCCGACACACACCTCATTTAAAAAAAAAAAGTCAACAGCTCTGGCACTGCAAGCATTGCTGTCTCCATTTTACAAGCAAGGAAACTGAGACCCAGAGAAATGACTTATCCAGGTGGTTAGTCCAAGATCATATAGTGAATTAGTAGCAGAGGTGAGATTTGACCTGAGGCTCAAGTTCTTCCAACTCTTTGACTTTTCTGTTTGGCATGCTGCCTTATGAGACACTCATCCTTCAAATCAGACCATTAATAACTGATGCTATTTATTGAGAAAACCAGCCTGCTTCTATTATCCTTTGGCAGCCATCACCTCCTCTGTCCTCTTCCATTTGATAGGAGTAGTCCACACTAACATGGCTTTCCCCCCTCTCCCTTTGACTCTATCTTAATGTATCTCCCCCCGTCAAAGTTACAACAACCCACTAGTTGTAAGGGGAAGGAGCATTTATTTTTGATGATTCACTCTGCTGTATACTTAACTGACTATATCAATGGTTTAAGGTTCTCACAATTAGGTTACGAGGAATGTTGGGTAGCTAGTTTTATTGCTTAAAAGATACTGAGGAATCATCAGCTTAATTGTCAGATGTCAGATCAGCAACTCAAGCCAGATCTTTTAAGTTCAATATCTATCTTTGTGCTTGTAAGCAAGACACTTAACCCAATCCTATTTTTCCATTACTAAGATTGTCCAATCCCTGATTGCAGGAAAAGATTTTGGGGGAAATGTGCCCTATGAATTAAGTGCCTTCCAAATATGAGCTGTTAATAACAATAGTTTTACTGTACCTGACTGCTACCTTTGTATGAAGAATTTGGAAGCTATTGTAAAAACTCTTCCACAGATAATGATGTCTGTCCTGTTACCATTTTTCTTTGTTTATGACTTCTATTTTAATTTTCTGTGTACTGTTATTTGTTTTGCTGGGACTCAGTTTTTTAAATTGTGTTTATTGCAGATTAATGTACTCTTTAAGTGTGCTGGGATGAGATTTATTAAGTAAGATTGTTTAGGAGAAAGCTGGTGGGTGTTCATTATCTTAAATTACTCATGTTTTCTACCATACTAAATAAAATTTTGGACGACGTATAAGATGGCACTAAGATAGTATACCTGTTAATATACAGATCCTGTGAAAAGACTATCTTTGGATAATATTTATAGCTAGATAATTATTATTCTGGCCCAGATAATAACCTTAACAGAAAAAATATTATTTTCCTTCTTTCCATCATGTTACTCCTCCTATGGTGAATTCTAATACCAAGTTTATTATTTTACAGACATTACCTTTTGAGTTTGAGGTCTAGGGTTTTTTGGACTATCACCTTCCCTAGAGAACAAAAGAAAAGTTTAGAATTCACTGGTAAGGATTCATTTGTCTTATATGGTAGGAAACTTCAGTTTGAATCACAGCTCAGCCATGTACTTATGTTTATGACCTTAGAAAGTCACTTAATTTCTCTGGGCCTAACACTTAGATGGCACAGAAGAGATCTTCTTCATCTGTAAAATGAGGAGGTTGGATCAGATAATCTTTGAAGTCATTTTGAGCTCCAAATCTATGATCCTTTGATCTCATTTACATAGTATTTCGTTTTCACAACTGGAACTTGTTTTTATTACCATAGAATTGTCTCTATGATATCTCTGACAGTTGATTGTCCAGTTGCTGATGGAACATCCTTCAAGTTGAGAAACTTACCATCCTTGTGGGAAAGCAGGCATGTTAATGTACTGCTGTCGGAGCTATGAATTAATTGATCCAGTCATTCTGGAAAGCATTTTGTCACTAAACGATGTAATGTCCTTTGACCCAGCAATACCTCTACCATACATATACCCCTAAGAGATCAAAGAGAGAGGAAAAGGACCTATATGTATACAAAAATTTACAGCATTTTTTTTTGTTGTTGTACTAAGGGACTGGGAAGTGAGGAGGTATCCATCAGTTGGGGCATAGATGAACAAATTATAGTACAATGAATGTAATGGAATACTATAATATTGTGCTGTGAGAAATGATAAAAGGGGCAATTTCAGAGAAAACTGAGAAGACTTTTATGAACTGATGCAGCAAAGTAAGCAGGATCAGGAGAATAGTTTATACTATAACCACATTGTAAAGACAAACAGTTTTGAAAGACTTAAGAACTCTAATGCCACCAACCATGATTCCAGAGGACCATTGATGAAACAGTGCTATCTGTCTCCAGACAAGGAAGGGATAGATTATAGTAAAAAGAAAAGTAAGCTGTACATAATGAGATCTGCATTTTCATGTATAACCTTTTCCTTTCCTGCTCTGTATATGGAAATGCCCATTTTGTTTGATGTTAAATTTGCAATAGTTAATAAACATTCAGTGCCTCCTGTTAATCAGGTACTATGCTAAGTGCCAGGGATGCAAATATGAAAAAGAAAGACACATTCTGACCTCAAGGAGCTTATAATCTGATGGAGGAAGACAACACACAAAAGGGGGTGGGAGCAGAGTCGGGAAGGTACTGAGCATGGGGACATCATGGAAAGTTCAGAAAAATCCAACATGTGTCAACTGGAGAAACCAGAGAGTTCTAAAATGAGTGCAGCTAGGTGGGAAATGTAGGGATTGGGGGCAAGGAGGAGATCCTTTATGGTGGGATTTCATGCTGAAATGAGCTTTATGGAGAATATCGCTGCAGCAGGGAGGATTGTGATTTTTTTTCTCTTTTATTTCCCTTTTGTCTTTTCTTCTAAGCTTCCTTTCTTCCTTTTCCTGTCTTTTACTAAATTTTAGTCCAGTTGTCTTCAACTTTGTACTTGGACTTTTCCAAGGTTGCTGCCCAGTAGCATATTTGTTTCCTTCTACTTTCTTCTTTTGAGACTGAAGAAGAGAAAAGAGGGTTCAGGAGATATATCCTAGATTATCACCTATGCAAAGATCACTTCCAAATCTCTCTCCCTGCCCTGACCTCTCTCACAATCTTCTCCATGTCTAATTGTCTCTTACTTGGCTGTCTTATAGACCCCTTAAACTTAATATAGCCAAAGCTGAGCTCGTCTTTCCTTGAAACCTGAGCTCGTCTTTCCTTGAAACCTGTTCCTTGTCTTATATCTGTCAGGGGCACTCGTGTTCTAGCCAACTATGAATTTTTCGTGATCTTTGATTCTTCCTTCTCTTTCACCTCTCATAACTAATCATTTTCCAAGACCTGTCAGACTTCTCTCAGGCATATTTTTGGAATCTCTCCTTTTCTCTCTACCCCTAACCTAGCAGAGGCCCCTTGTCACCTTTCTAGACTGTTGCCATAGCTTTCACATTCTCTTCCAATCTGTCTTTCATACTGGTGCAAAACTAATGTAACTTATCCATTGATCTGGTCATGTCACTAGATAGTTAAGAACATTCTTCAAAATTTGTTTTTTAAAATTTAATTTGCTTTTCAGTGAACAAAAATCTATTTTTTTCCTCCTCACTTCTCTCCCCATGATAGGGGAAAAAGAAAAGCAAAACCTTTGTAACAAATATGTGTAGTCAAAACAAATTCCCACATCGTTGATGTCCAAAAAATATGTCTCATTCTGTACCCTGAGACTATCAGGGACATCTTTTTTGTCAGGAGGCTAGTGATAGACTTCTAGACAAAGAATTTATTAAGTGCTTACTCTATCAGGAACTGTGCTGAGGGTATAAATCCAAGTAAGTAAGACAGTCTCTGTCTTCAAGGAGCTTATATTCTATGAGGGGAAGAAATGGAGTTAGAAGGAGGGGTAAGGTGAAGGGGCAAGACTTCTGGTGAGGAGGTGATGGAATCCAGAGAATTAATCAGGCTGAGTGTTAAATGAACATGGATAGGGACCCCAGAAAATGGTTGACCAGACTGAGCACTCATTGGTCAGGAGAGCATGCTTCAGGAAGGAGGTTTCTCCAGCGTGGGAAGATGACTGTTGAGGGGAAATCTGGAGAAGACCAACTGGCATTCCCAAAAGTCTTTAGTAGTTTTCTGTTGTTTCCCAAGTAAAGTTTAGACTCTATTGCCTGGCATTTAAGGCCCTCCCTGCTACGTACCTTTGAAGCCTAATTCATATTTGACCCTTGTACACACTCTACACTTCAAGTTATACTGCTTGCTGCCCTTTGACCATGTTCTATGCTTTCTTACCTCCGGGAATTCTCTTATGCTATTTCTTATGCCTGATAGTCCTTCCCTCTTCCTCTTGGTTGAATTCCTACTTATCCTTTAAAGTTCTGTTCATGCCTTCTTTTCCAGGAAGCTTTCCCTGATCTAATGCATTTATCATATATTTTGTGTTATATTTATTTGTGTAAATAAATTTCATTAGCAACGACTCATTTCGTATTTAAACTCCAATACTTAGTATTCTTTATAAAGTGGATGTTGTTTAAATATTTGAGTTCTGAATTTAGAAGGCAGAGGGGATTTTAAGCATGAACAAAAGCTAGAAAGCATGAGGGAGTGTATTGAGGAAATTTCACCAAATCTTAAGATATATGTAGGGATCTAGAAAGAGAGTAAGGTTTTAAAAAAACGGTAGTTTGGGACTTGTCTTCAGTCATGCCTAACATATCTGCCACTGATTCAGGGGTTCTGTTAGAGACTTTTAAGTCAAAAAGTCGAGGCAACAAATATTCATTATTAAGCGCTTACTGTGTGGCAGGCCCCTTATTAAGTGCTGGAAACACAAATACAAGTAAAAAGAGAGTCTCTGCCTTCCTGGTGCTTATATTCTAAGGAGGGAAAACAGCATGTAAAAGAAGAATTGAAAAGGGAAGGAAAGAAAATATTCATGAAAGTTATGGAAAAGTCAGGCAGTCAAGAGTACAGCTGGGAGGAGGAGTAAAGAAGTAAGCATGACTGGCCCAGAACTTTGTCAGAATGGAAGTTCTGTGAGTAACTTGGCAATTGCAAGAGAGTGTCCCAGGAGCAGAGGAATCTCTCAGGATGAGAGGGCTGCTGGGATATGGCAGAGAGGTCCAGAAAGTCAGGAGTGAAACAGGAAGAGGAGAGAAGGGATGAGAATGATTAAGAATTAGTCACCCAGGCATAAAAGGATGATAGATTTAGAATTGGAAGGTACTTTAAAGGACAGATAATCCAGCCCCTTGATTTCATAGGTGAGGAATCTGATACCAAGAGCCCAAAGACAAGTGATTTATACAAAGTCCCATAGAGTTGAGTGGCAGAGGTGGAATTTGAACGCCAAGTCCTCTGGCTCCAAATCTAACACTCTTTCCCATTTCTCAGGCCTCTGAAAAGCAGGTATAAGATTCAAAACAAGTCACTTTTCTCCTTCCCTGTATGTGGACACCTGCTGCCCAGCAGATAGCTGTCTTAGACTGAGTCTCTGTAGTCCTTCAAAACAGTTGGTTTCTTTAAAAAAATTTTTATATTTAACTTTTTACCAATTACACATAAGGACAGGTTTTCATATTCATTTAAAAAAATTTTGAGGTCCAAATTTTCTCCTTCTCTTCCTCACCTCCGTCTCCCATAGTAAGTAATTTGATATAGGTTATACATATACAATCATGCAAAACATTTACTTATTAGTCATTTTGTGAAAGAAGACATAGGCTCCCTCCCCCCAAAAAAAAAACATGGAAAAAAAGTGCAAAACAGTATGCTTTGATCTGCATTCAGATTCTATCAGTTCTTTCTCTGGAGGTAGATAGGATTTTTCATCATAAGTCTTTTGGAATTGGCTTGGATCATTGTTTTGTTAAGACTAGCTAAGTCATTCACAGCTGATCATTGCAGTGTTGCTGTTACTGCGTACAGTGTTCTCCTGATTCTGCTCACTTCATGTTGCATCAGTTTGTGTAAGTCTTTCTAGGCTTTTCTGAAATCATCCTGCTCCTCATTTCTTATGGCACAGTAGTATTCCATTATAATCAGATACCACAACTTTTTCAGCCATTCCTCAATTAATAGTTATCCCATCAATTTCCAATTCTTTGCCACCACAAAAGGAGCTGGTATAAATATTTTTGTACAGGTGGGTCCTTCCCCTCCCCCCCCCTTTTTAATCTCTTTGGGATATAAACCTAGTAGTAGTATTTTTGGATCAAAGGGTATACACAGTTTTATAGCCCTTTGGGCATAGTTCCAAATTGTTCTCCAGAATGGTTGGATCAGTTCACAGTCTACCAACAGTATATTAATGTCGCGATTTTCCCACATCTCCTCCAACATCCATCATTTTGCTTTTCTGTCATATTGGTAATCTGGTAGGTGTGAGGTGGTACCTCAGAGTTGTTTTAACTTGCATTTCTCTAATCAGTAGTGATTTAGAGCATTTTTCCTATCTCTAGATAACTTTGATTTCTTCATGTGAAAACTGCCTGTTCATATCTTTTGAACAATCATAATTTCTTATGAAAGTTTTGAGCCTAACCCCAAGACTAATCCTCTCTCCCACTCCTGGGTACTCCCCATAGAATATGAAATATTGCCTCTGAAGGACGTATTGTCTGTTTATTTCTCTTCCCCTTATGATGGATTCTTTTCCAGACTTCTTACCCTTGAAACTGACATTTTATCTAAGCCCTTAGAGTTTATTTTTTTAAATCTCTGCTCCCTTCTAAGACCCACCTTTGCTCAGTGGGATTTTGAACTCTACTTGCTGAACTCTCCTCTAATGAGCTATATATATAGCTCATAGAATCATAACTGACTAAAGATGGATTCTGCTTTGTAGATGTCATAAAGATAAGGACATGAGCTCAGAGGGCTGAACTTGCCCAGAGCCCTACATTGAGCTATATTAACAGAGCTGGAATTAGAACCCTGGTCTCTCAGTTCCTAATTCAGTACTCTGTGTGCTAGACAATCTGGTTCCCTTTCCACACATCCCATCCTCTCTGTCTTCCCCATTGCCCTGTTAATTTTCAGTATGTAATAACTAGTCATCAGAATTTCATGAGCATTTTTTTACCAAGTTTGGAATTGTTAACAGACAGGGCACTTAAAACTTACTGCCTTTTTTGTCTTCTTGACTGGCCCTTGGTAAAATGTGGCATTTTCCTATTTTTAAATGTTCAAAGACTGTTGTCTAAATAAAGAACTGGTCTCTGAAAATGTAGAGTCTTTTAATAGGGAATGAGAAAGATGATCCAGAAATAACTTTTTTTTTAAGCCTACTGTTTTTCTTGCATACTGAATGAGAAACAATTACTGTTTCCTTAAGTCAAAAAAGCTTGCCCCCAAGGATGCAGTAAAAGTTTTTGTTCGTAACAACCAGAAAACAGGACATACTTACCTGTCACCAACATTGCCACCACAACTCTGAGACTTTATTTGCATTGAATGTACTTTACTGAAACATTATGCTCAGACCCTGCTTACTGAGTTTGTGAATTATCTGAGCTGCTGGTTTCTTTTTAGACCGCTGCCTTGACTTTAAACTTTTAGTTTTCCTATTTGCTTTTCTCTTTGTCTGAGAACAGATATAGAATCATAGTATGCACTGTTAATTCTGAATTTCCCTCCATCTGTGCAGGTGACCAGTATCCTTCTAGTTATGCAGGTTACCAACCTTTGGAGCATCCTCAGCCTTTCATTCTCTTTCATCTCACATTATTTCAGTCTGACTGTGTCTTGTCATTTTATCTCCATGACATCTTATGTATCCACCTTCTTTTCTTTTCACAGCTCTCACCCTGGTTCAGGTGACCCTCATCATCTCTTGCCTGAATTATTGATCTCCCTGCTTAAGTCTAGTCTCTTCCCACTTTTGTTCATTCACACAGCTACTAATGGGATTTTCCTAAAGTGCGTATCTAAGCATCTCACATCTAGTGCTCCCTATTGCCTTTAGGATCAAATATAAACTTTAATCTGATCCCAGCCACCCTCTCCAGCTTTATTATACATTACTCCCCTTCCCACATGTTTTTGTCCAGTCAAACTGGCCTTCAGTCTGTTAACTGTACCTTACATTTAGTGCTGCTCTTCTGGCCTTCTCCATTCCTTTGCAGTAGCCTCTTCCTGTGCTTGGATTGCAGTTCTTTCTCAAGTCCTTCTTTAGAATTCTTTGTTTCTTCAAAATTCACTTTAAACGTCACCTTCTACTGAAGCCTTTCTTAATCCCCCTCTGCTACTAACCTCTCTAAAATCAACAGGTATTTCTTTTGTATATTCTTTTCTATACACGCGTTCTCTCCCCTGATAGAATGGAAGTTTATTGAAGAGAGAGACCATTTTCATTTTTATCTTCATATCTCTAACTCCTAACAGTGCTTGGGACATAGAAAGGCACTTTAGAAATGTTTGTCAAGTGATTTAGATAAAATCAGAGACTTTGAAGGAAGCTCAGGAGTCACCCGGCCAAACTTTGGTTACCCAGATCCTAAATCTGTAGACTGGTTAAGAGATAGGCATCTGTGAGGAATCTAGGCACTATCTATGGTAGTAAGATGTACTTTTTAATAATAATAATGATAGTAATAATAATAATAGCTAGCTTTTATATAGCACTTTAAGGTTTTCACAGTGTCATTTTATGTTATTTTGTTTGATCCTTACAACAACCCATTGAAGCAGGTGCTATTATTATATTGATTTTACAGATGAGGGAATAAGTTGAGGGAGGTCAGTGACTTTTCCAGGGTCATGCAGCTAGTAAGTGTTTGAGACCAGATTGGAACTCAGGTCTTCCTGACTTTTAAGTCTAGCACTCTTAGCTGCCTCTTAAACTATGAATAAGCATCCACAAATGCCTACTATCTTCTAGTACCTGTGCTAAGCACTAGGGATGCCAAAAGAGGCAAAAGACAGCCCCTGCCTTTAAGGAACTTACAGTCTGTATTAATGAAAACTTAGTGTTCAGAAGGAAGGAGTTTACAGTCATGCTGTCTTCTGTCACAGTGAGACTGCATTTGTTCAGTTCTTGAGTGCCACTTTTTAGAGGAAGGGGAATTGATTATGTCCAAGGGAGATCAAGTGAGAGAACTTTAAACTGTGCAATATGTGGATTGGCTGAAGGAATTAGGAATGTTTGGTCTAGAGAGGCAATGGCTTAGAGGAGTTATATGATTATTGTCCAGATGGACAAATTCATCATCTACAAAGTGCAAGACAAATTAATAATTAATACAGTAAGAGCGGTCCGTGAGGAGATTTTAGCTGAGCAAAAGAAAGGATTTTCCAACTACGATTGTCCAAAAATGAATTCACTACCTTAGGTGGTGGTCAATGCCTTATCCATGGCAATATTTAAGTGGAAACTGGATGACTGCTTTTCAGGAATGATGTAAAAGGGCAGTGCCCTTTGACCTCTGAGATCCTTTGCAGTTCTCAAATTCTATGATATCTTCTCTGATAACAGTGCTTCACAACCTGAAAAGATATAACCATCAGTAGTAGGAAAAGATGATCTGTTAGGATTGAATCTGAGCTAGCTAGACATATTCCTCGAGACCCTTCATTACTCCTGGTCAAAGCAAGCTTGTTTTTAACAAGATGATCCCGCAGAGTCCTCCTACATGGAAGGGGAGGGCCTCAGTCTAATGCCATTTATATTAAATCTTCCTTATCTCCATCCCACTAAAGAAATCCCACTACTGTTTACAAATTGCATTCTTGTTTACAGATGAGTCTCCATTAAGGCTTGATCATTCCTGTTGTAATTAATTAAAACTTGAACATTTATTAGGCACCTACTATGTGGGGAGCATTGTACATACATAAGATGAGTATAACATACACTGAGGGCTGATGAGGGAAATTGCTTCTTTTCCTTTGGGGTATATGGTGGGGAGGCATATGCTGATTTATTAAAGGTTAAGTAGGTTATTAGCAGATGGAGATAAGGGTCCTCAGAGGAAAAGAGCAATTCTAGGTATAGGAAATAGTGTGAACAAAGCCTTGGTGGCCACAGGACTCTATTAAGGGGAAGAGCAACTAGGCCAGCAGAACAGTGACCAGACTCTGTTGTAGAGGTGCCACCCTACCTCTTATTGCATAGTCTGCAAATGAGATATATCAAAACCAAAAGAAACGTGTAGCCCTCTCCTGCTGCACCCAGACCTGTGGGTTTCAGTTTCCTCTAAGTTGATGACTAAAGAAATATACTAAGAGTTAAGGATAAAGTTCCTGGGATTAATGTGTACGACCTGCCGAGAGAGCTAGGCCTGCCGAATAGTGCACTGGGGCTGTGGTTAGAGTTGGAAACTACTGGAACATTATGAATTCAAGAAGGCCTCCAGCTCAGCAGATCTTTGACCTTCCTGTATTGCCTTTCCAAGATAAAAATAAGCTCAGGTTTTGGCCTCTTTTTCCTTTTCTCCAAGCTTCCTTCCCTGGATATTTTCCCATTTGTGGAAAGCAAAACTAAATCTTACCTCCTTTCCTCTCCCCCTCCAAATTCCAATTTTTATTTTAAATATGTCAGTGCCAGTGAACACAGGACTTGAAGTCCAAAAACCTGGGGTCAAATCCTATACCTGTTACTTACCAGCTGTGCAGTCTTGGATGAGTCACAGAATGTCTCCCAACATTTGGTATCCTCATCTGTAAAATGAGGCAGATAAAATTTACACTGTCTGAGAGTTTGTTGTGAAAAAAACATTTTGGAAACAGTAACCTGTACAAATTCATTGTTTCAGGAAGGATTTGCTAAGCATCTCCTATATGCCAGGCACTGATCAAGGCTGCAGAGATAAAAGACAGTCTCTGCCCTCCAGAAGCCTACCTTCTACTAGGGAAAAACATGCACACAGCTAAGTATGAAATGTACCCAAATATCCTGGAGAGAGGGGGACAAAGGCCCCTGACCATTAGGTTTCAAGAATGGTCTAATCTAGGAGGTGGGGTTCTGAGATGGGGAGGTACGGAAGTGTGCATTCCAAGCATGGAGGATCTTCTATTCAAAGTATGGCATATGGGGAAGTCAGTCAGTGAACATTCTTCACAAGAAGTTATTCTTAATAAGATTGTCCAGCAGAATCCTAAAAGGGAAGAGAGGACCCCAGCCCAATTATGTTTATTTTAAACCTTTGGTATATCCATCCCTCAAAGATACCCTGTTGTTGTTTACAAATGGCATTCTTATTTACAGATCAATCAAAAACTGGCTGATTAATTGGCGAAGTATGAGCATTCCTGTTATAATTAAACCGTTGTTTCTTTGACATGGACGTTTATTAAGCACTTACTATGTGGAGAGCCTTGTACATACATAAGAGAAGTATAAAATACATGAGATTTAATGAAGGATGCCATGATAGGTATTGTGCTTAGTGTCAGACATACAAAAAAGGTCAAAGGCCCTGCCCTCAAGGATTTCACAGTCTAATAGTGGAGACACCATGCAAACAACTATATACAACCCAGGTCTGTAGAGGATAATCAACAGAGGGAAGGAAAGCTTTAGAATTAAGGGGGGTCCTGTAGACGATAGGATTTTAACTGGGACTTGAATGGAGCCTGGAAGCAGAGAAGAGGGAGAGAATTTCAGATGTAGGGATCAGCCAGAGAAAATGCCCAGAGCTGAGAGATGAAATGTCTTGTTCAAGTAACAGCAAGGAGTCCAGTGTCAGGTATTAACATGTAAAAAGACCCGAAAGATGGAGCTGGGTTCTAGGTTATAAAGGGTTTTAAATACCAAGCAGATGATTTTTTTTTTCAGAATTTATTTATTCATTTTTAGCTTTCAGTATTCGTTTTCTCCCTATTGCTCCCCTTTCCCCTCAGATGGCAAGCATGCTGGTTACTCCTTCCCCCAGTCTGCCCTCTCATATCCCTCCCCCATCCCTGCAGGTCCTTGCCCTCTTACGCCTTACTTTTTTGTAGGGCAAGATGGATTTCTATACCCCATTACCCGCGTATCTTATTTCCCGGTTGCATATATAACAACATTTTTTTAACATTTGTTTTTAAAACTTTTAGTTCCAGATTCTCTCCCTTCTTCCTTCCTCACCCACCCCCACTGGGAAGAGAAGCAATTCAGTTCAGGTTATATATGTGTAGTTATGCAAAACATTTCCATAGTAGTCACAAACAGATGATTTTGTATTTGATCTTGGAGGTAGTAGGGAGTCACTGGAGTTTATTGAGTAGGGACTGATATGATCATACCTACACTTTAGGAAAATTACTTTGACAGCAGAATGGAGGATGGACTGGAGTTAGAGAGAGACTTAAGGTAGGGAGACCCCCAGTAGGCTGTTGGGGTTAGTCCAACTGTGAGGTGATTGGGGCCTGCACTAGAGTGGTGACAGTGGGAGAGGAAAGAAACAGGTGTGTTCAGGAAATGTTGCAAAGGTGAAAATTCAGCCCTTGGCAACAGTTTAGATATGGGGGGGTTGAGAGATCTGGAGTAATTGTAATATTATTAATATACCCAGCAGGTGGTCATCTAGACATTGTTTGAAACCATAACTTCAAGGAAATCTTCTGAAGGCAGCCCATTTGCCTTTTGGACAGTTCCATTTGTCAAAAAGCTTTTCCTTATGTTGAGGCTAAATTTGCCTTATTTGCATTTTTCATATGACATGATTGGGATCTTTTTCATCCTTGTTGTCCCTCTTCTGGGTACCATCTAATTTATCAATATCCCTCTAAAATGTGTTATCCACAACTAGCCATGATACTCCAAATGTGCTGGGACAATGGAATTACCACCTTCAGTTTATTCTCTGGGGTGGTGTGCCTCAGGAATCTATGATTTAAACAAAAGCATGGATGGCATGCTAACTGGATTTGCATGTGACAAATTAGGAGGGATAGCTAAGGCTGCAGATGACAGTCAGGATTGAAAACAACTTCAGCATTTTAAAATGGTTTTAGTTAATGACTCTAATTAGATGAAATTTAATAAGCATACATTCAAGCCTTACTTACACTTTGGGTTCAAAAGGACAAGATGTGGGGGTGCAGCTAGGTGGGGAAGGGGATTGGAAGGTTTTAATAGATTGAAAGACCAATTAGAGCCAACAGTGGCTGTGATTTTAGACTGCATTAAGAGAAGCATAATGTCCAGGAATAGGGACTCTGGCCAGCCTGGGTCCAGTTTTGTTTATTTTTTTAACTGACCTAGTAGATCACTTGTGGGCTTTGAAGACCAGAGCAAGGCCAAAGGATTTATGATGAGGACCACTGGCAGCTAAATGATGATGAAGAATAGCCAGTGATTTCTATTAATCAGGTTTGCAGAAATAGCTTTCTGAAAACTTAGACTTAAATGCTTTTGTGTTCTTTTAGACTGTGATAACTCCAAGTCATAATAACAGGAGTAGCCTATAAAGGGGGTTTATTTGAATGGTGGTGAAGGGGGTGCTGAGGTGCCTTTGTAATATTTTGGGGTGACTTTGTCTTGAATCTCATTTGTGTTCGGGCACCTGGGTATGTGATATCAGCTTGTGACATCCGCCTGTGGAAAGTCACCTTTCCCCCCAGCTGTAAAGCATTAACTCTGTCCCTTCCCCCGCCCCCACCCTGTAAGTATCTTCCCTGAAGCTCTTTAACTATAACAAGCCACACCTAGGAATTCTTAAAAGGATTCCTTAGAGAAATGTTTACCCTTTTTGTTCTAGTGGCCAGCTGTAAGATAACTCCTAAAGAAAGAAGTCATCCACCTTTTCAAAGGGGGAACTTTCCTGGGCTAACAGGCTGGGTGCTCCTCCCTAACTCCACCTTTGTACGCATACTTAGCATAATTGAGACCAGAGTTATGATTTTGTTACTATATAATCAGTACCCCCAATCCCCACACTTCGAAGGAGGATTCCCCTTAATTTTCTCCTACCCGCTGACAAGTGTAATAAACCCTTTTAAAACTGCCAAGACTGCTTATGCCTGATAATTCTTTCAGACTAATAGAACCCTCCAAAGGATTTCATTAGAAATCCATCCTTTCTAACCCTCAACAGTGGTAGCTTCTTTTCATCTTCAGAAAACTTTGTAAATTTACCGGATCAGTTATTCAGCGGTTCATGAACTCTAAGCATATCAGTTATGCGAACCTGAAGGGGAAAGACAAGGGTTTAGGTTAGTGTGTTTGAGCTTATGGAAAAGAATACTATCGTCCTGATCAGAGGTAACAAGATTAATCAATAAGAGAAAAGGCATCCTCGTAATATTGGCATATGAGGGTGGGCCAGTTCTTCGGGATGAGGGACTCATTGGTTGTCTTGTCATTTGTTGGCAATGATGTAATCTGAGAGAAAAGAAAAGGCCCAAAAATGTTTTCTAGGATAGTCGTAGAGATGGAGTTTTCATGGGAAATAATGATCCCTGACATTCGTGTAGTACTTTGATTTGCAGAGCATCTCACATATGGTAAATCTTTTGAGTGCAGGTGTTTACTGTTCCCATTTCACAGATGACGAAATGGAAGCTCAGAAACTGAACAGTCTCTCCCACATGACCTAGATCACATAACTAGAAAGTGACCTGAATTCAAACCTCAGTCTTTCGACCTGCAATCTGTTTTCCCCTCCCCCAGCAAACAAGCAAAGGAGAAGCCTTGATGTACCCACTGTGGTTAAGTGCAGAGCTGAAAGAGACCAGCATAAATTCCCATTTTGGTTCCCAAATGTTTCTCATTCTGAAGCTTAGATGCTTTGCTACAGTAAATAAAGGGTCAGCAAGCATTGAAGAAGAGAAATTTTGGAATGAAATTATATATTTTACTTAAGTTGGGCCACAGGATTCTTTCCTTTGTGCCCTTGCATTTTAAACTCTTTTTAAGGAAATGGAAGAGTTGGTGGGACTGGGTTGGTGGGATATATTTTTTACTTTTTAATGGAGCAGTTGGTCATTTCTCCCTTGGTACTTACTCATTATAATTGCATTTCACATACAAAATGATCTGGTGACACAGACCTCTTTGCTGTTCCCCACACAAGACATTCGATCTCCTACCTTGCCTGTCTTCCTTCAAGTCTCAGCTACAGTGTTCCCTTCTGCAAGACTTTGCCAGCCCCCCTTAACACTAGTGACTTTCCTCTGAGATTATCTCCAGTTTGTCCTGCATATATTTTATTTGTACCTAGTTGCTTGTGTGTTATCTCTCTCTAATAAACTGTGAGCTCCTTGATAGCATTAACTGTCTTACCTTCTTTATATACCCCTGGCCTAGTTAGCATCATGCCTGGCACCTAGTAAGGGCTTTTAATGAATGCTTGTTGACTTGACTTGTTTGCTGATGGTAATGGGTATGACTCTCCTGTGGGAGATGCCATTGCTGACTGTGAGACTGAGTACATAGGTCAAATGGCTTGCTTCTTGTGTGTTATATCTCAGAATTTCTGAAGTGGTACGGCATGGTGGAAAGAAAGATGGCTGGGTTGGAGTCACAAGACCCAACTTCAAGTTTGACTTCTAACTAGCTGTGGGCAAGTCACTTACTCTGAGCCTCCATTTCCTCCTCTAGGTAATAGGGAGACTAATTCTCCTCCAACCCCTTGAGATTGTTATATGGAACAGGTTGGGTAGGGCATAGTATTGGGGGGGAAGGGAAGCCCTGGCTCCAGAGCCAGAGGACCCAGGTTCATGTCCCACTGCTGATGCCTACTGCTTGTGTGACCTTGAACAAGTCGCTTAACCTCCAGGTTTGGGGGTAGGGATAGGGGGAAGGAGTAGGACAATTTACCTTGTGTTTACTTTGAATGTATTTTCTATTCACTTGCATGCATACGTGTTGCTTTCTCTGTTGGAAGGGAAGCTCCTCCTGGGTGAGAACTGCCAGAGGTTTTGTCTTTAAATTCCCTGCACCTAGCACATCTATCTGGCTTGTAGTCATTGCTTAACAAAAGCTTGTTGATTGATTGGATGGTCTCTGAGGCCCCTTTTAAGTCTAGATCTATTATCCTGTGTTTTGGAAATTGTTATGGGCTCCTTGACCTAAGAATAACTTAATAAAAGAAAATTGGATCAAAAACTCAATTTCCAGATGCTTTCCATAGCAAAGAAGAACATAAACTTTGGTTAAGTATGTGACAAACAGATGTTTTTTTGTTTTTGTTTTTAATGGCGAGAATTATTTTGTATTGAGGGGTGTGGTTTAATGGGAAATGCAGTTGACTGAGCTGAAAGTCTTGGCTTTCTATTTTATTAGCTTTGTGACTTTCTCAGCATGTAGCACCCCATCCACCTTACTCCTTCACTGGGATAGAGCACAGGATGAGAATGGGGGGTAGAAAGTTATCTAGATTGGTTGAAATGGACATTCTGTGAAGTAGAAGTGGTCCGTGAAAAGCCTGGTCAGCTAGATTGGAAGCAGGTTGAGGAGGGCCTTGAATGCCAGGGTCAAGAATTTTTACTTTATTCCTTAAGTAATGAATCCATAGAAGTCTCTGAGAGAATGTTTTCTGTTAAGTCTCCCACCTATAGCCTCCTGATGACTGCTTTCTTGCCTTGTCCTATCTCTTAAAAGGGAAGCGAGATCCACATTCTAACTTTGGTTAGAACAACACAATATCCTGCTTTATGTAACAAAATTGAGGTGACTGCTTCATGACTGACCTAGATTACGTGGACTTCACTGATTGAAAACATATGTTGTTAACTTGGGGAAGTGGTGTTTGTTTTCCATGGAAAATTCTGATTGAGGGACCTCACCTACTAGTTGTCAGGGTTGAGATCTTGGCCCTTTCTGGACAGAAATCAATCTCTTAAAATATAAAATCAACTCTAATTCACTTGGAAATCCTGCAAGTACCGTCCCTCTCTCCTGCCAGGGGCTGTTGTGTTGGCCTTGAAGTTGCTATTTGTCTGAGCTGTGGAGCGCTGAGTCTGCTTCTCTTCCCAGCAGTCACCATGTTGTCAGGGGCCTGGAAAGGATTCAGTGCTTTGCAGAACTTGACAGGCTTCATGATTGCTTCTCGTTATTGTTTTTTAACTTTTTTGTAAAATACAGCTAGGTTAGAGGTGAATCTGGGGGACACTCACTCATCTGCCCTTACTCATTCTACAACAGAGGAAGTTCCAGGTGTACCATCTTGATACTGGTGAAGAAAAACCACACCCTCAAAATGAGAACCTTGTGAAAGAAAAATATATTTATAAGCATATACTTAAAAGAGCATTCATTGTACTTAGAGTTTACAAAGCTGGTTTTGAATCCGAACTTTGCTGTGCGTCTGTGTGTCTGTGTGTACAAATATAATCAGTAGTCAATAAATACTAAGTACCTAACTATGTTGTCAGGCACTCTGTGTGTGTATATGTATATGTGTAAATATAATATATGTATAACAGATTCGACAGCACCCTGGTTTTAAATAAACCAATGGGGGGGAGGGGCAGACAGGATGGAGTTATTATTCACACCAATATGCCATCTAGAAATATGAGCTAAAGCTAGCCAAGGCTTTTATTTGGGATAAGTAAAATCACTGGAAAAGATGAGAAGACTGTGACCATGGTTCCCAGCCCCTATAGCAGTGAGAAAAAATACATAACTGGGTCCTAGAAGGCAGGAGATCTGGATTCCAATCCTACCATTAACTGGCTTTGTGACTATGGGCAATTTCTGTCCAAAGCCTCAGTTTCCTCATCTGTAAAATAGAGATGATATCCATCCTACTTCTCAGGGTAATCAAAAGGGACGAACAAATATGAAGCTATTTAAAAAGTCTTGAAGAAAACAAGAGGTGGGGAAGAGTCAAGTAGCACTATTATGGACTAGGTTCTCCCCTTCCTAATGTATTGCTCTTTAATTCCAGGCGTGAATGACAGAGGAAGTGCCCTCCAGTGCACTTAGTGAGGTCAACCTACGTCTTCTTTGCCACGATGACATAGACACAGTGAAGCAGCTCTGTGGTGACTGGTTCCCAATTGAGTAAGTAAAATCTGAATTTATAATCCCATTCTTTGGGTCTGTAATTTAGAAGGAATTTGGGAGACACACAACACTAAAACTGGCCCAGCAGGAACCTTAGAGGTCCCCTAGTTCAGAAGTTCTTGGCCTGTTTTGGGTCCTGGGCTGCTTGGCAGGACTGAGACTTATGGCTTCTCAGAACAGTGTTTGAAAATCCTCTCTCCCCCCCTGCAAAAAAAGTGTGATTCCAAAGGAAACCAATTACATTGAATTGTAGTTGTCAAAATATTTTTTAAAAGCAAAAATGTTCACAGACCCCAGGTTAAGAGCCCCTAATCTAGCCCAACCCCTCATTTTTCAGAAGGGGAAACTGAGTTCTGGAGAAGTAATTAACTCCTAATCACATGACTAGTTAGTGGCAGAACTGAGGCTTAAACCCAGTTTTCCCAACTCCCAGTTCACTCTTCTTTTGAGATATTTGTTAAGTACTTTAGCACAGTGCTTCACATATGCTTAATAATTGTTTATCTTCCCCTTTGCTGCCCTTTTCACTGCCCTATATTGAATCCCTTAAAAGTTTCCTAAGAGAAATACCCACCCTCCACCCCCAATTATACTTCTAGAACACCTGACTAAAGCCAAGTAGTGTCAGTTCTTTGGGAATCAGGAAAGGCTTTGTGGAGGAGAAGGGGCCAGTGAACTGAGTCATGGAGGTTGGGAAGATGTGTGGGGGAAGCCCAGGCATTGCAGGTGTGGGAAATGGTGAATGCAAAAGTCTGAAGAGTTTGAGCTGCACTCAGAGGAATGTGTCATACAGGCTAGTTTGTAGTATAGTTGTACAGTGCCAAGTTGACATTTAAACATCTTTTGAATCATCTCTTTCCAATGACTGTCCAATACCTTTCCTTGACTCTGACTCACTCTTGATGGGGTGCTCTACCCACATTCCTAGAAAGGGCATCTACCCAGTGCCAGTCAATGACTACATTTTGCTGCCAAACTATTTCCCTAGTTCTTCAGTGTTGGGCTATCTCTATATGGTCCTTTTACGAAGTCTTCTGAAGATGCAGTAGGCATGTAACTCTCTCACAGTTCATCTAGCTAAAGGACAGGCTTCTTCTTACATCTCATTCCCACTCCCTGTGTCCTCTGTGGTGCTGGTGCTACAACTCCAGGACACAAACTGAGTGGAACAAGATCACACAAGTGAGTGGGACTTGAACTCAGGTCCTCTGAGTCCAGATCCAAGGCTTTCCCCCTTATGGTGCTGCCTACAACTAAATCTTAGCCTGTTATTGGGAAATATTCAGAGACCAATGGATATGGTCAGATATCTGGCACTTGGGTCCCTGTCTGTTAACAGGGAATAACTTAACAAATTTGGGACAGTTATTCAGCTACAAATTTATCCAACAAAATCCAGCATTTGTTAAACACCTGTCAAGGGCACATTCTTTGGCGAGCAAAGCTTGCATTTTTTTTAAATCTTCAGTTCTCCCTGTACCTTTGATATAGAGACAGATTCTTTATAGATAATGGCTGTCCTGTAACTTGGGTGTGGAAGGTATGACAAGCACAGAAACTCTAACAGTCTATTTACCTGATACTGCAGTATAGGCCTTACTCAAAGTTAGGTGGTGATAGAATGGCATGTTCCCCATTAAATTCAAGAAGAGCCATTTATTAAGTACCTATTGTGTAGACAGCAACAGCGCCGTACTAATACCTGGGGAGATAGGAAGCTTAGATGAGACACAGTCCTTGGCTTTAAGGAGTTTATATTCTGTTAGGGGGAATAGGGTACATATACATGTGACTATAAAATAGATTAATAAATGACAACTGTGTAAAAGATGTGAGTAAAGGGGTGTGTAAGATTTGACAAGGTAGCATTTGAACTGTGACTTGAACAACAAGTAGGCTTTCAGCAGGCAAAGATAGGGAAGGGAGGGTGTCCTAGATGTTAGCAATGTTGAGGCAGGAAAGCCTGCACATGGACAGGTGGGAGACGGTGAATAATACAGTTGGGAGGAACAAAGTAGTGTGAGATAAAACTGGAAAGGTAGTGTGCTGCCATGTGATGGCGACTGACCGTGAATACCTAACCAAGGAGTTTGAGTT
This sequence comes from Pseudochirops corinnae, assembly GCA_028646515.1. Lineage (NCBI taxonomy): Eukaryota > Metazoa > Chordata > Mammalia > Diprotodontia > Pseudocheiridae > Pseudochirops > Pseudochirops corinnae. The sequence goes on from CM053590.1 coordinate 109,244,050, forward strand.
GTATTCAGTAGACAAGAAGGAGTCTGAAGAGTTTTAACCATGAGATGACATGATCAGAGCTGTGCCAGATTAATCTGGCAGCTTTGTGAAGGATGATTTGGAGAGGACCAGATAGGCTAGATATGAAAATGGACACAACCAGTGAACCCTGAATTATGTCCATAGCAAAACTTAGTATGTGTTGTGTGGAAATATATTTAAAACATCCCTCTTACTAAGATTGAATATATTAAAAAATAATAAATCTCTAAACCTCTTTTTAAAATCCTTGGGGGAAGTCTCTTCAAAAGTTGGGCGATGAAGTCAGTAGTGAGTAAACTTCACCTCTTTGTGTCCGGCACTGTGCCAAACACTGGGGATATAAAGGTGTAGAAGAAGAGAGTCTTTGCCCCCAGGGAGCTTACAGTCTAAAGGGAGAAGCTGAAAAAGTAACGAGAGGAAGCAGCTAAGTGGTACAGTGGAGAGAGTGCCTGTGGAATAAGGGAGACCTGAGTTCAAACACATTGTAGTCATTGTGTATATTGTTTTCTTCATTCTGTACCAGTTCATAAAATTCTTCCTTTGCTTCTCTGAATCTTTCATGAACAGAGTTTCCTGCTGTTCAGTAACATTCCATTAAACTCATGTAACACTGGTGTTGGGCTGCTAATAATGTTATATTATAGTATCTAGGGAATAAAAATGAGTCTCAGAGAATGCAGTGGAAAAGCACAGTGAGAGTGTGATATATAACAAATAAGAAACTTCAGAAAAGAACTGAAGTAAGGATGTCATCCCCAAAAAATGTATAATGAAAAAAGTGGATTGGGCATGTGCTGAAAATGAGGAATAACTGTTAGTGGGCAGTCCCAGAGCTCCACTGGTGCCCTCGTTATGTCAGGTTGGGCGGCCTCCTTCTGGGAGAGAACTCATACAAGAGTCACGCCAGCATGGGCAGGAGGGAATAGCTGCTTCAGTGAGATCACAAATCCATTTGAATGTTTTGAGTATGGGCCTAATAACACAGAATAGAAAGGAGGGACTGCAACAGATATCAAACTGGTATTCAGAGAGATTTAAGAACGTTATTGATTGGGCAACTGATTAAATGTGAGATGTTTAGGTATGGAGTGAGTGAAAGGCTCAGAAAAATGTCTAATCATCTAATTTAGCAAGACTTGATAAATCTGCATAATCCTTATTTTAAAGCAGGAGAAAGAAGTAATAGCCTATTTCCCTAATGAACATACTGTATATTACCTTAAAATACACACTAGTTAGTCAGTAAGCATTTATTCCGTGTTTTCTGTGTGCCAGGCACTATGCAAAGCACCAGGGATACAAAGAAAGGCAAAAGACAGTCTTTGACCTCAAGGAGCTGACAGTCTAATGGGGGACACAACATGCAAACTCTGTACAAACAAGACATTCAACATGAACTGGAAATAATCTCAGAGGAAAGGCACTAGCATTAAGAGGGCTTCAGGAAGGCTTCTTCTGCAAGATGGGATTTTAGCTGGTGCTTGAAGGAAGCTAGGGAAGCCAGGAAGTCAAAGAATAAGGAGGGAGAAAATTCCAGACATTAGAGAGAGCTTCTGACAGTGCCAGAAGTAGGGAGATGGTGTCTTGTGTGAGGCACAGCAAGGAAGCTGCTGTCACTGGATCACAGATGGGGAGTATGAAGTGTAAGAAGATTGAAAAAGGTTTGGGGGCAGGCAGTTTATGAAGGGCCCTGAAAGTTTAACAGACAATTTCATAATGGATTCTAGAGGTTATTGGGAATCACTGCAGTTTATTGACTGGGGAGGGGGGGGGGGGGTGACCTGTGCTTTAAATTACTTTGGCAGCTAAGTGGAGGATGGACTGGGAGGGGAGAGCCTTGTGTCAGGCAGATGCACCAGCAAGTTATTGCAGTAGTCTAGGTAAGAGGTGCAGACCTGCCAGCACCACTGATCTCTTTGATGGGTTCTCTTTCTAGGTACCCTGACTCATGGTATCGTGACATTACTTCAAATAAGAAATTTTTTTCCCTTGCTGCAACTTACAGAGGAGCCATTGTGGGTATGATAGTAGCTGAAATAAAAAGTAGGACAAAGGTACATAAAGAGGTAAGTAGAAGAGTATTTTTGACTCTTCAGAAAATCCATTTTTCTATTTTGTCCACTAATGCGAGAGTATGGAGTTGGGAGGGGAGAACGTGTCTTCCATTCTCTTGGTAACAATTTTTCCTGAGCTGCTATGGCTAGAAGTACTTCATCACCTGGTGGCCAGCCTGCTGGTGATGAGTCTTGGGCACTTTGCTGAACGGTCCCTTAAATAAAAGATATATACTCTTTTGCCAGCCCATATTTGAAGCCTTTGTAGTTTGCTAGGATCTATCAGAGTTAGAGCTTTTATGGCAAAGGGTTACAGAACTGAGTTTACCTGCACACATACACACACACACACACACGTACACGTTTTTTCCCCACTTTCTCCCTTTGTATGGACAGTCAGGAAAGATTCCAGCAGAATCATTGTTTGCTTTTATGGTTGTTGCAGTTGACTTTCCATGGTCTGAGGAATCAGATTAGAACTTGCAGAGTTTGATGTAAATTTTTTTTTTCTCTTTTAGATTCAGTAGATGTCATTGACCCTTTGGGGTGTGTATCTGTGTGTCTGTGTTTGTGTCTGCATGTTTCTTGATGCCAGGGTCTTAATGGTCAGGGTATACTAGAAACAACAGCCAATGATATTTTCAAGACATGAAATTTATTTGTGTGATTTTGCTTCTTGCATTAAACTCTCTTATCCTGTCTACCATATTAGCCTGTCTCCTTTCTCTGACATATTGAATCCCAGATCCTAGGTCCTCCAGGAATATTTCCTTTGTTGTCGTGACTTCTTTTTTTTTTTTAAATTCATTTAAAAATTCTGTTTTCATTCTGACTCGAACAGACACCAAATAAAATGTTCCCATTCATTTCATGCCCTTTTGTTTTTTACTTGTGTAATCATTGTACTTCTGTGTTGGTTATTTGTTTAGATTGTTTCCTTTTCAAATAATTCAGATCTTGAGCCATGTTTTGTTCTTTACTATAGATACTAGTTGGTTCAGAGCTGTACTATTAATTTCTTACATTCACACAGTGCTTTATGGTATACTAAATGTTTCCTTGTGGCAGCGAGGAGTCCTGCCCTGCCGGTGTGTTAGTTCCTTTGTATTCGTATTCCTTTGTACATGTGGGAAATTGAGACACACTGAGGTTAAGTGACTTGTAAGGGCTGGAGCTAGGGGTCTTCCTAATACAAACCCCAAATCTCTCTGCCACACCTTGTACCCTCTGTAATCCCTGTAGGCACCCAAGTGGTATTTGTGTGTTGTCAGCTCAGACTTTGAAATGAAATCACTTCTGAGCAAGACCAGGAGTTTAAATTGTAAGACGTTGAAGAAATATGATTATCAGCATAGCATTCTGGTCCCTCCAGATGGCCTCCTCATAAGTTTGAATGCAGAATAGGTGTGAATCACAAGATGGATTCATAAACCAATCTAGTATCTGTCTGAATTATTTACAACCAAGAACAAACAGCTAGCATTTTTCTGTTTAAAAAGGCAAGAGAAGGGTTCTTCTTTTCCTAGCAAACACAAGGCTTGTCTGTCATCTTGGTTGCCCCAGCCTAGTGTCTATTTTCTGATCCCAAGAGACCTGTTGTGTAAGGTCATGGTTGCTTCCCCTGATATCATAACACTGTGAAAGGCAGGGTCATGGAATGGGAAGAACACTTGGCCTGGAGTCAGGAGAGAGACCTGTGTTCAGATTCTGCCACCGGTACTTACTGGTACTTTCTAGTGACTTGACCCCCTGAGGCCAAGTTTTCCCCTCTCTAAAATGGAGATGACACTGTTTGCACTAAGGACAGTGCTTTGTACACCTTAAGGCACCAAAGAAATGTGAATTAGGGTTGCTGTAGCCATGCTTTATACCTATAGAGCTCTTTACAATTTGCAAGGCACTTTCTTCAAAACAATTCTTTAAGGTGGGTAGTGAAAATAATATAGCCATTTTACAGATAAGAAAACTGAAGCTTCGCCTAGGGTCACAGATAGTATCAGAGTCAGGATTCGAAACCAAGTCACCTCTTATTCTACATCTAGTTCCCATTATTTGAATGTCTGCCTCCAGGATTAACCTGACTTTTTCTTTTCTTTTTAAATTCTCTGCAGGACGGAGATATTCTAGCCTCAAACTTCTCTGTTGATACACAAGTTGCGTACATCTTAAGTTTAGGAGTGGTAAAAGAATTCAGAAAGCATGGAATAGGTAAGGCTGGTCTCAGTGCCCCCTCTGGGTGAGTGGGGGATATGCTGGAATCTCCTTTGGTTTTTTCTCTCCCATTGAGTTCAAACCATGAATGTAGAAATGACAGATTCACAAATCGAGTGTCAGCATGAGGAAACCCATTTGGATCCAATTGCATTAAGGTTTACAAAGTGCTTTCGTGACAGTAACCCTGTAAGAAGGTAGATAGTATAAGTATTCTTATTTTATAAATGAGGGAAATGAAGCTCATAAAGGGGTCAATCTTTGCCTGTTCTCATGGCTAAGAGCCTCGAACCCAGATCTTCTGACTCCAAGTCTAATTGTCCTTCCACCATATTCCACTGGATCTCCCAGAGGAAAAGGAATAGAAGTTTACATGTTGTTTTGTTTAATCATTATGTGGGATATTAAGAACAAGAAGAGACCAAGAGACCTTAGAGATTAGTGAACATATCACAGGATCCTAGCTTGGAAGGGACCTTGGAGGCCACCTAGTCCAACCCTCTCATTTTACAAGTGAGGAAACTGAGACCCAGGAAGACTAAGTGACTTGGTAAAGGTCACACCAGCAGTGTCACAGATAGGATTTGAGTCCATGTCTTCAGACATCAGAACCAATGCTCTTTTCATCATAGCCTGCGGTCTTTAGAAGTGAACCCATCAGGGGCGGCTAGGTGGCACAGTGAATAGAGCACCTGCCCAGGAGTCAGGAGGACCTGAGTTTAAATCCGACCTCAGATACTTGACACCCTAACTGCGTGACCTTGGACAAGTCACTTTGTGTGTTGTCAGCTCAGATTTTGAAATGAAATCACTTCTGAGCAAGACCAGGAATTTAAATTGTAAGATGTTGAAGAAATATGATTATCAGCATAGCATTCTGGTCCCTCCAGATGGCCTCCTCATAAGTTTGAATGCAGAATAGGTTGCCCTCCCCTCCCTCCTCTAAAAACAAACAAAAATAAGTGAACTGATCAAGATCTTCCAGAAACTTATTGGGAGAATTAGCCTTGGAGTCCGGAGTCAATGCCATATCCTTCCTCTTGTTGTTTCCAAAAACTGCAGTGTTTTATGCACTTTTTAGAAGTCTTATTAATGCCTTTTGTTTTTCCATCCCATTCATTTCTGAATATATTCTAGCTACTTTCACCCCTCTGCCTGTCACCAAGAAAGCCTTTATTTATAGCAAAGATAAAGAAAAAGAAACAATATGTTAACAAAACCAGTCAATGTATTAACCAGGTCTGACAGCATATGCGCCACATTCCATACCAATAGCCTCCTCCTGCATCTCTTAATGAAACGATGCAAGTTTTAGAGCCTAGCCTTGGACCTTATATAGCATTTACTTTAATTTTATTGTTCTTTCCATTTACACTGTTCAGTCACTATGTATTTTTTTCCCTGGTTCTCCTTACTTCATTCTGCATCATGATGTGTCTTCCCAGGTTCTTCTGGAATTTTCAAATTCAATATTTCACATGACAGAGCAATATTTTACTACATTTTTGTACCCACAATCACTTAGTCATTCCCCAGCCAATGAACGCTTTTATTTATTTATTTTTTTTGCTTTTTGGAGGGCAGTTGGGGTTAAGTGACTTGCCCAAAGTCACATGGCTAGTAAGTATGTCAAGCATCTGAGGCCAGATTTGAACTCAGGTCCTCCTGACTCTAGGACCAGTGCTCTATTCACTGCACCACGTAGCCACCCCCTCATTAAATATTTTATGAATAATTTTATTTCAAAGAAAAAGAAAAGGAATGGAATCCTCTAAATGAAACTGATTGGAACATGGAGCCTCTTAGAAGAGATCTTCCTATAAATATTCCTTTCTCTACCCTTGCCCAGCTCCCGGGGAGTGCGACTTTAGCAGGCACCATTCTGGTTTAATTTTAAAATCTCAGTTTGGAATTTTGATGTGATTTTTTTTTTCCCCCTTAGCATGATGCCGGAAGTACTGAGAATAAACTTCACGTATTTAAAAAGTTTACCTCAATTAACTGTCAGGTAGTAAAGTTGCCACATAGGATTGCTAACCCAAAAAAGGAATTAGTTATCTATGTGGAAAAGTTTAGCAATGCTTCACAATTGAAAGAATGAAACCCTTTAGCTACATAGCAAGTTTCGTATGACTTTGACCCATATTACATTTTGCTTTATGGTTTTTTTATGTCTTGGTAGATGAAATAAGTTATTGACTTATTTTGAAGCATGCTAATAACAATTTGCTTTTGTACTGTTTTATATTTCAATAACTGCATGCTGGCCAAAGGAGAAATTTTGTTTTAATTACCTGTGAAGTTTTTTGAAAATCGGTCTTCAAACAGAAAAACTTAACCAAATTGTGCTCTTATATATTACTAGTCTAAATGGGTTTTTTGCTAATTAAGAAACTTTCCAATAATGTTTGATAACAGTTTACTGAAAGAATGTAGCTTACTTACCTTTTATTGGGTAGTGCTAAATGATGGGTTTAACATTATAACTGAATAGACTATTTCATTAGATTCTATTAGAAATTATCATTCCTTTGAAGAGGACAAGGAATCTCCACTTTCAGAGTTTTAAAAATAAGTTTTCAAATTAACATAACTTGTTTATTTGAAGTAGAAGAAATAGGTTAGTATATTATTAGGGAGGAAAGAGGTTTCAAAGAGATGAGGGAGAGCATTCTAGGCGTGGGGAACAGTCGGTGAGAATGCCTGGAGTCAGCAGGTGGAGCTTGTGTGAGGAGCAACAAGGAGGCCAGCGTTACTGAATAGATGAGTGCATGGGGGTGAATAAGGCGTAGAGACTGAAAAGGTGGTGGTATTCATGGGAGACTTTGGCCATCAGACTTGGACTTTGTAGTTGATCTTGGAGGTGGTGATAGCCAGCATTTATGTAGCGCTGACTGCGTGCCGAGCGCTGTGCTAAGCCCTTAATAAGTCTTGTCTCCTTTGATCATCACAAAACCCTTGGGAGGCAGGTGCTGTTTTTAGCCCCGTTTTACTGATAAGGAAAGCTGAGGCAGACCGGCTTAGTGACTTGCCCACGGTCACACGGATAGGACACATCTGAGGCAGGATAAGAGGATTATATATAAGAGGTCTTCTTGAGGATGAAGAACAGGGTTTAGGGGTTACAAAATAGAGAGGTGGAACAACAGATTGTGATCAGAAAGTGAGTTTGAAAGTTCCTGAAATTGGAGGTATTACATCTTTGGGAGATGACAAGGTCAGGAGTATGACCATCTTTGTATCTGATGTGGGAGAAGAAGTAAGCTATGGGAAATGAGTAGGTTGAGGAATTGAGAGGTCAGGGTGTTTGAGGGAGCATCAGTGTGTATATTCAAGTCCCCTAGTATGAGAGCAGGAGTTGGAGAGGAGAGAAAGACTGTGTGAGCCAGGCACCAAATGCAATGAAGAAAAAAGCTGATGGAGATGGTGGTTGAGTTGTTTCAGTTGTGTTCTGCTCTTCATGACCCATTTGGATTTTTCTTGGCAAGGTACTGAGAGTGATTTGCCATTTCCTTCTCCAGCTTATTTTACCAATGAGGAAACAGGCAACTAGGGTTAAGTGACTTGCCCAAGGTCACTCAGCTAGTAAGTGTCTGAGGCCAGATTTGAATTCAGGAAGATGAGTCTTCCTTACTCTAGTCCCAGCACTCTATCCACTGTGCCACCTAGCTGCCTTTCTTAACTCCAAAGTCAGATCTACACTTTAGAAAATTCACCCTGATGGCTCTGTGGAGAATGGATTATATACTAGGAAGAGGCTTGAGGCAGGGTGCTTCTGCACTTGTCCAGGAGATGCTGCAGGCCTGAGCTAGGGTCATAGGTTAGGGAATGGAGAGACAGGGACATAGACAAGAGATGTGATGGATACAGAAACTATGAGATTTGGCAGCTGTAACAGCAAGCACCCTAGCATGCCTAGGGCAGCTACTAGCACAGGTTCTTAGATCTGCTTTTCTAAAGGAAAGCAACTCAAAATGGGTTAACAATCTTACTTTAATCAAACATATCATTTACCTAGTTCAGGAGGAAAAAGTCAGCACCCTGAACTTCAGAGAATACAAACAGAAGTTACAAACAAACAGCAAAACAGATCAGCAGACGGCTTCCAGCGTCTGATCATTACATCAGTTACCTAGTCAGTTACCAGAGAGGGAAGCACCAACATCTGGGTTTTTCAAAGCCGGGGGGCTCAACGGCTGCCCAGAGTCTCTTCTGGCCAAATTACACAACTCTTCTCAAAGTGAGCCCCAAACCAAAACCTCACATCAGGGTGTATATATAGCCTTCTCCTGGCTTGGAGAATGTCACAGCCCTCTGG
>CM053590.1:109253153-109289825 GCA_028646515.1 Pseudochirops corinnae
TTAAGCTCAGCATTGAATACCCAAGGAAAGGGCCTTCTTTCATCTTCACTCCAGGCAAGCCCTCAGCAATCTCGGTTCCTGGGGAGACAAGGCTCAACAAAGCCATAGCCAGTGTCCTTATCAAGTCACTCTCTGCCTGTAGAACAGTCTCAGAACCCCTGAAAACATCAGCAAGGCCCTCTTCCAGGATTTCTGTGCAGGTACCACAAGAAAATCCTTCCTCAGGGCTTCTGAACCAATAGCCAGGTTCCAGGACCTCTACAACAGCAGCACTGTCCTTCACCATCCAGTGAATCTGGCAAAACAACATCAAAACAGACAGACAAAATACCAGCATCGCAGCCATGCCTCCTCAGTCCTTGGCAGTTCTGGGTGGCAGTTCTCAAAAGTCCTGTGCAGTTCCAATGGGCTCTCAGCAGTCTTTCTCTCAGCAACTCAGGCTCCACTGTACTGGATACTGCTCTCCCAAAGTCCTTCTGGCCTTCTCTAGGCTTGGGCCTCTCTCCCAATTCACGGCTCCTCCTAGTTCACGTCAACAAGTCTATCCCCACAAGTGAAATTCACAAGCTCTGGGTTTTAACACTCAACCCCAAAACCAAACCAATACAGGGGCATCTCCAAATTTCATTACCATTATACTTGTCTGGAGTAATAAATGCTTATTGAGGTGATAAAGGTAGATAAGCAGGGTAGGGGCCAAATAATGGAGAATTGTAAAAAGAAACGAGAGGAATTCAGACACACATGGTAGGCAGCTGTAATAAATCTGTTTGATCTGAGGACTCTTTTTAAAAATTACATCCATTAACATAATAGCAGTTACATTTTTCTGAATTAATTGTGGTTTAGTTTAAATGAGGTTCTTGAATTTCTAAGTAGTTGTGAATTTCATATTCTTTCTTCAGGTGGGGCCCAGTCTCAGTATTTCCTATGACCAGCTAGTTTCCCCTCTTCAGTGCAGGCTCCATCTTACCCTAGTAAATGATTATCTATAGTTATGTTTTCTAAATCTATCTTCTCTAGCCATAGACTATTTGAGTATCTGTTACTTATTTAGACTCATTTGACACTGACCCAAGTTAGTTTGTAGCTATAGAGAACATGATAAATTTAGAAGGTCTGGACTAATTTTAGACAAGTTAAACTCAGTAGAATTTTCAGTTCAGCCAAGTTCTTGCTTCTGAAATAATTGGATTCTTTGTTTACAGAAACAAACTTCAGACTTCAGGAATTTTAGTGCCTAAATATCGGGATGTTAACACTTTATATGAAAATCCAGAGGGTTCCAGCCAAGGAATCTATTTTCATTCTGTAAACACTCTTGAAGTGCTGTGTGCCAGGCATGGCTCTGGGGATTGAGGGTACAGAGACAGAATGAAATGGCACCTGCCCTCAAAGAACTTACTTTCTGTGGTGGGCAGCAGCATGTCTGCAATGCCCTTCTTCCTCATGCTGGCCTCTTGGTTTGCCTGACTTCCTTCAGCAAGAGGCTTGTCCTCTTTTCCTGCTCCTCCTCACTGACAGTGCTTTCATCCCATTAGATTACATTCCATTTACCCTCTATATCATTTCTATCCATGGGATTGTTTGCATATTGTCTCTCCCATTAGATTGTCAGTCCCTTAAAGGCAGAGACCAGAGACCATGTTTTTGCCTTTCTTTGTATCTCCAGCACTTAGCACAGTGTCTGCCACATAGAAAGGGCTTAATAGGGGCGGCTAGGGAGCACGGTGAATAGATTACCGGCTCTGGAGTCAGGATGACCTGAGTCCAAATCTGGCCTCAGACACTTAACACTACTAGTCCTGTGACCTTGGGCAAGTCACTTAACCCCAATTGCCCTGCCTTCCCCCCTCCAAAAAGAAAAAAAAAGGGGGGCTTAATAAATACTTGAAGATGAGTAGGGGGAGAAAGGTGATGTACATACTGTATAAAGAGCGTAGTAATAGCTTCTAGAAGGAATTTACAATCATAATTAAGATATAGTCCCTCCCTGCATGAAGTGAGATTTGATATGTGTGTATAGAGTGCGTTACTTCTGTCTCACATTTACTGTATACAGTTATCCCTTCCACATCGAGGGGGTTAGGGGCACAGTGCCCTTGCAATCTGGAAAATCCAAGTAAAATTTTTTGACCCTCCCTTTGTACCAGAGAAGAAGTCTGGATTATTATGGTATTAAAAGATAAAATATGTTGATATTGTATAATACTATACATATATTTTATGCATTTCTGAGTTTCTTAACTTTTTTGTGTTGTGTGACTTCTGCAAAACTCCCAAAAAATTCCCATTTAATTTCTTATGCCACCCCAAGATATATCAGAACCATACTGGAGAAAGTCTGAATGTGGGGGGGGATAACTGTATAGCATTTTGTAATTTACAAAATACGTTTTTCACAACCACCCTCTGAGGTAGGTAGTATAAGTGTATGACAAGGAAATTAAACCTGAGGTAGATAACGTGATTATCTCAAGTCACATGGCTAAAAGTAGAGAAGCTGACATTTGAACCCAGGTTCTTTGAGTCTAAATTCATTGTTCTTTTCTTTGTGCCCATGGCCTTTGTAGAATATTACAGCAGTGTAAGATGAGACTATAAGAAGTACAAGAGAGGAGTAGAATGTGCCGTGAGATCAAATGAGCCAGATTACTTGAGAAGGACTTCAAGGAAGAGTTGACTGACATCTGAACTGGCCTTGAAGAATGGGGAAGATCGAGGGCACTTTCTATGGTTATTCTCTTGGTCTGATTTATCTAACAACTCCCCTTCTCCCATCTCTCTCTTTCTTTGCTAGGTTCCCTTTTACTTGAAAGCTTAAAGGATCACATATCTACTACGGCTCAAGACCACTGCAAAGCCATCTACCTGCACGTCCTCACCACTAATAATACAGCAATAAATTTCTATGAAAATAGAGACTTTAAGCAACACCACTATCTACCCTATTATTACTCCATAAGAGGAGTCCTCAAAGATGGCTTCACCTACGTACTCTACATCAACGGGGGGCATCCTCCTTGGACAATTTTATATCCTTTGCTTTTGTTCACAAAGGTTTTGATTGTTGTCTCTCTTGTAGTGCAAACTGAAAACTAGAGGCTCAGGTAGAAGGGTAGCAACCTCCTTCAGATCATTCTCAGCAAACCAGCAATGAGGTGGCTACCGTATATTAGCATTTGTCCCAAACCAATTCATGTTCCAAGGGAGTCTTGGGTCATCATGACTCGAAGCCTGGAAAGTGCAGTGACCCCAGAGTCAGAGGACTTGAATTCAAATCTTGCCTCTTGACACTGCCGTTGTGACTTTGGGCAAGTTACTTAACTTCCCTGGGCCTCGTTTATCTGATTTGTAATATGAAGGACTTAGACTGGACAGTCTACAAAGGCCCTTCCTCCTCTAGGTCTATGATCTTTGGGCTAGCTACACATGTTGAAGAGGTAGCAAAGTAAAAAAGTACTGGGTTTGAAGTTTAAGAACAAACAAAACCTGGATTTAGATCCTGTGCTTAACATTTCTAACTATGTGACACTCAACCTCAGTTTCCTCATCCAGAAAATGGGGATAATAATAGTTGCCCTGCCTACCTCACAAACTTGTTAGGAAAATTAAATGAGAATGTCTGTGAACTTGCTTTCTAAATAAAGCACTATATAAATGTGATCTCTCTAAAAAAAAAAAAAAACAGAACTAGGATCCTCACAGGGACCTTCCTACCACCCAGGATTCCCAAGATTTCACTTAAATTTAGAGATAGATTTTAATCCTCTGGGTCCTAAATAAGGATGATTTTTCTTTGATCTAAATAAGACTTAGATTTATATTGGTTCCTCTTCCTTTATGGAAAGGATGTAAGTTGAAAGTATTATTTCCTCTCTCATTCTTTCCAGGTCCCTTTCATAGGAAGCTGGTAGAGAGGTTTCCTAGTAGTAACACTATTTAGTAAGTTTTGGATGAGGTCACATAAATGAGCCAAGGGTTAGTTGCCCATGCTTATCAGTCAACAAGTATTTTTTTATTAAGTACTGTCTGTGGGCCAGGTACTGTGCTAGGTACTGGGAGTGCAAAAACAAAAAAGTGGAATAGTCCCTTCCCTCAAGGAACTTACATTCCACTTAAAGGGGCAAGAGCTTACCAAGCCTTTCTGTTATCCCAAGAAAACTAACCAAAAGATTGATCCTCCACAGTTTATGCTAGGAGTAGATATTCTTATGATGTATGACACCCTCTAAACTATGATATATGTATATGTCTTAGAATTGGTCAACAGACATTGTGTCTGCTGTATGCCAGTTTTACTGTGCTAGGCAACCACGACACAAAGACAAAAGTTAAACACCCACTACCCTCAGAGAGCTCACAATCCACTTAAATGATGAGAGTTTACCAAGTCATTCTGCTATTCAAGAAAATGAATGGAAAAGTTGATTCCCTATGACCCGTTCTAGAATTGGACTTCTTTATGATGTTAACATTCTTTGAACTGGAGTGTATGTATATATGTGTGTTAGAATCAGTCAACAAGCATTTATTAAGTGTTTCTTCTGTGCAGCATTGTGCTCTGTACTGGTATATAAAGATAATACAGGACCTGTCCTCAGTCAAGAAGCTTACATTATCATGGACATCTGAAGGCCATTTGAAGACTTCTTGGAATATAGTAGAAAGAACCCTGAATTTGCTTCCCCCTCACACAGATACTGCAGGCCTCATTTTCTACATCTGTGAAATGAGGGCATTGGACTAGATGAACCCTTCCAACTCTAAAATCCAGTGACCCTATGTCTTTGGGTTATCTGATCTATATGTAATTCCTGGAATCTCTCCAGGCTATTGTGTCACCTGGGGCTCTGCCCCCTCTCTCCCAGTCCGTGCCCCACCAGCTGTGTGTCTGTTGGCATGTGTATACCATGGACATTTTTCTAAGTTGGTGAAAAGATTCCATACCCAAGCACTGGCTCTTTTGTTCCTTTGTGACTGTAGAAGCTCTTGGATATATAGCTCAAGTTAAATGGAGAGTGCATAGTCTTCCAGAAAAGATTCTGTACTGTCCGTAAGTGTCTGCATTGCCAAATATGGTGGTACTGAAATGGCTATTGAAGTTGGGTATCTTTATTTGAGGGGAAGGGGAAGATGGGGGGATTTGTTTTGAAGGTCACTTGGAGAGGATATTCCTTAACTAAATCCCACTGACTATATTCAGCACATCGGGTCTGCATTAGCTAACCTGAGCCCATGTTCAATTCCACAGCGGATTTATCGCCAGGCCCAGAGTCTTCTTTGCAGTCTTCTGCCATGGTCAAGCATTTCTGCGAAGAGTGGCATCGAGTACAGCAGAGCCATGTGATTTGGTCAGAAGGTCCTTCCCAGAAGCCACCAAGAGGTGCCTAAGTATCCATAGAATCTTCACCTGAGAGCCTCACCTCTGCACCATTCTAAACCAGCCCTGTGGGACAGACTCTAAAGGTGGAGCTGCCATCTGCTGGGCTGCCAACCCAAACTGCTGCTCAGTGAGCCTTGGGGAGTCTGGGGTGAACAGACCAGGGACGATGATGGAGAGACACATGGAGAGTTAGTTGACTTTGTGTTCTTGCCTTTGTCTTTATGGGTATGTTGGAAATCAAAGATTTGAGGGAGGAGTAGAAAACAAATTAGGATCAATTTGCTGAAAGACTTCAGGGATCAGTGACTTCATCTTTGTGGGTATTTTCCCTACTGATACAAATGGTTTAGTCAGTGACACTTTATGAAAACACTGTGAGAAAATACAGTTCCTTACCTGGTGGCCAATGCAGTGATAAACTGCTCTAAACTTCTGACCTTTGCACAACAGGTAGAGTCTGTTGCCAGGTCCACCCTCAAAACTGGAACTGCCATAACTTGAGCCATAACTTGGCATAATTTTCAAAGGTCTAAGGTCACTTTTATACAGCATCTAAGGTGGACTTTAGTGGACACCTAACTTGCAAGTTGTTTTTTGAAAATACCTAATCAGGGGCAGCTAGGTGGCACACTGAATATAGAGTACCGGCCCTGGAGTCAGGAGGACCTGAGTTCAAATCCAGCCTCAGACACTAAACACTTACTAGATCTGTGACATTGGGCAAGTCACTTAACCCCAGTTGCCCTGCAATTCCTCCCTCCAAAAAGCAAAAAAAAACCCCAAAAACCTAATCAACAAGAGGCAGTCAAGTGCAGTAGGTAAAGGGCTGGCCTTTGTAGTCAGGAAGCCTTGGCCTGCCTGTAATACACTGACTGTGGGCCCATGAACACTTAACTGCCTTCAGGGAATAAATTAAGACAAGTTTCTTCTCCATATCAGTTTAGGGAGTTCCATGCCAGGAGTTCCCATACATGGATGAAACAATGGCCAGGTTCAAGTCAAAAAGGCCCCACAAAAAAAAAAACTCTTAAATAATACATTAGGTCCTTGTTAAATTGAACTGTGATGGTGGAGGAGAACTGGACCATTAAGCTCCTACTTTTGTCGTTCAGTCTTTTCAATACTGTTCGACTGTGCCCCCGTTTGGGGTTTTCTTGGCAAAGATACTGGAGTGATTTGTTACTTCCTTTTAAGTGATTTGCCCAGGGTCACACAACTAGTAGGTGTCTGAGGCCAGGTTTGGACAGAAAGACTCGAGAAGATTAGTCTTCCTGACTCCACTGCACTACCTAGCCTCCCACAAGCTCCTACTACTAAACACTCCCTGTTGGCTCTCTTCCCGAGTCTGTTTCCTGCTATGTAAAATAGGGATGGCAAGGATATACTATAGACATCTCAGTTGTGATGGGAGCATTTTGTGAAGTGCCGTGGAAATGTACACTGTTATTAGTATTATTAATGTGGTTAAATGCAGGACAGTAGTAATGGTACTGATGATCTATTCAGGAGACTGTACTGAGGTCTTGAATAAGATACTTAGTCTGATGAAGCAAGAGAAGATATAAGGAAATAATTGTAAGAGAAGCTAGAATAGAATTCTGTTCATAAGAGAAATACAAAGTAAAATAGAATCAGATGAGAGAGAAATCTAGTCAGAGGATCTCAGGGAAAGGCTTAGTGGAAAAACTGGCATGTGAGCTTAGGTAGGAGGGATAAGCTAGGAAATGATCATTGAGAAGTTGCCACACTCCTGAAAATGACCTTTAAAACCACAGTGTACAGGACTGGTGTGATTACAGGTTATACTTTCTCCCCAGATTATGTTTCTTGGAAAACCTGAGTGTGGTGTGTCTTTACCCTGAAAATGATGAAGAGAACAGTAATGATAAGGATGAATAAAACATCTGAGGTCCCTTATAGCTTGAGTTCTATGGTTTTATAATCTTTATTTGAATTCAAAAAAATAATTAAAAACCTTTTCACCCCAGCAGGTATTCATTACAGTCTAGGGTGTATATGCTGATTATTTTTCAGAGTTCTGATTTTCAGAATCTAGAGGATAGGTGCTGTATTTGGGCCATAAACTCCGTGTGATGACTTTCTCATTGATTTAGATTTTTCTTAAACTCTTAATCAGGGTTTGCTTTGGTTCTTTTTTTAGGTGGCTAGTTAATGTGATTACTGTTTCTCAGATGCATAACCACTGAGAACACCTAAATAGAGTAGGGAAGCTAAGTTTGAATACATATTGGTTTTTGCTGGCAGAAGGACCGAGACAGAAATAAATCTGATCATTGGAAAATTCTGTCTGGAAAACAGTCAGTATATAATTACTATATATCATGGTTCTTTGTTAGGTATACAGAAGAAACAAGAGTTTCTTAATGACATTCTACTGGGGATGCAGCCTTATGCTTGTTTCTTCCTGTGGTATCCCTGGTACCAGGGAGTTTGAGGGAGATACAGGGTCCCTACCTACATAGCCTAGTGAGTAGAGAAGCCAAAGCTTAAATTTACCAAGTGCTTTCTTCACAGTTAGCCCTGTAAGAGACATAACACCTTGTAATATCACTGTTTTATATATGAGGAAACAGACTCAAAGGGTGGGAAGGCCCCAGAGACCATCTCTCTAGTCTAACTGCCTTATTTTGTAAATGAACTACTCAGGGTCACATAGATCATAAGATGTAGAGTGTGGTTCCTTTGACACCGAGCTTCCAATGCCCACTGCTTCCCTGGGGGCCCTTAGGAAGATCCACATGATATACCCCTTAAAACAGCAAACCCCTTCCCACTGAAAGAGACTCAGAAACTGGGTGTGCAAAAGGAAGGTATTTACTATGCTTCCCTCAAGGAAGCGGTGTGGTGCTCACTAGGGACACACCCACACTGATGAGAAAGCAGGAGTGAGGTTGTGCAGTTCTGTCCTTCCTAGTAGATTTAGGGTTAGTCAAATTCCTCACTTTATTTCCCTATATTCCCTCTATGTGTATATGTAGATTATATGCAGATTACATAGGCGTGGTAGAGTGAATACTAGAGACCTGACCTCTTCTAAGGTCAGAGCTGTATGTCACCCCCAGCTTTCTAGTTCCCTCTGGCCTTTGTCATAGTTCCAGGAAGGTCTGGGTTTTAATGAGCTTCCCCACAGCTATCATCTTTGAGTAATTTTTGTGGAAGCAAAACAAGATACCATTTTATCCCCTCTTACAGTTGGAAGTGGAGGGATGGGTCTGCTTTAGCTATCTTCATCATTCTCTTTTCTCTTTGGTTTTGAACAGGTATTTTGTACCCTTCTTCTCCTGAAGCCATTTACTTCTGCACTGATGCTGCTAATCCTGGCTTCCATGAATGCTCCGAATCTCACTAGCACGTCTGCCCTCTGTGGACTAGGTGGGGTTTTTGCCTGACTTATTGTGGTGCCCCCTCTTCCCTCTCCTGGGAACAGGAAGATGCAAGTGGATTTTCTCCCTTCTTACCCAGTATCTTTGCTGGAAACCACAGGACCTCATAGCTCAAGAGAGGAGTGCCTCTCCCACCTGCTGCACCCCCTTACCCAACCCTACCTTCACCCTCATCCCCTTTGCTGCCTGAATGTCCATGTGACCTCCACTCCTTCATTCTGAGTAAACTAGCTTGGGGAGGAGAATGTAGTTTCAGAACTATAGTGAATGATTTAGGGAAGGTCCAAGGCCCTCTGCAACATTAAATAACCAAGGCCAGCTCATAGCTGAGGTTGGCCTGGGAGGTTATAAGTCAGAAGCTGCTCTTGCCTCACCTTTTCAGGACTGTCAAGATAT
This sequence comes from Pseudochirops corinnae, assembly GCA_028646515.1. NCBI lineage: Eukaryota > Metazoa > Chordata > Mammalia > Diprotodontia > Pseudocheiridae > Pseudochirops > Pseudochirops corinnae. The sequence continues at coordinate 109,262,340 of CM053590.1, forward strand.
CCAGGCACAGAACCTTTGGCATTGTCTCCCAGAACAAACTGTCATGTCAGATGGCCGAAGCTCCTCCAGCAAAGTGGACTCCTGATGACCTTGGTGTAGAGTGGCTTGATAACAAGGGCTCATTCCCTAGTTCCCACCTTGAAGACATGCTCTCTAATTCCCTTCTGCCTTGGACTTTGCTCAACACTGAAGAGAGAGATCACAATTCCTATTTCATAATGAAATACATTGTCTGCCTCAGCTGAACTGTACCTACAGGTGGGAAGGATGAGAGTTCCCAGTACTCCTGAGATCAAGCCTAGGATTTTACCTGTCTAGATTATCCCCATACCTGAGCCTCCTCAGCCATCAGCTTCAACCAGAGCCACCATGATTTCTCTTTGTACACGAAGTTATGAACATGGGTCCCAACTTCTGGCTCCTCCAGTGCAGTCCCTGTAAGCGGCCCTGGTCCTAGGGGGACAGAGCCATGTGCCTTGTAGCTTTCAGCCCCAGTGGAGAGGGTTTTTTTCTTCCTCTGGATTAAGTGAGGGGAGGAGACCATGGCAGTAACTCAGCTGTTTAAGTTCTGTGAAATGTGCTTGCAGCATGAGATCTGTCCTTAACATCACATTCAGTTGTCTCCTGCCCCCTAATAACCCCTGTATTTTCTGAGGTACTGTATAGTTCCAGCTTCCAAGAGTACCCAGTGCCCAGTGTTATAAGCAGCCATTCTTACAAACCTCTAAACCTGAGTTGGGGGAGGGGGAGAAAGACAAAAACCTCCTTCCCTGCCTCACATCAATCAAATCTTCCCTAAATCCCTTTTAGACTTTTTTAACATGTAAGACCTTTCCAGGATCCTAGGGCAATCAGCCACTATCTCCTTCTAGCCCTAGTGATGGACCCACCCACCCTGGTGGGAGCCTCCTGGGGAGATAAAGTAGTAAGAGAAACCTCAAAATTAAGGGGGAGCTCTTTGAGCTGGACAAGCATTTACTGTTTTGTGTGTCTTTCATCAGTTGATGGGAGGTTTGTCAGTTTGTATTCCTCCCATCCTCTTGCCCCTCCGGAGGTGGGCAAACATTATAAAGTACTTGATTTTAGAAGAAATTAAGGGCAGTGGTGACACAATTGGCACATGTGGGGTTAGTTTCCTACTAAATAAGTTTTGATAGCTTGGATTCTGGCCAGGGCTGAGACCCCAGTGTGGTCTTATATTTAATGATAAAAATGTTCATCTGATTTTATTTTCTATGCTGAGGGGTGGGGAAAAATTTTCCAGATCTGAAGCATCTGGACATGCAGTGTTCAAGCTAAAGATAACTTGCCGTGGACCCTCAGCATTCCCTTTCTCCCATAATCACTGTAGTGTCCAACTTGGTGTTGAATGGATTATAGTGTTTTGTCTTATTAGAAAAACAACAACAGAATAAAACCTTAATCAAATCCAGCCATCCAGCTTCTCTGACCGTCTTGTAAATCCTATGGTTTTGCCTCTTACTCCTTTATCACTCTTGAGAATTTGCAGTAGTGAGGGGGAGGGGAAATACAGTCACATTGTAGGATATAGAACCAGAAGGGGTCTCAGAGATGATCTAGCCCAATGCATTTTGCAGATTTGGAAACCATGGCCCAAGTTGATATTTGAAGCCAGACCCTCCAAGTCTAATCCTAGCTCTTTCCAGGACATCATTGTTGCCCATCGTCACCAGAATCCTGATGATCAAAACCAGTCCCCTTTGCTTTACAGATGAGGAAATGGAAGCCAAAGAGGCCTGCTTATTTAAGTTGCATAGCTAATTAGAGACAGTTCTGAGACTTGATTGAAGCCTTGTGATTCCTAAATCTACTGTCCTCTCCATGATACTACACAGGGAAAGGCAGGAATTAAGTGAGATCTTCATGATTATATCTAGTTCATCCTGCTACTTAATTGCCAATAAAGCTCAGGCCCTGAAGAGGCAAGGTAACTTCCCCACGGTCATATTGAGTAAGCTGCAGAATTGGAATTTGGGGGGAGGTGGCGGGGGGAAGGCAAGGCCATTGGGCGTAAGTGACTTGCCCAAGGTCACACAGCTAGTAAGTGTCAAGTGTCTAAGGACAGATTTGAGCTCAGGTCCTCCTGACTCCAGTGCCACTGCACCACCTAGCTGCCCCCAGAGTTAGACTTTGAACCTAAATCTAGTGTTCTTTCCAATACACCCAGAAGAGATGGACAATGAAGACAGCATCTGATTCTGAAACAGTCTCCTTGTTAAAACTTCAAGGGGTAAAGGCCATTGGCTATCTCTAGAAATTCAGTCCCTCCCTTTCTTCCTTAGAGTCTACTTGTGGCAGTGTGGCCAAGCAATTGACCCTTTCTAGTCCAGGAGTTCTTAACCATGGCTCCATGAGCTGTTTTAAAAAATCTTGACAGCTTTTAATATAATCAGTTTCCTTTGCAATCCTATGCTTATTTTTTTATGTCTGTAAAAACATTCTGAATAGGGATCCATAAGTTCCACTGAACTGCTGAAAGGAGTCCATGACCCACAAACAGTTAAGAACCCCTGCTCTGGTCATTGTTTCTCTTGGAAAGTTCAGTGTCATTGCTGAGCTGCCACAGAGGTGATGATTCTTCTTTCTCAGGGATGCACTGCCCCAAGAATAGTTTCTCCAGTATACTGCATGCTTCACTGAGCCAGGGCTAGAAGCCAGAACGTTTCTTCTAATAAGTTGTATGCATGTGTACATGACTGAATATATAAAATCACTTATGTTTGTATTGCCCTACGGTGTATTAACCTGAATATAAAGCATCTCCAAATACACAGCTTCTCCTAAAATGATGGGGCAGTGGATAAAGTACTGGGGCTGGAGTCAGGAAGACTCATCTTCCTGAGTTCAAATCTGGCCTCAGGACATTTACTAGCTGTGTCACCCTGGGCAAGTCACTTCACCCTGTTTGCCTCAGTTTCCTCATCTATAAAATGAGCTGGAGAAGGAAATAACAAACCATTCTGGAATCTTTCCTGAAAAAAACTAAAATGGGGTCATGAAGAATGGACACAACTGAAATGAGTCAACAACAACCTAAAATAATTTTGAAAAGGAAAAAATGGGAGCAGCTAGGTGGCTCAGTGAATAGAGCACTGACCCTGGAGTCAGGAGGACCTGAGTTCAAATTTGTCCTCAGACACTTAACACCAGCTGTGTGACCTTGGGCAAGTCACTTAACCCTAACTGCCCTGCCTTCTCCCTTCAAAAACAAACAAAACAACAAAAAGAGGGGAAAAAAAGTATACCGTTTAAGATAACACCAATTTTAGAATTTACTCAAGCCTGATACAAATGAGTTTATGAGAAAAATTTGGGGGCCTCTTCAGACCTGGTGGTGTTAACTTCACTCAGTCTTCATGATGGCTCTGTGATGCCAGCAGGTAAGTATAGCAAGTACTAGCACTGTTACCCATTTTCAAGATGAGGACACAGACAAAGGTTTTCCCAAGGTCACCCAGTGAATGAATGACAAAAGCCTTCTCTTGACTCCCAGTCCCAATTTTATTCCACTTGGCCATGCTATAATAGCCAGTGTCCTTAGCTGGACCTTGGCTGAAGCCTGCATCTGCCATGATGGTCTTAAGAGAACCGTAAGTAGAATAGGAAGAAGAAGACATAGTGGCTGGGCTTGGAGAATTAAGAAGTTAGATGATTTTTCAGGAGACTGCACATTTTGGTGAGCCTAGGATGATGATCACAGGAGAATAAAGTAGGATAGTGAGAATGCCCAAATCCCTAATATGTTGCAGTAGAATGTACCCTTGAATTCAGAAGGCCTGAATTCAAACCTGAGTTTTCTGTCTTTGGACAAGTCAGCTTCATCTTTAAGCTAGAACTGTAATATACTGTCTATATCACAGAGGATTATGTGAGAATTATTTGTAACCAGAAAGTGCAAAGAATTGGGAATTCCTTCAGAATGATCCATCCAAGAGAAGTAGGGAGCTAGTCAGATAACAGTTAAAAGCTGCCTTCAATATTACTGCATCCAGATCACTGCATACAGGTAAATGAAGTGCTTCCCAGGGTAATGAGAGATAGCTGGAGAGATATACAGACAAAGCATTTATTGTGTTTACTGTGCCAAGTACTGTGCTAAGTGCTGGGGTTACAAATACAGCAAGAGACAGTCTCTGCCCTAAGGGAGCTTACCTCCTAATGGGAAAAGATAACATAAAGGTGCTGGAAATGGGAGGGAGGAAGGGAAGGAAGAAGAGTAATGGAAAAGGAGGTGGAGTCCAGGCAAGAGTGAGGTGAAACATGGCTGGGTTCCTTCCCAAAATGTAAAGAGAGTCAGTAATGAGGGAAAGTAGGGCTCCTGAGTGTAGATTTCCCAGGGTGGCTATGCAGTGGACAAGGAAGAGGTGAATGAAAGAATTGGTGGACATGATTGATGAGCCACTGACAGTGATATTTGAAAGGCTGTGGATGGAAGAAGTGCCATAAAATTAAAGGAAGGAAAATGTGCAATTTTTGAAAAAGAAATACTGGAAAACTTAAGGCCAGAGGACTTGACTTTGAATGTTGCCAAGATACTAGAATATGTTATTATAGGAATTTTAGGAATGGTTATTCAACATCCAGAAAGCCATCTGCAAGAATTTTGCATGCTATGTTTTTGCAGGTCATGCCCAAGTAACCTCATTTCATTATTTTACAAGTTTTATTAGAATGAAAGGTCTGGAAGTGAATGATAAAGCACATACATGCTCATCATGTGCCAGACACGACAATCGGTACTAGAAATACAAATGCAAAAATGACATAGTCTCTACTCTCAAGGAGTTCACATTCTAATAAGGGGAGATAGTGCAGATAGAGGTGACCAGGGCAAGGAATTTTGGTTTGGGAAATCACAGGGGCTGGTGAGTTGATATTTGATATTTGTGCTTTGATCTTGAAGAGTACCATGACATCAGGAAGGTGATGCCACACAACGTGGAATTGGATTTAAGTGAGGGAGGGCTGTGCAAAGTCACCAGCCTCACTTTCACCTCCAGAGCCATCTGGGTCCAGTGGCCAGATATAGATCAGAACGACTGGAGATGGTAGCCAATAGATAGATGATAGACATAGCATGATACCTAGATTTGTTTAAATTGAGGTTTGTTTTTATATCAGACTAGCTTCCCAATATATTACTTCTTACCTCCTTTTCTCAGAAAGAGGGGGGGCAGGAGGAAGCAGTTCAGCAAAATCAACTAACAGGTCCTGAAGTGGGGTCCTTTGAATCCAAACTTCACAGAACAAATGCCCTTAATAAAAAAGTTTTGTTTTGTAAAACTTGGACTTGGTCAAAAGGCCAAACCCAAAGACCTAGGACACTGCTGCTCCAGTCAGAACAAACTTTTGCCTCTTGATTTTTCTGTGGTACTGGGAGGAGGGAACTGGTAGTGTTGAGTTCTGTTGAGTCCATGGATCAGCTTATACAGCCATGCTACTGAAATGTGTTGGGCCCAAAGGAAGGAGCATTGGATGAGTGAGTAAGAGATTAGGGATTAGCCTTCTCTGGTGTGTCTATCAGGCTATTCATCAAGATTCTTGGTGTCCTAGGTTGTGGAGGTAATGGAAATTTCTTTCTGTCTTGTGCATAATTTTTAATTTGGAGAGATTGAAAAGGGCGTGAGAACAGGAGAAAATATCCAATTCTCCATTTTGTTGGTCATGTCCAGTCTACTAGTTATTAATCTTTCAATATGTTGATATCCTCATCTGTCCAACAGGATGCCAGTTATGAAGATCTAACAAAATGTGACTGACTGTGAAAGTGCTTTGGAAGGTTAAGAGCTAAACATAAGTTGTTAGTTACTTTCAGTGTCTCATTTTCTAGGACTTTCAGGGGTTTTTAGGCTTATATTCCTGTTAAGTTTTGGTACAAGGCTTCTTTGGGCTACAGATACTAATTTGGGATCTTTTGACTAGAACATGGTACTAATAAAGCCAAATCCTTGCCTACATGAAGTAGCATTGCCCAGAGAGAAATTGTTTTGAAAGAGAAAAATTCCTCTCTCACAAACAGACAAAGCCTTCTGGGGAATATTTGCAATTTGTCACAAAAACAACCATATAAGAATATGGGCATGGCTCAACAAAACCCATCCCCACAACTAAAAGAAAACCTAAAAGCTCCTTGCTGGAGAACAAGAACGCATGCAATATAATTTTTCTATTTAGTTTTAACTAAGTGTGCTGGTCCTAAGAATCAGAACAAAGTTTGGAACTTTGGCAGCCATTTACCAAAGGTTTGGTCCAAAGAAACAAATAGAATTAGTTTCTTCCTTAACTGAGAGTTTGTCCTAAGAGCAAACAGAATGAGGTTCCACCTTGCCAAAGGTTTGAACAAGAAACAAACAGAATCAGGCTGTACACGTGCTATAATGTGCTTATTTATTCTCATTAAGTCAGAGAATCATGCATGATGGAGTCAGAAAATAATTCCTGAACTCTGAGGTGAACAAGCTGAAGGAGACCCTTTAGACACTGAGAGCAATTTCAACTCAGGATGCCTATGTCAACCAAAATTATAGTCTCCATATGTGTTAAACATAATATGAGAAGGGAATTTCTTAATAAGATGGGTTGTAAATACAATAAGAAAATGTCAAGGTGTCAATGGAAATGATAGATCCAGGATGTCTGTGCTTCTTTTATCATTAATATAACATAAAATAAGAAAAGTCCCATTATTCAAGACAATGTCCGGTTCAAGGAACCTTGTCCTTGGTAGCCATAAACAGAAGAATGCTCCTGGTCAGCTTCACTTGGCCTTGTAGTTGCTGACACAGGAAAAGGCATTTTGGGTTCACTCAGAGAGCAAAGTAAAGCATATCTGTTATGCCGGATCATGCAAGATATTACAGTAGGTAATTGGATATTTGGATATTTTCTCTTATTCTCATGCCCTTTTCAACCTCTCCAAAATAAAAATTATGCCCAAGAGAGAAAGCAATTTCCACTACCTCCATATCTAGGACACCAAGAATCTTAATGAAGTAATAGCCTGATGGACTCACACCAGAGAAGGCTAATCCCTAATCTCTAACAGAGTGGGCCAAATATGTCTTTCTCCTAATTGATCAATCCAGGTTTTAGGCCTTTCTCAGGGGCTCAAAATGGTTCACAAGTAGTATTTAATTTAGTGGTGATAATATCACTGTTGACCTAAATATTTTGGAAGCAAATTAAAACCCCCTTAGTAATCCCAACTGGAGTTCTGATAGAGCCTTGTGGGGGCTCCATAGTGAGAGAATTTGACTAGATTATCTCTGACTGACATTCTATGTTGTAAGGTTCTTTACAACTTGAATGTTTTATATTCTAAGCAGCAGCTGTCAAATGCTGGTAAATAATTCACATTGGTATGTGAGAAAGGTGTAAGCAGATTATTTTTCAGGTTTACTCAATGTGTCACCAGGGACACGGGGGGGGGGGGGGGGGGGTGTCCAGATGCCAGAGGGCAATTATTGGGCAAGTGTTTACTTGCCCTAGGGGGAGTTTAGGAAGTGCTGAAGCACATTGGCCTTGTTATTAGACAGGCAAATTACACTGCTCCACCAAATGGCTCAGATTAACAGATTAACAAGATTTCTGGGAATGCTGGGAGCCAAGTTTGTGTTTTCCCACATGGATATAACTCAGCTTGGCTCCCGACATCCATATTATTCCGACCAAAGGAATTCTGTGTCAGAGTTGGACTGGAATCCAGGTATTCTGACTCCAGTTGCAGTAATTGTTCTATTACACCACATTACTTCCAATTGTCCTATTGCTGTTCATTTCTGACAAAGGTAAGTAGGAGGGAGCAGTCTCAGGATAGGTGTAAGGATGCTCTACAGTAGAGTTCCAGCAGAAGTAAGGCTTCTATACAAACCACCTCTGCGGAGTTTAAGGATTGGGCAGTCAATCTTAAACCTGAGATGAAGATATAGTTATGGCTTTATCACTATACTGTATTCTACTGGGGGATCTTGCTCATTAAAGGAATTTTAGTGTCATTGGATATTAGTAGATATGGTAGTTTATACCAAACACAATCTGCATTTGGTAACCACTTCAATTGCTAAACCTTTGAAACTTGCAAAAGGTCTTCCTCTTACTGATAATTAATGCTTCTTGGGCACTTGGGCTCATTACTTCTATGACTCTGGTTTGTATGGGGGAAATGGAAGGGGAAATGTAAAGCAAGTCAGAGAAACAAACTTTGCCAGTTGTCCATTCTGTCTCTACTTTAAATGAGAGAATAAATGGAAAGCTGGCCTCAAAGACAGGAAGATTTGGATTTATCTCTTCGCCCTGACATTGCTGACTCATTGCTGACTCTGGGCAAGGCACAGTGAGTCAGGCAACTCCCCAAGTTATTGGCTTACTCTCTACAAGTGTAAGAGTTTCCACTTCAGGGAATTCCCCACACAAGGGAAATCACAATTCTGAACCAATCACTTTATTTTTTAACCTTTTTTTTCAATGAACCCAAATCTTCCTTTCCTTTCTCCCAATTCTACCTCTCTCCTCATTGAAAAAGAAAACAAAAAAGCCCTGTATGATCAAGCAAAAAAAGTCCTCACATTGGCTACATCCGTGTTGTATGTATGTATGTATGCATTACATATATGAACACATATGTATTATAGAACATATATATGATGTGTATTCATAAATAAAAATGTGTATGTATGTGTCCCAATCTGCATTGAATCCTTCACTCCACAAGAGATGTGTAGTATATTTCCTCAGGGGTCTTCTGAAATTAGAAAAGTGGATTGATCACTTTAAATACTATCCAAGTATCCCCCTGCCTTGATTTAACACTAAGGATATTTATTTCATGGTTCATAAGGGACTGGAATTTATATTTCTGGAATTTTTATTCCTGGAATTTATATTCCTTTTTGAAAATTGACATTCCTCCAGCACAGGATTTTATTTAAAAAATTTTGATCAAATGGTTGTTAGTGATCATAAACTATATTAACAGAAATGTAATGACCCGATTGAGGACCATAGTTCTCTTGTCCTAATCAGACCATATCTGTAGAATTGTGTCCAAGCTGTAGCATGTCCAGAAGATGGCCAGGACAATGAGAGGACTCCATATTATATATGTTTAAAATATATACTTACCCTCAACTGTGCCTTGAACTGTCTCAAGCTGACAGTCCAACTGTTGAACAGGATCTTCTAGGCAAGAAACTCTGCTGCTGAAAGCTATGACCCACTGGCTGGGAGGAAGGGAGAAAAGCCCCTTTTCTCCTGCTCCCTTCAAGAAGCCTGGGGCAGCTAGGTACTATGGTGGATAGAGCACCAGGGCCCTCGAGTCAGGAGTACCTCAGTTCAAATCTGACCTCAGACACTTTACACTTACTAGCTGTGTGACCCTGGGCAAGTCACTTAACCCTGATTGCCTGGCAAAATAAAAACAAAAATAAAAAGCAAAGAGATAAACAGCTGAATTCTTTAACAATTGCTGGCACCTGCCCTGTTTCTTCTCAAACATAGGTCCACTTATGAAAAGTCTTGTCTGGTTTGCATATTCATACTTGTCTCGGAAAAGTATTCCTACCTCTCTGTAAAAGGATAACAGAGTGTTAACTCCTTGTTACCACATCAACAACTCATTATGTATGGTTATATTCATGGACTACCTCAAATAAGCTGAGGTGGGGGAAGAACAAATCCTCCCTGACACAGTGGAAGGACCTAGGTATGATTGGCCTGGAGAAGACTTTGGGAGAATGTGACTCAGAGGCTAGAACTAGAACCAGTGGATGGAAGTTACAAGGAGGTATATTTTTTGGTTCAGTATAATCTTTGAAGATCATGAAGAATGGGAAAAGGAAGAAGGGAGGGGTCTCAATTTTTTAAAAAGAGGCAGTAGTAGAGTCTGTAAATTAATGACTATTGACCCAAAGCTTTGATTGAAGTACATTGATTTTTGATTCCTGGCAAAATTATAGAATGATGATTAATGAACATCTAGGAAAGGAAGCCATGACCACGGAGTTTCATCAAAAACAGGTCATGCTAGCTGTTGATAAAACTGTGGCACCATTTCCAGGATGACTACTTTTTTTTTTTCTAATGGAGTAGGAAAGGGTTTAAAATGCTTTAGAGATAAATATTTGTGCTGAGCAGAGATATTCTGTTTCAAGGAGTATTTTTATTCTTCCCAATAAATTTGAAAATAAGCTTTTTTTTAAACAAACAACAATAAGCAGGAGGTTGTACCTGGTGATTTCTTTTCTTGACACAGTAACCTAACTGGTAGATCAAGGGGCTATTGTAGATTAAATTTATGTAGATTTTATTAAAGCATTGGATGATCTCTCATGTGATTCTTATAGACAAACTGGAAGTATGTGATCTGGGCATTTGAAACTGGTTGAATTGCTAGACTTACACAACCATTCATGGTTTGATACCAACTAAAAAGGAGGTTTTGAAAGGAGTACCCCAGGGATCTGCCTTTGATCAACACTTAACACAGTACCTGACACAGGATAAGTGCTTACTAAATGCTGGCTGAATGACCCTTCTAACATTTCAAAAAAATTACTTGGATGAAGGGATAGCAAACTTATCAGATCTACAGAAGAGATAAAATTAGGAGGATAGGTAGTACATTAGATGATAGTCATGACCCAAATAGACCTCAGTGGTCTAGAAAGTTGGGCCAAATCAAATAAGATGGAATTTAATAGGAATAAATGTAGTACTATGCTTGGGTTAAAAAAAATCAACTTTCCAAGTACAAGTTGTGTATAGGGGAACTGAAAAAAGATTCAGGTTTTAAGAGAATACAAATTGAATATGAATCAACATTGCATTATGACATCTAAAAAAAGCTTATTTCAACCTTAAATTTCGTTAAAAGAGGCATCATGTCCAACACTAGGGAAGTGATAGTCCCACTGCACTCTGTCCTGGTCAGACCACATCTGAAGTATGTTTGGGTACCACATTTTAGGAGAGACATTGCTTAATTAGAGAGCAATGTGTATGTGTATTACTTCCCTTCATGTATTCTTTATTATAACCAAACTGGCCTACTTGGTGCTCACCAAAGTTGGTATTCTATCCCCTGCCTCCATAACTTTGTGTAGGCTATCCTGCATTCCTGAAATAAATTTATGTTTATATATATATACACACATACACACACACATATATATGTATGTATGTATGTGTGTATGCATATACATATACACCATTATATATACATAATGTATATCCATTCTATTCCACATATATTCATATACGTATATAAATGTGTGTATATATCTATATCTATATCTATATCTATCTATATATATTTTCCACTCCTGAAACTGTGCATGTGTGTATATGTGTGTGTGTATATGTGTGTGTGTGTGTATGTGCTTCCTTCAAGGTCATGCTCAGACGCCAAATCTTCCATGAAACCTTTCCTGATCCCCCCGATGTTAACGCTCTCTCCTCAAATTGTCTTGTATTCACTTATGTTTATATGTATCCTCAAGGAGAATGGAAGCTCCTTGAAAGCAGGGACTTTTTACTATGTGTAGGTGGTCATCTTTGGAAAAAAAAAAGTATCAGAAGAGTCAAAGGGTGATCCACAGGGCATTCCATTCAAAACCTTTTACATTAGCATAAAACCTGAAAGCCCTAGAGATCATGCAGAAATTTGAGACATTATCCTGAGGATTTAGAGGGACACGATGGCTGTCTTCAAGCATTTGCCTGTCAGATGGAAGAGGCTTTGGACTTAATCTGCTTGGCCCCAGATGGCAGAATTAGCAGCAGTGGGTAGAAGTTGTGAAGAGGAAAATTTTGGCTTGATCCAGGGGAAAACTTGCTAAAAATAAGAATTATCTAAATGTGGAATGGGCTGCTTATGTGGTGGTGGGTTTCTCTTCACACAATATTACCAAGCAAAGGCTGGATGACCATTTTTAAAGTATGTTACCGACTAGATTCTAGTCTAGATCTGAGATTCTGTGCTACAAACTTTCTAATAAAACCTGCCTAGAACTCTCCCACAATGAATCAGGATGCCTGGTGAGGTGTCAGGTTCATTAGCACTGAAGATACTTGTATCTAGCTTACAGAATTATTCTGAGCCTCATGTGAGCTCATTTATGTAAAGCCTTTACAATCTTTAAAGCTTCCAATAAAATTAATATAGCCAAGCCTAACAGCCATGATAGCATTTATATAAGATTTTAAAGTTTGCAAAGCACTTACAAATATATTTTATCTTCCCAACAGCCTCGTGAGGTGCTATTATCCCTATTCTAAAGATGAGGATACTGAGACAGCCAGAGGGTGATTCTTCCTAACTCTAGGTCCAGTATTTTATCCACTGCAATACTGAGCTGCTCAATTTCTTGAAATTTGATGGAGGGCTTTCCCACTTAGGGATGAAGCTCATACTAGATAATCTTGGAATTTCTATTAATCCAAAGATTCTATGATTCTAAGTTCTTGCCATAGACTTATTTAATCACATATTTGCAATCTAAGACTTCTTGGCTGCATAGGAGTAAATCTTCAGAGGGTATGAGGCTGCCATATTTTAAAAGGGCCCATCAGGCCGGCCTGTGTGCCTCTTGTTGGAGTCCTACTTGACTTTACTATTTTACTAAAGAGTTGGAAATACTCAGAATCCTCCTCCTCATTCTGGTACATCATCTCTGTTACTCCCAAGGTGTTATGTTTCTCAAACCCCAATTTTTTTTTTAATGTTTTATTGATGCTTTTGAAAAAGTTACTTCCACTTCCCAATGTCTTTTTCCCCTACCCTCAACAGAACTCTCCCTTTTACCAACTAAATACAGTTAAGCAAAACAAATCAACACATTGGCCCTGGCTCACAATGGATCATTAATTCCCTACCCTTGACTAGACCATTTATGTGCCAAGGTTAGCCCCAGTTTCCTTCCGTTTCCTGAAGGTAGATTTCTGAATGCCTGTCCAAGATTTCTTTAGGGGAGTGGTTTAAGACAAGAGTTTTAACTCCTTGAGAGCAGAGATTTTTTTTTTTATCCTTATAGCCACATCACATAGCACAGTACTTAATACAGAAAAGGCACTGAAATGCTTGTTGAAATCATTTCTCTAAATAATACCTTTCACTACCATAGAGATGCACCATGGTATGATGAGAGAGTAAACTCTAGACTGGGAGTAAGACTTAAGTTCAAATCCTGATTCTGCTACTATGAGTCAATCACTTTTTCTAGGTTTCTCTTAGCTTTCTACTCTGTACAATAAGGAGCCTGGACTGATTAATCTACAAATTCCCTTCCTGCTTTGACATTCTACAATGGCTTCTTCAAAGCCCTGCTCTGAGATATTTCAGCTTCTCCTCTGCCCTGATCCCTCCCTCATCGATGTGCTCCCTTGGGGCAGCAGAGTCTAACAAAAATGGCAGGTATCTGGAGACGACAAACTCTTGGTCGTTCCCTTTCCCCTAACACCTGGTAGGAAAGACTCTGGGCTTGGCTGATGGGGGTCGGCTCTCCCACTTGTGATCCTGTGCCCACCCCAATTTTTATTAACTGGTGATCATTTTTACCAAGTAGGGGAATCTGACCTAGAGGATTAGGGAAATGAGAGGGAAGAGCTAAAACAGTACCTCTAATGATGGAATTTAAGACATTTTAGTAGGTATATGGGGGAGATATTTGGAGACAAAGGAACCTCATACCACATGGATTGCTACAAATTCCACCTAATTCAAGTGTCCTTGGCAAGAAGACTACCTTCCCAGGTGGCACACTGAGTACTGCTCCTACTATGCCACCTCACTCAAATAGCTCTTAAGAGTCTGGTGCCCAGCAGACCATCCATGTTGGTAGGGTAGAGTTGGAGACATGAGGACACCCCATATCCTTGTTCACAGAAGCTGCTGAGTGGCCCCAATTAAGGTAGGTAGAATTCCAGAGAAGAGTAATCCCCATGTTCTTTTAACTTGACCCTTTTTCTGGGTAGATGGAGTGTTGGCATATGACACCTGTTTGCATCACCTCCTGTCAGGAAGAGAGATGCAAGAATACCCAGCATGAACCTCACAAAGGACCCAGCAGGCAATCTTCCCCTTCCCTGGGTCCTTTGTCCTCCCAGCCCATCCGCACCTCCCACCCTTACACGGCTTGCCTGTTGCTAAGCATTGTGGCTAATGAAGAGGTTGCAGCAGATTTTCCCTTTCCCATTCACAGCAGCATTAGGGATCAATGGAAGCCCAAGCCCCCAGCATTGGCTGACCAACTGGAGCCAAGCTTGAGAGATGGTGAGAGCTCAGGATTGCAGTTAGTACTAGAAGGGACCTTGAAGGCCATTTAGTACAACCTCTCATTTCACATTGAAGAAAATCGAGGTCCAGAAAAGTGAAGGGAAGACTTGCCCAGGGTCACACAGGTAGAGTCAGAGAGGGGATTTAAACCCAGGCCTTCCTAACTCCACATCTTGCACTTCCTGCACTACGAGATGCTGTCTCATTGGGGGATAAGTATGTAGGCAGAATAGGATTGTGGAGACCTGCAGGTAGGCTTAACAATATAGACTATTGGAGAAGAAAGGGGTGACTCTGACCCCAATACTCAAACCCCTGATATTGGCTGGTGATCTCCCTGGGCCTTCTGGGAATGTCCTTTTGTAAACCTAGCAGGAGGCAGGGGCCTAGAGGCAGACTTGAGGATGGACAGACCTCTCCCTTTATTCAGATGTAGGACCTACTCAACTGGGATTATCTGCTTTGGACACCATCTCCAAGGCCATAGAGTATGTAGGGCATGCCTGGGCTGCTTGGACCACTGCCCCTGCTTCTCCTTTCTCCGACCCTCAGGCAGGAACCTCTTCCCTCTCCTCTCACTTCCCTGAGCTCCCAGTCGGACTTCCCTCCGAGGAAACTTCCTCAGCTGTCTTGGCATCCTGGAGGGCTGCTTGCCAGGGGGATTTTGGAGAGTCTGGAGGGAGGCTGTTCTCCCAGGGACTTGTAGCCTCAGGCCATTCCCTCCACCTGCCCCCAGAGCTGGGGAAACCAGCCCTGCTGCTTGGGACCACCCTATGGCCTCTCCAGGGCCCCGGGTCGGGTCCTCTTGCACATAGGACATGTTGATTCCTCTAAGGCTCCCCAAGACCTCTTGGGCCTGAAGCCTGAGCCCTCAGGTGGCCGGGGCTGGGAGAGGGCACCCTTGGTTGGGTCAGTGCTGGAGCTGGAAGCTGAGGAAAAGGGGAAAGAAACAGGTCAATAATGAGAATGGATGGTATGGAGTGGCTGGGGGGGAGGGGGGAAGAGGGGGAGGAGGAGTGAAAAAGGGGGCACACAACCCAGCCTGTAACTCCCATTGTAAATCAATGGACAATCCCAATATTCCATACAAATGTGAGTTTCTGTACACCTACCTCCCCACCCCACCCCCACCCCCAGAAGTTGAGACAACCTGAGGGACAAACTGAGGCCCAAAGAAGCTAAAGATCTTCTCACTCTCGAACAAAGGCTTTGTATCTATATCATAATGTTTCCTGGTCCTAACCCATATAAGGCCACACTTCTTCCTGAGTTAGGCAGGGACATAGTGCTCTTTACCTGGGGAAAGGTATTTTTTCCTAGGGGAAAGAATTATGGGTCTCTTAGGCTCAGATCTGCTCAGGCCATGGTTGGGAGGTCACAAGAGGAAAAAGGCCTGGGACCTTGGATGTCTACAGGGGGGACAAGGAAGGTTATAAAAAGTCTAGAGAAGGGGATTTAAATATACTCAGACACATTCAGTTACTCACATACGCAGGCAACCCTATAAATATACATGGCCTCAGCTACCTATCCACAGACAAACCACTAGCATCCCTCTATATTCATGTACATTTCCTGCAATACATATACATATTACATATATAATTATAAATTATATATAATATACAGGTTTGTCTATATGTAATATGTAGTACAAAAATGTAACAATATGTATATTCCATATATATGTATTATAATATACACACATCTTGGCACTCATGCTTCACATGCCTAAACATACATATACAGATACCACAAATTATCCCCATATGCACCCTCCACCAACACTTCACATAAATACACTCAGTTATCTCCCACATTTTCCACACGGATTCACATCTACTATCTGTCCATACCACAGATATCTTAATCCAGTTACCCAAACACACACACACATACATTCTCACACCCAGTCATACATATATCCAGGTACCAACATATATCCAGTCATCTCCAGATACCCCTACTCTCCTATGTATTCAATCACTACTCTTTAATGCCTATACAGCTAGCAACACCCATACCCACACATCCAGCCACCCACATAGCACCCCTGTCAACCCTTCCCCCTGCCCTGCATCAATATGTATGACCTTGTCCCTACAAAATTACTGCCTCCTCTCTGTCCCACTCTGATCCATGACCCTAGGCACACAAGAGGATTTTTCTGCTTCCTGATATGACTGCTCTAGCCTAGACGGAGTATAAGAGGCAGGGAAGAGGGATAGCAAATAGACTTAGCAATACTTGGGCTGCACAGACCTCAGTGAATCCTTGCTAATCCTTCTGAGATTGCACCCCAAACACTGCCAGTTCTCCAGGCTGTGCCACAGGAGCGGCTTTATGATGACAGGATACCCACCCTCCTTTAACACCCTGCACTCTGGGGTTGCTCCTATCTTGGTTGGGCTGGGGCACCCTTCCTGCTTTCCCAGAGTTCTGTTTCTGGCCCTGTCATGTGCATCTTTACCTGTACTCTCTGGGTTCTCCCTGGGTGGTCGGGGACCTGGTGAATCCAGGGGGTGGCTGGTAGAGCTCAGAGGGCCAGGAAGATGGAGGGCCCATGCCCCACCCTTGAGCAGGGGCCCCACCCGTGGGAGGCAGCCCCCTGCCATTAGCCTCCCCAGCCAGTGGCTCTCGCACTGGCCGGCAGGTTGCATGCTGCTGGGCAGATAGAGTGCCAGGCTCCGAAGGTGACGAAGACGGAAGTTCTTGGGCTTGCTGCCTGGTGGGCTGGGGCACTGCTGCCTCCGGGCCCCCAGACCCCCCTCGTAGATGTTGGGGGGCGTGTCAGCACTGCCTGGGCAGCCCAAAGTCAGGCTCACTGCATCTATGGTGAAAACACAGACACCCTTGAGAAGGGGAGGGTGGATACTCTGGGGGAGATACCCAGGGGAACCAGCCAACTTTCTCTTCCAACTAATGCCCTGGGTTTCCCTTCTTTCCTTCTGTTTAGAGTTCAGTCTAAATGAACCTGAGTTCATTATTGTCTTTTTGGGCCTCAGGTTTTCTTCTTGTCAAGTGGGGTCATTCATCTCTATATGGGTAGGTAAGTCCTATTCCCATTTTTAGAGAGAGCTTGGAAGACAAAAAGAATCAAAGACCTTTGGTGCTAGGATGGCTTGAGCCCTTTGGAGGCCAAGGGATTCAAGTCTTTGCTCATCACTTAAAGGTCTATTCAAACTGGAAAGAGTTCTCTTTGGAACTACTGGACAGTGGACAGCTACTGGGAAGAAAATCCCTAGGGATTGTCTTCTTGAAGCTTGAAGTGCTTCCCATTCCATCCTTCCCCATCTTAGAGATGGATGTGGTTTAGGGAGTACCATTATTTTGGTACCAGTTTAGAGGTAATGAAACTGGTCCGGAAAGAAGTGATTTGACCAACCTCTAGCCACCAGAACACCCTCATCTCTCCCTAGGTAGCCTACCCCTCAGTATTGGTGGGCTTGTGTCTAGCACCATTATCATGCTGATGGCCCTGGAGAATGGGAGGGAGTTCTCTTTTTTATCTCTTCGGTTCACCTCCCCCTTTCCTAATTTCCTGTATCCTTCCCAGTACAATACCTTCTCTTATTCGAAGCTCAGAGAAAGCACAGACTAAAGCCTCCATTGAGGTCCAGTGTGGCTAGCTGGAGAAGCTGCCAGGGCTCCAACACCTTGGGTCCTCTCAAAATATCCTAGCCTAAAGTCTGGGGCTGCATGGCAACCTTGCTGAACAGCTTTGTGATGTCATAACTGGGAATGCTATCCTTTCTTCCCCTGGCTGTCACAGGGAAGGTCAGAGAGAGAAGAAAGTCAGACTTAGTTTCACTAATCCAGGTTTAGACTTGATCTAGAGTCTAGACACACGATAGAATGTGTCTAGTGCCAAAGATGAAAAAACATGGATGGCTGTCAGGGTAGCTAGTTTGTGATTCTGACTCAGACACTGTGGATCATAGACATCAGGAGATTTAGACCCAAAAAGGATTTTAAAGATCATCTAGTCCAACCTCCTCATTTACAAGTGAGGAAACTGATTTTAAGTTACTTGCTCCCAATAGTTACACAGGTAGTAAGAGATGCAGAACTAGGATTTGAATTCAGGTTACAAAATCAGTGTTTTTTCTAATAACTATCATGCTGGATAACTGTAGACAAGTCATACTTCATCTCTCTTGACTCAGTTTTCTTATCTGCAAAATGGGGATAATAAGCCTAATCTCTCCTCTGGCCAACATTCCTTCAATTGTAAAGACAATTGCCATACTGTGTCCTTCCCATTTTGATATTTCCTCCCCTGCCACTTACTTAGTGACCCTGGGAAAATCACTTTCTGGGCCTCAGTTTCCTCATCTGAATTTAGAACACTCACTTAGAGTGAACTCTAAGGTCTTTTCCAGCTCTAAATCTATGATTAACCCTGACTACCATGACTGTGATCATCTTCTAGGCAAACGGATCTTAACTTCCCAAGAGAGATTTTTTTTAGAATTTTAGCATTGAGAGCTAGAATGGATTTTAGAGGTCATCTAGTCTGAGTCTCTTAATTTTATAAGTGTGAGGCCACTGAGAATCAGACATCTACATTAGGCAACATGCCCCAGATCACATAAGCAGTAGGCAGTGGAGTCAGGATTTGAATCCAGATCAACTTATTTAAAATCCAATGTGTATTGCCTTTACATCACGACTGTGTCCCTAGTAGTCTTCTCTTCTCCATGTTAAATATGCCTTCTACCTTCAATTGATCTATATGGTTTCAAGTCCCTTCACTTTCCTCTGTATGAATTCCAGATTGTTAATGTCTTTGTACAAAAAGAGCCGAAGAAGAGGGAGGACTAGAAAGAAGAACAAGGGCTCAGCCACATGATGTTTCTCCTTAGTTGCCCAAAGGGATTGCTTTAAGAAGCTCTGAGCCTTCTGGCTAGATTGTTGCCTTTCTCAGAAGAGTTAGGGTGGTGTCCAATGATTTCCACTCCATCCCCCCTGCCTCCCCAAGTCACCTTGCATTGCACAGATACAGATTTAGATCTGAATGTTGTACTCCATCCAAACCATGGAAAATATAAACTTATTGCAGATCTATTTGGCCAAGACTTTTGATTTTGGTTTTGTATTCTTAGCACCTAAACTACCTAAAACATAGTAATGGTAAATAATTGAATGCTGCAAATGTTGAGTCTCCATTTCAAAAAAAAAAAAACAAGCTAAAAAACCCCACAATATACAGAGATGTTAAATTAAGGGGAGAAGAGAGGGTATTCCATTTATAGAAGGATTTATCTGTAAGATCACTGAATAAATTGCTGGATAAGTACTTTTGCTTTTCCTGGAATTCCTTCTTTGTTCCTCCCCTCCATCCCATTCAAATTCTCCTCCCTCCTCCATGTTTACTTCAAAATGCCAAGACCTTTCCCCATGCTACTCCCAGAAACATAACAGCACGCTCCTATCATTTCCCCCCTGGAGAATGACATTAAATGCTCAGTTCTTTTTTTTTTTTTTTTTGCTTTTTGGAAGGGAGAAGGCAGGGCAATTGGGGTTAAGTGACTTACCCAAGGTCAAATGGCTAGTAAGTGCTAAGTGTCTGAGGTCACATTTGAACTCAAGTCCTCATGACTCTAGGGCTGGGGTTCTATTCACTGCACCACTAGCCGCCCCAAATGCTCAATTCTTAAACAGAATTGAAGCAAGTGTAAAAGTTTATCTTTCAAACAGGAAAAGCAGTTTTTCAGTTTGAAGTTTTGAAGCCTATAATCCATCTAGTGCAACTATTAACTCTTTTTCTTTAACTTGGAAAAAAAGAGGCTTATTTGAATCAGAAAGCAAAAGTTTTCTCTTGCCACTGCATTTCTGCTGTGAATGATTCAGAAGTAAATTGTGCAGGTGAATTAGAAGCTAAGTCATCTACAGGATTTGGAATAGACTGAATTTGCAATCTCTTAAGAAATCATATTGGTAATGGTAGTTTTACCTGAAAAAGTGGGGAAAAAATGCCTGTACATTTTTAAAGTTTCAATTTTGATCAGAGAAAGAATAAAATTACTTCAATGGATTTCAGTTGTATGAGAAAACTACTTCTGAAAATGGGAAATAAAAATGTGAGGGACCGAAAGAGGAGGAATGAAGAAAAGCATAGTGCTGAAACAGTACAGAGATATACATGCAGCTTGGAAGGTTAAAGGCCATTAATAAAGTCCAAAGAAAGAAAGGGGAAAAAATGTTAAAGGAAGATGGAAACCACTTAAACTGACACAGGATGCAAAGCTCAATTAGAGGACAATATGAAGTCTGAGCTTTAATTTCTCCCAAAGGGCAGAGTATAGAACTAGTGATGTTTACCCAAATTGGGACAATAGAAAGTCCTCATTTTTGTCAATTCTCGAAATATCTAGTATAGGCCAAAAGAAAAGCCTAGGATTTAGCAGAATGTCGTGGAAAAGTTTAAGAAAGCTTTAGATCTTATTTAGATAATAGGAGAATAGGTAGATTTCCAAGCCTGAACATTTGTGGACTCTGCTTGGAGAAATGCTTGTTTTTTTCTTAGTAGGTTAAAGTTAGTTTTGATTTTTAATTACTTTATAAGAGTTTCTAAATGCAATTAGCATAGAATACAAAATTGGTAGATGAAATGATTTTTCTATGTAAGAATTTGGAAATACATTTGACTAGATTAATATCATTCAGTAGCAATAAGTATTGTGTTGCATCTATGTTTTAAATCTATGGTATTGCTTTAAAATGTTAGTGTTATGCTTAGAATTTCTCCCATTATAATTTTGGGAAACCATTTCTATAAGAAATGCTGTTATTTTATAATATCTAACTGTTACTCTCTGGAGATTTTTGCAGAGTGTCCTTCTTGAGTTAAAGGTTGTCTTTCATTATTCAAATAGGGCTCTGGCTGCTCAGAATTAACTTGTTACCTTGGGAAGTCTCACTGTCTATGAGGTTTTGTCAGATTGAATTTTCAATCCTGAAAAGATCAGCTCTATGGAGGAGAAAAAGGAGTTACTTGAAAAGGGCAGGTAAATGTATTCTTTTGTGAATTTCACCCTAAGACTAGAGATAATTATCTTACCAAGCTACTAAGCTCCTCCCCCAATACTGTTACAGCCAAGTTGGAGGAGGAGTTAAGTTTGCTTATAATATAGAAATTGTTTATATGATGAATTAATTGTCTGACTACTTATTATGAAAATTATGAATTGATACCTGGAATAATATGTATTTAAGTTACATCTTTGAGTCAACTTAAAATTGACAGACTCCAGTTTAAAAACTTTTTTTTTACTTTAAAGGCTAATGTACAATAAATAGTGTGTTAATCATTTTTTGTTGTTGGTTTTGTTTTTGTTTTTTTTGCTTTAGGGATTAATATACAATAGTGAAGAGGCAGCTAGATGGCTCTGTGGATGGAGTACCGGACCTGGAGTCTGGAAGACCCGAGTTCAAACATAAACTCAGCCACTCATTAGCAATGTGACCCTGGACAAATCACTTAACCTTGTTTGCCTTAATCCACCCAAGAAGGAAAGGGCAAGCTGCTCCAGTATCTTTGCCAAGAAAACCTCTTACAGAATCTTAATGAGTCAGACATGAATAATAACAAACAACAACAAATCCAATAGTAGCCAGTTTTTTCTACGTATTTACTTTATATATAAAACTCCAGAAAGTGACTATCTTCTTAATTTCTTCTAAATGGATTTTTACATCAGGATGTGTTTTAACTAAAAAAGAAAAGTAAAACAATGAATTACTTTTGGAAAAAGCTAGTATGTATTTAATAAGGAGTGAAGGTAAATTATTTTTAATTGCTATTTATCGTTATTGCAATATGAAAGACAACTGTGTTCTAGTTTAAACTATAGGCAGTGGAACAGAATATCTTGGGACTAATTTGATTTGCTCTAAGTTTTGAATTCAGGTATAACAGTTTGATTGTTAAGATGGTACTTCACCATTCTTTTTCTTTTTTTTTGGAGGGGGGAAGGCAAGGCAATTGGGTTTAAGTGACTTGCCCAAGGTCGCACTGCTAGTTAAGTGCCAAGTGTCTGAGGTTAAATTTGAACTCAGGTCCTCCTGACTCCAGGACCAGTGCTCTATTCACTGCGCCACCTGACTGCCCCCACTATTCTTTTTAAACTATTTTATTATTTTTTCCCAAATACATGTAAAAACAATTTTTAACATTCTTTTTAATTTTTGAGCTCCAAAAAAAATAAAAACCACAAAAAATAAAGTGAAAAACAATTTTCTTCAATCTGCATTTAGACTCCATCGATTTGTTCTCTGGAGATGGATACCATTTTTTATCATGAGTCCTTCAGAATTGTCTTGGATTGCTGAGGACAACTAAGCCATTCACTGTGTACAATGTTCACTTTATTTTTTGTAGTTTTTTTGTCTGTGTTTTCTTTTACAACATGACTAATATGTAAATACGTTTTGCATGATTGCACATGTATAACCTACATCAAATTGCTTACTGCCTCAGAGAGGGGGGAGGGGAAGAAGAGAGGGAGAGAATTTGGAACTCAAAATTTTTTTAAAAGAATGTTAAAAATTGTTTTTACATGTAATTGGGAAAAATAATAAAATATTATTCAAACAACAAAAAAAGAGGAAGATGGAAGGAAAGTGAGCCAGATGCTGAGCTCTTTGAACGAGGAAGGAAATGGCCAGGGGCATGGTATACTACAACTACCATAATTTTGACTGGGTAGAAAAGTATAATTATGTGGACTTCAAAAGAAGAAGACTCACTAAGAGAAGAAGGCAAAAAGGGGAATCTGGAAGTGACAATGGGAACTAGAGAGTGTTCTATCTCCCTTTCCAGGACCAATGTGACAGGGAATATGAAACAAGGTACTGCTAGTCTGCTAGAGTGGCATCAGAGGAGGAGCCAGGTCTTAGCAAAAAGTAATGGCCATCCTAAAAATGGAAAGAGAGTAAGAGGTCCAGGATGAATGGGAGTTTATTCACTATAGAATGGGGATTCCAGAGGGAACAGTGGAGGAGGGGGCAGGGTTGGATTAGCATACAAATAGGGCTGAATTGAGGGGGACAAAGATATGAAATAACATGGGAACTGGGAGGAAGGAATTGTTTTCTACTAAAAGACTGCTGATTAATTTTTACAGAGATAGGGAGAAACAGAAGCCACAGGGCGGCAGACAGAGATTCTTACAATCTTCAGGGAGTATTGTAGATTATGGGGGGAGGGGGCAGAGAAGAGGTTCCTGTTCCTTCCCCTAGGAGACTGGTGGAAGATGCAGTGGTGGTCAGGGGTTAGATGAAGATGGCCCTAGTCTCCTTCTCCTTGGTGTCTGACAGAGGTGACAAATGTACCCCAGGGACTTGATTGATCTTAGCTTTCCAGGCACAGCTTCCTTCCCAATCTGCCCAGTTAATAGGGAGTAGGCCTAGAACAAAGCAGCCCCTGGTACCTGATTGGCCCTAGCTTCTCTGATGCAGATTCCTGATCATCTAGAAGCATTAAAAAGTTCCAGCCACATGGAGTCTTGGTCTTTCAGATTTGGTGGCTGCTTAAGACTACGCAAATCACCATACCTTGATGATGTAATGACCAGATGCATTTCCAGATGGAGAAGGGTACCATGTCCAGAAAAGCCAAGTGCCACTGTATCCTTGATGTATATTCTTACTATGTTAGGGCAAAGTAAACCTCTTGTTAAATGTTCAATGACTTTTGAGGGCCTTATTTTGTCCCAACAGCAAACCTGAATTAAGAAGGTAATGGTATTAGAGCTGCCTCAGAAAAGCTGCTCAGTGTGCCTGTGGCTCTGCTCTTAAAGTACAGTTCCCTTGCTTTGTTTATGTGGACCATACTTTAGAAGTAAATCCACCTTCCGTATGGAGGACACATCTCTGACAGCAGGTAATGTTGGCAGTGGTTTCCATGTTTACACAGGAGAGGGACCTGGGACTGCTAAGAGTCATATATCAGACTTCTGCTTGCTTGCTATATACTCAGTTGATCTGCCTTCTCGGATTCCACTCTGTCTCTCTACTTTGATCTCTATAAGCATTGTTCTACTGAGTATAAAATTGCAGGCCTCTTTTATGCAGAGCAGGAGTAGTGATATAGTTAAAATATGCCTTTTCCAATGTTTTGAATTCCCAATTTTTGCAAATAACTCTGCCAAGTGACTCTAGACTGTCTTGTTATAAATCTGCACACTATAACAGGAGCTGACCTTTTGAGAGTCTCTGTCAGTTTTATTACCTTTTCTGACTCAGACATATTCAAGTGCCATAGTTCATAGCAGCCTTCCCAATCTCAGCCTCTCAGTGCTGTTCTCCTAGGTGATATGGTTCCTGTCCTGAGAAGATGTCAGATTTCAGTCCATAGTAGCTATCTATCTACCACAGGGCTTATGGTCTCAGCTCTCTTCCTACAAGTACATTGGCACTTCTATACTTGAGACATTAAATTTTTTGACCAGAAAGTCTTCTTTGCATAATATGACTGCCAGTCTTTTAAGAAGCTCTTTTTCAAGGAGTGGACTACTAGATACCTACCATGTATTACCTCCTGTTATCAGTTCTCCAGGTAAACATTCATGTTCAGTGCCTCAAATTTTACCAGAAAAATTTTCTGCATTGTTTCCTTGTTTTTTTGTTAGTAGTTTTAACTATGCAACTTTCTAAACTTTTCACATTACAGTGCAATATTTTAAAATATATATTTAAGATCTGGGTCTACATCTATTACTAAGAGATCTCTATGATCTGTGGCCCAAAATGTGACAACTCAACTGTTCATACTTTTAAAATATTGTGCCATGTATGACATCATCAATACCTCCAAAATATTAATTCAAGCTTTAAAAGCATGCACTATAAAAACAAAGCTCTGTGCAATGAATAATTATACAATATCAAAGCAACAAGCATGTATTCCAAATCATGAAAACAGTCACCAATAAGTTTTTTTCATGTACCAACATATAAAAAATTATTGCACATAGAGTAGGCACTTAAAACTTATTTATAAAGACATAGCACATCAATAAATTTCAGCAGCAGACACAGCATAACAATATTTTCATGCTAGCAATTGACAGGGTACGAGAAACCTTGTCTAGAAAAGGTTTATAGATATACCCAATAAAGAAAAAAGAGTTTTAAAGCATAATGACAAGAATAAATAGGGCTTTCTTGGAATATTACCTGGAAAAATAATTCTAGTATATAATTTAGAAACAAAATAAAATTACCTGTGCATAGAAAAAAATATAATTTATATGGAAAAAGATTAAAAACAACACCAACAACAGGGCGGCTAGGTGGTGCTGTGAATAGAGCACCAGTCCTGGAGTCAGGAGGACCTGAGTTCAAATCCGTCATCAGACGCTTAACACTTACTAGCCTCGGTGATCTTGGGCAAGTCACTTAACCCCAATTGCCCTGCCCTCCCCCCTCCAAAAAAAAAAAAAAAAAAGCAAAAACAACAACAACAACTGTGGGTTCCAGAGCTGGGAGGTAAAATTACCAAAGCAAAATATAAGAAACTCTCCAATAGGAATCACGAACTGTTCTGTTGGGAAAAACAAAAACAAAATATTAAACACCAATGTTTAAAAATGGTTTTTTTTTTCATAAACACCAATGTGTTCTTCTCCCAACAGGGTTCACAAACTATTCTCCTGGGGGGGTGGAAGGGAAACAATTAAAATCATACCAATATGTAATCATCACAATAATATAATTGCTAAGAGGGGGGAAAAACCAAGAAGCCAGATGTAGGGACCAGTTCATTCAAAATCTTCACTAAAATTCCAAGGCTTAGAAAAGTTAAAAAAAAAATTGAGCAGGAGAAATGATCAGAGAAAGAGGTAGGGGAAGAGTTGGAAATAAAGTACTAAGACTAGTCCCCCATATGTAAAAATGTTTTTGTACTCCATTTGGCACAGTGCCTAGCACATTGTTACTATTGTTCAGTTCTGTCTTGTCTCTTCTTGACTTCATGTACCATAGTGCACCAGACCCTTTTGTCTATCCTCCACTATCTCTTGAAGTCTATCCAAGCTCATTTTTGTTGTTTCCATGATGTTATCTATCTTTCTCATCCTCTGCCCCCTCCAATCTTTCCCAGCAGCAGGGTCTTTTCCAATGAGTCCTGTTTTCTCATTATGTTGTCAAAATATTTGAGCTTCAGTTTTAGTATTTGACCTTCCAGTTGAATACTCTGAACTAATTTAAGTATTGATTGATTTGACTTGCTGTCCAATGGATTCTCGAATGTCTTCTCCAGCATCACAATTCAAAAGTGTTGATTCTGTGGTTCACAGTTTTCCTGAAAGTTCAACTCTTAACAATCTTCCATTGCTACTGGAAAAACCAGAGTTTTGACTATATGGACCTTCGTCAGCAAGGTGATATATCTGCTTTTTAGTATGCTGTCTGGATTTGCAATGGCTTTCCTTCCAAGGAACAATCTTTTAATTTCAGGGCTACAGTCATTGTCTGTACTGATCTTTGAGACCAAGAAAAAAATATGTCTGACAGTGCTTCCATTTCTTCTCCCTATATTTCCCAGGAAGTAGTGGAACTAGTTGCCAAGATCTTAGTTTTTTTTATGTTAAGCTTCAAGCTAGCTTTTACACTCTCCTCTTTCACCCTCATTAAGGGGCTACTTAATTCCTCCTCACTGCTGCCATCAGAGTGGCATCCTCTGCATAGATTGTTGATATTTCCCCTGGCAACCTTAATTCCAGCTTTTGATTCATCCAGCCTGACATTTCACATGAAGGATTCTGCATATAAGTTATATGAATAAAGTGACAATATACAGCCTTGTCATATTCCTTTTCCAATCTTATTTTTTTTACTTATGTTTTTTATTATACTTTATTTTTAATAAATTAATTTATTTATTTTCTTGTTTACATCACTCAATTCCACGAGATTTTGAGTTACAAATTTTCTCCTTATCTTTCCCTTGCCCACCACCCCAAAACAGTGATCCCACTGTATAGCCCCTTCCCCAATCTGCTCTCTTCTATGTCCTCCCCCATTGCCCCTCTGACTTCCTAGTAGAGCAGGATGGGTCTCCCTACCCTAGTGCCTGTATATCTTAATTCCCAGTTGGATGTAGTTAATAATAATAATAATATATACATACATATATATTTTTAACATTTGATTATAGAACTTTAAATTCTAGATTCTTTCCCTTCCTCCCT
>CM053590.1:109290325-109306497 GCA_028646515.1 Pseudochirops corinnae
TTTCTCTTCTCTTTGTGGTTCTGTGGACCATTCTGCACCTCCTCTATGACAGGAAATAAGAAGTCCTGTTTTCAAAAATAATAGGTAAATATATTTGAAAAATATTTGGTGGTAGTTTGGGTTTTTGTTTAAACCTCATGAAATCTAAGCAAAGGAGGATATAACTAGAACGTCTTCAATAATGGAAAGCTAATTTAGTTAAAATAATGCATCTTACTTTTCCAAACTTCTCATCATAGATTTACCCATGTTGTATTTAATTAACATTGGGGCCAGAGGGAGTAAGCTAGAAGTCATTGTCACTCTCATCCAGCGGCTCAGGTTTCCGGGCCCTACGATTTGGTTTAGTTGGGGAGAGAGCCATGCTTTCATCTTCCAAATCATCGTCGTCTTCTTCATCATCTTCCATATCAATTTCACTGTCTTCTGAATCATCCTGCAATAAAAGAGATGGCAAATGTAACTTGACACCTTCTACTTCTTAGTGAGTTAGAAGTTAAAACCCAACAACCATTTTTCTAGTAGTTCAGAAGAAAAAAGCACTAGATGGCATAGGGAAAAGGATTCAGGCCCAGGCATAGATGAAAAATACTGCTGTCAGTCATCAATTTCCAGACCAATACAACCTAGGACAAATTGGATTTACTATTGTTATATACGATGTCATGGCTTTTTAGCCAATTACCCCTGGAACTTGCTTCTTGGGACTCAGAAAAATATCACTTGGAAGTTATTTTATCTCTCTGAAGTCTGTTTCCTCACCAATAATTTTGAGTATAAAATCCATACTTTCTTTTTCAAAGTGCTGTCATGAGGACAATGTTGTAAACTGTAAAGTGCAGTAAAAATGAGAGTATGTTTTATTATCAATGGATGAAAGGAGATTCTGAATGGAACTGAGAGTATGTTTGTTTTCATTCCTGTTAGGCTTAGGGAAGAGAAGAGAATGTGGAAAGTAGGTATGAGGAGCAAAGTGGAGAGAGGAGCCCACCTCCTTCTGGTGTGTGGGGAAGGGGGGCAGTCTTCTGAAAAGATGTATAGGTTGGGCCTATTTTGAGTATATGTACATGTGATATATGTAAAAGTGTTTTGCAAACTTTAAAGTACTACATAGCTGTCAGCTATTATTATTATTATCATTACTAATACAGAATGAAAAGGAGAAGACAGGAGAATATATGGAATAACAGTATACACCACACCCAATCTGAAGAGCCCAGGCCTACATGAATTTATAACACAATCAGCTATGCATATGAGGGCAAAAAGGGCTAGCTGGTAGCCCCAAGCCACCTCCAACTCTTTCTCCAGACTGCTATTTCTATTAGTGGAATCTTCATCTTCTTATTCTTCAAATGAGATAATGTATGTAAAGGGCTTTGCAATCCTCAAAAGTACTATATAATCTTTAGCTATTATTGTCTATTATTCCAGGCCTAAAACTGTGGAGCCTTCCTCATCTAGCTCTGCCTCAAATTAATCAGGCACCAAGTCAATCCTTCTGCTCTCGTGTCATCCATCCCTTCTTTTCCATGCTCACTGCTAATCTCCTAACATCACCTCACATTTTGACTTACTACAGTCCTCAGATTTCTAATTGATCTTCCTGCCTTCACCCCACACAACACTGTCAAATAAATCTTGGGGTCTAAACACTACTTTGCACATGTCAATCCTTTGCTCAAAACCTTTCAATACTGACCTACTGCCTCTAAGTCCAAAGAGCCAAAGGCTCCCCAGGATCGGGCTCCAATGTATCTTCCCTATATCACCTTCTATTCCAGCCAAATCAGTCAGGTCATTACTCCCAGATCATGCACATCTCTCTCTCTACATCTCTGCGGGTGTGATTTCTCACACACAATGCCTTTTGCTCCTTTCTCTTTAAGGGCCCAGCTCAAGTCCTACTGGTCCTTCTCTCGCTTCTCCTCTGCCCCTTCCTTCTATCACATCTTCCATTTGCTGTTATAAATCATGTCTCTCTGAGGGCAGTGACCATGTTTCTGCCTTTGTTGATAGCCCCCAGCACTTAGCATAGTGCCTGTACCATTCACCAAATGCCTAAAAAATAGGTTATATCATTATTACCATGTGATCATAGGCAAGTCATTTAACTCGGGACCTCTGTTTCCTCATTTGTAAAATAAGGGGACTAGAATACATGACTTCTAAGGTCCTTCTACTTACGAGTCTATGATACAATGACCCTGTTAATCTTTTTCATCACAAATTTGTAAGGTTCTTGAGGACAAGAACCATGCTGTGTGCCTTATTTTATATCTGTATATGCATTAATCAGCATAGTTCCTTACTTAAAGTAAGAACTCAATAAACTGAGTGGATTAACTGGTGTGGCACTGGACCACCAAGGACTAGGTGAATGTTGAGAAGCACTGCTTTCAGCTCCACTGGAAAACAATTGGCTCTAATGATGTGGGGATTAGGGGAGGTGTTTCAGTGAGTGACCTGATGCATGGAAGAGCGGAGCTAATTCTTCTCTTTGGCGTTAGAGGTTTCTCCTCTATAAGCCCAAAGCACTTGGTTTATGTCCTTCCTATAGCAATAGGGAGATTGTACCTGTGATTTCATCGATGGAGGGAGCTCTGCCAATGCTACTTAACCATGTTAGAGCTGCTTAGAGCATTGAGAGATTAAGTGACTTTTCCAGGGTCCCAGAGTCACTAAGTGTCAGAGGAGGGGCTTTCTTGGCTTGAAGACCAAAGATATCAAACACACAGGCTGTGGACTGCATGCGTCCTGAATCAGATTAAAATGTTACTGGGAAATATATAACAAAAGAAATAAAAATACAATGAAACATAGATAACATTAACATGTTGTTTTCTAAGTTACTACTTAGAAACTACTTAGTTACTACTCACAGGGATCCTACAGGCCCCTGCTCAGCACCACTACCCCACATCATCGCTGCCTCCTAAAGCTACTGTCACTGCAGGGCAGTTATTTGTGTACATGTCATATACCCCTCTCTGGCCCTAAAGGAGACAGAAATTATGCAGCATTCCTCTTTGTACCTCCCCCAATGCCTGACAGTACCTTCATGTAATAGGTGCTCAGGGTTAATGCAAGGCACTATGGTGGATACAAAGACCAAAAAAGAATCACTGCCCTGAAGGCATTTTTTTTTTTTTGCTTTTTAGAGGGGAGCAATTGGGGTGAAGTGACTTGCCCAAGGTCTGAGGCCACATTTCAACTCAGGTCCTCCTGACTCCAGGGCCGGTGCTCTGTTCACTGTGCCACCTAGCCGCCCCCCTAAAGGCATTTCTAGAATAATGATGAAGGTTATACTGCTAAAGGTGCAAGTAAATTATCATTCAATCAGCATTTCCTATGTGCCAGGCAATAAGCCCTTGTTGGGAATTCAAAGAACAAGCAAAAATTGTCTCTATCCTAAGGGAACCTACATTCTAGATGAGAAGACGCCAGCGTTATAAACAGGTCCATACAAGAGGGATGGAAAGTAACCCTAGAGGGGAGGCTAGTTAGCTGAGTCTGGTAGAAAGCTAGGGGTTCTAACAGATGGGGGCAGAGGAGGAGGAGGAAGAGTACTTCAGACATGGGGGAGAGCACTGCAAAGCATGGAGATGGGATGGGACATGGAGCACTGCAGGCAAAGAGCAGCAAGTAATCCAGTATGGCTGGATGTGAGGATGTACAGAGGTCAGAAATGTGTAATATGACTGCAAGATAGGAAGAAGTCTGGTTGTCATGTTAAGGAACTCATATTCTTCTGATCTCAGAGAACTTTATGCCAGTCTCTTGAGAATTGTTTAACAAGCCCAGATCCCTCCCCAGCCCTGAAATGAATGAATGAATGGATAACCTGGAAGAAGGAAACCAGCTGCATAAAGACAGAGGCTATTACTGTGTTTTGTCTTTGTATCCTACTACCTAGCATATTGTAGGAACCTGATAAATACTCATAAAATTGCATTAAATTGATTTCTTGCTGTTATAGATTAAGCATATCCTAAGAAAGTTGGGGCTGCTTGCCATCTGTGAAGAGTGAGAATGGAATGACCAGTAGGTAGTAAAATAAAATGGGGCATTTGTGCTTGTTTGAAAAATAAAAGATGAGATATTAATAAGCAAACAATACATCATGTACCAGCGAGGAAAAATTGCACCAGACATAAAGTAACCAACTTGGCTAAGAATAATCTCCAGTCAAACTGATCAAGCCCATTATCACAGTCTAGATACCAGCTTAGTTTCTTAGGTTTTCTATTCTTATGAGGTCAGATCTGGCATTTTAACAGTATAGGAAATCAGATTGTTATAGGGTTAGTTTAAACTTACATCATCATCGGTTTCTCCACCTTGCATTGTGCCCACGATGCGTTTGTTGGGTCTTCCTAGAGGGAGAAGAGCATAAAGAAATGATGAAAATCTACTAGTTCTTAGAAATGAACTCTAACCAAGTTAAAACAAGAGATAAATTCTAAGACATAGCCAGAATCCAACACAACATACACCTTTATTAAATGGCAGTAATATGAGTTAACACTTCTTAGAACTTAAGAACTTACAATGAAAAATGCTATCTACCTCTAGAAAAAGAACTGATAGAGTCTTAATGCAGATTGAAGTGTACTTTTTTAAAACTTTATTCTTCTTGAATTTTTTTGTTTTTGTTTTCTTTTGCAACATGACTAATATGGAAATATGTTTTGCATGACTGCACATATATCATATTGCTCACCTCCTCAAGGAGGGAGAAAGAAAGGGAGGGATGGAGAGAATATGTACTCAAAATTTTTTAAAAATGTTAAAAATTGTTTTTACGTGTAATTGAAAAAAAATGTTAAAATAAAAAAAAAATATTCCCAGAACAAAAATGGAAACTAAACAGGTTTTCTGGTAAATAATGAGCAGACTAGAAAATTAACTGAGCCCAAATTCTCCATTCTCAAACACTGTGGGTAACCATGTTTATTTTTAAAAAATAATTAACATGTAATAATGCCACTTGGATCCCCAATTTCCCATGTTCCCATCAAATACCACGTGGTATATGATGAAGAGAAATGTTGGTGTCCCATAGTGTATGGGCAACCATCTTTAAGGTGTTCCCCACGGTCTGATATGAATGCCAATGGCATCAAAGATCTATGAAAAAGATCTATGCAAAAAAGAGTCCCACCTTACTGTCATACTATCTAATAGTCTAACAGGTTTCTTTTTCCTTGTCTTCTGAAACTTTTCCCTCAACACTGGTTGCCTTTCTTAATCAATTGCCTCCTTTATGTTTTGCAAGTACAGTGCCTTGCATACAGTATTATGCTTAACAAATGTTTTTTGAATGGCTTACTGTTGGGAGTCTAATCTTTCGCTCTGAACTAGGGTGCTTTTTATGAATTGATCCTGACTAAACATTAGTCCTCATCCCAATTCTACCCCTACGGATGCCTTCCTCATTAATATCATTAATTGCTTCTGAGAAAAAATAAAGTTAAATGAAAAACATCATGAAGCATAGTCTAGAAAGGTAAGAAAAGGCCAGGTTGTCAGGGCAAGACAGCTTTATGTTTGTCTCTTTAGGGAGCTGTCTAGCATGCCTAGCTCGCTCCCCAGGTCTGAAATGAGTGAATGAATGGATGACAGCTGGGAGTAACTAGGTAGGGTAGTAGATAGAATGTTAAACTTAAGAGTCAGGAAAAGCTGAAGCTGAATCCTGCCTCAGGCACTTAAATAAGTGTATGATCCTAGGCAAGTTACTTAACCTCTCTGCCTCAGTTTACTCATCTACAAAATGGGGATAATAACATCATCTACCTCACAGATTGTGAGGATCAAATGAGATAAATAAAGCATTTTTCCAGCCTCAAAGTACCATCCAAATACTTGCTATTGTCATAGTTACTAACCATCCAAATTCTGTCCTAAGGGATTGATAAGACAATGTTTCAGTGAGGTTTTATAATATTATGATGAGGTATGGTTACTTAAAACATACTGTAAAATAACACTAGTTTGGGATAATCATCATTGTCACTGCTCTGTAGTGTAATGGAAAAGGTGCTGGCAGAGGCCAGCATCTAATTCATGTTCTTTCCACCATGCCACATTTCCTCTCACCATCTGTCCAGACCAATACATGATCCATTATTACACAAATTTGTATAGAACATAATTCAAAACACAGTGTGGTAGATAGTCAAAAGAATGCTAAATTTGGATCTATGAAACCTGGATTCAAATCCATTTAATACATTTGATCTCTGGCAAGTCACTCATCCTTACAGGCCTTGGTTTCTCCCTCTCTAAAAAACAAGGAGTCAGCCTTGATAACTTTGATGGTGCCTTCTAATTCTAACCCTAGGACCCTAGGAACAGAAGAACTGTGGTGTGTAGCAGTGGATTAATAGGCCTGTGGAACATCCAGGAAGGCCTGAGTCCTGTGTTGACACCATTCCCACCCCAGGGGACTATCACATGTGTCCCTCCTGAAACAAGGATGTACTGATAAGGCAGAAACACAGCATCAGAGAAGAATTTAGGGTAAGCCAAGTTAGGAAACTCCCTCTATCATGAAGGGTCACACATACTCTGCAATTTATAACCTTAGGGATTTTCCTGGGGCACCAAGAAGATAAGTAACTTGCTCAGGTCACACAGCCAATATATGTCAGAGGCAGGACTTGCAGTTGGGTCTTCCTGACCCCAAGGCTCAGATATTTCTTTCCACCATGCCATGTTACCTTCAGTGTTATCCTATAGATGGGCCACTACTGTTTTTAGAGACAGTGAAGCCCTCATTAAAAATGATTATTTATCAAACAGATGCAGATTACTGTATATTCTTGATCACTGTATATTCAAGTTTGGGAAGGAACAACTATATCTCCACAACAAAGACCTTAGAGAGAGATAACAAAGGGTGAGTGGGGTGGGGTGGGGTCTAACAGTTGCACCAAGGGTATAGGAGCCATAGTAATTTTTAGTCATTATGGGCAATCTGGCTCCAGTTACAGAAAAGTTATAGAAGTTATAGGAAGGCCAATTTTGGCTCCATGTATCTTAAATGCTCCTAAAAGAGCTGCTGAAAAGTGGAATGCCTTTGAGGTAGTGGGCCCCCCATTAACATAGGTCTTCAGGCAGAACATGTGACCATTTGTCAAAGATGCCATCAAGATGATTTCCTGTCTGGGTACAGATTAGATTGCTGAGGTTCCTTCCAATTCTAAGATTCTATGAATGGGCAATTTTGGGTGAGCTTACAGCAATCCCTTGAAGCAATTCCATTATTTGAATTCTCACTGTATATTTCTATTGGGCTAGAACCATTTGCCATATTTTACATAATTATCACTTCAAATAATGTGAATTTTTGCCACTACTCCACAAGAATCATTATTCATACTAACTGGGATCCAGATGTAGAATGAGAAGACTTGAGTTCAAAGCCCAGTTGAATTGCTTATTAGTTTTAAGACCTTGGGCAAGTCACAAACCCTTAAGAGACATTTTTCTGTAAAATAAGGGATAATAATATTTATATTATTTACTTCACAAAATATTTATGAGGAAAGCACTCTGTAAAGTGTAAAGCACTACATAAATGTTAGCTATTATTACTAGCTGGGGAATTTATTGGATTTTCTTTGCTAATCAATTCTTCCTGTGGCTTGAATGATTTTATTAAGTTCCTAAAGCGGGAAAACGTATCTTCTGCCATTGGAAGTTATATAATCTAAAACAGAATTTAGGAGATCAATAAGTAGTACATGGGCCAAGTCAAGATAGCAAGTCAAAGTAAATTCAGCCCCAAAGTGGACCTTCTAGAGCTCTAGAT
The DNA here is from genome assembly GCA_028646515.1 of Pseudochirops corinnae. Taxonomy (NCBI): domain Eukaryota; kingdom Metazoa; phylum Chordata; class Mammalia; order Diprotodontia; family Pseudocheiridae; genus Pseudochirops; species Pseudochirops corinnae. The sequence goes on from CM053590.1 coordinate 109,298,142, forward strand.
ATAGTCCTGACATAGGGCAGTCTTGGCTCTGTGGTGGAAAGGGAAGGGAAAAGAGACTAAGCATTTATTAAGTACCTCCTTTGTGGCAGACACTGTGTTGAGCACTTTGCAAATGTTCCATTTAAAAGTGGGAGCCTTTCAAACCATTCCAGAATACTTCTAAGGGCTGAAAGGAAGGGGCAAAAGAACTAGGTACCTTGCATCAAAACCTCCATGGCTGTTCGTGGCTTTGATAATCGCCTCTCTTCCATTTCGCTGTCAGATTCATCATCTTCTTGAATGTCTATGTCTGAATCATCATTACCTATATAACAAAAAAAAAAAGTTACAAAAACATTTTACCTCTAGGCACAAATCAATTCTATCCATTAAAACAGATCAAAAGTAGTTTGTACCTCTCAGCTTTTTTCCTAATCAGTGAGAAAAAGATGTTTTTTGGTTTTTGCCCGTCAGTGTTCAACGAACAATGTTATACTCTGTTTCTGACTCGCTTGGGTTTTTGGTTTTTTTTGCTTTTTGGCGGGGAGAGGGCAGGGCAATTGGGGTTAAGTGACTTGCCCAAGGTCACACGGCTACTAACTGTTAAGTATCTGAGGCCGTATTTGAACTCAGGTCCTCTTGACTCCAGGGCTGGTGCTCTATTCACTGTACTACCTAGCCACCCCTCTGACTCTCTCTTAAAACAGGGAGGACACTGGTAAGACCCACAGATAGGCTGTGAGTAATGCATTTTTTGCAAACATCAACTTGTGTATGTAGAACCCCAAAACTGAGAAGCCAGGTTGCTTTATCTTCTTTCATGGTCACAATTGGCTTTTTAGTGGAATGGCCTAGGAATGGAGAGACGACCATCTCAACAATGGTGTCAATCCTGGTTCTACATACTCCTACCTGGAAGCTAATCCCAGGGGTTGCTGAATGACTTTAATACTTCAGAAGATTAATAATTTTACCAGTGAGGATATCCCTTCAAATGATATAGACTGAAACCCCTTCATGATTTTTGGATGGTGCTTTCCAAACCGGTGCTGTTGAGAAGTTTCATCTGGTGGCCAAAATTCTGGTGATGAATCTCTCCAAAGTTAGCTAGGCTAATGCTTGAATAACAAATACAAAAGTCTTTACTTGCACTTAGCACAGGCTTGGCATGTAGCAGGTGCTTAATAAATGTCTATTAACTGATTCATTGATCTGGCATAGCCTTGTAGCATATACTTTGCCAGAATTTGTGGTTGAGTATTACAGCTTTTCAGAGCCCAGGGTAACCTCTAGACCACAATGAGGCACTTTGGGTAGAAGCAATTGAGTGCTATTGTGCAAAAAAAAAAAGCTTTTGTTCAGTCACTAACTACTGCACAGTGTGATGGAGAGAGTCATCAGCACCAATGCACAGGAAAATCACCAAGTGATTCTCTTAGAATGCCTCGGGTAAGGCTGGCACACTAAGGAGCGCTGAGATCAAGTTCCCTCTTTTCCTCAGTCACCATGAAAATGTTCTTGTGCCCTGAGAAACACCAGAAGAACTAGGTCCAAAATGAAAAGCACTTTATAGCTTCCTCCAAAGACCTCAAAGCAACAAATTGAATCCATAATCATAAACGTGTAGAAAGCACAGAGAGGAAGGGGATGGGTCAACAGAAATACTTCCCAGATTGGGTGGGGTACCCATGTGTTCCATGCATGCCCAGTCTTTAGCAGTGCCTGGCACATAGTAGGGGCTTAATAAATATGGACTGATTGATGCCCAAGACTATCTTCATAGTCTTCCATCACTCATTTTAAAGAGACACCCAAGTTTAGTTACTGAGTCATAGAGCTGGAGGGGACCTCAGAGGCTAACCCCTTTGTTTTAGAAATTTTCCACAGGAAAACAAGGCTTGAAGATTGTGGTGAAGTGATTTGCCTAAACTCATACAAATAATAATAGATTTTAATCCAGGTCAATAAATACTAATAAGTAAATATAATTTTTAAAACTCACTTCAGTTAGCAAAATCCAAGTAATGTTAAAGTTGTTATACTATGCAATATAAGTCAAAAGACACCCTTAACTTTTAATCAAAATCAATATGTACTTTTTGGTCCCAATAATTATTTAGTGTTGAAAGAAATGCACTTCAAATCAAACCATTAAAGGCTGTGTATCTAAGGAAGTTAATTAAAACCAATATGTATTTTTGCTGAAATCAGTCATCAGTGTCATATATTAAAGTGAAGGGTTGCAAAAATTAGTTAGATGATATAGTTAAAATTGAGTACTAATGGGCTATGTCTACAGCCATCATCACTGTAGCAACTGAACTATATTATTTCTCATGTCTCTTCCAGGTCGAAAACTCTTATGATATTTTATAACTCTGATGACATATTTCCAAAAATGATACAATCTTATAGGGAGCCAAAGATACCTCCAACATGTGGCACTACATTCAGAACCCTGAGCTTACCAACATGCAGAAGCCACGGTATAATAAAAGTTGTAGGTTGCATTCACTGACTCCTTAGCTATAATTCCACCATACTTAATAATACCTACCCCTCAGGGTGATGAGGATATAACGAGATAATAAAATCCCTTAAAAGTACCATGTAAATGCTAGTTGTTGCTATTTATTATAGAATTCTTAGGTGCCTGAGAAAGGTGATTAAGTTTTAGCCAGCTCACTAGAACTAGGGAATGGATGGAGGTGGGAGGTTGGAAAAGAGTGTGCTCCGGTATAGAGACAAAAAGCTCTTTGGGGATGGACTAAAGAAACAAGATGTTCTTGGAAATTTCTGGGCTGTTTCAAGAACTCTAAGGACCTCTCTATCCCCTTAAAGTTCACATTCTGCAAGTGCTGAATCCTTGCTGAGTTATATTAAGATTACCTTTGGAAATCCAAATTTTCAGTCTTACTTGACAAGTTACTGGAAGTGATGTTCAGCATGAATTTATGTAAAAGGTACCAACCCTCCTTCCCCCATATGTATAAGAGCGGGCACAAGTACTATAGGATGCCATTAGCATAAAAGGCAGAAAACTCTCTGTGCCTCTCTGGAAGTCTACTCTCAAATAGCATTTGCTTCCCCTGGCAATGACAGTTACTTAGATCACTTCAAAAGCATCAAAAGAAAGCTAGTATCTCCTATTTCTGGGTCATTTCACAGGTTTTTTCTCATGCCTGGAATTCATTTCTTCCTCAGTTCTGCCTTTCAGAATATCTAATTTCCTTCAAAGTTCAGCTCAAATTCAGGCCTTTTCTCATCTCCCAGCATTATAATGCCTTTCCCTCCTCAAATCACTTCATATTTACTTTGTGTACATATTGCTTTATAAACTCAAATTTCTGGAGAACAAGGACTATTTCATTTTTGTCTTTGTACTCTCAGCACCTAGCACAGCTCCTGGCACAAAGGAGATACTTAATGAATGTTTGTTGAATGATTAGTCACAAGCAACCTCAAATAGAATGACCTTTGTATTGAGTTGTCCCCAAAACTATAGCCAGGGGAGCATAGAGTAATCTGAGTAGCAAAGCAGGTTTTTAACTGAGAGATATCTAACTTACAGCACAGCATTGGAATAGTTCCTTAACAGATCTGCTGGTACTATTCAAATTGCAAAGTTGACCAGCAAAAGGACAATTTTTAATTTTATAAGGCACAAAAGTGATACTATAAGGCAGTATTAGCATAAATGATGAAATCTATTTCTTATGAGAATATGAAATGCAGCTTTGGATGAAGACTCAGGACTGCCTATCTTCATGTGTTATACTTTCTCAGAATGCAGAGGTGAGAGTGTGTGATAAGAGTTCCATTCACCTGCTGGAAGGCAGGGAACTGGGCAGGATGACCTCCTGGCTCCTCAGACCTAAAGTTCTCCGATTTCTCTCCCTTCAACCAGATTTATGGCCTAAAGAATATAAGCAACTGTCTATAGTTTGCCAGCTTTTCCCCCTAGAGAGGAATTCCTGGTATGAATGATCTGAGTTATAATGTCTATAAACACCACTATCACCCAGAGGTACATATCTGAGTTCTGTGTTGAGAGATAAGGTGGCAAAAAAGATCTTGCCTCCTCCTGGATTAGGGCACAAAAGGGGGCCCAAGGCATCCTAATTCACAGCAAGGTGACTTTCCCTATACACAAGGAAGCAGATGGAATACTAAGAAATTTAGGCTGGAAAGAATCACAAATAGAATTCTTTCCCAAAAGACATCTTCATAACTGTTGCCCATCCCTCAGGTGGTCCAGAGTTAAAAGTGATAAAGACAGCAAAGTTCTCCAATGGAAATAATTTTTCTACAGGAATGCAAACATATGCATGAGTTAGTACTTCTGAAGAAACAGCAAGCATGGGGATCACAGTTTAAGTTCTATGCTCAGAAGAGTAAAATAAGACCAAAAGTGGGTGGAGAAGAAATGAACTAGCCAGGGTGACTTACCTCAAACTTCTTCCCCGAGTCTTCTTTCATCTCCATTGGGTCCATGCTGCCAAGAACTCCCAGTTTTAATCTGCCACTCCCCTCCCCAGACTCCTCCATCCTTGATCTGCCTACCTTCCTTCACTATCCCATCCTCTGTTCCCACCCCTTTCAACGCTTCACTCTGTACATTCTGTGCTACTTGCCCCACACCCTCTGTGATTATTAAAGTATGATTACAGCCCTGTTTTCTGCTGCTAGCAGGGTTGTTCCCAATTACTAATGACACTCATTCTAAGCCAGGAGGGCCCAAAATACAGCCATTAAGTGGAGCTTGGGCAGGGACCTATTGTGGTCCAATGTATGAGCTTCAGGGTGAGTTGGGTTTACGGTTTTGTGAAAAAAGAAAGAAAGAGAAAGAAAAGAAAGAAAGAAAGAAAGAAAGAAAGAAAGAAGGAAGGAAGGAAGGAAAGAAAGAAAGAAGGAAAGAGAGAGAAAAAGAAAGAGATAAAAAGAGAGAAAGAAAAAAGGAAAAAAGGAAGAAAGAAGGAAAGAGAAAGAAAGAGAGAAACAAAGAAAGAGAGAGAAAAAGAGAGAAAGAAAAAAGAGAAGAAGGAAGGAAGGAAGGAAGGAAAGAAGGAAGATCTAGCCAGCAAACCCCAAGTTAAGTGGGCAGTTTCTGGTCATCAAAATTTACCTTCCTTTTGCGGAGAGGAGGAGAGGGAGAAGGAGAGGGAAAGGACGAGCTGAGTTACCCAACTAGCTGGGTTCCCATTTAGGCAGCTTGGTCTCCTCACAGGTTATGTTTGTCCTTCGTTTTTGAAGAGGACCATGGCATCAGGCTTAGAGTGAGTGTCAATGATAACTGTTTCTCTTTGGAACAGCAACCCTGAGGATCTTCCCCTCCCAGCTTGATTTTTTTTCTTTTTTTCTAATTAAAGGAGACATCCCTTGACTCACTGAATGGGCTATACCTCACTCTAAGTGAGTACTTGAAAAGGCTTTAGCCTTAAAAAGGGCCAGGGTCTCCCACTGCATGCTGGGTAATCTCCAGTCATCCAAATGAATATTTGGTCACTGGAACCAGATGACTCTGGAGGAGAAAGTGAGGCTGGTGACCTTGCACAGCCCTCCCTCACTCAAATCAAAGTCAACTACAAGTCATGTCATCATTTCCCTGATGCCACGGTCCTCTTCAAAAATAAAGGACAAACACAACAACAACAATTCCAATGAGAACCCATAAGAACTGGGCATGCCATTTCATAATCTCATAAATTTATGATCCATTCACCATGTCTTACTTCTCTTACTAAATGATAAGCCCCTTGAGGACAGAAACTATGTATTTTTTATTTGTGCATCTGCACTTCCAACACGGGGCCTTGCACACAGTAAGCACTTAATATTTGTTGAACACTGATCTTGGCAAAAATGCTTTGTGGTCAGATTAAAAGTCCCTGGGTATGTCTTGGTAAACTCCCAAATGTCTTATATATTCTTTACTTATTCTGAATGGAATTTCTCTTTCTATTTCTTCTTGTTGGGTTTTGTTGGTAATATCCGGTAATGCTAATGGTTCATGTGAATTTATTTTATATCCTTTAACTCTGCTGAAGTTAATACTCATTTCAATTAACTTTGAGTTGATTTGCTAGAGTTCTCTATGTACATCATCATATTATCTGCATAAAGTGATTATTTTGTTTTTTCTTTACCTATGCTTGCTTCCTCAATTTCTTTTTCTTTTCTTATTGCTATAACAAGCATTAGCATTAACACTGCTATAGCTTCCTGGTACTATGTGGCATTGTACTAGTAGTACTAGCAGTACCAGCAGTAGTAGTAGTAATGGGCATTCTTACTTTGTCCCTTATCACCCAGTTCACTCTTGGATTTCATAGTGAAAGTAACCTCTGTCCTTATATTCTCTCTCAGAACCTCCAATATAAGGACCCTCAGGGTAGCCATGTCCTCATTTCTCTCCAGGCTGTACTCTTTGAGTCTCTGAATTTTCTCTACAGTACCCCATGAATGGGTACCTTCATATCCCTCCCACCCCCTACTACTGTTCCACTTCTTTGTTGTCTTTCCCCATTAGAATGTAAACTTCTTGAGGACAGGGATTGTCTTTCTGCTTGCATTTACATTCCCTAGCACAATGTCTGTCACAAAGTAAGCATTAAATAAATGAGTGTTGATCTGACTTGCTGATAATGTCTAATGTAAGCAGTTCTATCTAAAGATGGTAACCTTACTTCCACTCTTTAGCAGTCGCTTTTCTTCTTCCTTAAGTTTATTCTGCATTAGACGTAAAGTATTTTCAGCTTCCTGGAGGAAGAAAACAAACAAGAATCAAAACACTTAAGGAGGGGAAAAAGTGGTTTGGATTGTTCTTTAATATTTATGTATACACCCTTAATAGGATGGCTACGAAACCAAAATAAAATAGTGCATGTATTTGCATATATATGTACACACAAATAACAGAAACCCTAAAAAAGTACACTTAAATTCATCTCCTTCAAGAATTAAAATTTAGCATGATGGGACATTCCATGACTACAATACTCTTCCTCTTGACTTCTACCTCCTAGAATACCTATATCCCTTCAAGAGGCCTTTCCTAATTCTCCCAGTTGTTGGTACCATCCCTCTGACTTTCAAATCACTGTATATTTTATATATTTCTTATATGTAGTTATCTGTGAACACAATGTAGAACACAAGTAGAAAGTAAGCTTCCGGAGGGCAGGCATTTATCTCATTTTCATATTTGTATCCTTAGTACCTAGATTCCTTGATATTTCTTTTATTCCTACTTCACCTCACAATTTCATAAGATTATAAATTTGGAGTTGGAAAAGTCCTTAAGGACTTTCTTATCTAATTCTCTCACTTTATATATGAGGAAACTAGCCCAAAGAGTTTGGTTAGGTGACTTGGTCAAAGTCACACAAGTTACTACCTGTAAGTGGCAGAGCTAGGACTTAAACCTAGGTCCAAGTCCAGTACACTGTCTAATACACCATTATTTTATCCACAAAAGCTGTCAGACAGTATGGAGAAGTAAGGAGGTATCAGCCTTAACTACTAGTACCTGAAAGTTAAAGTAAAGGTACACCAGACAAGCATAACAGCTTTTTAAAAAAAAACCATATATATATGTATGTATGTATTTATTTTTAGTTTTTAACATTCACTTCCTAAAGTTTTAAATTCCCCTCTCCCTCCAGCCTCCCCAAGACAGCATGCAATCCAATATAGGCAGGCTCTATATATACATTCATATTAAACATATTTTTGCAATAGTCATGTTGTAAAGAAGAATCAGAACGAATAGGAGGAATCATGAGAAAGAAAAAACAAAACAAAATAAAAAAAGAGAGAAAATAGTATGCTTCGATCTGCATTCAGACTCCATATTTCTTTCTCTGGATATGGATAGTGTTTTCCATCATGAGTCTTTTGGAATTGTTTTAAGTCCTTGCATTGCCAAGAAGAGCTAAGTCTATCAAAGTCAATCATCACACACTGTGGCTGTTACTGTGTACAACGTATTCCTTGTTCAAGCAGAACAGCTTTTAAAATAACAAGTTAAGCGGGCGGAGCCAAGATGGCGGTGTAGCAGCAGCAATATATCGCAGCTCTCACATAGCCACCCCAAAATACCCATGGAATAGGACTCTGGACCAACCTAGAACTTCAAAATGCACACAAAGATACTTCCCACTAAAGTCAGCTCAGCTATGAGGAACCATATCAGCATTGCAAACCGAAACCAGCCTGGCCTGAAGCCAGGGCTGTGCCCCGGGGGCGGCCGGGCGGGAGGTGCAGAGAAAGCTCTCAAAAGCTCTCAGGTGAGCGGATTAGCACCAGCTGTGAGGAGGGGGGATTAGCACCAGCTGCAGGAGTGGGGATGGTGAAAGAGGGAGATAAACGTCTGGCT
>CM053590.1:109306997-109344637 GCA_028646515.1 Pseudochirops corinnae
ATTGAAGACGTTCTAGTTATATCCTCCTTTGCTTAGATTTCATGAGGTTTAAACAAAAACCCAAACTACCACCAAATATTTTTCAAATATATTTACCTATTATTTTTGAAAACAGGACTTCTTATTTCCTGTCATAGAGGAGGTGCAGAATGGTCCACAGAACCACAAAGAGAAGAGAAACATAACTAAAACCATTGTGTTAAAAGTCAAATCTTTGGAACCACCCCAGGAACAGTTTCTCCCATCATACGCCGCTCTCACATGGTTTTGGAACATTGTGGCAACATACTGATTTTTGAGAGTCTAACTTTTAGTTTGAAAACTCCCTGTGTGCTTTCTGTACCAACTTCCGAACTTCCTTAAATAAACATATTTTTCTAACATTTCAGTCACAGAGTCATAGAATGTTAGAGCTGGAAGGACCCTTTGAATTCATCTAATACAACTAACATTTTACACACACAAAAAAATGAGATTAAGATGAAAAAAGCCTGTGACTTGTGTATGGTTTATAGCTCTTGAGTAGAATATCCTAGTTTCTTGAAATCCATCCAGTTCAGGGCTCTTTCTATTAATACCACACTGTCATTTAATAGATTAGTTTCTATCCTTTTGGAACATCCTTATAGGTGAGAAAGACACTGGAAAGCCTTTATATTAGGCTGCAATTATGTTTCAGTTTTTCTTCACTTCCTTTTCAGCTCACTTATTTCTGAAAAAGCTCATGTTCCCAAGGCAACCAGGACTACCTTTTCATCAGATCTCTCTTCTTTTTCAGTTATCTGTACTAAATTTGTAAATCTTGTTGACCTAGATTTCTCATTTCCCTGAGACCATGAGATTACCCATCAGTAAATATAAAATATCAGCAATGGAATTTTAAACCTGCAAAACTTAAAGAATTTTTTAAGAGGGCAACCTAGCAGCAGGCAGTAAAAGTTACAAAACAATCATACTCTTTAACCCATTAATCCTGTTGTTAATAATAACCTCTGAAAGTTATCATAAGCAAAAAAAGTTGTCTATTCAAAGATTTTTATAGCATTATGTAATCTCAAAAAACTGGAAACGATTTAAATGTCAGTCCAGAGGTGGGGTAGTTAAATAAATTAGGATACGTAAATGGAATAGAAATACTATAAAGCAGTTAAGACTAATCTGAGGAAGAAAATAAATCCAGACAAATATTTAAAATAATACAAGGCTAAAAATATAAAAAACAAAAACAAACCACGGCCAACCACAGCCATATAAAAGGAAGAGTGAATAAGAATGAAAGGACCAACAAAGAATCCTACTTCAGACTTAACAGGAGTGATTGAAAAATCATGATACTTCTTATGGCAAAGTTAATTGATTTTAAATGTAAATTTTTACTAAGCAAATTTAGTTGGTTCTGTTGACGTTCATTGTTAAGCATTTGTTAAAATAACCTTTTTTTAAGAAGAATTTGAGGTGAAAGAGACCTTAGAGATCAACTTGACCAAGCTCCTTTCACAGAGGGGCAAAACTGAGGTCCACAGAGCCTAGACTAATGAGACAGAAGCTAGGATCTAATGGCCAGGTCTCTTGACTCTTGTCTCAGCACTGTTTCTACTACCCTGGCACATTGACTCTTTCTGGCAGGAGAAAGCCTTGATATAAAATAAATGTAGTAAGAAACACGTAAGTAGTCAATTCAATGATTTTCTTTTTGGTCACCAAAACCACTTGGCCTCCATTCTGCACCCACCGCCCCCTTCCAAAAGGGTACTCACTATTCATGTAACAATGAGCAAATTACTCGACTTCTCTGAGCTCCAGTTTCCTCATCTACAGAGCAGGGACGATGATAACAGTTCACTCTTAGCAAATATATATTGTTACACGAGAAGATTTGTGTGTTTATTCCTGATTAGCATGTGAGATCTAAAAATTTTAGGAGTCAAATGAGAGTTTAGGCTCATTGGATCAAAAAACTATGCAACTGAAAGATTATTTGGTGTAACGCCCTCCTGTTACAAATTGAAAAACAAGCAGAGAGAGGGATAGAGATTGAACCAAGATCACACGCTGAGTTAATGGTAGGGCTGAGATTTGAGAACGCAGGTGGTTTGACTACCGGTCTAGTGCTTTTTCCACACTTTTCCCCTAAATACCATCCCTCTAGTATGAGTTTTTTACAATTTGAAAAAATTGTGCTGAACAGAGATAGTTGATATGGTATGCTAGAAGCCAGAGTTTGTTAGATGCTTTGGAAGTTAGGGTTTTTTTCTTTCACGGAATTGAATTGGTTCCAAGAAGTTCTAGCCAGCTAGAATATAGCTTATATATCTGCAAGAGTCTGGCCTGATTTTAAAATGTGGTTATATGTCAAAAACAATAATGACAAAAAACAACCAAAACACTACAACCCAAATTCTATATGGAGCTTTTTTGGCTTTTTTTTTTTTTGGAGGGGGTAAGGCTGGGCAATTGGGGTTAAGTGACTTGCCCAAGGTCACACAGCTAGCAAGTGTTAAGTGCCTGAGGTCTGATTTGAACTCAGGTCCTCCTGACTCCAGGGCTGGTGTTCTATTCATTGCACCACCTAGCCTCCCCTGGAGGCTTTTTTTAAGGAGCATAAAACACAAAGCCTTTAACAAGAAATCCCTTAAGATAAATCCATAGACTGACACCAGTGTCAAAAATCTTTAGCTGTAGCCATGGAACCCATATTAATGCTATTTACCTACTTGAGTAATATCCTTCCATGGGAGAAACTCTAAGCACTTTTAAATAATAATAATGTATTATTCTTCATAACAAACCTATTAGCCATACAAGTGTAGTTAGGATGTGAAGCTGAGACCAATATTGTGAACATGATTCTTGTTGAGCTGGTTAGTTTTGGTTTGTTCATAGATACAGTACATACCAGTAGAATATAATAACCTTCTTGAGGGCAAGGATTATTCTCATTTTTGCCTGGTACAATGTCTTGCACGTAACCATTGCTAAATAGATGTTCGCTGAATTGAATTTACTCCAGTCAGTCAACAACTGTGTGATGTTTGCCACAACTCTACTGTAGGAAAAACAACTCAAAAACAAATGTCTTAAATGATGCTAAGTCAGCATTGACTTCTTTGTAGATGAAGAATGGCCTGTTAGTTACATTGATGGAGCATTGAGATGTGAATGAATTCCTTAGCTTATAAGAGATATTAGGGAACATGCTAGTGCCTTTAGGGACCCAATGTGCTGGGACCTAGAGTATACCCAGGCTGACTTCTTTTTCTTCTCCGGCTGTTGGTCTGCATTGCTATACTATACATAATTTCTTATAAAAATCATTCTACCTAGATGACTCACATTTGCAAGTATCATACAGAATAATTTGTTGCATTTATACCAATTGCTCAGCAAAAGAAAAGATCTTATTTTTAAATGATCACATAAGCACTAGGTTTATTTTTTATCATGTGTTTTATGCAAACTTAAGAACTTTTATTCTAATGAAGTAAAGGCATTGGTTTATTTCTCCAGGGCCAGCTGATTATCAAAGATTAGTTTCTGTATTTAGGAGCAGTTCCTTAAAACATTTCGCTGGAAGATAACTTAATGGTCCAGAGAAGCTTTTAAAAGAAAGAAATGGAACTGATAAAAGAGAATAATAAAATGTAATCTTGGGTTTAGCATCAACTGAAATATCTCCTCCCAACCATTGGTTTGCCAAAGATGGTAGCAAATGAAAGTAGTTAATTTATTATTAGGCTATAGGAAGAAAGACACACTGATAACAATTAGTGCAGCTGTGAATTAATTCACCCCTTCTGGGAAAATATTTAGAACCATGCAACAAAAAGTTACGAAACTACCCATACCCCTTTGATATTGAAATACCATTACTGGATTTATATTCAGTTTATTCCTGGTACCAAAATATTCATAGCATTCTTTTTAGTAGCAAAAAGCTAGAAATAAATTATATGTCCAGCACTTGGGGAATGGATAAACAAACTCTTATATGATCATAATAAAATAGTCTTGCACTGTAAAGAATGAGGACTATGAAGGATTCATATGAAACATAACCAGTGTTGATTCCAGATGTCCAATGTTGGAGCACACTTTCTTCTTTTTCTTAAGAAATGGTAAATTATAGAAACAACATGCTACTTGTGCTGTCAGTCCCAAAAGCTATGTTAGACAGTTTTGCTCAGCCATTTTTTAAGGATAGGATTGCTTTTTGAAATTCTTGTGGTAAAACAAAATGTATTTATAAAACAATTTTTTAAAGAATGTTGTGTTGAGGAAAGAAGAGATGGCTGAACATTATGGTTTCCAGGTCAGGTTTGACCTTTATATAGCATGGTGTCTAAACTAAACTAAGATACCCACTTTGAGACCTAAGTAACATTTTCTGCCAACCTCATCATAAAGAAGAACCTTGCTACTTGTAATACCAGTGAACTCTCCGAGAAAGGGACAGTTAGGGAAGTGTGAGCAGGCAAGCACATTTTTTGTACTTACCTTTAAGGAATTTTATAGCCCTGTTGATTTCCTGATCAAAGTAAAAATGTGTATCATTTTATAGTCTTCATACACAGTCATTCTCATTGATTTGATTGATAAGATCTGTGGTGTCTTATCTGATTTTTTTTTCCAGCAGCACAACCATTTGTGGGAATTGATATTTTTTGACTGACACTCTGCCTTTGGTATAGAAATTTCCTAGTGGCATTTGTGGTCTACTGAGACCCAACAGATTTTCATTATATCATCATATTTTAATATATCACAAATTCCCATAGTGTGTTAGATCAAAATTATAGAATCCTAGGATAGGGATTATTTAGTTCAGTCCCTACATGGAGCACTGGTCTTCTCCTCCTCTTAAAGCTCTCCCATTACAGACAGTGTGGTATTCCCTAAGGCAGCCCATTCCATTTTTGAGGAAGTATCTTTGTTGTGCTCAAGTTTTTCCTATATGTTTTCATTCATTGGTGCTAGGTTCTATCCTTCAGAGCCAAGCAAAATCAAATGGAATCCGTCTACTTTGGGATGAAGACAGCCAGCATATCTCCCCATCTTCCCAATCATCTTCTAGCAAAACATCCCCTTTTCTTTCACTTGTTCTCAATATAGCATTTTAATAGAAGGGAATGAGGGAGGGTTTCATGACAAAGCAATAAGTGGCTTATCTGTGGAACTCTGGAAACAAAAAAGCAAAAATGGAGGCATTATTTCTCCAAACCAATGAGCCTAGCACATTATCTAAGGTGAAGATCTTTTTGGCCACTGAAAGAAACTCATATGAAGGACATCCAGAAGGGTTCTCTCTAAGGCTTTATGAGTTAGTTGCAGGTCTGTATCGGTGGAAGGAGTTTACACACTAAAATGAAATCACAGAAATCCCCACATTGATGAAATCACCCATCTGGACCCCCCAGAAGACCTGAGGCATTTTTTTTAACCTTCACCATCCTAGTTGCTCTGTTCTGGACATGTTTTAAATAATCCAAATACCTTATAAAATGTGGTACCAAGAACTTGGTTGAATACTCCAGATGTTATTAGTGTTCATCAGGATTACTACCACCTTTGTTCTGTTAACAAGGCAGAACAAAATCACATGAGCTTTTTTTTCTGTTGCCACATCACATTGCTGACATACTGAGTTTGTAATCCATAGGACCCTATATCACTGAAGAATAATTTGCTTAGTGCTGGCATGGTGGAAAACTTGGAGAAATGCAAATACCATTTTAGCTTTTCCATCTCCAAAGCCCCACAACTTAAACCATCTCAAAACACGTTGCTCCCTAGTTTTTCCATGTTTCTTGAGGAATTGTGACTTCTTGGAGACATGTATGCTGCTTGGAAGAATCAAGAAATGTTTCCTATGTTACCTGTACCAGGCTAATACTTTTAATGGCCTTATAAACAGTTCTTTACCCATAACCAGCCACCTTCCTCTGTTGTTCCAGTGGCTGAACCCTGAATCCCAAGGTCTGTATTCCAGAGTCCATCCTGCTTGTGCAGGTTACCAGTCATTGCTGTTCCTATGCTGATGGTAGGTAGTTCTGGAGGCAGATGATGATGGCCTCTCTTTGAAACTCTTCCCAGAGGGTGAGTAAGCTCCTTCCTTCTAGAGCTATCGTGCCACAGACCTTCAGGCTATCACTTGTTTAAATAGCCTCTTAGCATTCAGACTTCCTGCTTGATTTCTTCCCTGTTCTGCTCAATCCACCAGAAAGTTCCACCAGAAATTATGGCTCACATTTCAACAATACAAGCTGGGGCATTTGTCTTGATAGTTTCTGAGATCATCCTGGCACCTGATTCCCCAATGTGGTTTCCCTGGAGACTGAAAGAAAGGGCATATTTGGATAGGGCTTGAAAATTGTATCAGAAGGCCAAGTAGTGGAACCTCATGTTAATAGCCTTCTCATTATCAATTGATACATGGGCAGCATACTCTGCTAGGCTGAAGGAGATAACAGATAAATAATACCATACCCACCCTTGACAAGTACTTAACAGGCCTTGGCACCTGATCAAAGGGGGTAGGAATTGCAAGGATGATGGTTCTGTCAACAGAAAAAGAGAAGGAAAGGAGTAGGATTCAGGGGAAAGATAAAATTGAGTTTTGGACATGTTGAGTGTGAGATGTTTCTAGAAACATCCCATAGGCAATTGAAAGTGCAGGTTTGGAGTGGCAGCATATAGGTTTGGGAGTTTGGATAGAAATGAACAAGAAAGCCATGCAGGTTAATGTGATCACTCAAAAAAAGCATTGACGAGAAAAGGGTCGAGGGCAAAACCTTGGGAACCATACACATTGAAGGGATGAGAAGAGGATCAGGGGCTAACAGAAGATATAAAGGAACAGCCTAAGAAAACCATGAGAGTACAGTGTCTCAGAAGCCAGGAAAGGACAGTCTGTCCAGAAGGAAGGGGTATTTCACAGCATCAGATGCCCGCACAATTCATGGAGAATGAGAACAAAGAGACTACTGAATCTGGCAATAAGTAGGAGTTTAATGTCCTCGGTTCTTAGCTACTTCAGGAGAATGGTGGGAGTGGAAAGCAGATTGCAAAGGTAGGTCAAGGCAAGCCAATTCCAATTACTATTCTGTCAACCCTACCCTTGTCCAAACTTTGAGGTCCAAATCCTTTAGTAAAAGTTTGCAAATAGCCAGTTGTTTAGGGCCCACACTGTCCAGAAGCAGCAGCATCATACAAACCTAGACTTGAAAATAACTTCATAGGTCACCAAATTCAACCTCCCACTGAGTTCATGAATCCTTTTGTTAACCTTTTTTTGTGTCAGGACCCCTTTGGCAGTCTGGTGAAGCCTGTGAATCCCTTCTCAACATAATAATTAAAGGAAATGCTAAAGTTGAGAGGTTTGCAAAAATAAAGATGTAATTTTTCTTAAGTTAATAAACTCCCGAAATCTCAGGTTAAGAATCCCTGTTTTACAGTGTCCTTGGACAGGTGATCTAGACACCAATGGAAATTTCCTTCTTAGATTGAGCCTAAATCTGTTCCACTATGTCAATGAACCATTGCTCACTCTTTGCCTACTGAAGCAATAAAAGATGAGTCCATTCCCTCTTTCACATGACAGCCCCTCCAATAATTGAAGACAAAAATTTTCAACCCCTACCCCTCTGCTTTGACTTGACACTTCCTATTTGGAAGATAGCTCTAAAAGGATGAGGGGGGAATGGTGTCCCTGAACAAACAAAGCTTCTTTTATTTTTTTCAACCATCACTCACTTGACATGCTGGAGTCCATGATTGATGTACAGTGCAGTGGCGATACAGATGGCTCCATCCATTCCTAAGGAGTTCTCTTGAAGACTAGGAAAAAGATGGGAAAAATCTCTACAGTGACCCTTGCAGGTCAAGAAAACAACAAGGAACCATGTGACTGGAAGGGTAACATGGAATTCAGACTTTGATTTGTCCAATGAGATTTTGGGCAAAGTCTCTAAGCAATGTCACAGAGCAGCATCAGCTGCTATGATTGCTCTACTGTAGCAATAGTCCAGTTGCATTTGACACTTAATATTAAGGTGTACTATATGCCTTATAAACATAGGTTGATAGAGGTAGAAGGAATCCTTTCATTCTACATATAAGAAAACAGGCCCAAAGAGGTTAAATGATCTGCCCAAGATCACATAGGTAGGTATTTTCATAGCTGAGACTTTACATTGTTGTTGTTTAATCACTTCAGTCATGTCTGACTCCTCATGACCCCTTTTTGGGTTTTCTTGGCAGAGATGCTGGAGTGATTTGCCATTTCCTTCTTCAGTTCATTTTAGAGATGAAGAAATAGTGGCAAACAGGGTTAAGTGACTTGCCCAGAGTCACACAGCCAGTAAATGTCTGAGGGAAGATTTGAACTCACAAAGATGAGTCTCTCTGATTCTAGACCCAGCACTCTATCCAGCACCACCTAGCTGCCCTCTACTTTATAAAGGTCTGAATTATTCAGAAAGAAGCCACTATAGGGGAAATCCACAGCAGCCACTTAAGGGTGGTAAAGTCCTGCTGACCCACCAGCTATGAGCCTTGCCTTTTTTCCTCCCAATTAGCACCAACTACTCACTTGAGCACCCGGAGACTAGGGTTTGTTTTCAGGGCATTAGCCATGGCTTTAGCTCCAGCTGCTCCAATGGAGTTTCCTCTTAGGCTGTCAGAAAAAACAGGAAATTGAATGCAATGTGAGGCCAAAGTGTTCAGATTTAGAGGTCAGTTTGGAAAGGAAAAGGCTGACCCATGCACCCATTTCCTTCACCAATAAATGAAACTAGAACATTAGAATCTCCATCACCTATCCAAAGCTGAGATATTACTTGTAACTTGAAGAAAATTCAATGTCAGTCTGCCTTTGAAATCTGACACTGAATGTTTCTGCTCTGGGTGCTGATAGATGTATTTTGTGCTTATTGAAATTCTCTTCCCTGTATAAACATTTAAATGGAAATTGTCAACAGGGAAAAAAAAGGATTGACTTGGTTTAATATGATTACTTTCAAGTTATCATGTCCCAGTAAATCTCTTAAAAGTGTATTTTTTAAAAGAATATTGGGTGACAGAGATGCTTGATCACTTTTGTTTACCCAAAAGTTGAATTCATTTGTCATTTTCTTCCCCAAATATTTAAGTATTGGGGAAATAGCTGTTTTTGGTTTTGTCTGGATCTGTGATGTTATCAGTGTAGGGAACACTTGGTGAGGAAACTCCTTCCATTAGCACAGATCAGCAACTAGTCTGTAATTTATAGTCTCTGACTGTTGAGGCACTTGCTTGAGGGAAGTGACTTGCCCATAATCACACAGCTGGTGCATGTCAAAAAATGAATGTAACTTATAGACAGCTTTTTCTTTTTTTCTTTTTTTTTTTGTGAAAGGAAGGTGAGATGTAGGATAACTTGAGTGGCTGGTAGTTGACTGACTAGCTGGGATCAAGGGAGGGGTTTTTACAAGAATGGACTATGGGCAATGAGCCAGTAGATAAAAAAAGGTTCAAGATGAGAAAGTGATATTTCTAAATCCTGATCAGGTCTGGCCATGTCCCACATACCCATCCTAACCCCCCAGTCAATAAACTCCAGTGGCTCCCTATCACCTCCATGATCAAATATAAAGTTCTCTGTTTGAGTGACATGGCTTTCTTGACTCCAAGGTCAGCCAGAGGGTTGGCCTTATCTATCTTATCTTTCCTTATCTACCTGCTACCATCAACCCAAAAGCCTTCATGAAGCAACTACTACATGCCAGGCGCTGAAAACGTAAAGATAAAAATGAAACAGTCCTTGCCCTTGAGGATATTACATTCAACCAAGAAGAAGCCCTATATGTACCTTGCTGCCTCTCTAATGAAAAACACATACGTAAAACAAATAACTTGTGTAGCAAACAATTTCAGTCTGATCCCTGTAGACAGGTGAAGCTATGAGTTACTAAGGTTGCAGACATATCTAAATATTAACCACTACACATTATTAAGAGATAGAAAGCTGAGCTGCTACTAACAACTCTATGTGAGATGATGATTCTTTATTCTTGAATACCTTGCCCTTGGTCCTATGATCACTTATGCCTTGCCAAATCCCAACAATGAATAACTCCTTATGATATGCTTTCTCCGCTCCTCACTGCCGCTGAATGGTCTTGGAGGAATGATACAACCTAGACTATGCTGACTGGGTCTACCAGATTTATTTTATCTAACTCAACTAGGTTCTTGCTACTGCAAAGAAATCATTTTACCCCTCCCTATCTGATTCTCTGTCCACCCCCAAACCACATTACTGAAAAAATAAAGGATGTTACTTGGAGTCCCTCTGCTCCTCTGTATCTTAATGTCCTAATTTTCTAATACAGAGCCTGGCCTGCTCCTCATCAAGGTCAGTCCCTCTACTTGTACACCGGATCTCATTCCTTCTTATCTACTCGTACAATCAGTTACTCAATAAACAATCATTATTATGTGCCAGGTACTGTGCTAAATGCTTTTGTTTGTTGTTGCTGAGTCCTTTTCCAGTTTTCTTTCCCTCTTTTGTGACTCTATTTGGGGTGTTCTTGGCAAAGATACTGGAGTGGTTTGCCATTTCCTTCTCCAGTTCATTTTATAGATGAGGAACTGAGGGAAACAGTGTTAGTGACTTGCCTAGGGTCACACAGCTAGTAAGTGTCTGAAGCTGCATTTGAACTCATGAAGATGAGTCTTCTTTACTCCAGGCCCAGCACTCTATCCACTGTACCACCTAGCTGCTCCAGGTGCTAAGTGCTAGGGGTATAGAAAAAGGGAAAGTTCCTGCTCTCAAAGGAGTTCACAGTCTAATGAGGGAGACAACATACAAACAATTATGTACAATTAAACTATAAACAGGATAAATTTGAGATAATCAACAAAGGAAGGGCACTAGATTTAAGGTTTATGGGGAAAGAGTTTCTGTAGAAGGTGGGATTTTATCTGAGACTCAAAGGAGGCAAAGGTGGCCAGGAGACAGAGATGAAGAGGACAAGAAGTATGTGGTACAACCAGAGGAAATGCCTGGAACTGGGAAATGAAATGTCTTGTGGAAGGAACAGAGCAAGGAAGCCACTGTCACTGGATCAAAGAGGGTAATCCAGGAAGGTGTAAAGTATAAGAAGACTGGAGAGGCTGGGGGAGAGGAGGAGGGCAGGCAAAGGTTATGGAGGCTTTGAACACCAAACAGAAGATTTTCTATTTGATCATGGCAGTGATAGGGAGCCACCAACATTTACTGACTAAGGGGAGAGGTGTGTTCAACAGTCAGATCTCAAATTCAGGAAGATCCCTTCCCTCTCTCATCTTGAATCTTACCTTTTCTACTGGTTCATTCCCTGTTGCCTACAAACAATCTACCCTTGAAAAAACCCTCACTGGATCCCAACTGTTCATTCAACTGCCATCTCATCAAGTTAGCCTACACTACAGCTTACCTCCTTTCTACAAGATGGTACATTCATTGCTTCAATGCATTACATTCATCTTATGACAGACTGAGCTGAACCTGACTAGATACAGATTTCTTCATCAGTAGGTTGGCCACTAGGTGATGAATTCTTTGGCCATAACAATTCATGCAGCAGATTAGGTCATGCAAAAACAAAAGATATCAATAAAAAAATTTTTTTAAAGAAATTTGATCAATGAAATGATCAACCACAGTTTCAAAGGACTGATGATGAAGCATGCTACCTACTTCCTGACAGATAAGCAATAGTATCAAAGTAGAAAATAAGACCTACATTTTTGGACATGGTTAATGAGGTGGATTTGTTTTTGATTGACCATGAATATTTGTTATAAAAGTTTTATTTTTCCTTTTTTCTTATCAGGGACCAGAAGGATTTAGGAGGTAGATGGGGCTAGCTATAGTATTATTTTAAAAAGGAGGGGTGAGAAATGAAAGAGCATCATTGGCATATTTTAGAAACTCACAGAAGTAAACAAAATAAAGTTCAGAAATAAACACCGGTGAGCAGGATAGCTTTGAAAATAACATTGAATTTATTATATATTTACAAGGAAAAGCAAACTATAAGAAATGAAGATTTGTGGTTTCATGTACAATCCTAATAATCCTGCTACACTCTGTATCTGGAAACACTCACTTTAAGTTTAAAATTTGACAAGAAAAAAGATTCAAACAAGAACAAGAAGAAAAAAAAAGGAGAAACACCAGAAAAATAGGAGAGAGGAGAAAAATAGCAGGTGTGCGCAGAACTCTGGCAGCCCATCTGAATCCCTTTGATGAGGGTGAGAATAAGTATTTTTAAGTTCTGCCCCCAGGATTTCAGTGATCCTCTGGTTGCTACTGCACCAACAAACCTGGCTCCCTATGTTGCTGTTGCTCCAAGAAGCCAATGATCTCCAGGCTTTCTAGGCTGTTGCTGTGTTGAGGTGTACAGGGAAGTGATCAGGTAGAAATATACCCATTGCTGTCATTCTATTCCCTCTGAGTGTGGTGGGAGGAGGTAGTTTGAGACAGCTGTCTATTGTCATTTTCTTGATATTTATCCTGCATTTTGATTTGAGTAAAGGTTCTTCTGTATTGCTGTAATAATGTTTGTAACAAAGGTAAAATGGTCCTGTTGAACAACAGAATGGATACAATAAGAGTGCTAAGACACCTGCAGATAATATTAAGGGGTGCTACATTTGGAGGCTTTTCCTAGGATTTTACAAAATTATTACAATTTGAATTTTTTTGGATTCTTTTAGCTGTGGGGCAGCTAGGTGGTGCAGTGAATAGAGCACCAGCCCTGGTGTCAGGAGGACCCGAGTACAAATCTGCCTCAGACACTTAACACTTACTAGCCAGCAAGTCACTTGGGCAAGTTGCTTAACCCCAATTGTCCTGCCTTCCCCCCTCCAAAAAAGCAAAATCAAAACAAAACAAATAAAAACAAGGCTGCTTTGAGTGTTAGGTAAAGTTGGAGTTATTTACTCTAGCGATGCAAAGACTTATGGCAAAATTTTTTTTTGTTTTTGTTTTTTCTAGACTGTGAAACTCTTGCTGATAAAACCAATTATTTCATTATAACTATTACACTTTTGTGAGTCAAAGCATTATTGAAATCCTATGTTCCTGTATTGTTTTGAAGTTTAAGGGAAATTTTTATTGCCAAAGTGATAGAATTAACTTTGTACACTGAATATTTGAACTGAAACTTTTTCTGGTATTATTGTGAAGTGACTGTTGAACTGACATTTTGCCCAGCAAATTATGTGAATTGTCTGACATGAGTACATTCCATCTTCCTTGTCCATGTTGCTGCTTGGAAATTAGCAACTAAATCCTCTACTTTGGACCAGGAGAGATGAGAAATTTTTAAAGAATTTCTGGTGAGGGAAGAATAGACCGAGGGTGAAGTGTGCCAGGAACACCAGTGCAGCAGCTCACAGTCCTCATTATCTTAAGCATTTCATGGCACACTGGTGTCATCACTTTCAGCAGTTCAGGATATAACATCAATATTTTAGGACAGAATGTATACTGTAAGTCTGCCAGTGCAAATATAAGGGACTCACTGTGGAAAGCTATGGTCCTTTTCACAGGACATCCCTATCCACAAAACAAGGAACTCTTTGAGTTCTGGCTAGGAAATGCCACTGAAATAATGTAATGCAACAGTGACAAGGAATTGATGTGAATAAAGAGAGTAAGCTAATGAAGACCCTCAAGAGATTTGCTCTTGATCTCACATGCTCTCTGGAAATGTAGTATTCTGAGATCATAGTTTTGGAGTGCCTGCAAAAGCTGTGTGTACAATTGGGTGGTACAAATAGTGCATAGGAAGCTTATGTTCAGTTCTTCCATAGCCTTCAGTGTGAGGGCAGAAAATGTCTGACTGCATCATGTTTGAAGAGACTCCTTCAAAGGCCAGTAGTCAAAGGAGTAGTGATTCCACAGCAGATGTACAGCAGATTTGCCAGAGCACTCAGGAGGATTGGTGTATAACAAAGACATGAGATCCGCTGCAACTGACTGAACAGCAAAGGCAGACTCTAAAGTACATAAGAGTTAATCTATCTGGCGAAGGTATTTGAGGCAAGGACAGTGGACCAAAAGAGAAGCTGGTAACAAATGAAACTAACCCTAGTTGACTCAAGATCTTTGCCTCACTTAGGGGTCAATGAGACCAAATAAAAAGCTGTTCAGATCCCTCAGATTCCATTGCAAAAGCTCAGGGCAAGTCATCTGGGGGACAAAATCACGCAGAAAGCCCCTCTTCCCAGAAGAACAAAGTCTCATAGGACCAGAGGTCAGGATAGCCCATTGTGAAAATATCAGCAGAACACAGCTGAAGAAAATGAAGCAAGATGAGCAAATGTGTTGGTTGTAACCAAGAAAAGAATTTGGAATTGGGTTTACCAGAGGCTGAGTTTAATGGACCCATGTAAGACAAGAGGGAAAGTCCGGGAAGGGGGCAGATCCAGGCCCCCAAAGAAGATTATCCTTGCCCCAGTAACCATTCCTGGGTGCTTTCCATCTTGATCCACAGGACCCCAGGGAACAGTGACAGTGAAGACTGAATATCCTGCTTGTTTAGGCAGCAGATCCCAAGTGATGTAGGTTTTCTATTAATTTTATGAAAGTTCACTTGCAAACATATACCTTAATCAGGGATGTCAAACTTAGGTAGAAACAGGCACCATCAATCCATACATAAAGATACCTGTGGGCCACATATTGACTTAGTTTTAAAATGTCACATTATCTTTATTGTATATTTATTTTGTTAAATATTTCCCAATTACATATTAGCCTGGCTTGAGCCACACGTGGCAGGGTTGTGGGCTACTTGTTTGACACGCCTGCCTCTCCAAGGGCTAGACCTCTGTGAAGTGAATGAAAAGACTAATTGGACTTAGCAGAGTGAGTTTGGAATTCCCTAAGGAAGCTATGGATGTCACCAAGAAGATGGGCCTTGTGGTCTTGGTATATCCAGACTAGCAAGCATTTCTGGAGCGTTAGCACTATTCAGGACCAACTACAGCCTATTCAAAGACCTGGAAGGGCCCTATGGGCAACAAGCTAGGCTCAATACCACATCACTGACAATTCATACCTCTCATGCAGAAGTCTACATGAAAATAAAAGGCCTTTGTCATTTTCAGATGACACATAACTGGGGAGGGACAGCCAACACACTGGTTGACAGAGTTGAAATCCCAAAAGATCCTGATTGTACTGAATCAAATCGAATTTGGGTTCAAAAATACTTTCACAGATATATTTCACAAATATAATACAAGGGAAGCATGGTCACACAGCACTTCATGTGAAAAAAAAAAGGTGGGGATTTTGGTGGATGGCAAGCTTAATTAATCAATAGTGTGATATGTCAGCCCAAAAACCCAAATGTAATGTTGGGTGATATTTAGAAAGGCATAGCTTCCAGGAATAAGAGGATAATTATCATCCCAGAGGGTAGTAATCCTACCTTGTTAGAGCACATCCCGTCCATTGCCCAGCTCCGGGCTCCAAAAAGACATTGATTGGTTGAAGAGTGTCCAGAAGAGGGTAGTCAGAATAGCAAAGGGCCTTAAGTCTGTGTCGTATAAGGATCAGTTGAAGAAACTAGTGATGGTTAGTTGTGGAGAAGCAAAGACTAAACAGCTGACTTTAAGCATCTGAAAAGCTGTCATGTGGAAAAAGAATGAAGATATTTTCTGTTTAACTCCAAAAGGAAGAATTAGGAGCAACAGGTGAGGAAAAAAATTCCTCTTAATTAGAGTTATCCAAAAATTAAATGGCCCCGTGAGAGAACAGTAGTTTCTCCTTCCTTGGAGGTCTTCAGGCAGTGCCTCCATGGCCACCTGTTGGATATGATGATGTGTGGACTCTTTATTGGCTGTGGGTTGGTCTAGATGGCCACAAAGTTCCCTGCTAACTCAGCTCTTTGTTTCGTTGGTGGCAGAGAGCAACAAAGACACACTGCACTCTCTACCTCCAGGGCAAATCTAGGAAAGTTCAATTTTGGTGATTCTCTAGGGCCTGAGAAGAAATCTAGTCTGAGGGTTGGTGTGTATCACTTCATGGGTTGTATCTGAGGTATCCCTGTAGCATAATACACAAGATCTACCCCAACGATGCCTGAGCTTTTCAAGGGCTGATTTGAAAATGTTGACTTTGAAGTGGGCTGTCACTGAACTTTGAACAGGCTGGAATTGGTTCTGATCATCACTCTAGAAATGTTTGACAAGCCTGGATATATACCAGGGCCACAATGCCCATCTTCTTGGTGACAGCCACATCTTCCCTAGGGAATTTCAAGCTCAATCTGATAAATCCAAATAGAGGTAGTCCTTTCATTCAGTTCACAGAGCTCTAGCTCCATATGAGCAACAAGTTTTGAGACTATGTGGACTATGTGTCCAGACCTCAATTCCAAGGATAGACAGTAATCCAATTATGACTAGCACCAAATTGGATACAGCCTGTTGGAGATGGGTCACAGCACTACCCATAGAGTCAGCATGCACTACTTACCAGGAAAGACTAATATAAATGCAGACACCTTTACCCCTGTAGAAACCCATAAAAGGAGATGGAGGCAATCTATGACCCACAAGGAGCTGAACCACTGACACATGAATGTGTAACTGACCATCTAGGATTTCTGTCAAAGAGTGTGCCTTTAGTGCATATAAATCTTGATGTATTGGACCATCCCCCTTGCTTCAGGTGTCTTTGGATGACTAGCAGTGAAAGAAACTGCATGAGAGGTGTTACAAGCCAAAAAGCAAAGTCATGACCCTTGGGGACTTGGGCATCCTTTCCCAAAGGGTACTAAGCCATTGAGAAAATGGCAGAAGTTGGAATTATACAATAGAGGACTGTATTGGGTTCATCCTAGTGTTTTCCAAGGCATATCACTCAATGGTTGACTACAAAAGTGATTTTGAACACAAGCCATTTGGAGCCAGTAAGTACAAGATGGTAGCAGATTCTGTAAGAAATGTGAGATGTATGTGCACTGGGTTCAACAGAAAGTGCTCCCAACACATATTGCTTATCTGGCAAGTAGAAGCACCAGCAAGCCAGTGGAGCTTGTGTGTGTAGCCTTTTTTAATTTCTGGAAGAAGATAGAAAGAATATAAGCAACAATCCTAATGGTGACAGATCATTTTACCCAGTAGGGACAGGCATGCTCAACCAAGAATGCAAATTCCTTGAAGGCAGAGACTGTTTTCTTTTTGTTTTTGTATTCCCAGTGTCTCAGTATTTAATAAATGATTTTTGAATGAGTTCAGAGAAATCAGAAAACTGCTACACTAGCCAAGGGATTGTGGGAAAAGTATTTTGCCATGTATGGCTTCCCTGTAAGGATCCAGTCTTGCCAAGGTGGAGACTTTGAAAACAAGCTGCTCAAGGATGCATTGGTTTTGGCAGAAAGCAAGAAACCTAAAAGCACACCCCAACATCCTTGAGTTGATCTGATATCCAAGTATTTTAATTGTATGTAACTGCACATTTTGGGACCATGAACAGAAGGCTTAGTGGTATCAACACTTGTCCTTTTTAGCACATACATTTAATGCTTACCAAGAAAGATACCACAGGTTTTGCTCCATACCTGTTGATTTGTGCTTTGAGATCTCAGAAAATGGAGAAGACAGAGAGAATCACAACTAGCATGTCTCACTGATAAGAGATGGGCTGAAAGAGGACTATGGTCCAGTCATGTCCTCAGATCAAAAAGGGTCAGAGAAGAACAAGTGGTAATATGATGCTTGAGTTTGTGGTCAGGAATTCACATCAAGAGTTAGAAGAGGCAAAAGGATAAAAATCCTACAAAGAAATCTTGGTATCCAGAGAAAACGCAAGTTGGTAGACCAATGAGTTATCTTATTCCAAGTACTTGAAAGATTGAGCAATCTGACAGTTTACGCAATGGTTAATCTGACTTTTTGTTGATAAAGAGGAAAATTGCAAGAAAGAGTCAGCCAAGTGGATTCTAAGAAGGGCCTGTCTCTCAGAGTTAGTCCTGGGTGATAACGCTTCGTACGGAGAGGGCTCAGATGAAGAAGGATTGCATGCTGGCACCCTCTGGAGGTGAGGGAGAAATCAGAAAAGTCAGATGAGATTGTCCAGGTGCAAAAAGGAGAGCTGAATGGTGACTGCTGCTTTTCTGCCTAATTCTCCAGCTGTGATGGCCCCAAGGAAACAAAAGCCACCTGAGGTGCTTGACCCACTGAGGCTAGAGACAGAGATAACTTTCCTGAACTATCTCCAAACTCGGGATTTGGAGTATAGACCAGTAGGTCTGAGGATACCAAGGGAGCAGAACTGACAGCAGGTCACGATGGGAGCACGCAACTGTCTGGCAATCTCACAGCTAAGGCTGGCTTCTCACACTTCAGGAGTCATGACCAGATGGTTCTCAATGATGGACTGCATATACTATATGCTATGTATGTGACGGTAAATGGAATGCATGACCTACATATTGGGTTTATAGTTTACCTCTCCGCTATGTGAGCTATCACTCTAGGTGCATGGATTGCATTTCTTTTTTTCTTTCTTTTTTTTGCTTTTTTTGGAGGGAGAAACGTAGGGCTATTGGGGTTAAGTGACTTGCCCAAGGTCACATGGCTAGTTTTTGTGTGTGTTAAGTGTCTGAGGCCATATTTGAACTCAGGTCCTCCTGATTCCAGAGCTCTGTTCACTGCACCACCTAGCCACCCCATGGATTGTGCATTCTGCACATGTTCTCTGCTGCTGCAGATTTTATTGTGTGTTTGAGATAATGGCCTGTGATTACACTATATGCCAATTAATGTTGATGATATGCATTTATATTTGTACCTTTGTACTCAGTAAAAAAAAAAATAAGGACTGCAAATTATTTACTAGGAGAGTCAATAGCTCACATTGATGAAGCAATTTCAGGTTTGAAAGTGATTTAGATCTCATTTGAGCCTGAAAGCAACCCTTAAGAAAGAGGGGCTATTATTTTCTCCATTTTACAGATAAGGAAACAAAAGCTGGGAAAGGCTAAGTGACTTTCCCAAAGTGCCAAGTGTCTGAGGCCAGTCACACCTGCATCTCTCTGACTCCAGGTCTACTGCTTCATCTACTGTGACCGGCTGTGAAAAGAACTTCATTCCCCACAAGCCAGTGCAAGGTGCAACAGGAGATGACACTACCTGAGTTCAGACTCTGTCTGTGTAGAAGCATCTGCAGTGTCTTGTGAGAGTCTGGGAGCAGAGGCTCAAGAGGAAGAGGACATGAGAGGATTTGAGCCAGAGCCAGAAGAGATATGCCAAAGAAATATGAGGGGGAAGAAGAGGAGGAGGAGGGGAGGGAGGGAGGGAGGGGGGGGAGAGAGAGAAGGAGGGGGAAAGGGCAGGGAGGGAGAGAGAGAAAGAGGGAGACAGGGTGGTGGAGGAACAGGGGAGTAGTAGCTTTTCCTCAGACTTTGACACTGTAACAAGATCTATTTCAGGTGTTAGTAATTATGAGGTTGTCATTGTACCAAGAAGCCTGACTCCCCTATGCTGCTGTTGCTGATTGTTATTTCTCTTGAATTTCTATTTTAGTAAATGTTCTTTTGCATCACTATGATACCCTGTGTGTATAACTCTAACTGGTTGATGTTCATAGGAAAAATGCATCCTTATCCGAGTATGGACTCAGACAATGCCGTATACCTGCAAGTATTATTAAGGGGTAACACACGGGAAAGAAAAAAAGGACCAAGCAAGGCAAGAGAATCAACTCTTGTGCATCTGGAGGCCCAAATGAGACAGCACCTCTTCAGTGCTATTGCTGTCATCTCAGTTACCAGCAACAGGGCTAACCCAATCAGAGGACTAGATTCAGTGAAATGACAACATCCTCCAACCCCTTGTAAGTGGCTCAACTTGTATACATCACTCACAGTGATTGTTCCCATTAGCAGGTTCTCACCAGGGCCCAGCTATTCTCATAGACTGAAGTAAGTCAACTCAGATGGAAGGTATAAAAGCAGAAAATGAAAAAAAATGCGGCAAACCTCATAGAAAAGAAACAAAAGGTTGGAATGGAGATAGGTAAAAGTCTGTATTCTGTCCTTAAATGAGAACTGCCTGACCTTTCCTTCTCAGTCCCCTTTGCTGGATCTTCAGCTTATAACTCTTGGGTGTCCCCCAGGTGGGAAGACAGCCCCAGACAGGGTTCCATCCTGGACTCTCTTCTTTTTGCCTTCTATACTATTTCACTTGGTGATTCAACAGCTCCTATGGATTTAACGATCATCTCTATATATCTCTATATATCTAGCCCTCACCTCTCTCCTGAACTCTAGTCTTATGTCTCCAACTGCCAGTTGGACATTTTGAACTAAATGGATCATAGACATACATCTTAACCTTAATGTGTCTAAAACTGAACTCATTATGTGCCGTTCCCCTGCCCCTGTAATGCCTCCCACTTCTCTTCAATATCACTGTCAAGAGTTCCACCATCTCCTGGTCACCGAGGCTCCCAATCAGAGTGTCATCCTCAGCTCCTCTCTCTCACCTTCCATATCCAGTCAGGTGCCACATCCCATCCTTCCCAACATTTCTAGTATATTCCCCTTCTCTCCTCTGATACTGCCACTACTCTCATCACCTTATTCCTGGATGCTTGTAGTAACCTGCTGGCTGATCTTCCTGCTTTAAGTCTCTCCACACCAGCCCACACTCCACTCAGCTGTCAAATACATCTTCTTAAAGTGCAGGTATGACCATGTCCACCCACCCCCCCATTCAACAAACTCCAGGGGCTCCCTACCAACAGCCTCAAGGAAGGCAGAAAGAAACAAGCATTCATTAAGTGCCTGCTGTGTTCCAGGCACCATGTTCAGAACTTTCCAGAAAGGATTTCATTTGAGCCTCACAACAAACCTGGGAGATAGGTGCTATTATTAACCGCACTTTACACCAAAGGAAACTGAGTCAGAAGTTAGATGACTTGCCCAAGGTCACATAGCTCAGAGTCAGGAGAGAAGGAATTGTCAGGAGGCCAGGGTCACTGGATCACAGCATCTATGGAGGTTATGAGGATATTTTGCATTTGATCCTGGAGGTCATTTCTCCTGGATTCCCTTTCTGACCATATCACCACTACCCCCCATTCAAAAAACTCTAGGGGCCCCTGGTACCTCCAAGATCATATATAAAATCCTCTGTTTGGTTTTTAAAAGCCCTTCATAACCTGATCCCTCCCTTCCTTTACAGTCTTTCTTCCTGTCTTTACAGTTCCTCCCACATAACAATCTTCCCATTCCCACCATTTTCACTGGCTGCCCCTTTCCACCGCGCCCCCCACCCCCACCCCACGTCTAGAACTGTCTCTATTATCTCTGCCGCCTGGCTTCCTCCAAGCCTCAGCTGACGTCCCATCTCCTCCAAGAAGCCTGTCCCAGCCCTCCTTATTTTTAGTGCCTTCTCTCTGAGACTAGCCCCAGCTTATTCTGCATATAGCTTGTCAGTACATACAGAGTTCTTTGCATGTTGTCTTCCCCATCAGACTTGAGCACAGGGACTGTGTTTCACCCTCCTCTGTATCCCCAGAGCTTAGCACAGTATTTGGCACAGGAGTGTCCTAGCATTCAGACATCTTTCCACAGTCCCCCAAGGGGTATTTTTTGTTCACATAGTTTTTCCTGAGTGATGTTAGGTTATACTTTTTCGAGTGATTGTGGACCTCCTTTGGAAGGCTCTGTAGCATTTGGGAGATTGATTCAGTCATTGTCATCCACAAATAACGTCTAGAAGACCTCACCATATATAAGGAATCTGTCTTCCATCAGAACTATGCCTTCTTCTTGCCCTTTATTCCCCTCTGTGGACTCTGCAGTCCACTGACACTGGCCTCCTTGCTCAATCTCCTGATTAGGGGTGTTTTCACTGGTTCCCCACTCCCAGCTGGGAATTCTCTCATCTATCATAGATAATCCTTGCATATTTTCTTCCCATTAGATTGTAGGTACCTTGGGAGCCAAGACTGTCAGCAGGTAGAACAGTGCTTGGCACAGAAAAAGCACTCAATAAACGCTGGTTGACTTGACTCAAGCTTCTTGAGTCAACAATTCAGGTACTTTGTATGAAAGGCTGCAGCCCTAAAGACCAATATACTTACTCCAAAATTTCCAAGGTCCTGTTCACAGCCAAGGCATCACCTAGGGCTTGGGCCCCAAGCACACCAATAGATGCCACCTGAAGACTACAAGAAATGGTGTAGTTAATATAAGACAAGCAAATCTGTCCTGCCTCATTACTTGTCCCAAACCCAGTTTTTATTTGTTATTTCAATTATAACAAATACTTAGTTTTCTGATCTAATTACCAATAATGTACAATAATGGAAGATGAGGATGTATTGGAACCAGCTTATCCAATGTGGAGAGAACATAGTTTCTCACACTTTGCAAACTTGCGAACTCTACAAACAAAGGCTTGACTTACTGTTTTGTTCATCAGTCTCAGTGGTTCTCAACCTTCCTAATGCCACGACCCTTTAATACTTGTATGTGGACATATCTGCATGTGGGCAGACCCACCTGGAGACAGATAGAGGGTGTCTCAGTTCCTAAGACTGTCGGAAATATGTATTTTCCAATGGTCTTAGGCAACCCCTATGACTCCTGTGAAAGAGTTGTTCAAAGGTTGAGAACCACTGATCGATCTAGACTTAAGAAAGTGTTGGAAAAAAATGTCAATAATGCAGATTAAACTTAAAAGTGTGTCATACATTTTCAGAGACCTGGTTGTTAAACATTTACCAGCCCACTCCTTGTTGGCTCTCTCTCTCAAATTTCTCAGAGCACTTTGGATCTCTCTAATGCATTTATTACCTTCTCCCTCGTAATTGAAGTTATGTGCGTACATTGTGCTTCCCCCACATAGATTGTAAATTCCTTGAGATCCAGGTCTATATAACAGCTATTTTTGTATTTCCCCAGTGTCAAGCACAGCATAAGGACTTAATGTGTGTTGAACTGAATTGAATGATAGATCATTTTGCTCAAAGATTCCCCTCACTGCTGCAGCACGCCTGAATCCCTGAGATTAGGACCAAATAGTCAGTTTGTATTTATTAAGCACCTACTACATGTTAAGCATTGGGGATACAAAGAAAGGCTAAAGACATTCCCCTCTCTCAAGTTCACAGACTAATGGAGGAAACAACATGTAAACAACTATGTTCGAAAAAGGTAGTCTCAAGGGCGACTAGGTGGCGCAGTGAATAGAGCACCAGCCCTGGAGTCAGGAGGACCTGAGTTCAAATCTTGCCTCAGATACTTAACACTTACTAGCTGTGTGACCTTGGGCAAGTCACTTAACCCCAACTGCCTTGTATGTCCCTCTCCAAAAAGCAAAAAAAAAAAAAAAAGGTAGTCTCAGAGGGAAGGCACTAAAATTAGAGAGGAAGATGTAGGGAATCAGAGGGAATCTCCAAGAAAGTTGGGGGGAACAGACTTTCTCTCTCTTTGATGCCTACCTTCTAAATGGCCTGTTTTTACTTCCTTAACTTAAGCCAGTTGCAACAACCTAAGAAAACAATTCCTTTGACTAGCAAATAAAAAGAAAAAAATTATGCAAGAGGAAGGAGGAAATGGGGCTGGCTTCCTTGACTGTTAGCTTAAATAACCTAAAGACTTACTAGAGAGCTGTGAGGCTTGTGTTCATCTTCAGCGCCCTGGCAAGGGCCTTCATTCCTTCGTCTCCAATTGCATTTTCCTGCAAACTGTAACACGGAAAGTCCCCCAGTTATTCCCTGCTTTCCATGCTGCTCTAGCTAGTACTTAAGTCCAGATCGGGTGTATCTACTAGAGTATCCACTAGTATATATAGTAAAACCTCAGTTAACCAAAATCCAATAACCTTTACCCTAACCTGGAACCCAAAGGTGCTATACTTTTTGGAGAAGTAGCAAATGACCAGAAAACAAGCTCATATAAAATTTGACTTTAGTTGCTCATTTTGTTAAGTCCTCTAGAAGATGTTTTGGGGTCCATCTCTTAGATTTTAACTCTATATTCATAAAAGCATTATAAATTATCTTCAGAATGGTGACCCTCAGCCCTGTCAAGATCTTGAACTATTAAAGAAAGATGCTGTGGTTTTATATTTATATTTATAAATAAATTTATATTTAATAAGAGAGAGAAGAATTGAAGTAAAATGCAATTTTTTTGTCCTTCCTTGTTTTTTTGTTAATAATATTCCCTAAATAAATAAAAGATTAATTTAAAAAACAAAAATAATAATTTTCCCCAGAAAAATTAAGTTTAAAAGAACTCCTGGCTCCAAATTATTCTAGTGAATCAGAGTCATGCTGTCTTTTTTCCCCTCTGACCAATATATAAGCTGGTGTTTGAAAAAGCATTAGTTTTTCAGTTTCGGAGCTAGAATTTCCTGCAGCACTGTTGATGTGACTGTCGGTGTGACCTTCCACAACTGAGTGGTTCCTCTCTAGCCATAGTTAGCCCATTCCTGCCTACATACAACTTTCCTGGCTGCCTGATGAGAAGGGTCACATACTTACTCTAAGCTGGTCAGGCTTTGGTTGAATTGTAGTGCTTGGCCCAGGGCCTTGGCAGCATTGGCTTGGATGAAGTTCCATTGTAAGCTGCATAGGGTAAGATACCAGGAAACATAAGTGATAATGTGGTCTCAGAGAGCCAAGCCAAGACCAGCAGGTGCCCTAGAACATGAGATACTTCTCATAGAGGCTAGAGGTGCAGAGTAAGTCTTACATTTTCAGACATGGCCAATGTGTTGATGTATTTTGACTAACCATATGTATCCTACTCCAGGTCTTGTATTGGGGGTCTAAGGGGCAGGGAGGAAGTTAGTAGATAGTAATAGAGAAGTCAGAAGAGAAGGAAGGAAGAAAAAAAGAAAGAAAAGGAGAAAAGAAGAAAAAAGAGAAAAGGAAAGAAAAAAGAAGAGAAAGGAAAAGAACAAACATTAAAATACATGAAAGAAAAAAAAGTTCAGAAGGGACACAAGTGGGGCAACTTTGTTACTACCTTGTTAAATTAAATATTTACTTTTTAAAAATTGTATCTATTAGAAGTTCACAGTTTCATATAAGATCTCTTATTGTTCTTTGGGTATTTCCTTGCCCAGGGTTAACCCAATCCCTCCTTGCTTCCAGGTTCGTGAAACTAAAACTTGGAGGGGACCCTCAGAACATGCCTAGTTGAACTCCCTCATTTTACAGATGAGAAAACTGAGGCCCAGGGAGGTTAAGTGACTTACTTAAGGATACACAGGTAGTATCAGAGGTGGGATTTGAATTGTGGCACCAACTTCAGAACCAGAAGCCAAACATACTCTATCCTGCCTTGTCAGCCCAGATCACCACAAAAAGTGAACCAAGGGGAAGCCTGGATGGCTACGATTATGGTTCTCATTATGCCTTTTCCAGGTTCTCTGGAGTCAGAGGTCTACCTTGATGATGTTGCTGATCCTTGATTTAACATGGCTTAAATTCAAAGGCTCAAATGTGGGCTGCCTCCAGGGCCAGCCCTCTCCATGGGTACTCAGTGTCCAGAGCTCCCCACTCTGGGGAGGTGGGGTGTTACTGAAAGTACTCTCAAAAGAAAGTCCATAGGATTTAGAGTTTAAAGGAGCTGTAGAAGTCATCTAGTCTGAACTTTCACCTTTTTTTTGAGGCAATTGGAGTTAAGTGACTTGCCCAAGGTCACATAGCTAGTAAGTATCTGAGGCCAGATTTGAACTCAGATTCTCCTGACTCCAGGGCCACTGCCCTATTCACCTTGCCATCTACTTGCCCGTGAGAAAAAACTTTAAAGATGAGGAAATTGAAGGTCAGAATGGGCGAATGACTTGCTATGTCACCTGAGAATGTTAAGTCATTAGCAACCTTGGTCAAGGTATAGATCACCAGACTACAGATCAAGGAAGAGGAAGGGAACAGACATTTATTAAGTGCCTCCCATGTGTCAGATACCATACTAGACATTTTATAATTATTATCTCATTGGATCCTCACAACAACCCTGGGAGGTAGCTATTATGATCTCCTTTTTTTATGGTTGAGGGAACTGGGGCAGACAGAGAGAGGTAAAGTGACTTGGCCAGGGTGCCACAGCTTGGAAGTGTCTGAAGCAGGATTTGAACTCAGATCTTCCTGACTCCAGGCCTGGCACTCTATCCATTGGGCCACCTAGTTACCTCTGTGGCAAAGGGATGTATGACAGGTAAGTTAATGAAAGATCCTGAGGGGAAGGAGAGAAAGGAAGAAAGAGGGGAAGGCAAACATGGTCTTTAGGAGTTTGAGGTGGTGAGGAGGGGAGCTGGGATGTCCATGGACCTTTGTTTACTTCCCAGTATGGTACAGAGTGAGCCTGACGACTAATGAATACTTTTTGATAAGGATGATGAAATTGGGGGTTGTGGGGTGTAGGGAAGAATTAAATAACATGGGTAGGAGAAAACTCACTGGAGGGTTCTGAGGACTTGATTCTCTTTCACCGCCGCTGCAATGGCCTGTGCACCCTCATCATGGAGAAGGTTGGCTGTCAGGCTAAGTAAGAGCAACAGAACACAAAATGTGAATTGCATGGTCGAGGGCCCAGTTGTTTGTTATCTACTAGGGCTTCTTCCAAACACAAGAACTTTCTCCCCTTGGACCAATTGCAGACAGTAGACCTTTAGGGACAGTAGCCTGGGGAATGGATTACATCACTGATTTAAGGAGATCAGAGACCTGGGTTCAAGTCCCGTTTTTAACATTCACTAGCTGTATGGCTATAGGCAAGTAGCCTAACCTTTCTGAGCTTCTTTCCTCATCTAGAAAATGAGGAAATAACTGTACTAACTTACTGATCTCAAGACTGTTGCAAGGAAAGCATTTTAGTAAATAGCTATTAATTATTACGACTGCATGGAGCTTGTCTATTTGAAAGCCCTTCTAGAGGATTAGATTGATATCTGATCTCTGCTTAGAACTCTCCTGGAAAAATGCTTTCACAGCTTCCCTTAGTGACTCATTCCAGGGTTAGTCTGCCCTTTGACAAACTTCTTTCTTATGGCTAAGCTAAATCACTCTCATTTTAGGATTCATTTTCTTCTCATCAAGTCGCCACATTCTGACTCTCTACCACAGGCTGCAAAACTCCAGAGCACAGCCAAACCAGATTAAAACATAACTGGGAAATGTTTAACAAAACAAATAAAAATACAACACAATTCAGATAACATTGATTTGGGGCCCAAAGGGACCTGTTTCTGTTTGAGTTTGACACCATCGATCTACAGCAACTTAAGAGACCACTGGCAATTTCTTATTTGTGTCCCTATAAGACCAAATGACAATCTGAGGTAGGCAAGGCAGATATTATACCTATTTTACATAGGGGGAAACTAGGGCTCAGACAGGTGGAGTGATTTTAACCAATCAATAAATAAACATTTATTAGGTGCCTACCATGTGCCAGGTCCTATACTTGGTGCTGGAAGAGGGGGAGGGGAGAGAAGGGGAGAAACAAATACAAAAGTGACTTGCCTACAATAATATATCTAGTTAATGGCAGAGTTGCATTAGAACCTATGTCTCCTGGTTTGAAGCCTCAAGCTCTTTCCCTGATATTGTGAAGTCAGGGAGGATAGCTATTTTCTCTTAGTCTCTTTCATGCCCACCTGGGGTGGGCGGAGAACCAACTGTTGAATAGGCCAGGGAGGCTGAAATTCCCAAGGGGGAGTTTTTTTGGGTCTTATGGTGACACAAAAATTATATAAACCATCTTGAGGAAAAAACATACCAAAGGGGCTAATGCCCCCTCCCTTCCACTACCCTCTCCCTCACCAAGCCTTCCCCGCCCAGAGACCTGACATACTCCAAGTTCTGGAGAGTCTGGTTACTGCACAGAGCACTGGCGATCTCCCGAGCTCCCTCTGGACTGATGGAGTTTTCTCGGAGGCTGAGGAGAGAAAGTGATCCCCAGTATTCCGAAGTGAGTAATGGAGGCCCACCCAAAGAGACCATATCAGACGCTTCTACCTTCTCAGGCCCAGGAAATCTTAGGTGCCCAAAGGACCAAAGCAAACAACAGGGCTGAGTGGGAGGCCAAGTTCAGAAAAGAGAGGTGGCAGGTGAGGGGCAGAATGGCTAAACCATGAATGAGGGGTTAAGAGAAGACCAACACTAGACACCCCTTAGCAGAGAACTCTCCCCAAATCTGTGCCTACTATCATCAATTCTGTCATCATCACTTCCCTCAATTCCTCCAGCCTGAAGGTTCTCAAGTTTCTGGAAAGCCTTTTAGCTATACCCCTCCCTGCTCCCCCCGGTCAGAGGAGAGACAGACAGACAGACAGAGACAGAGACAGAGAGAGAGAGAAGAGAGAGACAGAGAGACAGAGACAGAGAGACAGAGACAGAGAGACAGAGAGGGAGACAGAGAGACAGAGAGACAGAGACAGAGAGAGAGACAGAAACAGAGAGACAGAGACAGAGAGACAGAGAGGGAGACAGAGAGACAGAGACAGAGAAACAGAGACAGAGACAGAGAGAGACAAAAACAGACAGAGACACAGAGAGAAAGACAGAGAGACAAAGACAGAGAGAATGAGCAGTGACACCAGAGGAAAGTGGTAGCACAAGCAGATTTTGCTGTTTTGGAGGTGGTGTTCTTACCACAGTCTTAGACCTGGTCAGAATCTTAATGATTGTATAGTCCAACCCATCCACTTTACAAACAAGGAAACTGAGACATAATGTAACTTGCCCAAGACTACAAAGATCGTATCATGAGGATTTGAATCCAGGTCCTCTGACTTCAAATACACTTTCCACTCAACTACACTGTTACCCAAACACCCCAGGCTATGCTACCCTTCTCTAATATGTATCAAAGGAAGAGATTAGTAATTGCAACTGCTTACTAAGTCCACTTCTGTGTGTACCAAAAAGAGCTTTTCACCAGGACTTTAGCACACACTTGACCCTTTGGCAGGCCCTGGTCTCTTCCAGGCTTCTTTCCTGTGGGGGTGGGGAAGTCCTGAATGATACCTCGCAATGATAAATCAGTCCATTTTGGTCCTAGCAAGGAAGATTTCCCTTGGGAAATGGGAATGTACAGTTGGAAAACAGGAACCAAGACTTACTTAAGGCTGAGGAGAGTCTGATTTGAGCAGAGAGCACACGTCAAGGCAGCCACCCCAGCATCACTGATGGAATTGCTTTGAAGGCTAAAGACAGAGGAGGAAAATCATTACACACTACAGACCTGGCCTGGTTACTATCAGGGGAGTCAGTGTCCCACCACGGCTAATGAGTGAGTTCTGCTTAGCCCACAGCACTAATGAGACCAAAGTCACCAAGAACAACCAAAGTTGATCATGTTTGTATCAACCTATGCCCCATTGACTCTATTAATTATCCCTCTAACTTTGCCCTAATCAGGCTGCTACTCCTTTTGAGGGTATCCTCAGAGCATAGCACAGATTTTGGCACATAGTAAATGCTTAATAAATATTTTCTCTTTCGTTCAGAGATTCCTGTACCTACTATGGGCCCTGTATGTGGCACTGAGGGAGAGCTAAAGTTTTAATAAGACAAGGTGTCTGCCCTCATGGAGCTTATAGTCCATACCAGTATCCTCCCTCCCCCCACAAATGACTTCAGATAACCATTGTGTGAATGGTTAATGCCCAAGGCCTCTACTTCAAGGAACCTAGAGACTAAAATATTTATCTTCTCCTCCTGCTTCCCATCCCTGCATTTGGTTCCTCCCTCCAGCCCCTCCCTGAGATGTTCAGATTTATTGCACAGATGTTACAAAGTATGGAAGATTTGGATATTTGACAAGCCCACAGCATAGCCTGGATTAGGAAGCTGTGGTCTAGCAGTGTCCAAGGGGTCACATACTTGTACGCCTACCCTTTTCTTTCCTTTGCTTCCGACTCCAAAGTAAACCTCACTGCTAGGTTCCTGCTGCTTCAGAATAGACAGATTTGCTCAAAGATCTCCAGTGTTCTGATCCTACCTAGAGAGCAATTCAGCTCTAGTCCTTGGAGAGAATACACTGCATGTGAGTCCTAGAGATTCTTACACAGATAAGATGGGGCATTTAGGGCTTCACATAGACTAGAGCCAGGATGGAACTAATAAAACCAAGGTCACAGACAGAAAATCCTGGGAATTGGTAGTCCAGGGCAAATAACAGTCTGTACTCACTTCCAACATATTTATAATGGTGATGGATCAAAATTAACTCCAAGGGCAGTCTTGGATAAGAAATGAGATTGTATAAGAAAACATGTAGCCTGAAGAGAGTGCTGGAGTAGGGAGGGGCAGGACCAGTGGGGAATTTATATATTGATGTGTGTGTATGAGCTTCCCATTCTACACAAGAGTAATTGGGACAGCTCTAGTCATGTATCTGATTTTGCTAGAGGCCAGGTAGCTTGGTTTCATAACAGTGCTCCATGCAGTAGCACTGTAATATTTTATAAATACAGCCTTTAGTCATATGGGAAATGTGTTGAAGGTCTAGGCCATAGAGCTGCAGATCCTTCACCACCAGAAATTAGACCATGGCCAACATCATTGTAAAGCTAGGAGGAGCTGTTGGTGGTGTCAGGAAGGGCCGGTCCCAAGACAAACCATGTAGGCAAGGCGCAAAGTGGCACCACACGCATACCGTTCTTGGGGAAGGAGGAAGGAAAATGATATTTTCTCCCTGTTGGCTACTCCCTTTCCTGTACATCTGTGGTCAGCCCATGGACCACTTCAGAGGCTCCATCTAACCTCCTTGCTTCCCTTCAGGACCACATCCTCCACCTGAATTATTCCAGAAGTATCACCCTTTGATCTTCTCTTGACTGGTTGATCCA
Organism: Pseudochirops corinnae; assembly: GCA_028646515.1. NCBI lineage: Eukaryota > Metazoa > Chordata > Mammalia > Diprotodontia > Pseudocheiridae > Pseudochirops > Pseudochirops corinnae. The sequence goes on from CM053590.1 coordinate 109,337,862, forward strand.
TGCTATTCACATTTGCAAGGAGAGATGTACAGAGACTGGCAAGAAAGGGGAAAGAACATTGGGACAGGCTGAAGGACTACCCAGTGGTTTGTGGCTATGCATGGTTAGTTTCTGGCAATAAAATGTGTGACTAAAAATCCACACACCCTACCCCGTCTCTCTCTCCTTTTCTCTGTCTCTGTGTCTGTCTCAATCTCTCTTTCTCTATCTCTGTCTCACTGCATCTTACTCTCTTTTCAGAGTCCAACATAACCCATAACCCACCCTGAATCTGCCTGAAGAAGCCCTAAAGAGACCACTTTAGGCCCCACTTGGAGAATATATGCTTCATGCCCACCATCAGCAGTGAGCATGACTGACTTTCCACCAAGCAGACTTACTCCAGGGTGATAAGGCCTTGGTTCACCTTCAGTGCCTCTGCCAGAGCTTTGGAACCATCATTCCCAATACTGTTACTAGAGAACCTGAGAACAAGCAGATAACAGTAGTGAGCCCAGAGTCCCATTCCCTCCTCCCCCCCGCCCCATCTCCTCTCCAGGCAGGCAGCCAGGTGCTTCTGACCATATTTCCCATGGCTCAGGGAACCCTGTCAGTGGAGTTCACAAAGCCAGCAAGGTGGTCACCATTCCTCTCAAGAGTTCCTAATGGACCAAGAGCCACTGCTCAAGTCATTCACGCAGGATAAGGGGGAAAAGTGCCAATTTCCTGTCTTTGATTTCCTGGAAGTTGAACCTTTGAGTACTTTGTTTAGAAAATCTTCTACTACAGGCATTCTCTGATACCTCATAAAATTATAGAGATGACATTAGGCACTTAAAAGCTACGACAAGTCTCATTAAATCCTTTCAAACTGGGAAGGCTTCAAGTATGGGCCAGGTAACAAACCACATCTATTATCCAAGAACAAGGCTAGCTAAATTCAAAAGAGTTTCATCATCACCAGAAGGCTGTCCAATGGGTAACAAATCTCTTTAGCCATAACATCTAGGAAAGACCAGTCATGGCTCCTAGGAGTATATGTGATATAATCAGGAAATATCACTTAATAACTCGAGAGACAGAGGCTAATTGAGTACCATTTAGAGAGTCAGAAGTCACTCTGGGCTTGGCAGACCCTAGGTCTTTTGACTTTCGTTAGAGTTTCCTGGCTACTTAGCCTGTCTACTTTTCACCAGTGACCAACCTTCACACACCTTGGTACCAAGGAACATTATAGAAAGAGAAGCATTCTCAGGGACTCCTTACATGAGCTCCTTCAGGCTTCCATTTTTCTTTAAGGCATCTGCAATTGGCTTGGTTCCAGGTGGCCCAATGGCATTCTTTTGTAAGCTGAGGAAGAAGCAGAGTTACCCATAAATGCTATCCATCAGCCACTCTCTGGACAAAGGACTGGGCAGGTAGGGAGTGTGGTTGAAGGATAGAGGTTAGGGTTATGACTGCCTTCTCCCTACAATCATGTCCCTACGATTCTAGGAAATACCCATGTGTGAGACCCAATGTGATATCCCAGTAAGGAGTTGAGAGTAGGAGTGAAGCAGGATTGGACAGCAGGTACATGGCCAAGGTAAGGAAAGACAGCCCTTTTGGGCACCAAAGTATATAGGATGAGGGTACAGGTAAGTTGCCGAGGCTGTTGTCCTGCCCTGAATAAGGACCAGGCAGTGCGAGTGGGTGGACGTCTCTGTGTTTATACAACCGTCTCCAGGAGCCCAGCTAACATTTGCTCGGGGTCAAAGTTTCAGTCTGATCATTGGTTTTGTTGACTTTTAAAAACTTCTGCCTCTTTTTCTTTTAAAAAAAGGAATTAAAATTATGATTATGGATTATAATTAAAATTATAATATGTATTATATAATAATGTAATAGATATATAAAAATAATAATATAATAAATATATAGAATTGCATTCTGGGAGGAGAGGGATACAAGGGAAAATTTAGCCAATGAAAAAACAAAATATATCAAAAAAGAATTTTAGGGTTTTTTTTAAAGAGTAAGTATGGATCCCATAGTAATCCTTCCCAGTCTAAAGTTGCTCCGGGACCTCAAAAACATAGACCTCTCCTTTGCCTTTAATACATTCTCCCTCATGGGGGCAGTATAGTGCGAAAGTGTGGACATGAAGTCGACATGGCCTAGATTCTAATTCTAACTGACATTTTCTTGCTGTATGACCTTGGTGGGTCAATTAAATTGACTAAATTGACTAAAACTACAATTTAGTTTCCTCATCTATAAAACAGGAGCAGCACTTATATCACAGAGTTATGGCCAGGAGCGAATAATAAATGTAAAGCGCCTTGCAAACAAACATTAAGGGTTTTTTCATAAATATCCATTATTATTGTATCCTATTTATTGGTGTATATGTTTTTGTCCCTTTTTATTGACTTCTTGAGGGGAAGGTCTGGGTCATTTCATCATTGTCTCCCCAGTCCTTAGCTCCAAGCCCTGACAACAGTGAGAGCTTGCAGGTTGTTAGAAGCCAGGGAGCCTTCTAGGCCAGAGACTTTTTTTTTTTTTTTGCAGGGGAGAAGACAGAGCATTTGGGGTTAAGTGACTTGCCCAAGGTCACACGACTAGTGTTAAGTGTCTGAGGTCACATTTGAACTCAGGTTCTCCTGACTCCAGAGCCTGTGCTCTATTCACTGTGCCACCTAGCCGCCCCATAGAGACTTTCTTCTGAGAGCCCTCCAGCTTCCTTTAAAGCCTGAATTTCCCAAAAAGCCACATTTAGTTTGTTTGAAAGCAGATGAAGCTGTAATAGAAGGGTAAAAAGTGGACACTGAACCATTGTCATTCCTTGTTTCCTTTAGTCTTTCTGGCATAACATTTTGTTTTTGGTTTTGTTCCAGGGAAATGAACTTTGGGACAAAAAACAGTTATTCTGGTCAATAGGTCCTGGGGACCACCCAACATGCCCCATCCCTTATTCCTGCCCACAGGAGATGTGCAGAGAGGTCTACAGAAGACAAGGAGGGGCACAGAACATGTCCTGGCTCCAGGACACTCACTGCAACACGGAGAGTATGTGGTTCACCATTAGGGCATCTGCAAGAAACTTGGCACCGTCATCCTTGATGGCATTATTCTGGAGGCTGCAGCACAAAAGAGAAGCAAAGAAACAAAGACTCTTAGAGTTGACAATATGGTACAATGATGAGGGGTCCAGACAGAAAAGCTGGTGTCAAATCCTTTCTCATATACATATAACGTATATGATCCTAGACAAGTTACTCAATTTTCTCATTGGAAAATTCCTCTCTCACAAGGTTGTTGTGAGTCTAAAGTAAGTTAGTATATGTGTATGTATACATATATGTATACATATACACATACCTATATACATGTCCGTATGTGTGTATATATAGATAGATATAGATATAGGTATTTACTGATAGAGATAAAGATAAGATAAGGGATGGGGACCACACTTGAGATCTCTTTGGTGGGGGAATCTCCAGATGAGGGAGCTCCCTCTACTAAAACAGGTTGTCACCTTTTCTGTAATGTCCAGTCTTAGAGAGTTGTCTGGAGCACTGAAGGTCACAAAGCCAGTGTAGATCTGCAGTAGAACTGAAGTCAGGTCTTTCTGGCTCTAGAGTCTATCCATGATGCCATACTACCCTTCCATACATGAAGGACACTGTCAACATTCCCTATGATTTCCATTCCTTTGACTTCACTTTGAGATGGGGTCATCTAGTCAGCCTAGAGCAGAGTACCCTCAGGATATCCCATTTAATGGACCCCAAATGGCCCTATGAATAGATTAGTCTGGCCTTCAGAATGACTTTTAGCCTGGGATTTGGGCTAGTATCTTGACAGCTAACCTAGTGAAGTTCCTCTTGCCCTCTTAGTGGCTCCTGAAAGGACAGGCTTTCCTAGGTCCTCTCGTGGCCCAAATCTTTTGGCAAAAAAAGCCATTAACACCCACCTCAGAGACACCAAGACCCGGTTAATCTTCAAAGAATCTGCCAGGCTCTTAGCTCCTTGTGGTCCAATGGAATTACTTCGAAGACTAGTAGAAGAACAAGACAGCAAGAACGATAACATTAACTTCTTTGTTTGCTGAAGGGAAATTAAAGCAAGAAAGGGTCTGGTGCACTTTAGTTCTTTTAGGGCCAGTTTTATCCTATAAATCATTGATTCTCAGGACTGGTTTGGGGTTTTGTGTCTTGGTGCTTGTTTGGGCGAGGGAGGTGAAGGTCAGAGAAGGAGGGGGTCCCCGAGAGTGAGATTACTGTTAAAAGGAACCCAGAAGGTCCCCTGGGGCCAGACACACTTGGAGAGAGAGGTCCAGGGACCTGCCTGGCTTGCAGGGTACGGGAACATGCATAGCAACAGCCCTAAGTAAAGAACATGGTCCTGGGCCACAGAGAGGGGGAGCATCTCCTGGCTAGGAACCAGATACTGTAACAACAACAAGAAAAAATTATATTGTTCCCAGAGGAAGACAGCTAGTGTTGTAACTGCTGAGGAACCACAGGGGAGAAGAACAAGAACCCTGAAGTCCCCCAGTAGCCACTCCTTACTTTGAGGGGCTCAGATCACTGAGAGAGGAGGCGATTCCAGACACACATTAGGCAGTGGTGAAGAATGATCACCTAGGTCACTGTCCTATATCTGGGGATCTAGTATTTGACAGGCAGAAACCTGATCATTTCCACCAGAGGTGCCTGGAAAAAGGGGAGAATGGCCTTTGCTGAAACTCCCTGCCCTTGGCTGGGTCTCCCAGGACAGGAGAAACAGGAACTAGCTGCTCTGAACCCAGTGGTGTAGCTCTTATACAGACACACATCGGACTTACTCCAGCACAGTCAGACTTCTGTTGACCAGGAGGGATCTGGCCAGAGCCTTGGCCCCTTTGTTGTGGATCTGATTCTCAGCCAAACTGCCCAAGGAAGAAAAGAGGAACTATCATTTCCGGATCTTCAAATTCCTCCACCTCCCCTTCCCCCTCCCCCCTTGCTTCCCCTACAGCCACGCCCATGGGCTCCATCTGAGCAACCCTCTTGTCCGTCTCACCCATTTATGCTTTGTATTTGGAACCGGTTAGCTTTTTAGGTGTTTATACCCAATTAAATAATTAGCTTCTTTTTAAGAAATTAATATCTTTAGTTTTTCCCCCAATTACATGTAAAAACAATTTAACATTCTTTTTTCAAATTCTGAGTTCCAAATTCTCTCCTCTCCCCCGCCCCCACATTGAGAAGGCAAGCAATTGGATGTAGGTTATACATGTATAGTCATGTAAAACACAAAGAATTAGCTTCTGAAGGACAGGGACTTTGCCTCATCTGTTCACCTTCACAGGACATGAGGAGCACATGGCTCCCACCCCCCATCGCACCCCATGCACTCATTAATGAATTGTGGAACAAATGCCTGCTTTCCCCTCCTTCTCCAGCTTCCCCAACCTTAATAACAAGAACAGCGAACACGTATACAGTATTTACTACATACAAGGTACTCTAGAGTTCATTGCATTCGAACCTCACAATAACCCTGGGAGATGGTGCTGTTATTATCCCTGTTTTACAGATGAGGAAACTGAGGTTAAGTGACTAGCCCAGGGTCAAATCTCAAACTAGACTCCATCTAGCACTTTGGATCCGCTGGTGCCCTATCCACTGCACCCCCCAGGCACCTACTTACCCAGGCCCAGAAGAAAAGTCTTCTCCTCTAGTGAGCCTTCCTTAATGCCTCCAGCTGAAAACATTCCCTTCCTCTTACCTTGCAGAGCACTCTGTACTTTCCTTATGGTCCTTACAATCTTTTTGCGGGGGGAGGGCGTCCAGACTTATAATTTTATCAGTGTGGGGAATGCACAATACAGAAATGCTCTTCACTTGGGCAGAGGAGCTGTAACATGGAGACTTAGAGGGTGGCACTGAGATGTTAAGTGGCAAGTGCCCATGGTCACATAGCTGGTATAGGCAGGAGTTCAAGAGCTGAACTTGGATCTGATAAGGGATAGGTTTGGGGGGATTTCTAATGAGAAATCCTTTCTCAGTTTGCATCTGAAAAGAATTACAGGCTCAGCTGTCCTTTGGCAGATTTACAAAAGTTTATTGAGTCATAGGACAAAAGGGGGTAGGATGAGGAAACCTGGCTAGGAAAAGCTCACAAGGGGCAAAGGGCGGGGGGAGTCAGAGATAGCTTGCAAGTGTGATGCTCTGCAGAGGGCAGATGGCCTGCTAGAATGCCTACCTGCTAGAAAAGGCTACCTGCTAGAAAAGGCCGACCTGCTAGAAAAAGCCACCTGTTAGAAAAAGCCATCTGTAAAGAGCAGGAAGTGAAACACAGTTTTTAAGGCCTAAGACTGTCAATCATAAGTTCATTAGGCTAATTAGGGGTACAGAGGTGGAGTTAGGGACGGACCTGGGAGTGGCCAATACTTAAAGGGACATGCACCCTTCATATCAACTGCACATGTGTTTTGCCCATAATTCACTGGGACAAACAGCAGGAGGGAAGGGGTGGGGGGTGTGGTTTTAGCCCTGAAACATCATAGTGTCAACCAGCAGTCAGATTTGAGGTCAAATTAAATGAGATGTACCCATCCAGATTTGCAAGTGGATGAGTTCTGTTTGCTAGGACAAAAGGAGTACCTTGAATGAAGAGTTAATGGTTTGAGAGGAAATACCTCTAGGCTGGGGCAGGGGAGAAACAGTTAATGCTTTACAGCTGGGGGGAGGGAAGGAAACAGTTAAACTGATTTCACAAACTGATCATACATACACAAGACTGAAGTTACAACAATGTTATAAAAT
>CM053590.1:109350363-109378688 GCA_028646515.1 Pseudochirops corinnae
TGGAACTGAATCTTGTAAATTAAAAGTAAATGAATAAATAAAAAAAAATAAAAAAAAAATAAAATAAAAATAAAAAAATAGGCATTGGTTTCAGGGAGAAATTCAGGGTCATTAAAAGAACTTTATAATTTCCCTGAAAAAAAAAAAAAGAAAGAAAGCCATGGTCTTATGCTTCTAAGAGGCTACCAGGCACAAATCAGCCACATCCCCTCTGTAGTTTTATCTTTTTGTTCTCAGCTCACACAGGATCAGTGAAGAGAAACTGGGGGGAACTGTGTGGTACAACCTAGTATGCATCCACCCAATGCACCTGACCTGATCAGAGTCCCAGGGGCTACAAATCCCATCATGCATGTCTCCTCATTGTCAGGAAGTACCAGTAGTGAAGACTAGAGTTCACATGATAAGCCTCATCCTCTTGTTTCTTTAAATCACAGTTCACTACCACCTCCTCCAGGAAGCCTTTTCTAATTAAGCCCTTTCCATTCTCTAAACTGAAGTATATTTCTTACCCTACTCCTCTCTACTTTTTAAATAACAGTATTGATCTGCATGCATTATCTGCCTGGATTATATGCTCCTTGTGGTCAGGGATCACTTTTCTTCTATATGTCTAATAGCCTACTACCAGCCTAAACAACCTGTGTTCAAACAATACTTGTTGGTTTGCAGTCCCAACTCCTCACTTATCAGGCCCTGAGCTTTAAGTAGTCATGGGAGAAAAAAGCCAAGGAACAAGGCAACTCCTTCTGTTTTCTAAAAGATACTGTGAAGGCCTGTTTCCTCATCTATAAATAAAACAGTATGTTTATGTATATTCCTTATATAAAACAAAAATATCTGTTCTCTCTGCCTCACACAGTTGCTGTAAAGATGAAATAAGATAATGTATATGAAAGCATTTTTTAAATTATAAGGCTCTGCATGGATGGAACATGGTGGTCTCATTTTCAGTCTCCTCCCATGCCACGAACAGCTGGAGAGAGTCTGGTTCTCCTGGAAGGATGGCTGTTTATCTGGCTAGCACTGCAGCAGAAGACTAGAAGCATGGGGACCTGGCATCTAGTTCCAGCTCTGCCAACTGACTTTCTGCGTGACCTTGAGGTCCCATCACTTCTCCTGGTATCAATTCTCTCTTTTTCAAAACGAAGAGCTTGAATTAGATAATACCTGCAGTATCCACCCCATAGGGGTGTTGTAAGGTTCAGAGGAGTTACTAGTGATACATAAAGCACTTTGTAAAACAAAATTATCTATGCACACATACATACACACATATACACATATATGCATATGTGTATATATGTGTGTTATATCTATCTCTACTGAGGCCAATATATATAATATGTATGTATAGTTATACACATATATGTTCACTCAAATTTATATTTCTCTGTGTGTGTGTATGTGTATACACACATATTTGTACCCAGTCACATATGTATGTATATATGTACATATGTATGTATCTCAATATAGATATGTAGATTTGACTGTTTATGTAGCTTTCATTGGTGTAGGGACCTCCCAGTGAGGAAATTCTCTAGTAATTCAAAAATCAGCACCTTCTCTAGAAATGATAGCCAGAGAGTAATCTAGAACACTGAGAGGTTAAAGGACTTGCCCTGGATGATACTGCCAGTGTGAGTTAGAGGAAGCACTTGAACCCAGATCTTTCTGACTCGGAGGCTGGCTCTCCATCTACTTACATAAAACTGCTGCTTGTACTCTTATTTTGCTCTAGATAATCACCAACTTACCTTTGAGATCTCAGAGCTTTCTCGTGGAGATACCCCATTCAAGCCGAAAGGGGCAGGAAGGACTCCATTCTTAAGCTCCTCCTGGGGCCCAGACTTAAGAGCAAAGAAAGGAGAGATGTCACAGTTCAGTCTGATACTTTAAGTTCTTTCACAAGGAGGACCTAGACGGCAGATGGATGGTCAGGGATGTCTTGACTCTGGAGAGACACTTTCCCAGCTTCAGTGGTGACTGCCTAGCATCTTCAGTGTCCTGCCAGAAGTCTATGAGGCCCCTGCGCCAAAAGGTCCAAAAGATCTTTCCCCATCACAAACATGCAAGGGTTTGAGCTGAGGGAGAAAGATGCTCTGATCCTTGCCGAATCCCTTGTATGACATTCTCATCTTGAACTCTTCATCTCTTCCTGTGTGGGGGCTGTGACTACCTTCCTGTAAGATTTCAAAAGCCAACAGTCTCAAAGACAAATAACTGAGCTGGGTCTGCCCCCAGCATAGCTTCCTGGATCAGCCGCCAGCCTGATAAGTTGAAAGGGTAGATGGTGAGGCTGACAGATAAATGAAGTTTTCAGTCATAATAAAAGGGAAAAAAGTCCCAGAGCTGTTGACCTTCCTTTTCATCTGCCTTAAAAAAAGGAAAAGAAAAAGAAAGCATCAGTGTTAACATGCATATTGGACAAGTGGAAACACTGAGCTAGAAATGTTGAAAGTAAAAATCCAGAGTGCTGCTAAGCTGGGATAGTCTCAAACCTTGAACAGCTGATAACATCTCATACTGTAATGTTATTCCTCTCTCTTCAGCACTTGGTTGAGTTATTCCAGAAATGGGTCTCGCTCAGCCTCTTGACAGACAAGGCTCCATGGCAGGGGTCCTTAAGCTTTTTTGTCTCATGGACCCATTTGGCAGTCTGGTGAAGCCTTTGGACTTCTCAGAGTAATATTTTTAAATGCATAAAACAAAGTACATGGAATTATAAAGGAAACCACATTAAAATAGTTAATTATTTCCCCATTCAAGTTCAAGGACCCCCTGAAATCAATGCACAGACTTCTTGAGGGTGGTGTCTGTGGACCCCAAGTTAAGGACTTTTGCCTTTGGGAAGTTAAGAATATTGTCTGCCAGGCCCAGAAGGACAAAGAGGCCTTTCTGAAAATGCCAGCTTTGCAGAGTTTTGGGTGACTACCTTTGAATGCTCCTTGTGGGCAAGGAACACTTTTCTATGTGTCTGTTAACCTAGTTCTAATAGGCTTTTCTGTTCTTGTAAGACAATACAACTTCTTCCTCTCCTCGGTACAACAGCAAATACAATCACGAGACAATTCAGTAAGTGTTTCTCATGTGCTTCCTATTTAGCCACTAGTCTGCTGAGCAGCGGGGATGACCCAAAGTTTAGATAAGACTTCACCCTGCTTTCAAGCTCAGAGTGTAGTGTGACATAAAATCCCAACAGAGAGTGTTATAATAGACATGGCAAGTGCATCCGGATCATAAATTGTAGAGACGAAAAGAACCTTAGTGGGAAAAAGATGAGGAAACCAAGAGACAGGGGAGTTTAGCAACTTGCCCAAGCCAGCTAGGGAACATCACACAGAACCAACCAACTGTATGAAGTCTGAGAGGTAACATTGTTATGAATGAAGGATGGGAGTGTGGAAGTCTCCAAGGATTCATTATAATCCTGGTCATTTACAGAATCAAAGAATCACAAAATCCTAATGTTGAAAATATACAATTAAGAGGTACTCAGGTGGTGCAATGGATAGAATGCTGGGCCTGGAATCAGGGAGACCAGAATTCAAATCTAACCTCAGCCACTTGAGAGCTGCATGACCCTGGGCAAGTCACTTAACCTGTTTGCCTTAATTTCCTCACTTGTAAAGTGAGGGTAAGAATAGCATCTACCTCCCAGGGTTGTTGTGAGGATCAAATGAGAGAATTACAAAGCATTTGGCACAGCACCTGGCACATAGGAAACATTATATAAATGTTAGCTGTTATTATTACAGCAGGAAGGGTGTCCCCTCTCCTCTTCTATAGAATGAGAGGTTTGGACTAGCCGAGATCTCAGTACTCTTTCAGCTCGAATTCCAGGATTCTAAATCCCTTCCAGTAAGGAAAAGGATAACAAATACAGGTGTATACCTGGTTACACCCCCTTTAAGTCAATAGTGATCGGCTACTTTTCATGCCTGCAGAGATCAAGCATACTGATTTCTGCTCTCTTGATCAATCACACCTAATATGTGCCAGGCACTCTGTGATGTGCTGGGGATATACATACATATAATAAATGAAACAATACCCACAAGGAGTTTCTCTAGCATCTTCTATCACTGTCTACACCACACAACTCAGTACTTTATTACAAACAAACAGTCTTGTCCGCTAATTGTGTAGGTCTTGCCTCCCCACTCAGATTGAGTGTTAGCTCTTTGCGGGCATGTCTTTACTCCATTGAGCCCCCGGTCCATGAGCCCAGGCAGGTACCCAGCCTACCTATTACTCTTCAGAATCTGGACCTTTCCTATCTTTGCAGTGTTTTAAAGCTTTAACTCTCCTCCACATTCTCTATGAATGACACTATTCTCCTTGCTTTTCCTCACACAAGACACACCATCCCCCAACTTTGCATCTTCATTGGCTGTCCCCCATGTCTGGAATTCTTTCTCCTCATCTCTGCTCTCTGCTTTTTGGGCTTTCTTCAAGTATCAGCTAAAATCCCACCTTCTCAGTTCTGCCTTAATGCTAGTGTCTTTCCCTCTGAGATTATTCCAGCATATCTCAATTGTATATAGACAATATGCAAATAGAGAAAGTTATGATACACATGGTAAGTGCATCCAGATCATATATTGTAGAGATGGAAAGAACCTTAGAGGGAAAATTATGGGGAAACCAAGAGACAGGGGAGGTTAGTGACTTTCCCAAGGCAACTAGGGAACATAACACAGAACCAACCAATTGTGTGAAGTCTGAGAGGGAAGGTTGTTATTATCTCTCCCATTAGATTGTGAGTTCCTAGAGGGCAGTGACCGATTTTGGTTTTCTTTATATTACCAGAGCTTGGCACAGTATCTGGCACATGGTAGGCATTTAATAAATACTTAATCACTTGATTTCTTTTAACCCCCCAGTGCTAAGTACATAGGAAGAGACTCAGTCAATACTTGATTAATCACAATAACAACTCCATGCTGGCCTTCTGGCAGAATTTTCATGTTGCTCCACAGAACAGTAAAGCAAGATAGGTTGTATGATCAGATGATACTTTGTGTCTCTCTCATGCACATAAGTTCTATTCTCTAATACAGTTACTTGAATGCATCTTATCTTCCTCCTAGATCGATGCCATTTTTAACCTCCAGGTGCCTAGAACGATGCCCTGCAAACAGTATACAGTTAATGAATGCTTGCTGAATGAATGACCTTTGGTGAGAGTCAGCAGCCTGAAGCAGAAAGAGTACTAGGGACCCAACTCCCAAACACTGTGATCTTCAGCAAGTTTCTTTATCTCTCTGGTCCTCAGTTTCTTTCTCTGTTAAACAGTAATTCCACTAGATAGATATCACTTACCCTCTGTTGATTTTTTCAAGTTTTTCCTGTATGTGGTTTGTTTGTACATAGTCATTTGCATGTGTCTCCATCATTAGACTTAAATTACTTAAGAGCAAGGACTGTCTTTTACCTTTCTCTGTAACCCAGCACCTAGCATGGGATATGGCACAAAGCAAGTCCTTAATATATATTGACTAACTGATATTTTATGATTCTATGACTTACCCATAGGCCCTTGGTGCTAGGAACTAGGTACCTACCCCTGGGATGAGGGACCAGCCTGGGCCACACTGACCTAGCACCCCACAAACTAAGGAAAAAGAACAGAGATTTGGAGGATATTCATTTAATATCCAAATTTAGAAAAGAAGCAGTTAATACAATCCTTAGTCATTTACATTTTGTGTACATTGAGGTTAATTCGGTTTTGCTTATGACAATTTAAGCTCATTTCCTCTTGTTCTGTCTTTAGTGGAAATGGTTCAAAGAATCATAGATTTAGGGTTAGAATGGGTCTTAGAGTTCACATGGTCCAACTTTTACTCATTTTCAGTTGAGTAAACTGAGACCCAGAGAAGAGAAGTGATTTGTCCAACAGAGGTAACAGTGGCAGAGATAGGACATGAACCCAGGTCTCTATATCCCAGGATCTCTCCCATTATACTATGCTGCAAATCTTCTGAGGCAGAGTCATGCATCAGCATTTTCAGAAGTCTTGTTGGGTACAGAACATCCAAAAGAGTGAACATAGGTGGGAAGACAAGAAATAGGAAAGAGTGTCCTTTAAGGAGCTTATGGTCTAGTTGGGAAGTGAAACAAACTGAGATACATGAATGTAATTAAATTTTTATTGCACTGTAAGAACCAGCAAATACAAAGAAGACAAGGGAAACATGGGAAGATTTACATGAACTGATACAAAGGCAAAGTAAGCAGAACCAGGAAAACATATAGATGATTACAACAATGTAAATGAAAAGGAGAAAAGAAAATGAAATGGAATGTTACCTAATTATAATGAGCCAGCCCCAGAGAAGAGATGAGAAAATACACCTTCCTTTATTAGAAAGGTAGAGGACAATTGGTGTGTTACATTCCATAAACTTTCACAACAAGTGATGTGTTTAGTTTTGCAGAACTTTTTTTTTTCTATTTTCATTCTCTCTCTCTCTCTCCTCCCCCCACTTCATAAAAGAGATGATTCTTTGGAGGAAGAGAGAAAGAAGCGATAGGCTTGGAAGCAAAGGTTATGTTAAAACAAGATACTAATTTTCTAAAAAGCAAAAAATTTAAAGAGATATTTTGATGGTGGAATTTACAGGATTTGATTTGGGCCAAATGTGTCTCTTCTATCAATAGGTTCCTTGAGGACAGAGATTGTGTCTACTGTTTCTCTCCTGGATACACAATATAGGACTTTGCAACACAATGGTCTTTCAATTTGGAACAAGTAGCTTAAAATATAGAGAGAACTGAGCTGAATTTATAAGAATACAAGTCATTCCCCAACTGATAAAGGTCAAAGGATATGAACAGGCAGTTTTCAGAGGAAGAAAGTAAAACTATCTATAGTCATATGAAAAAATGTTTTAAATTACTATTGATTAGAGAAATGCAAATTGAAACAACTCTGAAGTACCACATCACACCTATCAGATTGGCTAACATGACAAAACAGGAAAATGATAAATTCTACAGAAGATGTGGGAAATTTGGAATACTAATTCATTGTTGGTAGAGCTGTGAATTGAACCAACCATTCTGGAGAACAATTTGGAACTGTGTCCAAAGGGCTATAAAACTGTGCAGACCCTTCGACCCAGCAAAATAGCACTTCTAGATCTGTATCCCAAAGGGATGATAAAAATGGGAAAAGTATCCACATGTACAAAAATATTTATAGCAGCTCTTTTTGTGGTGGCAAAGAATTGGAAATTGAGGGGGTGTCCATCAACTGGGGAATGACTAAACAAGTTGTGGTATATGAATGTCATGGAATACTATTGTGCTATAAGAAATGATGAGCAAGCAGACTTCAGAAAAACCTGGAAAGACTTAGATGAACTGAGGCTCAGTGAAATGAGCAGAACCAGGAGAATATTATACACAGTAAAAGCCACATTGTGTGATGACTGACCTTGAGAGACTTAGCTCTTCTCAGTAATGCAAGAATCTAAGACAACTCTGAAAGACTCATGATGGAAAATGCCATCCATATTCAGAGAAAGAACTTTGAAATCTGAATGCAGATCGAAGCATACTATTTGCTGCCCTTATCTTTTGTTGCTTTGTTATGTTTCTTCTTTCTTGTGATTCCTCTCATTGCTTCTAATTCTTCTTTACAACATGACTAATGTGAAAATATGTTCAATATGAATGTATAAGCAGAGCCTACATCAGATGCATGCCATCTTGGGTAAGGGGGAGGAGAAGAAAGGGGAGAAAATTTAAAACTCAAAATCTTATGGAAGTGAATGTTGAAAATTAAAATAAATTATTAAAAAAAGAAAAAAGGGGGAAAAAGAAACAAGTAGTTTAACAATTGCTCAGTATCTCCCCCAACCTCCTCTCCTCTCTTCTCTCTCTCTCTCTCTCTCTCCCTCTCCCTCTCTCTCTCTCTCTTTCTCTCTCTCTCTCTCCCTCTCCCTCTCTCTCTCTCTCTCTTTCTCTCTCTCTCTCTCTCTCTCTCTCTCTCTCTCTCTGAGTCTCTCTCCCTCTCTCTCTGTCTCTCTCTTTCTCTGTCTCTGTCTCTGTCTCTCTCTCTCTCTCTGGCAAGGCAGTGGGGATTAAGTGACTTGCCTAGCATCACACAGCTGGTAAGAATCAAATGTCTGAGGTGCCATTTGAACTCAGGTCCTCCTGACTCCAGGGCCAGTTGTCTATCCATTGCACCAGCTAGATGTCCCCCCAGCCTCCTCTTCTAGAGAACAAATAATTCTAATCCATGGACTCAGAATGCTGGGATTGGAAGAGACCTTCAACCTCAAAGACCTTCTAGCCTAACAACCCCAATTTTATGGAAAGGGAAACTGAGACTCAGAGAGAGTGACTTCTCCAAGGTCACACAGCTAGAAGCTTATATTCTTGTAACATTTTTTAGTTTAACAAAGTGCTTTTCCTCACAACCAGCTTGTGGGGTAGGCAGGACAAGTATTTTTTCTCTGCTTTTACAGAGGAAAAACATGGAAGACACTAGCATTGTAGCTAGAGAGCTGCCTTAAAGTCAGGAGGTCCTGAGTTTAAACCCCATCTCTGGCTGTGTGACCCTAGGTAAGTCACTTAATTTCTTTGTGTTTTAGGCACCTCTCTAATACTGTAAGTTGCAGAGAAAGTACCAACCTGCATTAGGGCAGAGAGTGCCCTTACCTGGGAGTTCCTTATACCAATGAAACCATAGGTCTATTCCCCATTCCTATTTTATAAATAGGGAAATTGAGGCACAAGAAGGTTGAATGACTTAGACTTGAGCTAGAATTTTAACTCAAATGTTCTGATTCCAATGCCTGTATGCTTTCCATCATGGCACATTGTTGTTCTAGTAAACTTTCCTTATTGCATTATCATTCAACCCTTTCATTATCTTATTTTTGTTCATTTATTCAACAAATATTTACTGAATACATAGTACATACAAGATATTGTGCTAATTAACATGTGGGATATAAAGTTGTACAAAATCTAGTTCATACCTTTAAGGAATATCCTGCAATATTCCACCTGAACCCACGTTCAGTCTTGAAACAGAATCTTTTAGACTTTGCTGTGATATACAAAGCTTATGAAAGCAGGCAGCCTAGAAGAGGCAGGAAACCACAAGTCTCTGGGCTAAGCACCTTGCTGCTATTTGTCACCATGATGTAGAGGCCTACAGTCACTAGACATTCAGTTTTGTCCACTTTATCCAAATTTTATTTTATGGGAGGATGAAAACTTGACATGTACAATCACACACACATATTCATGGCACGGTTGCATGCTTTGCTGAACTTTGACCTCTCCCTCTCCCACCCCAGTCAGTAATCTGAGACTTCTACAGGCAGGAGAGAGGGGAGAATCTGCCTGCATTGGAATCTCTCTATTCCTCTTAGATTAGATCCTTAGGCAAACTGCCTTAATTCTGTCTCTCAGCTGCCTCTTTATCCCTCAGTTTTGAACTGACTTCAAATGACAGAAGAAGCCCAAGATGATTTTCAACTTGGGGGCTTTCTACTTACTTCATAATTGTGGTCAGTAAACCAAGACAGCATCAATTTAACCCTCACTTAATAAAAGATAAAACCCCAATGCTTCCTGCCTAGGGTGAAAGAGGCTTGCAGGAAAGGATCTCATTTGATTGTTTTTAGCATGTGGTTGTATACATTTGGCCCTGTCAAATTTCTTGCTTCATCTCTCAGAGTGCAAGTTAATTTTTTTTAGCGTATTTCTTTACTTTTGTGATAAGATTGTCTTCTTCCTAGAGGGAGTATAAGAGGACGTTGATATTGCTGGGCAAACCCAGATTTCTCTGGCAGATCAAAAAAAAAGCAGTCTTTCATCTCCCAAAGGTATGGGCCAATGATTCAGCACCATGAGGTAGGGAAGTGATTGGAAGCAATAACCAGCATAACTGGTGATCAGGAAAATTTGATCATCCCTGTTGCAGTAAGAATTAGCAAAACTGGAGCAGCTAGGTGGCAGAGTGAATAGAACCCTGGCCCCGGAGTCAGGAAGACCTGAGTTCAAATCCAGCCTCAGACACTTAACACTTACTAGCTGTGTGACCTTGGGCAAGTCACTTAACCCCAATTGCCCTGCCTTGCACCCCTCCAAAAATAAATAAATAAAAGAATTAGCAAAACTCCAATATCCTTTGGAGCTTCTAATATGCCCTACTTCCCTTCGGTGCCAGAGGAAAAAAGGGATTTCTTTAACAAACCTAACCCCTCCACTCATCCTTGATCTTATCTCTTGTTTCTCTTATATTTCCCTCCCACCTACATCTTCAATCTTTCCCTCTCTACTGGCTCTTTCCTCTATGCCTACAAAAAATATGAATTCTGCCATATTCCAAAAAACAAACAAACCCTACATTTGTCTCTGCTATTCCCCCACTCTTTCAACTCCCCTCCACTCCTAGACTTCAAGAAAGAGAAGTCTATCTTTATCACCTCCACTTTATCACCATCTACCTGCTTCTTAACCCCTTGCAACCTGGTTTTGCCTCTACCACTTTACTGAATCTACTCTCTCAAAGGTCATAAATAAAATGATTTCTTAATTACCAAATCCAATGATCCCTTCCTTTTCCTTGACCCCTCCCTTGTTCTTAATGCTTTCTCCTCAATAGGCTTCCATGCTATGGCTTGATCCCGGTTCTCCTATACTCTCTGACCACCCTTTTCAGGTTCTTTTGTTGGTTCCCCTTCATTTTCCTGCCTCCTAAGTGCATGACTCCCAAAAGGTCATTTTTTTTTCTTTCTTTACACTCTCTACCTCAGTGTTCCTATTCACTACCTTGGCTTCTATTATCTCTCTGAAGATAACTTCTAGAAGTTACCTTCTACATCTTAACTTCCAATTTGGACTTTGAATTCTACTCTTACAACTGCTAATTGGATTAATTGGATCAATGTCCTTCCTATACCTCAAATTCAAATGTCCAAAAGAGAATTCATCCTGAGATGTTAAGTTATTTTCCTCTCCAAAACCTGGTCTTCCTTCTAGTATCCCTAGCCATTTTGATATAGTCCATCTTCTTTTATGTGCCTACCATGTGGTTGGGACCACTATTTTCCTATACACAGGCTGAAAACTCTTGACTTTTCAGTCTATTCTCCTACCTCTCCAAATAGCCCCCGTGTGCAAACCATTGTAATTCCTTTCCCATATATACCTGTCTTTCAATTAATACTACTACTATCTTAGTTCAGTCCCTCATCACCTCTTGCCCTAGACCACTATTCCTAACTGGTTTTCTTGGCTCTAGTCTCTCTCCTCTCCAAAATTTCATACTGTTGTAACAGTCATTTTATCAATGCAGAGGAGAATAAGAAAAGGGAAGGAGAAGGGAACAAGCATTGTTTAAGTACCTACTATGTGCCAGGCACTGGTTAAAAGCTTTAAAAATATTATTAAATTTGATCCTCACAACAACCCTGGGAGGTAGGTCTTAATATTATCCCTACTTTACAGTTCAGGAAAATGAGGAAGACTAAGGCTAAATGACTTGCCCAAGGTCACATGGCTAGCATCTGAAGCTAGATTCAGATTCCGATCTTCCTAGACTTCAAGCCTAAAGTGCTCCATCCACTGTGCCACCTGGGTGCAAAGGTCTAACACTGTCATTCCCATACTCAAAACCTTTATATGTGCCCTAAGAAGATTAAAGACAGAAAAGAAAGGAGATATACATGAGTGCATTTCTGTGTGTGTGTGTGTGTGTGTGTGTGAGTGTATGTATGTATCTACATTTATAGCCTTTCTTTTCTGTCTTTGATCTCCTTAGGGTATATACATATATATATAATATTATATATATATACACACATGCATATATACATATAAAAATATACACACATATAACCTATCTTTTATATAGATTCTTTATATATGTGTATATATGTATACATAGTGACTACAATCAGAAAATTAAAAATAATACTACAAGACAGCAAAACTCAAGTGAATTAGTGAATAATCTTGCTCCTAGAGAACAGATGCTGAGATTTGTTTCCCTTACCTCATGAGAGAGGCAGCAGACTAGAGAAGCAAGACATTGTGCACATTGTTGGAACATGGTCATTTTGTCAGTTGGTTTTGCTTAACTGGCTTTTTTGTTACAAAGGAGGGTTCAGTGGGAAGGGAGTAAATCAGGAATGATTATGGAGTGAAAAACATAAAGCACCAATAAAGCTTATTTGAAAAAAACTTTCAATGGCTCCCCATTCCCTATACTGAATAACATATATATCAGTCTGGCACTTAAGGCTATTTATAATTTGGTTCTAACCCACCTTTCCAGCCTCCATAGTCAATCAATCAATCATTTATAAATGTCCACAGTACAAGTCACTGTGCCAGAGTCTTTAAATACAAAGACAAACATTTAACAGTTTCTGCCCTCAAGGAATATTCATTCTTTTTGGGGAAACAACATGTCCATGTGTACATAGACACAAAATAAGATAAGTTCAAGGAGGAGGCATTAGAAGCTAGAGCTGGGGAATGGGGGGAAGGTTGGGAAAGACTTTGTGTAAAAGAGGGTTTAAGCTGTGCTTTGAAGGAATTGGGGGGTTCTGATGTGGGGAATAAAGAAAAGAACACCCTCCAGACATGAAGGCAAAGTCTTGGAGATGAAAGATAGAATATTTGTGTGAAGAATAGTAGCAAGACCAGTTTGGCTAGACCAAAGAGTGAATGAAGGGGACTAATAGATAATAAGGCTGGATAGGAAGGGTGGGGCCAGGTTGTGAAGGATTTTAATCGCCAAATAGAGGAGCTACATTTGAGGAGGAGTAAGAGGGAACCACTGGGAAGCCATTCTTGCTTTAGGAAAATGATTTTGGCCACTCTGTGGAGGATGAGTTGGAGAAGGAAGAGACTTGAGACAAGAAGACCAATTGGAAAGTAATTTCAATAGTCCAAGAGGAGGTGATTAAGGTGTACCCCTTTATGTACACCTGATACTATCCTGATCTTTCTTTCATAGGTCATAGCTCTATGCCTTTTTCAAAAAAAATTAATTTGTTTATTTACTTTTAGTTTACAGGATTCAGTTCCACAATCCCTTGAGTTTCAAATCTTCTCCCCCTTCCTCTCCTCCCCCCCCCCATGGTGGCATGCAATCAAGTATAGGATCTACAAATACCTTCACATTAAACATTAGTCAGGTTGTTAAAGGATTATAACCAATGGAGTGAACAATGGGAAAGAGGAATCAAAACAAAACAAGAAAAAGAAAGAGGGCAAGTAGTTTGCTTTAATCTGCCTTCAGACTCTGTAGCTCTTTCTCTGCGTGATATCCACACACATCACGAGTCTTTCGGAGTTGTTTTATAACCTTATATTGCTGAGAGGAGCCCAGTCTATCAAAGTTAGTCGTCACACATATGTTGTACCTGTCATCGTGAACAAATTTCTCCTGGTTTTGTTCTTCTCACTCAACATCAGTTTATATAAGTCTCTCCAGGTTATTATGAAGTCCTCATTTCTTATAGCACAATAGTATTCTGTTACATTCATATACCACAACTTGTTTAGCTATTCCCCAATTGATGGGCATCCCCTTGATTTCCAATTCTTTGCCAACACAAAAAGAGCCGCTATAAATATTTTTGTACATACATTCACAACTCCACCAACAATGCATTAGTGTTCCAATTTTTCCACATCCTGTCCAGCACTTATCATTTTCCTGTTTTGTCATCTTAAACAATCTGACTGGTGAGATGTGGTACCTCAGAGTTGTTTTGATTTGCATTTTTCTAATCAATAGTGATTTTTTCATATGCTCATAGATATCTTTAATTTCACCCTTTGAAAACTGTCTGTTCATATCCTTTGACCATTTCTCAATTGGAGAATGACTTGTATTCTATAGATTTGATTCAATTCTCTGTATATTTTAGAAATGAGGCCTTTATCAGAGACACTGGTTGTAAAAATTCTTTCCCAGTTTTATTCCCTCTTAATCTTGGTTACATTGTCTTTATTTGTACAGAAATTTTTTAATTTAATGTAATCAAAGTTATCCATTTTGCATTTTATAATGCTCTCTAACTCCTGTTTGGTCATAAAATCTTCTCTTCTCCATAGATCTGACAAGTAAACTATTCCTTGCTCTCCCAGATTGCTTGCAGTATCATCCTTTATACCTAGATCATGTACTCCTTTCAACTTGATTTTGGTATATGGTGTTAGATATTGTCTATGTTTCTGCCATACTATATTCCAGTTTTTCCAGCAGTCTTTGTCTAATAGTGAGTTCTTATCCCAAAAACTGGGGTCTTTGGGTTTATCAAACAGTAGATTATTGTAGTCATTTACTGCCGAGTCTTGTGTGCCCAACCTATTCCATTGATTCATTACTCTATTGCTCAGCCAGTACCAAGTAGTTTTGATGACTGTTGTTTTATAATACAGTTTAAAATCTGGTACGGCTAGGCCACCTTCCCTAGCATTTCTTTTCATTAATTCCCTTGATATTCTGGGCCTTTTGTTCTTCCAAATGAATTTTGTTACTATTTTTTCCAGCTCTAGAAAGTAATTTTTTTGGTTGATTGATTGGTATGCCACTAAATATGTAACTTAATTTACTTAAAATTGTCATTTTTATTATATTAGCTCAACCCAGCCACAAGCAACTGATGTTTTTCCAATTAGTTAGATCTGACTTTATTTGTGTGAAAAGTGTTTGGTAGTTGTTTTCATATAGGTCCTGGGTTTGTTTTGGCACGTGTTCCATGCCTTTTGATGAGCCCTTTGATGACTTGGTAAGTCAAGGGATAGAGCATTTTTTCTAAGGCTCCAATGTGAAGATCTCCAAATAAAGGGTAAGGAAGAAACACCAAGGTCCAAAATAAGGGAAGTAATAGTTTTTGGAGTCTAGACAAGAACCTTTTCACTGGGAGGGGAGAGCAGTTGGAGTGAACAAGACGGACTTTGCCTGAACATGTCCAGAGGGGTCAGGAAAAGGTATCCCAAGAATGACTGGACTCAGGAGATATAATAATTGTTGAAATAACTGACACGAACCAATTTAGAGCTAGAAGGAATCTTAAGGCCATTTAATCTTAGTCCTTTATTTTATAAATGAGAAAATTGGAGCTCATATAGGCTACATGATTTTCCCAAGGTCACACAAGTAGTAAAAAATAGAGCTGGGAATCAAACTTTTCTGAATCCAAATCCAGTGTTTTTCAAGTATTAGAAAACACCTGACAGATATGTTTTCATTTTAGTTTCATTGGAACCACAAGAGGTAGGTACTGAGTGTATTATCCCCATCTTATAAATGAAGAAATTAAGACTCAGAGATTTTAAGGGATTTTGTTCAGTCACATAGTTGGTGAGTGTCAACTGTTGAAACCCTACCAGAGGTGGGAAACCTGTGGCCTCAAGACTACATGTTGCCCTCTAGGTCCTCAAGTGAGGCCCCTTGACTGAATCCAAACTTCACAGAATAAATAGATTCAGTCAAAAGTCTATACTTGAGGACCTAGAAGGCCACATGTGACCTCGAGGCTACAGGTTTCCCCACCCTTGCATCTAGACTGATAATTGAAGGCTAGAGAGAAAGCATAGAGGAATGGTTGGAGAGCCATTCTTTTTTTTTTTTAAACATTTTTTTTTTAAGTTTTGAGTTCCAAATTCTACCCTTCCTTCCCCTCCTCCCTCCCTTAGATGGTAAGCAATCAGATATAGGTTATACATGTTCGATTGTGTAAAATGTTTCCATATTAGTCCTTTTGTAGAAGACTCGAATAAAAGAAAAAAAGGAAGTGAAAAATACCATGTTTCAGTCAATATTCAATCAATATCAATTGTATCTCTGGATGTGGATAGTAAGATTCATCATTAGTACTTTGGGATCATCTTGGATCATTGTATTGTTGAGAATAACTAAGTCATTCACAATTCTTCATTGAACAATATTGCTGTTACTTCGTACAACGTTCTTCTAGTTCTTTTCACTTCACTATGCATCAGTTCACATAAGTTTTTCCAGGTTTTTTTGAAATCATCCTGCTTGTCACATCTTACAGCACAATAATATTCCATTATAATCATATACCACACAGCTTGTTTAGCCATTCCCCAATTAATGGGCATCCCTTTGATTTCCAATTTTTAGCCACTACAAAAAGAGCTGCTATAACTATTTTGTTATAAACAGGTCCTTTTCCCTTTTTTGGATGTCTTTGGGATATCAACCTAGCAGTGGTATTTCTGGATCAAAGGGTGTGCACAGTTTTATAGCCCTTTGGGCATAGTTCCAAATTGTAGAACCATTCCTGAAGTCAGGAAGATCTGGGTTCAAGTTTTGCTTCTGATTTATACTATGTGACCCATAGGAAATCCCTTCATCTCTTAGTGTACTAGGCAACTCTCTAAGACTATAAATTATAGAGAAAGTGACAACCTGTATTGGTTTACGCAGTCCCTTCACCTAAGGATCTGTATATCAATGAAATCACAAGTTCAGTCCTTATTCCCCAAGATTTAGTAGCCCAGCCACCAACAAATCCATGGTAAGTGAAATGAGTGAATATCAATTACTCAGACCAGGTAAAAGGTTAAGTAGAATAGAATTAAGAATTGTCCATAGTTGGTACTAGGGACCAGTATTAAAAGACAAAGCACCCTTGACATTTGTGAAATTATTTTCCTTTCATGTATATTGCATTCCCTCTGATCTACACAACATCCCCCCATCCCCATCCCAGCCATGAATATTTCTACTCTAATGTTTCACAGTAAATTGCTTCAAAAATACTTGGGGAAGGGGGTAGAGCCAAGATGGCAGAGTATAGGCCAGGAATCATCTAAACTCTAACATTCCCCTCCAAGCAACTTTAAAATTTTGGAGCAGCAGAGACAAGAAAAGGTAAGAGAGGGACATTTTTCCAGCCCAAGATAACTTAGGAGGTCCACAGGAGAGGTCTGTGACAACTGAGTGGGTACAGGCCCAGAGAGTGGCAGGAGTAGCAGCAGTGGACCTCAAAGGCATCTGAGACAACAGCAGCAGCAGATTTGGGAGCTCTCAACCCA
Source organism: Pseudochirops corinnae (assembly GCA_028646515.1). Lineage (NCBI taxonomy): Eukaryota > Metazoa > Chordata > Mammalia > Diprotodontia > Pseudocheiridae > Pseudochirops > Pseudochirops corinnae. Next base: position 109,367,422 of record CM053590.1, read on the forward strand.
GAGACAGTAAAGGGGTTGGACAACTGGTCAGAAAGAGATTACAGGGGACCCTTTGCTGGCACTTGGTGCAGTTGGTGCTGACTGGCAACAGTCAGCCTATAAGAAGTTTTGGGTCTCAGTTCCAGGATTGAGAGGAGTGCTTGTGATTGGTCACAAGAAACCAGGGATCACAGTTCCAGGGCCAAGAGGAACACTAGTACTTGCAACTTCAGGGGAGCAGTGGTTCTTTCTGGATAAAGACCAGAGCAAAACAGGAGAGCAATGACCATACTTCTCCCAGGAAAACACCACCTTAGAAGCACCAAAAACTTGCAGACCCCCAGAACTAGCCCTGGAAACAACAAGGAAAAGCCTTAAGCGTGGTACAGTGCCTTCCCACTCCAGGTGAACAGAGCTCAACTCTATTAACATAAAGTTCAAAGTGAAGATATAGGCTGGGGAAATGAATGAACAACAACCAAAAAAGAATGTGACCATAAAAAGCAACTACAGTGGCAGGTTAGACCAAGACATAAACTTAAAAGAAGATAACAATGTGAAAACAGCTATAAGCAAAGTCTTGAAGAAAGATGCTAATTGGATTCCAGGCCAGCAAGAATTCCTGGAAGAGTTAAACAAAGAGATGGATGGTAGAGGAAAAGTTGGGAAAGAAAATGATAGTGATGCAAGAAAATTATGAAAAGAGAATTAACAGCTCAGCAAAAGAGGCACAAAAAAATACTGAAGAAAATATCACCTTAAAAAAAAAACAGAATTGGCCTAATGATAAAAGAGGCACAAAAATTCACTGAAGAAAAGAACTCTTTTAAAAACAGAACAGGCCAAATGGAAAAGGAATACACTGAAGAAAATAATTCCTTAAAAAGCAGAATTGACCAAATGGAAAAAGAAGTACAAAAACTTACTGAAAAAAAATAATTCCTTAAAAATTAGAACTGGGCAAGTGGAAGCTAATGACTCCATAAGACTTCAAGATAAAGTCCTAAGAATGGGAAAAAAATAGAAAAAATAATACAGCTCTGAGATACCAACTGTCACCTATCAAAAATGACAAGTGCTAGACAGGATGAGAGAAAACAGATATATTAATGAATTGGTGGTGGAGTAGTGAACTGGTCCAACCATTCTGGAGAGCAGCCTGGAGCTATGCCCAAAGGGCTATAAAACTGCATACCTTTTGATCTAGTAATAACACTACTAGGTCTATATCACAAAGTGATCACAGAAAAAGGAAAATGACTTACATGTACATAAACATTTCTTGCAACTCTTTTTGTGGTGGCAAAGAATTAGAAATTGAGGGGATGCTCATCGACTGGGGACTGGATGAACAAATTGTGGCATATGATTGTGATGGAGTAATATTGTGCTATAAGGAATGAAGGGGGTATGGTTTCAGAAAAATCATGGCAAGACCTATATGAAATGTTGTAAAGTGAAGTGAGAAGAACAGGGAGATTATTATGCACAATAACAGCAATGTTGTAATGATGATCAACTGTGAAAGATTTGGCTACTCTGATCAATACAGTGATCCAAAACAATTCCAAAGGGCTCATGATGAAAAAATGCTATCCACCTTTAAAGAAAGAACTAATGAACTCTGAGTTTAAATTGAAGTATGATTTTCTTGCCTTATACATTTTTTATTTTTCTGTAATATAGGTATGGAAATATGGTTTGCATGATTTCACATGTATAACTGATATATTGTTTGTCTTCTCAGTGAATGGGGGAGGGGTGGGAAGAAGAGAATCTGGAACTCAAAATTTAAAAGAAAAGAATGTTAAAAATAAATTTTTTAAAAAGTCTTCTTGAAAAAAAAATACCTGAGAAGATGATGGATTATCAGCAGCAGAAAGAGGGAGGGAAAGAAATCCTGTTTTTTTTTCCCCAGAGAAGTCCTGGTAGTAGTAGGAAGTACAGGAGAGCTGGGAACAGTAGATGTGAAACTTCAGTGAAGGATCCCAATTGGTTGGTGCAAAAATGAAGTGATGTTTTAGGGAGAGCCAGGGTGGTACTCCCTCCTTCTTAGACCCAGTCTTTATGGCACCACAATGACAAATGATCGGGTAACACTGAACAGTTGTTTTCCATTTCTAGAACATTCTGGGCTAATCTCCTTCCCTATGTTTGTACATTCAGGTAGCATTCTTCTGGCTCTTATTCTTTCCTTCTTTCCCCCAACAGTCGTTGATGTACCAGCTATCCTATAGTACTTCCATCACCCTTCACTTCCTTACCCAAGGTGCCTGGCAGTTCGTCACTACAATTAATAATATAAAAATGAACGTTATATGTATGCCCCAACCACAGGCCCATAGTAACTACCAAGACTAATTTAGTACAACAAATTCTTCCTTTGCTCTACTGTCCACATAAATCCTTTCCTTGAATGGAAATACATGATCATGTGCGGTGAGAATTGTGACTGAGATGAGTAGGAACAGTGATGAGAACTGAGTTATGACTGAGATGTTTACGGTGCTTTTTTCCTACCACAATGAGCAAACATTCAATTCTTTGCCACAACTTTTGCCTGAATTCCCAAACTACCTACTCAAATAAAATATCATAATCTCTCAAAATCAAGAGATTTCTAGATGGAGTATACTTGTGATTTCCTACAGCAAGGTCTGCTTTTCCTCTATACTGTTGACTACTTGTCAATTCAATGTATTGAAGTTGGGCATAAGCTTGACGTTTCTTCAACTCTGGAAGGCATATGGTATAGTGGAAAGAGGATCTAGGTTTTAATCTTGTCTCTGACACTGATGACCTGTGTGACCTTGAGCAAGTCACATTTAGCCTCCCTGGGCCTCAGCTTCTCTATTTGTAAAATGAGAGATTTGAATTAGACTCTCTCAGAGGTTCCTCCCAGCTCTACATCTATGATCTTCTGATCATCTGCTTTAGAACTTTTGAAAACCTCTTCAGAATTAATTCATCTATCACACTGGGCTCCTAGCTCTTTGGGTCCATTCCTCATGGTACCACAATGCTGATTACTGCCAGTGGAAGACAGTGACATGTTGTTCTTGATTTTCATAGAAGAAAAGGCAAGAGGGAACTATATTTTGCATGATCTATTCTAGGAGCTGAGGAAGATATAAAGATGGGTTATTTTCCCTCTCCTCAAGATGTTTACAATTTTATAGATGCAGTACTTTGCTTAAGACAGAGACAGAGAAAAACAATCTATAAACTACCAAAATCCCTAGCCCTTCCTTCCTGGTCAGTATCTATCCATTATCAAGCTATCTGTAGTTCTGGAAGATTGTAAGCTCCATAAAATTTCCAAGAGTGTTTTACTAAGCATTACATTTCTCATAATGCTATGCATTATGGAAAGTTCTCAATTTGCAGGAGACACCAATCACTGGTAAAGTCAAGTACTTAGGGCAATTTACATTTTCATTCTTAGCCCAAAGCTCCAATAATTATTGGTATAGCCTAATTAATTTTAGTCACTGGATCAGAGTTAGTTTATATGATGTCAAAGTTCCTTCTTTTTATACATTTTATCTACACTCCTGTTTGCCTCTGGAATAATAAAGTGAGGTTTCTATCACATGGGACCAAGGACCAAAGATGTAACTGGGGAATGACAAGTTTCTCTACTATAGCAACTGATCTCTTTTCACTCTCTTAAATATCAACTACTTTATTTTTCCAGGAAAATGAAATGGTTCTTTGAACAGCTGTTGCTAATTTCTGCAGCAGTTGCTAAACTAGTACTTCATATTGTTCAAGGCACACCTGACCCCTAGTGGCTACCAAATGCTGGATCAAACAATCAATAGTACCTGTTTTCCCACAGCCTTTCCATCATTTGTCATTTTCCTTTTTGGTCAAATTTGTCAATCTTAGATGCGCTAGGCAGAACCGCTGAGTTGTTTTAATAAACATTTTTCTAATTATTAGTGATTCATAGCATTTTTAATACGGCTATTAATAGATTAGTTTTCTTCTCTTGAAAACAACTTGTTTGTAACCTTTGGCCATTTATCTATTGGGGAAGGGGTCTTGTTCTTATACATTTGAATTTGTTCCTTATATATCTTAGAAATGAGATCTTTATCAGAGAAACTTACTGCAAAGATTCCCCCCTCCCCTAAGTTAATGGTTTCCTTTCTAATCTTAGCTGCATTGGTTTTCTTTGTGCAAAAGCTTTTTCATTTTATGTGATTAAAATTTTCCTTATCTTCTGTGACACACTCTATCCCTGATTTGGTCATGTACTCTTCTTCTATTCATAGATTTGAAAGGAAATTTCTTCCTTGCTCTTTTCATTTGTTTCTGATCTGGCCTTTTATATCTAAGTTGCATGCCCATTTGGAGCTTATCTTGATAAAGAGTTAGGTATTGGTTTAACCTAATTTCTTAAATGAAAAAATTTTAATAAAAAAAACTGAGACCATTAAAAAGGATTAACAAAAAAAAATAGCAGCCAAAGTTATTTCACGGTACTCTCAATTCTCTTCAAATGCCTATTTCCAAGTAAAAGATCAAGTCGGGGTTAAGAGTTAGCAGCTCAGTTTTCCCACCTGTAAAGGCTAACACTCTGGAAGTAAAATGTATTGCATAGTAGAAATTGTGCTAGATTTAGAATCCAGAGGCTTGAATTCAAATTTCAGCCGACACTGTGTAACCTTAGGCAAATCAACCTAATCCCTGTGAGGCTGTTTCTCATCTATAAAATGGGGATATTATGTGTACTACCTATCTCACAAGGTTGGAGCATTGTAAACCTTAAACTCTCATAGAAAGATGAGCTGTCTACCTCATAAAGGTGTCTCTGGAGATCAAGTAAGAATGTATGTAAAGTCCTTTGGAAACTTTAGTGTGCTATACACATGTAAGCTATTATTTTTCAGTCTGAAGACCTCTCTCTCCTCCAAATTTATCCATTAATAGTAGAATTTTAAAGTTATAAAAGACTTCGAAAGTCAAGTCATGCAACAACTACTTGAAAATCCACTATTACAGGGGGCAGCTAGGTGGCCTAGTAGATAAAGCACCAGCCTTGGAGTCAGGAGAACCTGAATTCAAATCTGACCTCAGATACTTGACACTTACTAGCTGTCAAGTGTATGACCTCGGGCAAGTTACTTAAACCCAATTGTCTTGGGGTTAAAAAAAAATCTACTACTACTACTTGAAAATAAGTCAAAGCATCTTTGACAAAAAGATTATCTAGCTTCTGCCTGAGGATCTTACTACCTCCTAAGAGTTCTAAATTTTACTGTTTTTCCTTATAATGAACTGAAATCCGTATACACACACACACACACACACACACACACACACACACACACGGGTCTGAGCTTTGCAAAGTGCATTCTCTAAGTATAATCCAATTCTTTCTACCATTCTTTCCTTTGTAATACTCCCTGATCTCCTTACTCAATCTGAACTGAAAATGAGAAGTTGAAACCCCAAGAAGTCTTGAAATATAACTTTGAAAAAAAATCCATTAAAAAATAATCTTTTGAGTTATAAGAAAGTGACATATCAGAAATGGGACCTAAATCCAAGTCCTCCTGGACTTGAAGACTCTGTCTACTGCACCACCTCTGACATCTGCTGGCTATGTGACCCTAGGCAAGTCATTTAATTTTTCAATATTATAGTAATTCTCTAATATTCTAAGTTACAGAGAAGGTGTCAACCTACACTGGTACTATCCTCATTTGGTGTTTCCTGTATATGTGTAGTCACTAATGTATTATTTCTATGCTATAGTTTCACTCTGAAGTATTTATATCATTGTGAAAAGAAGTTTTGAGAGGGAAGATATATTTCCTGAATAAAAGAACTGATATGCACATGTTTAATTATGATGCTTAGCTGTATAGGCTCTGAGACTCTAGAACAAAATGTTGGTTTCAGGTCTTCCCTAATGGGACGGCACACGGAAATGAGGTGAGGTGAGGCATCTTGTGTAGTAGAAAGAGCACTGAAGTTGGAGTTGGGAAAACCAAATTTGAGTCCTGGCTCCAACATCTGATATCCTGGTAAGTCACTTAACTCTTTTAAGTCTCAGCTCCCTCCTTTATATATAAAACAGTGATAATGACAGCTACGCTTGTGATGAGGAAAGCATATTGCTTTTCAACAGGTGAGAAGTCAAAGAGATGGACTGGGGGGGAGAGGACTCCTTATTACAAAAGCAGGAAGGAAAGTTACAGAGCAGCCTGCTATAGAAGGCAGAAAAGCCATAAATTTGTGAGAAGTTCAACATCTGAACAATTCTTATGAAGCATTTTTTTAATTGCATATCACATAAAATTCAAATTGTGCTATTTACAAAATAAACAAAAACATTAATACTGATCACAGGCTTCTAATCTTTTCTAGTCTACTATATCACATTTTTGCTTCACTGTTCCACAGCTCATAAAAACCCCCAACATTTGGTCTCTTATAGGGTTGAATCCATGGAGTCATCAATGGTTAGCTGCTCAGCACTGCCAGTCTGCCATTAATGTGGAGTCCTCACATGCACAACCATGTGACTTGAGGAAAGGCAGGGCAAGGAGGTATCCCAAACCAGTTCCAACGATAGCTGCCAAGGAAACTCATGAGAGAGAGGATATCTCCACTGAGAATGTGGATGACCTGGGGCCATGACCCACAATGGAAGAAGAAAGAAGGAAGAAAAGAACTCTCTAAGATGTGAGCAAAGCAGCATTTGTACCCAAGAATGATCTTCAGGAATGGAAAGAATAAGGAACTGGGGACAAGAAGTTGCTAAAACACAAGGAAAAAGGGATAATTCTCTTCATCATGAGAAGGGATAAAACTCTTAAGATCAGTGCAAATCATTATATAACAGTGTGGACAGAATTGAAGCCTAAGACAGCAAGAGACTGGGTCTGGAACACACAGGTTGATTTTGCTGATTAAAGTCCTCAGCCTGAACCTCTGGCAACTCTATTCCTAAATGCAGAAAATGCTCAGAGCCTGGAGGCAAAATTTGAATGTAGGAATGAGATAGAAGATTAAGAAGAGAGAGGACTAGGTAAAAATAGGACTAATAATGACAAAGTTGCTGAAAAACAAGAAGAGTTTTCCGTAAAAGAGGACAATAGAGAAACCAAAAGGTAAGAAGAGTTGGAAGAAAAAGAAAAGGATAAAACCCAAGAGAAGCAACAGATCATCCTGGACCTTGCACTGGTTCCTTATTTTTTCCTTTTGTTTTCTTTATCTTTCTTTCTTTTTAAACATGGGGCATAATATAAAAAGCTGAATTTCAACATTCGGGTTGTTTTTTTCTAAGCTTTTGCCATTTTGAAGACATCTTCAGCAAATCAACTTCCCAGTCATAAAAATGTACTGTGCAAACTTTCTTTTCTATAGTGGAAGTACTTATAACAGTCTGTCCAAAACAGTGAAGAAAAAATGTGAAAGCTAAAAAAATTGAGACCTCAAGAGACAAGGCAAATATCACAGAAGACAGATGGTCAAGGTAGGCTAGCATCTAAAAATGTCCTTTCTTTAAAAAAGTTAAAGAAGAGAAGGTACTAAGTACTAGATTAGAGGAAGAGACAATTTGGGACGCGTGGCTTCCTCATGACCAAAGACTTCAGTCCTCCTCAGTGCATGGAGAGTGACAGGGGAGACGAGTACACAGATATCAAAGCTGGACACTACAGGAAAGAGGGGTGTCCAGTCCCCTCACTTCTATGACTACCTCTAACTTGTTCCATTGCTGATTACAACTCATGGGAAATAATAAAAACTTCTTGGATTCAAGTAAAGTATCTGTTCAAGGTAAACCCAGAAGTCCAAGTGTGCAATACTTCCTTTTGCCTGTGGTAAAATGCTGAATGTAACTTTCTGGTCTGCGCTTTCAGGTAAGGCTCCAAGTGAGCTGAAAATTCAGGTCAGATAGCTTATCATTCTTTCAGAGAATTTTCACACGAACAAAACAATCTTGAGTCACAAGAATCTAGAAATATAGTGGGACGTCTGGTTTTTCCTGCTGTTTGACTGTCAGTGGGCAGATGACCTGGGGCAGGTGAGCAACTCCCCAAGCAAGCTCTCAAGAGCTCCAGGCTGGTGATGAGTAAATGCAGAAGAGGAAGTGGTGGCCCCTATCAATAGCGTTTCCCCCTTTTTTTGCCACTGGGCTGCAGTTTCTTCTTCTTTAACTTTTCCTTTCTAGCTCCAGCTGTGGTGAAAGTAATGCAATGAGCATCCAGAAAGTCTAATAGCTTTCCCATGGCAAACTTAATGCCATTCTGCCTCAGCTCTGTCTGCAGGGCAGCAAGCTCAAAGGGCTGGTAAAGGAGAATCTTCTGGTAAAGGGCTGGGTTGGATCGGATGTAGCGTCTTGCTGCCTCCTCTTTGTCAGCGTCCTGGGCAGCAGCTTGAGAAGCAGTGAGACCCTCCTCTTCTTCCCCTTCAGATTCAAAAACTGTTTCAAACTCACTGGCAATAGAACTGAAAAGAAAAAAAGACAAATCTAGGTAAAGAGTTCTGCCCCTGTGCCTATCAGGGACAAAAGAGCCAGCAAATGGCAGACATATCCCAGGTAGCAGTCCTCACCAGTGCTGATGGGGCAATATCTCCTTGGCATTTTATCTGAGGTCATCTAAAGTGTTCTGTAAACTACTACTTTTCCCTAATGCAAAGCAGCATGGCACAGTGGCCTGAGCACAGGTTAAGAGACCTGGGTTCAAGTTCTAGTTCTGCCATTCACTGCCACATGATTGTGAGCAAGTCACTTGACTTGTAGGTGCTAGCTTCCTCATATGTCAAATAAAGGAGCTGGACTCTAAAATCAGCTCTAATAGTTTATGATTCCTCTGTTGATTCTCTATTCCCCATAACATCTTTCAGCCTCGTATGTGGGTTTCATATTAATTTACAAAATCTTGTTTAGGGTCACTTCTAATCACGAAGGACTGAAGATCACTGATGCTGCTTGACAGGGGCACAGCCACTGATGATGATGGGCGCCATTACAATCTAGGAGGCCTTTGGTGTTCTAGCTATTAAATCAGCTAACACCCAGAAGATGAGATGGGTCAGGTTAAGAAAGAAAAACTCTAGACATTTGCAGCTTTGTCGATACATTAGTGGGTTTGGTTTTTTAAAGTGAGCTCTGAGGATTCCTGGAACTCCCCAAGGCCCTTTTAGGGAGTTTGTGAGGTTAAAACTATATTCATAATAATAATAAAGTGTTTCAATTTCTAATAGAAAAAATATTGATTGAAATGGCTCGTATAAAAAAAGGTTCTTTGGGCAGTCCTCAATAATTTTTAAGACTGAAAATGGGTACTAAGACCAAAAACTTGAGAAATGCTGTACCAGGACATGGTATTCTTGACTCCTAGGGCCAAAATTCTGCTTATGTGAGTTACTAACTATTCAAAATCTCTTCAGGTTTCAGATACCTTCAAACTTAGAAAGCAAATCAGGGACTTTGAGCTTATCAGACAAAAAAACCACAAAAGTCATTCCTACTCATGGGCTATTCAGTTCATTGTGATAAGGATGCCACTACTAAACCTGGTCCTCATCCATTACCTTTGTGAGCCAAAGGAGTTTTCACTTTCATCTGTAGAAGAAGCGATGGATTTCTGAGACACTGAGAGCTGGTTATCACTGGCAGGGCCTGAGTGCACATCTTCAGCTGGTGACTGTGTTAGTGTTAGGATGGCTTTATGTGGGGGCTTCCTTCTGCGTTGGGTTTTTGTGAGATTCTTTAGCTTTTGGAGACTGATGCTGGATAAGTTCTCTGAAACTTCTGACTGACCACCCTCCACACTGGGCAGGGCACAACTGGAGGAAGCTGATGTTAACTCATTCTCTGCTCCTGAAGTCTTGACTGGAGAAGATGTCTGAGTCAGGCAGCAAGGTTCTGCCATCATCCTAGGGGAGGTCTGCAAAGCCTGGATTTCCTCCTCAGAGTCAGATGGCAGGATCTGGTGGGTGTACTGGAAAATCTCCCTCAGCTTGAGTACCATCTGGCGTTTGGGGAGAGGACGGACTCCAAATCTAAATTGGGAAATAGGTGATTTTTTAGTCCTCAACCAGACTGCTTGTATGTACTTTACACCATTTTGCTTACTTGTCAGCAAACAAGACACAATTATTAGCAAATGTTAATTGCTGTTGGGAAAGCCAATATGCTTGTGTTCTATGACTGTCAAAAGTTAGTGCCTGACTAAATACACTCTGTAAAATTTCCACAATGCAATAATGGTAAATCATGTCTTTTGAGTGTGGACCTGATTTCTGGAAACATCAAAAACACATTAAGTTAAATCTGATGAATAAGGCTGGGGGAGCCATGCTAAGAAAAAAAAACCTAGGGTTAGAAATGAGACAAGACTATTAAGTAGTGTGATTGAGTTGCAAGTGTTCCAAATCTTGAAGAGGAGTTCTAATAGAGTTTGAAGCAGTAGTGGCACTATTGAAATAAATGTGTAGCCCACCAAAGTGACTACTCTGAATGAGCACAAAATTTATTTGTATATGTAGACAAAGGATCTTTTCAGTTACTAAAGTATGACTCTGATAAATCAATTCACCAAAATTTTATTATTCTAAGATTCTAAAGACCTGGATTCAGCTAAAAATTTTTATTCTGTGAAAATATTAACCAAAGGAAAGTTTGCTAAAAGAAAGAGTATGCAAGTCACTCATACTGTGAAACAGAATCACATTATCTTTTAATTTTGAGGCAATCACTAAGGAAATTTTAATTAAAATAATAAATCATTAAAACTGACAAATTATAAAAGTCTTGAAGATAGAATAGGTAGTCATTTTGATATGATATAATTGCTATATAAAAATGAAGGCACTGATCTAAGGGTGGGAGGACTCTTACAATAGGCCCCCATCTACAGACTTGAAATTCCCTGTGCTCATGATGATTCTTTCCTACTCTTAAGAAAGTGGGCTACAAGGCAGTACAATTTCCATCTCTGGATACAAGTTTCATCTCTGACACTTAATGGCTTTCTGCTCTAGGCCAGTGATGTCAAACTCAAATAAAAATGGATCTGTAAACTGCGCATACCATACCCTTTGATGCAGCAATACCACTACCAGGTCTGTATCCCAAAGATATCATAAGTACCTACACACACAAAAATATTTACAGCAGCTCTTTTTGTGGTGGCAAAGAACTAGAAACTGAGGGGATACCCATCATCTGGGGAACGGCTGAACAAGTTGTGGTACATGAATGTAATGGAATACTATTGTGCTAAAAGAAATGATAATCGGGCAGATTTCAAAAAACCTGG
>CM053590.1:109379188-109398814 GCA_028646515.1 Pseudochirops corinnae
ACTATTCTCACTTTTTTTCGTGGCTTTTCCCTTTTGTTCTGTTTTTTCTTTCACAATGTAACAAATGGGGAAATATGTTTAACATGACTGCACATGTATAACCTTTATCAGATTGCTTGCCATCTTGGGGGGGGGAGAAAAATTTAGAACTCAAAATCTTATTAAAAAATGAATGTTGAAAACTATCTTTACACATAATTGGAAAAAATAAAATACTGTTTGCTAAAAATGAAAAAGAAAGAAATGGATCTGTGGGCCACTCAGTGACTTAGAAAACCACCATTAACATTATCAATGATGTGCTGTATTTTTTATTTATTTTATTAAACATTTCCCAATTATAAAAAAAAAAAAAAAAGAAAGTGGGCTAGACCTTCTGACTTTTCAGGAATTGCAGGCAAAATCTGAAATAAGTCTATGAAACCACTCTAGCATTAAGAAAATCAAGAGCTCAGCCAGAGGTGGTAAAAGAGGCCTCAAATCTTCAACAGAGCCTCCTAAGAGTCAGAAGTCAGAGTCTATCCACAGAGAAGATTCCTCTAGGACAAGAAGGAATATGATGAATTTTTTAGAGAAGAATCTCAGGTATCATGCTAAACCCAATCATGAGCAAATAAGTAAAATGGAAACACCAACCTATTCAATTCTTTCTTTAGTTCTGGTGTTTCCAGGATAGAATAACTTGGTGTCGGAGTTATAGGAACTTTGGGGGGCCTATCAGTCTTCCGAGCAGCAGTTTCTGTGGGAGAATAAAACAAATACAAATATTAGTAAAGTGGCTGGGATGAGGGCCACTTGATGTGATGGCACTTTTAATTTCATTGACATGAGTTTTTCTATTTCCTTAGCTTTCTTTACACTGAAGACAATGCAAGCATCATTTTACTACATTAAAGTAGTAATTTCCAGCCTCGTTGGAGCTGTGACAATCTATCAGTGTTGTCTAATTCCATTACACCACCATTCTCCCTTTTAAAAAGCCTTACAAGGTACACTCTATGTACATCATGTACATATAATATTGATTTGACACACTAACAACACCCTCCTTAAAATCACTGACAAATGCTAGGATCTTTTGAAACCAAAGTCAGCATTTACCATATTAAGGAGAAAATAGAACAATTAGAAGGAACTTTTAAGAGAGCTCATGATTGACTACAATCACTCCACACACACACACACACACACACTTACAGTGGCAATCCTATGGAAGTTCCACACCAGTGGAAATAACATTGAATTTGGAGTCAGATGACCTAGGTTCTAAACTTGGCTCTGCCACCCATTAGTTGTGTGACTCTGGATAAATCACTTAATCTTTCTGGGTCTTAATTCCCTCATCTGTAAAATTAGGGGCTTAGACTAGATGACCTCTAAGGTCCTTTCCAATACTAAATCCTACACATCTCTATTTTCAACATGCATTTATTCAGCATAAAGGAAACCACACAAGTAATAATATAAAATGGTAATATTGAAACCTTTATCTCAAAGGACACCAGTGACCAATCAACAAACCCAATGGTCTTTTCCTCAGTTCTCATCCAAGTTGCTCAATGGTAAAAAGTTTCATTTTTCTCTGTAGCCCCAGGACTTAGCACAGAACCTGGCATGGAGATGGTGCTTAACAAATGTTTGTTGACAGACTGCTTGATTGTCCCCTCTATAGAATTTGACACTTTAACCAACATGGTTGAGTGGAGAGTGTTGGGCTTGGAGTCAGGAGACCTAGGATCCTATTCCAGATCCAGTATTTGCTAGCTTACTGATCATGGGCAAGTCCCTTAACCTCTCTGAACCTTGGTTCTCTCATCTGTAAAATGGGGATAATGATACTTGCAATATCATATAATTGTAAAAGGTATTTTGTAAACTTAAGTGTGCTATATACATCTGACATTATTACTGAAAACATTTCCTTCTTTGGTTTCCATAATATTACATTATATGGGGGATGGGGGGAAGAGGTGCTCTCTCTTCACTTTTTCTCTCTCTTCCCCTTTGCTGGCTTCTTTTCTTCCTACTTACTAAATGTAAGCATTCTACAAAGTTCTGTCTACATGTTTCCTTTCTCTCTACATTCTCTTCATCATCTTACACCCACAACTTCAACTAGCCCATAATGGAGATGATAATCAAATCTATATTTCTCTAAGATACAGACAACAGAAATACAAGACCAAAAGTCATTCACCTATAGGTCAAAGGATATGAGAAAACAATTCTCAAAAGAAGAATTGCAAAGTATTAACAATTATATGAATATTCCAAATAATTATAAGAGAACTATAAATCAAACAACTCTGAAGTTTACCTCACACCCAGCAAATTGCCAAAGATGACAAAAGAAGGGAATAGTAATTGTTAGAGGAGTTGGGGGGAGACAGGCACACTAATGCATGATTGATGGAGTGTGAAATAGTACAACCATTCTGGAAAGCAATTAGGAATTATGGGAATAAAGTTACTAAAATGCCTGTATCTTTTGACTCAGAAATTCTACTGCTAGTCATGGGCCCCAAGAAGGTCATTAGCAAAAAGAAAGGATCCATATACACCAAAAGATTTCTCACACTTTTCATGGTAGCAATGACTAGAAACTAAATAAATGATCATTGATTGGGGAATGGCTAAACAGTGACACACTAATGCAATGGAATATTACTGTTCTAAATTAATATGATGAACAGATTAGCTTAGAAACATATACATGACTTAAAAAGTGAAATAAGCTCAGCCAGGAAAGCAATATAACGTGATAAGCACAACAATGGAAACAGAAATAACCACCATAAGCAAACCAAATTGGATGCTTCAAAATTATAAAGAACAAGCTTGGTTCCTATGAAGCAGTCACTTTAACAATGCACAGTCTTCCATCCTTGAATCTACCCTGCTAATCTCCACACTTGGGATAACACCTACCATCTACCTCCTCAGCTCCTACTTCTGAGCCACTGAACAATGGGAAGATGTAAAAAACCCAAGCTTATTTGGGCAAACTATAGACATCCACTACACAGCTATCCTTTTAATAGTTTTGATTGACTTCCTCACTTTCTTCACAGTAGCCATTTCAAACTCTCTCCACTAATACATCTTTACCATTCTCAGCAGATAGCTTTGCCTCCCATTTTTATCTACCCATTTACATAGTATTTTAGAAGTTATAAAACTCTTCAACCCCAGTTATCCTTTGTGGTTGGGAGTATGAATTTTATTCCCATTTTGCTGATAAGCAAATGAAGATTCAAGGGTCATATGTTGACTTGCCCATATCAATAAAATAGTAAGAGAAGCAAGGTTTCAACCAATGCTCCTCCGACCTACAATGACCACATGGCTTTCAATACATCACACTGCCATTCTAGCTAATCTCTGTATTTGTGCTTTCAATTCCATTGCTTCATGTTTCCTGTCCTAAAAAAAAAAAAAAGAGAAAGCTTCTCATTCCATATAGGATAAAATTAAAACTCCTTATTTTAGCATTCAGTTTCCAAATTACCTTTCCTGTCTTATTTTACCCTATTTTTCTCTTTATGTATGTTATATTCCAGGACTAAAGGTTGATCTCTGGTCTCTTCCTGTCCTTTCCCATAACCATGTATTTGCCAGGATATAACAAATTTCTTCTACATTGAAATCTTTCTCTTGCTTCATTGCTTTGTTCCATGAAGCTTCCTCTGAGGCCCCAGCTGAAGGTGATTTCTCTTCCCAAACTTCTCAGCAATCCAGACTGCTCCTTTGCATTTAATACACATCAAGAAGTAGCATGATGCACAACTGGGAAATAAGATATACAGGCACTGGGGTAGCGAGATCCACCTTGCCCTACCATAAAGTCAGAAGAGTGATGGGGGAGGATATAGGAGAGAGCAGACTGGGGGAGGGAGTATACAGTGGGATTGTTGTTTTGGGGTGGTGGGTAAGGGAAAGACAGGGAGAAAATTTGTAACTCAAAATCTTGTGGAAATGAATGATGTAAACTAAAAATAAACAAAAGATAATTAAAAAAAAAAAGAAGTAGCATGATGTAGTAGAACAAGCACTTTGGTTTAGATTCCAATGGTGATACTCCCATTGTGACCTTGGGTCAGTCATCTCACCTCTTTGGGTTTCAGCTCCCTCACAGTAAGATGAGGAGTCTGGATTAACACTCTAACTACTAATGAAACCAAAAGACAAAAGGAAAATAAATTGAAGCTAAATGGGAGGAAGGTTTATAGCTCTCCCTTGCATATGCACATAAAGGTGCTGAAGCTGGTTTTATCGTGTGTCCAAAGGTAACAAGGAGTATCATTTCATGGGATGCTGTGCCATCTCCTATTGTATTAATCATACAATAATTGCAAAAAGGGCACCAGGAAGATAATTGCAGCTTACAGAGAGAGAGTCTGTTGTAGAGAATGAAGAAGTTAAGAAACTATGTCAAGACTTATGCTACTATTACTACGCAGTGACTTCAATGCAAGGATGAGCCTAGGGGAGAAGAGTACAAAATATAGCAGAAAACTTAGTCTAGGAGTCAGAAGCAAAATAGGTCAATGGCTTACAAACCATACCAAAGTCTCCTGCCTACATAGGGAAGCAGCATGGTACAGTGGAAGGACAATGGTCTCTGGGATTAGAGGGCCTATCTTCTACAAGATGTCTTTCCCAACCCCTCTTAATTCCAGTGCTTTCCTTCTTTTAATTATTTCCTATTTATCTTGTATAAATCTTGCTTTGTATACTTGTTTGCATGTTGTCTCCATTAGACTGTAAGCTCACTGAAGGCAGGGACTATCTTTGGTCTCTTTTTATATGCTAGCACAATGCTTAGCACAGTGTCTGGCATATAGTAGGTACTTAATTCACTGATTAATTTACTAGTTGATTTCTGAGGTTCCTTCAAGCTCTCAATCAATGATCCTATAGTTATAGAATCACACTTGTTTGTTCGGGTGTTATTTCTTATTAGATAACAAAGTCCTTTAAAAAAAAAAAGGTAAGTTTCTTGAGGGCAAAGATTATGCTGTTTTTAATTTATATTCTAGTGTTTGGCACAATGATAGGCTCTTATTAATATTTACTGGATTGAAATGGATGTCCAAATCAATATCATCTCTCCCCAGGTCCCATATCCAATCTGACTTCTCCTGAGCCTTAGGTGAAGAATCTCTTTTTACTTCAGTCAAAGTATTTAACATTAAGCTTTCTCAAATAGAACTTTCTATTCTACCTAGTGTATCAGGGAAGTTTTCCCCCATTACTCATTAATGGCAGTTACCTAGGCTTGAAATCTTCACTTAGCTTTCATTCCTCATTCTCATCTACTTACATCCAGTCACTAAGTCCAGTCAATTCTGCTTTTGCAATATCTTATGTCTAGCTTCTCTTTTCATACTGCCAGGAGCCCAAGCTGGACTACTACAAAAAAAACTTTCCTAATCAGTCTTCCTCTTCCCCTGCCAATCCATTCTATACATGGTGGCAGGTTAATTTTCCTACAGGACATCTCTGATAATGTCACTTATTTGCTTAAAGATTGGCCCCCTTCTTACTTTTGAATAAAGTCCAAATTCTTTATCAGGGCAGCAATTAGACTGGATTTCCTAACAATCTCTCCATTGCTTCTATTATGCCTTTGTTCACTTAGGATTGTTTTTATCCATTTACCACTGGGAAATCAGGCTTCACCTAATTTTATGGTTTGTAGAATGCCATAGGGAGTAAAACAGGATTAAAAATGCCTATTAACTATCTACTTATTTGACAGAAATCAATGGCCTACAAAGTAGGAGATATACAGCGGTAACTCTATCCTGTCCTAACTCTTTGTGAGATTGCTGTAAGGTCCAGAGATCAGCTTAAAGGCAATTGAGTACTGAAGCATTATTGGGACTTGATATTCATCCTAATTGTTGAATTAGAAATCTAATTCTCAAAGGTTACTTACTTGGAGTCTTTAACACTTCTAGATCTTGAATTACTTCATCTGACAATCTTTTAGCCAAAGGAAGAATTTCTGTAGACTTTTGTTCTCCATCCCAATCATCCCACAGAGCTGAATTCAAATAGCTTAGATTACTGTTTCCAGGTGAGCCTGTACATAAGGATCTCATTTCATTACAGTGTAAAGATCTTCTTTTGTCAATAGGACTTCCATGAATAGGAATGCTGCCCATTCTACTCAGGGTTCCAGGGGAGTTTCTTTCCCTGTTATTCAGAGTTTCACATACTTTATTGTTGGGACTACTAGTACTTAGTTGGCCAGTCCTCTCTAAGTTCACATTATCAATTGGAATTGGTGAGAGAGGTTCAATATTCCAGTAGTCATCATCAACTGGAATTGAGGGGTCACTGTTTAGCAGTAAACTGCTACTCAGAGGGCAGGAATCAAGATCTTGCTCTTCCTCACTATCGACAACTTCCACCACTTCACTACATACATTTTGTATCAGCACAGGTTTATCATCAGAAGAAAGCCTTGAGTGTGATGAAGGACTTTCCAAAGACTGTTCAACTGAGTCAGCACGCTCAGGTGAAAACTGAACTGGGACTACTGTGGAAATGTTCTTATTAACCTTTGAATATTGAATGGCAGGGCTTCTGTAAGAATCTCTCTCACTGACTGAGGTTTCTGAGAGTGATTTGGTTTCTGAAGTAATGGGTACCAGATGAAATGATGTCTGGGGCACATTTATAGATACTTTGTTTGTTATTTCATTAGCATCTTTATTTTCTATTAGTACTTTAGACTTGCATTGTAAAACTTTATCCTGTAAACTTGAAACACATGGCCTAGAGATGATGCTTGTGACTCGCATATGGGATGAGTAATCATGGTTTTTGTTAGTAACGGGAGTGGCTGGAACCAGCCATGAAGTATCTGTGCTACTGTTTTCCTCTTTGCTGTTGTCATGTTTGGAGACCAGTCTAAAATCTGGTTCATCATCCAAATAGCTATTCCGCTTTCTGTGTATCTGCACATCAGTCAGAATATCTGTACCCCTATCTCTATGTATCCCAACTTCTGTGGCTACTGGGCTTTGAGAATACCTTTGGTCACTATCAATATCAATAATCAGAAAAGGTTTGGATGCTTTGGGACTATTTTTCACTTCCTCACCTTTACCTACAAGGATTATAGCTGTTTTTCTTTCTCCACAGGGATTATCAGAAATTGGTTTCATTTTGTTCCATTCTACCTCCATTTCTTCATCTGAATCCAACAAAAGGATAACATCATCATCTTTGTTCACTTGTGATAGAGAATTCTGAGATCTGATATTTGATTGGAATAGCCTTTGGCAAGATTTTGATTGAGTTAGATCAATGGATGGAGGTTTAACTGGAGAAATCGGGACTGCTGTGTTTTTATGACTTACAACATAACCACACTCACTGCTGTCCTTGCAGGCTGAGTCTTCATACAAAGTGTGGATATCATTGTTTTCCTTTTCCTTTTCTATTAAAATTGGAGGAGAGACTGTCTTGGAAAATTTCCTTTTTAATTGAGGAGATAATGGGGATGAATCATGTCTACACTGAAGGAAGATTTGTGAATTGGAAGGACTTTGACAGTGGTTGTATGATGGAGAGAAGTCTGGCTGCAATGGAGGTGTCTGGCAGAGAATGGGTGAACTAGAAACTTCTTTCCCCGGGAAAGCCCCTTTTTGTTTCTTTGGATAGCAGTTTATTTGAGAAGGCTCACAATACTCTTCTTGAGTCAGTGAAAAAAGCTGATCATAACTCTTATCAAGATCAAAATCATGGAGTGAGTCTAGAGATGTGAGTTTTTCTCTTAGGCTATCTCCTTTGCCTCCTACCAAAGGATCAGAAGTACTAGAGTGAGTAACAGCTTTAGCTGACTTTGGTGAACAATCTTTTTCAGGAGACTCTGTACCACTCTCATTATCTGGAATCTTTTCCTGGTGCAGCACAGGAGTGAAATGTTCAATATTTAAATTGTTGCATACACTTGGCTCTTGACCTCTCACTTGCTCAGAAGAGTCTATTTTATATGTATCATCCATCTGTTTTTTAAATCTGACACTTGCTGGTAGACACTCAAATATTGGAATTTCCTCTGCTGGCTGGCCAGTTACTGAATCTTCCTTTGTCTGACACTTCCCTTGGAGCATCTTTCGCTGAGTAGCAGCAAACTCATAAATTTCTTCCATCTCCTCTTCATTTACTTTCTCTCTGTCATCTTCCTGGTCTTCTAGCTTAAGTAAAAGCTCTGACTCCTTATCTTCATCTACCCACATTGACCTCAATAATTCTTGGAAATTTTCTGCTCTACTTTCACAATCTTCTTCTTCCTTCCCCATCAAAAATATGTCATCTTTTGAATTAATATCAGTAGCCTCTAGGCCACTTTCACATAGATCAGCAAGTTCCTTTACTCCAAACCTGCAGAAATGAAATGAAAAAGCATCAATCTTCCTTTTGCAGAAGTCATGTTTCTCTCATTCAAAGAGGAGGGGGAGCCAGAACTGGAATTCATATATGAGGAAAAAGGCTGAAGTGGGAATAATCAGGGAATTATTAAAAATATCATATTTTTGTCCTTTCCTCCATCCTTCTATAACAAGGACACTCTTCCCTAAGACAGATCTTGCTGAAGTTTGCCTGGTCATTAAGCAGTTCTAATAAGAGGCTTATTGCTCAAAGTGTCTCAAGGCCATGTGGTTTATTTGTTCATTTATTTATTTTTTCCCTGCGAGGTGATCAGGGTTAAGTGACTTGCCCAAGGTCTTACAGCTAGTAAGTGTCAAGTGTCTGAAGCCAGTTTTGAACTCAGGTCCTCCTGACTCCAGTGCTAGTGCTCTATCTACTGTGCCACCTACTGCCCCATGTGGTTTAAATAATAAAGATTAATTCTTAAAGCACTGAAAACTATGAAGGTTCAACTGCCCCTAGATTTCTCAAAAAGATACCCTTTTTTTAGGGTAGATGTAACGTAGATGTAATCTGTATTTTACGCTAAACAGAAAGCTACATAGTGCTGCCAGATACCTGTTGCAGTCTTAAACTTCAGCCTGAGACTCATAAGAGAATGTTATGTTAATGTAGCTAAAAAATTCCACCTAAGGTATTTGACTCGTGCAAGATCATCATTGGTTATAAACTTCTGGATAATAACGATAACTGATATCAATAGGGAGAAGGGAAGAGATAAGGGAGTGGAAAGGAAGGAGGAAGAAAGGAAGAGAATAAGCATTTATACAGTGTGCATGCCAAGAACATTTTATGAATACTATCTTATCTGAGGGGGACAGCTAGGTGGTATAGTAAATAGAAAAATGGGCCTGGGGTCAGGAAGACCTGAGTTCAAATCTGACCTCAGACACTTATTAGCAATGTGACTCTGGGCAAGTCACTTAACCCTGTTTGCCTCAGTTTCCTCATCTGTACAATGAGCTGGAGAAGGAAATGGCAAATCATTTCAGTGTCAGCCACAAGACCCCAAAAGGGGGTCACAGAGAGTTGGACACAACTGAAACCACTGAATGACAAAAAATCTAATCTGATCCTGACAACAATCTTACAAGGCAGGTATTATTAGCCCCATTTTACAGTTGAGGAAACTGAAGCAAACAAAGGTGAAGTGGCTTGCCAAGGGTCACAAAGCCAGTAAGTATCTTTGGCTATATTTGAACTCAGGTCTTCCTGACTCCAGGCTCAGCCCTCTATCTAGTGAGTCACCTCCTTGCTTCAGGAGTCCTAAGAGAACACTTAAAAGTCTGAAAAGCACTTTGCATACTTTTTGTCATGTGACCTACTCAAGAATGCAGTCAGGTGGGCTTTATAGATATTATCCCTACTTATAGATGAGTAAGCTGAGGCTAAGAAAGGCTGAGTAACTTGCCCATAGTTACATAGCTCCAAAGGGGCAATCAGGATTTAAACCCTGGTATCTCCTACCTCTGAATCCAGTCATTTCCTCCACACCACACTGACTCTCCCATATATGACAACACTCAATATGCACGATTAAAACTGATACATTTTGGAAAATTAGTTTCAATTGTTGTTAAGTAAGCAAAAAGTAGCATAACAACCTGATAGCCAGTGACTGCAAGTCTGCGAGCAGATGGGAAGGAATGTTAGTATCAGCTGTGTACAGGTACTGTAGAAACATGTGAGCGGTCTCAGTGTTCACTTCATTCAAAAGGATTCTTCGTGTTCTCAAATTCCCATCTTCTACTACAAAGAAACCTTCACTGTGTACCTGAGAAGGAAAAAAAAAACCAAATGTTTAAAGTTTCTTATCAATAAAGACCAAACTAGAGAAGGAAAACAGATTGGTTATTGGCCATATGGATACTAGAACTAGTCTTATAAATTACCCCAAATACTAAGGAAAGCAATAGGTAATTTATTTTGCCAGTCAAATCTCTGGAGTAGTAGGGTCTTGGCCTCCTCTGATTTTCTTTCACTAATCATCCAATATTCCCATTCCTTCAATCCATGAAGAACTCTGCAATTTACTGTGATGGGAGAAAAAGTCATTTCCTAGGATTTTGCTACATCTGAGATAAAATTCCTTGTCAGTACAATGTTAGAGGAGCAGAATTACTAAGATCAAGCTCTTCAGTAACTCAACTTACTTTTCTTCTCACAAATACTTAAAAACTTAATGCCAGAACTATATTATGGGGAAAAGAAACAATTCTGGGGGAAAAAAAAATCAATAAATCTAAGATCCCCTAGTCCTAATCTAATGGCTTTCCTTGTCCTATCAAACTTTTCCTCTGTTCCATTCTTTTCCACTAAAGAGCAAGCAATACAGCATTTCAAGGAGAAAAAAAAGAGTAGAAGGGTACTGACAGTGATGCTTAAAAGATGAAAGAAAAGAGTAATAATGAATCATTTAAAAAACAAACAGGAAAGAGCAAAAGGAAGCTCAGAAGACAACAAAACAAACGAGGGCACCGTTAGAACTAACACATAAAATCTGAAATATTATCTCCTACCAAAAAAAAATTACCAAGCTATATACATAGTACAGATTCAATTTCACATGCAGCACTTTGTCCATTCTTTTTAAAAAAAAAAAATACTGCCTGTAGCAGTTTTCAAAAGAAGAAATCAAAGCTATCAATAGTCATACAAAAATGCTCTAAATAACTGATTAGAGAAATGCAAAATAAAACAGTTCTGAGGTACCACTTCATACTTATCAGAATGTCTAATGTGACAGAAAAAGAAAATGATAAATACTAGAGCAGTGGTTCTCAACCCGTGGGTCGCGACCCCGTTTCACAGGGGTCACAGGGGCCGCCTAAGACCATAGGAAAACACATATTTCCAATGGTCTTAGGAATTGAGACACGCTCCTCTATCCATGTCCGGGCGGGTCTGCCCACATGCAGATACACCTACATATGAGTATTAAAGGGTTGCAGCATAAGAAAGGTTGAGAACCACTGTACTAGAGGGTATATCAGAGTTGTCAACTGGTCTAACCATTCTGTAGAACAATCTGAAACCATGCCCAAAGGGCTATAAAATCATGCACATCCTTTGACCCAGCAATACCACTACTAGGTCTGTATCCCAAAGAAGTCAAAGAAAAGGGAAAAGGACCTATGTATACAAAAACACTTATAGCAGTTCTTTTTGTGGTGGCAAATAAGTTAATCACCTCTCTGGTAGGAAACGAGCAACCTATTTATTTCATCTTCATTCCTTTGGATTTGTGGCTTATAATTTCAATCAGAGTTCTAAAGCATTTCAAAGTTATTTTTTTCCACAATGTCATTATCACTGTATAAATAGTTTTGGTACAGTTCAATTCCTTCTTCACGAGTTCATAAAAGTTTTCTAAATTTCCTCTGAAATTGTCCATTTTGCTATTCCTATAGCACAATAATATTTTATCATAGCTATCATATCATATTTATCATATCATATTATACCACAGTTTATTCTATCATTCCCCAACAGGACATACCCTGAGTGGCAATTTTTAGCTACAACAAAAACAGTCACTATAAATATTTTTGTATAAAATTTTATTTTCAAATCTAAATTCTCTCCTTCTTTCCTCCTCCACAATTGAAAAGGAAAGAAAAATCATAGATTGTGTTCCTGTTTCTTGGGGGAGTAAGCTTAATGGTAGTAAAACTGGGTCAAAGGGTAGGCACAGCATCGTTACTTTTTTGGCATCGTTCCAAATTGCTTTCCAGAATGGTTGGACCAAACCATAGATCCACCAAAAGTGCACTAGTGTGCCTATTTTCCCACAGCCTCACCAACATTTATAATTTGCCTCTTTTGGTCATTTTTACCATTCTTATGGGTATGAGATAGAACCTCAAAATTGCTTTAATTTTAATTTCTCCAATTATTAGTGATTTAGAGCATTTATTCATATGGTTGTTGCTAACCTGGATTTCTTTCAAAACTCCCTGCTCATATCCCTTCACCTACTGGGAGATGGTTCTAAGACTTACAAATTTGAATCAGTTCCTTATATATCTTAAATATGAGACCTTTATCAGTGAAACTTGCTGCAAAGATTATTTTTCCTAGTTACCTAGTTTCCTTCTAACTCTGTAAGATTTGTTTGCACAAGACCTTTTCAACTTTATATAATAAAAATTGTTGATTTTATCTTGTGACATACTCTATCAATTGTTTAGTCATGAACTCTTCCTCATTCATAGATCTGAAAAGTAATTTCTTCCTTCTGTTCCTCTAATTTATAACTTTTTTTATATCTAGGTAAAGCATCCATTTTTATATCTAGGTAAAGTATCCATTTTGAGCTTATCTTAGTATATAGTGAGGTACTTAGGCAAACTTAATTTCTGCCAGAATGTTGTCCACTTTTCTTAGCAGTTTTTGTCAAATAAGGAGTCCTTCCTAGGTAACTGAGGTTTCCGTGTTTATCAAACACTAGGCTACTGTATTTGTTTGCTCAGCATGGTGATTACTTAACTAGTTCCACTGATTGTCTTCTCTTCTTAAAAAACATGTACCAAATACTTTTAAATGATTGCTACTTGGTACTATAGGGGGAGATCTGTAACTATTAGACACCCTTCCTTCTTACTTTTTATAACCTATGAAATTCTTGATCTTTCATTCCTTCATATTAATTTCATCATTTTTTTCTAGCTCTATAAAATAGTCCTTTGGTTGATCAATATAGCTCTGAGTAAGTAAAAAAATACTATCATTTTTATATTTGCTTGACCTACCTATGAGTAGTTGAATATTTCTCCAATTACTTAGGGTTGTCTTCATTTCTGCAATATTTTATAGTTGGATTCATATAGCTCCTAAGTTCCCATTCCCAAATATTTTATAGCCTCTGCTGCTTTTACGCCACCATCTTGACTCCATCCCCTATTTTATAGCCTCTGTAGCTATTTCTCTTCTTGATAAGTTTTGCTAATGGAAATGCTGATGATTTGTGAATATTTATCTTGTATGCTGCAACTTTGCTAGTTATTGTTTCAGTTATTTTTTTAGATGATTCCCTAAGGCTCTCTAAGGACACTATCATATCTTAGAAAAGCAATAATTTTGTTTCTTCTTTGTGAATGCTAATTTCTTAAATTTCTTTTTCTATTTTTCTATTTTCTGTTGCTATAGCTAGTATTTCTAGTACAATGTTAAACAGAAGAAGTGATAATCAGTACCATTGTTTTACCTCTGGTTTTATTGGAAAGAACTTTTTCCACAATATATGTTTGCACTTAGCTTTGGCTATTATTAAGGAAAAGTCTACTTGTTCCTATGATTTCTAGTTTTTAATAGAAATGAGTGTTTTATTTTATCAAAAATCTTTAGCATCTGCCAATATAATATTGTGATTTACATAATTTTATTAACAAGGTTTATTATATTTATATTCTCTCCTATGTTCAACCAGTATTGAAACACAACCCAGTCATAGTGTATAATCTTTCGAATATTGCTGTAAACACATTTTCAAATTTTTTTTGCATCAATTTTTGCTTTTTGGATCAATATTCTTTGGGTGTTCATTTATTATTCGTTCAATTTCATTTTCTTATATTGGATTATATTGTTTGTTTCTTTTGCTAACATAGGTATTATATGTTTTTATTAAGTATTCATCTATCCTCTAAGTTATCAATGTTTTGTTAGCATATAACCAGGCAAAATTGTTTCTAATAATTTCCTTTATTTCCTTTTCATTATTATAAATTCTTCTTTTTCATTTCTGGTATAAACAATATGGTTTTCTCTTCTATTTTAAAAAGTCAGACTTACTGTTTATTTTATTCCTTTCCCATGGGGTCCCCTCGCCCCCCAAAAAACCCAACCCAACTCCTACTTTTATCAATTCAATGATCATTTTAATTTTATTAATCTTTTATTATTTTTTACTTTGTTAGTTGAAGATTTCTGATTTGTTCAAGTTTTTTTGAATTGTATGACCAATTTATCAATTTGTGTTCTCTCTTCTGTTGATGAAAGTATTCAGAAATACAACATTTCCTCTCTGAACTGCATTAGGTGCTCCCACAGGTTTTGGTATACCTCATTATTGTCATTTGCTTTGTTCAAACTCTCTACTTTTTCTATAATTTGTTCTTTGACCCACCAATTCTTTAGAATTATGCTATTTAGTCTCTAGTTACTTTTTAATTATTTCCTTACGGAGCCCTTTATTGAATATAATTTTTATTGCACTGTGATAGTAAATGATGTAATAAGTATTTCTGTTTTTCCATATTTTTGGTAAGATCTTTATGCTCCAATACATGGTCAATTTTAAAAGAAGTTATGTATAGCTAAGGAGTATATAAATTCTATTCCCATTCAGTAATCACCGGGGAGCTATTATTTCTAATTTTTCTAAAGTTCTATTCAGGTACTTAATTATCTAGGTCTGAAAGGGATGGTACATTAAATTCACCACTATTAGTTTTACTATATTTCTCCTCCTAATTCGCTTCCCCTTTTAGATATTATGCTATTAGTTGCATATACACTAAGTACTGATACTTTTAGCATAATGTAATTTCAATACTAATCTCTTTTTAATTTTTCTATATTCATCTAGTTCCATCTGAAATCATGTTTGCTACTCCTGCTTTTAATTCAGTTGAAGCACTCAGATTTTGCTCCAACACATTTTAATTCTATGTGTTTCAAGCATACTTCTTGCAAAAAAAAAAAAAACATACCGTTGGATTTTGTTTTCTAAGACATTCTACTATTAGCTTGCATTTTATGGATGTGGTCATCCCTAAACACCCCATTCTCATTCATGTTTGACTATTAATTGTGTATTTCCTTCATCCTTTCCTCTTGTACTTTTTCTTCTCTGCACTCCCACCTTCCACTTTAAAAATAAGATGGTAAAGAATTTTATCTCTTCACACTGCTCCTTCCAACATTCAAGTTTGTTTTGTGTCTGACTATTCTCTTTCCTATCTCTCCCTCCCTCTTAGACCCTTTTGCCCCTTTCTTATCCCTGTCCCGTTTCCTTTTGAGTTTCATGTATTTTTATACCACAATCTGAGTGTATATATAATCGTATTCAATCTTCCTTAATCTGATTTAGAAGGAAGTAAGGTTCATGGATGTTTGTCCCCCCTACCCTTACCTTCAGGGCAACATACTCTTTCCCTTTTGAACTTTTATTTAGCAATAGTGATTTCACTTCCTTTCTTCCTTCTTTCTTCCCCAGTATAGTCCTTTCCTCCTCCCATTTTTGTCTTTTCCTGAGATCATTAAAATAGAACAAAATGACCTTCCTGTCATTTTTTACTTTTTCAATGACACTTATATTAGGTTTTGGGAAGACATTTGTTTCTTATCCCCTTATTAAAATGCAAAAAATTCATACCTACATCGTTCTTTTCAATTAAACAAATGTGTGAACCCATCTATGTTTCTCTTGGCACCTGTGTTTCCATTTCAAAATGTCTATTCAGTTCTGGCCTTTTTCATAAGGACGGCTTAGAAATCGCCCGTTACATTAAAGACCCGTTTTCTTCCTGTATGATTGTACTTAGTTATCCTGAATAGGTTGTCCTTGGTCTTAAGCCTCTATCTCTTACTTTTTGTAATATCTTATTACAAGTTCCCTCTCTTTAAGCTGGCAGTAGGTGAGTCTTTTGTGATGCTTATTGTATCTCTTTGGGACTTTAATTCATTCTTTTTCACTGATTAGAGTGTTTTTTCTTTGACCTAAGAAGCTTTGGATTTTGGCTAAAACATTCCTGGGAGTTTTTCTTGTGGGATTTTTCCCAGAGATAAACAGTATATTCCTTCTATTTTCACTTTGCCCTTTGGTTCTAAGAGTTCTGGGCAATTTTCATATATAATTTCTTGACATGTAGTATCCAGACTTTACAATATGAGGTTTTTCAGACAATTTGATAATTCTTAAATTATCTCTCTTTTGATCTGTTTTTAGGTCATTTTTTTTTTTGAGATATCAATTCTTACATTTTCTTCTCCCCACCCCAATTCTTTTTTTTTTTTTGAGGGGGGAAGATAGGGCAATTGGGATTGAGTGACTTTCCAAAGGTCACATGGCTAGTACGCATTAAGTGTCTGAGGCCATATTTGAACTCAGGTCCTCCTGACTCCAGTCCAGTACTCTATTCACTGCGCCACCTAGCCTCCCCAATCCCCCCAATCTTTTGACTTTTGTTTCAATATTTCCTGTTGCCTTATTGAGCTGATGTGTTCTATATCACCCATCCTAGTTTCAAGTACTCAGTTCATGAATGAGATTTTCCACCATCTGTTCTAACATGTCAATTTCCCTTACTATTTTTTCCTCCCTAGCTAGTCTATTCTGTATCTTTTGCTTTTATTTCTTCTAGATACTCCTATAGTTTCTTTGGTGAGCAAATTTTTTTCTTCAAGACTTTCCCTGGACTAGTGGGATTTTTCCCAGTATTTACTTTCTAAGTATCTCTCAAACCAAGGTATTCCCTTATGGCATTCAGCATTTTTCTTGGTTTGCTCAACTTATCTTAGTACCTCAGGTGAGGGGCCTGCACATCTGTCAGTCTCTTCAACTGAATGGCATGGGCAGAGCTTTCCTGGTCCTGATTATGGAAGCCTGGACTAGGCCCATCCTTCGAGGGACTTTGAAGTTCTTCCAGTGCTGGGCTCTACCTGAGGACATCCTCTTGTCACCAGATACCAGAACTTCCCCCTGCTTTAGGCTCAGCTTGGCTTTTCCTCCCTGTGCTTATGCTCAGGAACTATTCCTTAAGTAGGCTTCTTCTACAAGTTTCAGGGTCTACTCAGACTGGATACTATTGGGGTCGTTCTCCCAAAGCCAAGCTTGGGTCATCAGTGTCACAATAAACCCTGCCTGGGACTCCCTGGGTCTCTTCTCTGCTATGGGTTTCAGGAATAGTTCAGACTGGGTTAGGGTCACTGTCAGGCTCATGCTGCAAGTGCCAAGTGGCCCTGGGCAGAGTCTTCTGGGGCTCCACTTTCCACCAGGGTCCTTGTTTCTACCTGTGATTTTTAGAGTGATGCATGTCTAATTCCCACTGGTGTGTTTGCTGAGGACCTGGGCTCTTATATGTACTAGCAAGTCCCCGTTTCCCACAATTTCCTTTCATATTTGTTGATATTTATTAAGTTCATAATAAAGAAAGGAAATTTTTTTTAAAAGGTAAGGGCAAAATGGAAAGAACATGAAAGTAAAGAGAAAAATGTTTGGGATTTGTAAGAGAAAGATGTTAAGGATAGTGTGATGGGAAAGCGTGACAAAGTTAAGAGAAAAAGGGAGAAAGAAAATAGAAGATACAAAAATGAGGGAGAGAGAACACTAGTCAAGTGGGGGAGAAAAAGAAACAGAAGGCAGCAAAAAGAGAAAAAAGATTAAGAGTAAGAAGAATATGCAAAGAAAAGAAAGGGATGAGATTAAAAACAACCAGCCTTTAATCTCTAACCATACTTACAATCTGAATGAGAGGTGGGCATCGTGCATAAAGCACAAACATGTGTGCATATAGCATATCTCCAGAGTCCATCTGAAACTGTACATCACTCAGGTGGGGATTGTTGACCATTACACCAAAGTCAGCAGACAGCAAACTAAGTGACAGCTGAAAAAATAAGAGGGATGAAAACACCCATTTTCTATCATAACTCACTTCTCTAACAAAGTGGCTAATTCATTCCAATAAGTCTTACTACAACATAATGGTAGAAAGGAAGCTTCAATCTAATGAATTTCAAATCTAATTATCTAGGACAAACACTGCAGAGGACAGATATACAGGCTACTTCAGTTAAGAAAAACTAGAAGGCATTCACAGATGAATTGGTGGCCCTGCTGACCAAAATGGAAAGAAAATATACAGCAATGGCAACCATTCCTTGGCTCTTTAGGCCAGTGTCATGAAGGCATTCCCATAAAAATCCACAAAGAAAATATTTCATGAAGAAGCAGATTATGTGGATTAGTGACAAACACAGTGAAAATTAAACACGTACAAATGGTTTTGGTCATACTTTAGGTGGCAGGACAGAAATAATTCTTGTTGGCTTTCTACCAACTTAGGGTACAAAATTTCACAGTTATAGTTGTAGATGAAGTGAAGTGAGCTTCTATAGGGGTTCCTAATTTGGGGTCTGTGGACTTTTTTTTTTAATATTTTTATAACTGTATTTCGATATATCTAGTTTTCTTTGTAAAACCTTATATATTCTATTCTGTGCATTTAAAAACATTATTCTGAGAAGGTATCCATGACACAAAACAGGTTAAGAACATCTGTTCTTCAGGAGAAATTTGTACACAATCACAGACACAATGTATGTGTGACAATTAACTTCAATAGACTGGGATACCCTCAGCAATGTAAGGTTATAAGACAACTCCAAAAGACTCATTATCAAAAGAGATATCCACATCCAGAGAAAGAGATGTGGAGTCTGAGTGCAGACTGAAACAAACTACTTGCTCTGTTTCTTTTTCTTGTTTTGTTTTGTTTCCTCTTTCCCACTGATCATTCCATCAGTTATAATCCTTCTTTACAACCTGACTAATGATTAATGGGAAGATATTTGTAGATCACATATTTGAGTGCATGACGCCATGAGGGGGGGAGAGGAAGAGGAAGAAAATCTGAAACTCAAGAGACTGTGGAATTGAATGTTTTAAACTAAAAGTAAATAAGCCAAGTTAATTTAAAAAACAAAGAACATCTGTTCTTTAGCATCAAGAGAATAGATGCAAACCAACTTAGTAAACTCATTTTACCGTGTACTGTAGCTAACAGTAACTGGGAAAAACCAAGGAAAATGTTAAGCTAAAAATAATTATAAATTTAAGAATCATACGTTGCTTCAAAATAGCAGTTTAAGATTTGAAAAGCACTTGACAAATTCTCTCATTTGATCTTCACAACAGTCTTTTAAAGGAGGTGATATTATTATCTCCATTTTACATAAGGGAGAACTGAAGCTGAGAGTGGGTAAGTGACTTGTGCCCAGTGTCACATAGGTAATAAGCATCTGAGACGCTTACTAAAAAACGAAATGTATGCAATAGATTTACAGTTTCATATGCAATCTTGTTTGTTTGTTTCTTTTCTTTGTATATGAACGTGTTCATGCTGAATAATTTTCTAATTTATAATTTTAAAAAATTAAAAATAAGTAAAAAGA
>CM053590.1:109399314-109421976 GCA_028646515.1 Pseudochirops corinnae
TGATTATGGAACTCCAGATTCCAGGTTCTTTCTCCTCCTCCCTCACCACCCACGCCCACTGGAAAGACAAGCAATCAAATACAGGCTGAACATGTGAAATTATGCAGACAGGAGCTCACATTCTAACGGGGACATAACACATGCAAGTCAGGTGGAAAGGCACCATAGTGTTTAGGAAACAGCAGCAAAGCAGAGGTAATATAGCTTCTTTAATGTAATGATAGTAAACCACTAATAAACCATCTCAGTTTCTGATTTTGAGTCATTTGACAGTGCCAAGGATTTTAGTGACAGAACTTTCTTTTCTAAAGATAACTTTCTTTTCTAGGTCTCCAGTAGCAGTGGCCACTGAGACAACAGCGGATATCATACCTGTGGGGGAAACTGGCAGGCAGCATCTCCACAGGGGTGAGATTGGCTATAGAAGTCAGGCTGGAAGAAGGGGGCCAGTATTCTGGGGAAAGGTGCAACTATTCCTGTTGTCTTCCTGTTGGTGTTTGGTGTTGGAGCTATCAGGGATGGCAAACCCCTTCTTTACTGGGCTGCTCCACTCAGTGATGGTTTCAAGGACTAGGGTTGGTGGTCTTGGGGGCACTGAAATTCCTGGTGCTCTTAGGTCCAAGATCTGGGCTGCTTCCACGAAGGTCTAAGGGGAAGTGGTGATAAAGGGAGAATGGCTGTCTTATTTTTCTCTTTATGTCCTTAGTGCTTAGCATGTAATAAACACTAAATACATGCTTCCTTCTTCTTGCGTTCTTTCTTTCTTTCCATGATTCAAAGCCACATTATATCACTGGGAAAATAGCTCTGTCTGAGGCTTTACCTGGACTTCTTCCTCTGGGTATCTTTCAAACAAAGGTATCTCCTCATTGTGATTGGACTTGGTCTGTTTATGGAGGGAATGGGGCCTTGTACTTAGATTAAGCTCCTTAATTGGTCTGAGCAGGGTATGTCTGGTCCTGAGTATAATGGGCCAGATTCAGCTTCTCCTTTTAAAGGACTCAGGTTCTATGACATTTTCTTGTTGCAGTTACCACCTGAGGTCCTTCTCCTCTGATGTTGGGGAAAGGTCTACTCCCATGTTAAGTTCCTACCACAGGCTTCAGGGATTGATCAAGCTGGATTTTGTCTGGGGCCTTTCTTTTGAAGCTTTGTTATGGCTACTGGGGTGCCATTGGATCCTGCCCAGAATGACCTAAAGCTGCTTTTTCTTTTAGGGCTGGGTTAGGGCCCTGTTGGGACTGGGTTGGTCTCAGCCTCTATTTCTAAGAATCCTGGGTTGGAGCCACTAGAGATGCCCCAAAACTATCCTCAAGAGGTAGGCTTGGGTAGTAGGTTTTGAGGTGGATTACCCACTTTGGGCATTAACTTTCTAACAACCACTGTCTTAGCCACAAAAGCCAAAAAGTTAAAAGTGGAACTTCCTAGGGGAACACTGCTTTACTCTGATCCAGCCCTGGCTGGCCTATGGCCTCTGCTTTCCCTTCTGAGACTTCCAGGGGAGCCCTGGATTCAATCAGTCATATGTTCCCTCTCCATTCACTCTTGCATCAGCCCAGATCCAGCTTGCCTGGTCTATAGCCTCCTTTCCTACCTTTCCTACCTCCTTTCCTTCCTTCCTCCTTTATGAATGCCCTGTGTCAGCTCCAGCCTAGGCCTCAGGCCTCTGTCTTTGCTCCAGGAACTTCTTCAGTTCTCTAGATACCATTCCCAGAGTAGTTACCTTGAATTACCAGTTCCTGTCTCCTATACAGACTCATGTAGGCTGTACCTTAAACTGCTCCTGTCTCCTGTGAGTTGAGATTCCTGGGTCACAACATGCTGGACAATACCATAAATTCTACCTTTGCAACATCTCTCATATTCAGGTCCCTTTCTCTCCTCTGACACTGCTATTACTCTGGTGGAGGCCCTTATCACCTCAGGCCTTAACTATTGCAATAGCTTTTTGGTTAGTCTTCCTGCCTTTACTCAGTAATAAAAGTGATTATCCTCAAGTTCAGGTCTGACTATGCCACCACCCTTACTCAATAAACTCCAGCAACTCCTTATTACTTTCAGGATCAAATGTGAAATCTTCTAGCTTTTAGAGTCCTTCATAATCTACACCCTTCCTACCTTTCCAGTCTTCTCAAACTTTATTCCCCTCCATGTACTCTATCATTGAGTGACAGTGGCCTCCATAAGACACTCCATCTCCAGCTACATTTTCATTAGCTTTCTCCCTTGCCTGAAATACTCTCCTCACCCCATGGTTTCAAATTTCAGATAAAATCTCACTTTTTGCAAGAAACCTTTCTTGGTAGCCCTTAATGCTGTTTTCCCTCAGAGATTACTTTCCATCTATACAAGTTTTTACTTGTTTTACATAGTTGTTTGAATATTGTTTCCCTTATTAGATTGTAAGCTCCTTGAAGGAAGGGACTATTTTTTCCCATTCTTTGTATCTCCAGTACTTGGCACAGTACTTAGCGCTTTGGTAAGTGCTTAATAATGTTTTTTTTAATGAACAGAACAACAGAGTAAGACTTTGTAGGGTTAATGGAATATAAGATCCTTCCTGTACATTAATAAGCCTATGTACCACGTGTGTTCCCTTTTCCCCTTGGAACAGAAGACATGTTCCCAGGTCTAAAGGTACACAGGTATTTCAGTCACAGATGTCCTGTTGCTTTGAGCTCTGGGCCCAGTTCATAGATGTGGCACATCCTGAGTCACATAGAGCCTATTGGGGGAGGAATTTGCCTAAGGGGAAGCTTGCTTAGGAGGAAGCTTGCTTATGGGAAGGCCTGCTTTTAGGAAGCAGGCCTTTTGGTATTGGCCAATTAGTCACTGAGTCACATAGGTTGTGATGCCTTCTGGCTCTGAGCCTTATTAGTTGAAAACTATACAGACTGGGCACCTGGTATGCTGTTCACTCATGGGAAGAATGTTTCTTTGTGATTTGGCTAGATGAGACTCTGGGTAGCCATTGTTAAGGGGTCCCACCAAACCTCCCACTTTGAGAACCCAGATGTTGGTGCTCCCTGGTCTGGTGATTATGTATCTATTACTTTGTTCAGGCAGCTGGAACCTTGTCTATTGGATTCTTTCTTGGATGCTCACTTCTTTCTACTTATCTGTCTGCACTGTTTAATTAAAGTAAGATTGTTAACCCCTTTGAGGCTGTCTTTCCTTTAGGAAAGCAGATCAAAGAACCTGTGCTAGCAGCCCTTCTGTGTGCTGGTGTTATTGGTCTTATACCTCCACAGCAGTTGCAAGTAGCATTAACGCTACAGACCTGTATGGAATGATACATAGTGAAGTAAGCAAACAATTTACACAATCATTACAATGACATAAATGAAAACAGATTAACTTTCATTATAAACATAAATATTAGTCCTGGAGATTAAGTGAGTAAATATACCTCCTGGCTCTTAGGATGTGACTTGAGTCTTATGCTAAGTTTTCTGTAACCTTGTCCCACCCCTGTTCCACATGCACACTTCCTGATGTTTTATGGCCTTATATTTGCTCATAATCTTCCACTGTCTTCCTCTGTAAAGTTTTGTAAATAAGTTTGCATTTTAAACCAGAGCTGCCCTGGACTGTGACATCTCTCTGCTTGGCAAAGAGATCAAATGTTTGCTGGCAAGACAGTTTCTGGCCTCTTTCGGGTTCTTCATTTTGATGATCGGTTCAATTGAATTTCTCTAGGAAACAGTGCTAATCCATGTTAGTGTCTTCTCCTTGTCAGTTAATAAGCATTTACTAAACACCAACTAAGTTGCAGGTACTAGATGCTACCTTGTTCCATATTAGATCAGATTGGAGCTATAGTAATTTTGTGCCACACCTGATTTGAGTATGGTTTTGAAATTTACCTTACTTATTACCTTATTTATTAGATATAATCCTATTAGGACAATCATGAAATAGTATATTTCATTATGGTGTGTGCCCATGGAATTTTATATTTATTTTTTAAGGTAAACGTATTTAATATTTAATGATAAAAGATACAATTTTTGTTCTTCAAACTAAAGATTAAAAGTTAACTAAACTTAATTTTTTGAAAATTAGCAACTAAACTATTTAAAAATATAAACTTAATGAAGCACAAAATATGTAAAGCTTTTCAGGATATTAGGCTGTGTTTAGGCACACCAAATACACACTGTATGCATGTTTATGGCAGACAAGTGATTCAGAAAAAATTCCACATTTGTAGAAATTTTCTGTCCACTAACACACAATTTCATATTTTTGGTGACGTTCAGTTCTTACCTCATCTATTTCCTTCTTTCTTCTTGGAAGAAAATATTCATGATACACAGGGAGTTCAACTTCCCTTAGAACCTATAAACTTTTGGCCTCTTTTGTTTCTCAGGTCTGAGCCATATTTTTTAATATTTTAATGATCCTGCACTGTACACACCTTTATAGTGAAGTTACTGAGGTCAAAGTATATGTTGAATTGGTTTCAAGGATCCTGTCAAATTCTTCTTAAAATTTCTCAGCTTTGTCATTTTCTGCAATAGATACTGGTAAGCTATAATTAACATCATAGGGGTTATTTTGCTTATATCCTCATAAGCATTTGAAGGTGAAATGATTACCCAACAAAATGATATTCCTTTTGATATTTGAGAGCATGGTGAAATTAACCCATCAATTCTTTTTCAGCCTCTAAGCTCCCCTTCTCCTTAACTGCAACTTTTTTTTTTAAACCTTTTTGCTTCCAGGCAAGAATGCAGAATGGTATAGGTGAACAAAGTGCTGGCCTGGGTAGTCAGGAGGACCTGGGTTTGAGGACTGTCTCTGACACTTATTAGCTATGTGACCACAGACAAGTCAATTAGCCTTTCAGCCTCAGTTTCCTCCTCTAAAAAATGAGTTAGACTAGATGGCTGCTAAGGTCCTTCCCAGCTCTCTATCTGTGATACTGCATTAATATGTCTCAAGTCCTCTAATAGTATACTAACTTTTGGTTGGATCTTGTATTTAGAAAACAAAATTTATTTACTTCAAACTATCTGTCAGAAATATCAAGACAAAGGAATGGCCAATAATGGACAGGGTGAACACTATGTGTCCTAACTACACCTAATGGCTCATATCAGTTACATTCTTCCCTTATTCCTTTGTCTAGCTTAAATCAGAATCTGCAGGAAGTAGACTGCACTGTGACCAAAGCAATCCCTAAAGTGCAGGTTTCTTGAGTGAGACTTCATGTTAATCCTTCCCACACAAGTACCAAAATAAGAAAAAGTGTAGATTGGACCCTTCATCAAATAGAATAACATTTTTTCAGGTGTGTCCAACCCTTTGTGACTCTTTCTGGGGGTTTTCTTGGCAAAGATACAGGAGTGGTTTGCCCTTTTCTTCTCCAGCTCATTTTACAGATAAGGAAACTGAGGCAGAGTTAAGTAACTTGCCCAAGGTCACACAGCTAATAAATGTCTGGGTCTTGATTTAAATGCTGGAAATTAAGGCTTTCTAACTCCAGGCTGCCCTTCCCTTTTCCCTCTATGGACTATGTAATTAAGAGCATGTTAATTCTGCATTGTCTTATAATATCTTAAATTTACATTGTTCTTTATGGCTAACAAAGTACTTCCTACAACAAAGTAGTGAATTCGATGTACAGATCAGGAAATTTTTCAACCCAGAAGGTTCAGAGCAACTAATGATTTATTTGCCCATTACTTTACAGCTATTAAGTAACAGAGCTGGGCACAGACTCAGGTTTGCTGGTTCCAAATTCAGTGCTGTTTCTACTACACCACGTGGCATCACAAGTTGGACAAGTATTTGGAATATATAAAGATCATCTCCTACAAAGGAGAAAGGCAAGCTAAGATAGTACCTGAGGAAATTGCTGGGGATAATCTATCATTCCCGTAATTCCCTCCCACCCTTACCCCTTCTTTCTTTTACCTTTCTTTTCCATCTGTTCTGATTATCCTTTAGGGCCTTTCAGTAGCAACAGTTTACTTTGCCTAGTGATAGCCCCTCCTGGAAAATAAAAATGATTGTTGCCTCTGGTTCAACAGGCTCACTCATTTGGTTATGCAACAGCAGGTTTCTGCATGGTCATCACAACTCCTGTGACCTACATGGGGCATACACAGAGAATCTTCCACCATGACAAACATTCCTACATTCCTGAATATCAGTGGACTTGCCTTTGGGCTTAATGGTGGCTATGTTCCTGGAGCCATATTTTCTGAAATAAAAACCAGGACACAGGATTAATCAATCACCAAGCATTCATTAAGCACCTGCTAAGTTCCAGGCACTAACCAGAGATACCTCCATGCACCAGACAAAAATGAAACAATCTCTGGAGTTTATGGAAGAGTGAGAGACAATGCGCAAATATATAAAACAGACATGAGATAATTTAAAGGGAAGGTACTAGGAATTAGGGGAAGAGGTATTTAAAAAAAAGCCTTCATGTAGAAAGTGGCATTTGAACTGCATTTTGAAGGAAATACATTTTAGGTATGTGGAATAGCCAGGGCAAAGGCACTGAGACAAGAGATTGAATATTTTATGTGGGAAAAAGCAAGCCCAGTTTGGTTGGACTGAGAATGTAGGAAGGAGTATAATATATAACCAAATCATAAAGGAAGGTTGCAGCTAAAGAGAGTTTATAATTATAATTTTAAACAAAATAGGGAGCCATTTGACCTTATCAAGTCACTCCTAGTCAGACTTATAATATAGGACAATCACTTTAGCAGCTGAATGGAGATTGGATTGGAGTTGGAAGGGAAGATCTGAAGTCAATTAAGAGGCTATTGCAACAGTCCAGGCCAGAGGAGATGAAAGCCTGAATTAGAGTGGTAGATAATGTGAATAGAGACAATTGTGAAAGATGTTATGGAGGTAGAAATTACATGATTTAGCAACTGAGTGCATATGAAGGGTTAAGGGAGAACTAGGAATTGAGGACAAATGCTGAGGCTATGAACCTGGGTAACTAAAATAGGAAAATTTGGAAGATGGATGAGTTTGGAGAAAAAGAGAACTGATAACTGAACATTTTGCACCATTGGAGCTTAAGAGATAGAACAGGGAAGAATATATAGATCTAAGAGTTATCTACATAAGTGACTTGTATTAAACCTATGAAAGTTAATGAGGTCACCAAGAGAGAGGGGAACAAGGACCTAGACAGAGCCTTGGGGTACACTGAGAATTAAAGGACAAGATATGGACAAGGAATAAGCAAAAAAAACAAAAAGACCAAGGAACCATCAGACAGGAGAGAGACCAGTGTTATGAAAATCCAGAGAGAAGAGTACCCAGGAAAAGCTTGTAGTCAAGATGTCAGATGCTCCAGAGGGGTTAATAAGGAAGAAAACTAAGAAAAGGACATCAGATTGGTAACTGAGAATAGGAACTGATAAATTATATTGTTTTCCCTAATTGTGAAATACACCTTTAGATGTAAAATTTGCCCCCCCAATTTCCCAGCTCTACTTGTCTGGGCAATCTAAAGGCAGTTACCCTCTTCTTGGTACCTAAATGAAAATCTTAGTATGCAAAAGGCAGAGCAATGTGAAGAATACTTCATAAAATGCTTGGTTTATGATTTCAGACACTGGAGACATAAAAAGAAATGGAAGCAAATGTCTTAAGGCATAGGTCACTGAGGTCAGAGTTTTAAGTGTTTGCGTAGTATTGGAAATGTCAGGCATTGCTCCCCACTAAATGACATTCTGCTTTGCACTGTCCCTTTCATCAGGTGAAATGAAGATGAATAGAACCACCCAGTCCCTTCTCTCTGGGGGGTGGAAACTGTCTGTTCCTCCTAACACTGGAATAGGACAGCAGAAGGTCTGCTGTCAATGATACACTTCCTAGATGAAAATTAACTGGTAAACTTAAGAGGATGTGGCTAGAGAAGGTGATACTGACAATGCTTAAGATGCCTGGAATGATTTCTAGAGAACAGTACTATGGCTGGACCTAGATTGGTTAGGGGCAAAAAAGCATGTATGTAAATTAGTATTATGTAAATGAAATATATTTAATGCAATATAAATATATGTACGTAGATATAATTTTTATATCAGGATGTGTTAGCAAAAGCAAAGACTGACAGATTCATAAGGGATGGCAAGAATATAAAGCTTGTTAACTTGTGACTTTATTTTAGTCATAGTGCAATGGAAAGGCATTAAATAGGGTGTATAAACAATGGAATTTCTGCTTTGTCGGGGAAGGCCCTTCATTCAACAACTATTCATACAACATTAGACACAACAAATACCAAGGCCCTTTATATCACTGACTATACTACTCTCTTCTTAAGGGGAAAGTCATAAGCAAAACAAGGTCAGATCCTTCTAGGATTCACCAAGTTACACACTTTAGTAGAGATGAGACACGAGTGAGAAGGAAGGTGAAAATCAAATTACTAAAAATTAGATGACCACAGAAAGCTGAATTCATATTATTCTAACTTTGTGAAACTGGTTAAGCTGTTTACACTCTAAGTTTTCTTATCTGTGAAATATCCTATTCTCTTTAGACACAAGATTCTTTAATAGATTATCAATAGTAGCTCATATTTATAAAGAACATTTATAAACATAAAGCACTTTTCTTACAAACCCATGATGCAGCTAGTACATGTACATCCCTATTTTTTTTGTGGTTTCTATGACCTTTATTTAAAAATTAATTAATTTTTAGTTTTCAACATTCACTTTTATAAGATTTTGAGTTCTAAAATTTCCCCCCTTCCTCACCTCCTCTCTCCCCAAGATGGCATGCAATCAGATATAGGCTACCCATGTACAATCACATTAAACATATTTCCACGTTAGATAATCAGAGAAATGAACTGCCCAAAGTGATATGGCTAAGAGTCAGAGCTGACATTTGAACCTAAAGTCTTATGATATCAGGGCTTTTTTCATTCAACCATGGATATGATTTTTAAAAAGAATGAAAAATATGATCATAAACCAAACCTCTAAAAATAAAATATTATGTGTGTGCATACATACACACAAGCATATATGCATGTTTATATACACATATATATGTGCATACATATATGTATATATGTATGCATGTGCATGTGTGCGTGTACGTGTGTGTGTGTGTGTGTGAGTGTGTGTGTGTACCAGCAAGTCACAGTCCCACCTTTCCACAATCCTTGCCAGTAAAAACTTTGGAGGGAAGGTAATGGAAACTAACAAAAGTCAAATTTGGTACCTTGTGGATTCAAACCACTGATGTGTCTGCTGTGTCTATTAGCACAGAAACATTTAGGGGAAATATTTGGCTATATATACACTGACAAAGACATTTTAAATGGTGACATTTAAATCCTAAAGAAGAAAGTGTTACAGTTGAAGCAACATGCTGCTTGGTGGAATCCAATCATTTAATTTTTCAGGCAAAACAAGACCCATCTGAAGATAATTGATACTAGTCAGAGAGGAAAATGTTTTAAAGAACTTTCTATATACTTTGTATTTTCTTTTTTATCTTTTTTGCTTTTTGTAAGGGGGAGAGCAGGTAATTGGGGTTAAGTGACTTGCCCAAAGTCACAGAGCTAGTGTTAAGTGTCTGAGGTCATATTTGAACTCAGGTCCTCCTGACTCCAAGGCTGGTGCTCTGTTCACTGCACCACCTCGCTGCCCCTTTCAATATACTTTGAAATCTCAATGGTACACAGAATGGTTTTTCTCCCCACTTCTTATCAACAGCTTTGCTAGGGCTGTAGCAGCAGGCAGAAAAATTTTTTCGTGTGTCCAGACAGCTATTCTCTTTGCTTGAGCCCTTAAATATGCCTCCTGCCAAAAACAGTAAGAAGGAAATGACTAGTTTATAGACCAATTATAGGCCAGGAATATGTTTTCAACTTAAAATCATAAAATTTCAGGGCTTGAAAGGACCTTGGAGATCATCAAATTCAACTCATTTCACACATGAGGAAACAGAGACCTTCTTTCTTAGTAAGTATAAAACTTTAACTCTCCCTCTACCACTTTCCAAGAGTCAGGAGTATAACCAAGGGGCGAAGAATACCTGCCTCCAGCTGTTCTCCCTGGACAAAACGAATTTGCTTCTCTGGGCCTGGAGAGTAGCACCACTGGGATTTCTGACACGAGACAAAGGGCCATTTGAATATTAATCCTTTACATTTGTACACTGCTCAATATTTGTCAAAGACTTCCATGTTCATATGTCATTTAATAACCCCTCTAGTGAAGCTGGATATTAAGTCAGAAAGAGCCCTGGAGTTAGAAAACTTGAGTTGGAGTCTGGACTTTGACACTTAATATCCTTATAACGTCTCTGAGCCTCAATTTTTGATGCTGTAAAATGGAGATAATACTTGTACCATCATAATGAGGGATAGTCATAATGAAAGTGTTTTGTAAAATATTATTTAATAATGATCGATTAGTTCCCATACTGATTTCTGCTTCTGGTAATCACAGAAAATGCAGTTATCATGACTTGTTATAACTTAGTGTTTAAAATCTGGGTAATCATAGATACATATAACTTTAGAATTGGAAAGGACCTTAAATACTATCTAGTCCAACCCTCTTATTTTAAAATGGGGAAAATAAGGGGAAATTATTTGCTTAACATCATACAGTAAGTCAGCTTGGGGATATGTGCTTTAATTTCTACTTTCCTGCTGAGATAAAATGGTTTGAGCACACATATCTGAACAGTGAATTACAGCACAGACTAAAGAAAATGGCAACCAGGATCATCCTGGAACCTGAGAAGGGTTATTCTAAGCCGGAGAGGAAAATGCCCTAATTATATATTTACTTTGTTAATTTTATACCACAGCAAACGGATTTTGCTTCAGCACAAGGCCAGACTTTTCTTGGTGGTATGTGAGGGGTGGAAGAAAAAGATCTTATGAAGCTTCCTATCTCCTTTAGTAAAGGGGCTCTTATCTTGGGGTCCATGAACTTTTTTTCTTAGTATCTTGAAAATTATTTTAATATAACTGGCTTCCTCTGTAATCCTATATATTTTGTGTGTGTGTGTGTGTGTGTGTGTGTATGTGCATTTAAAAACAATATTATGAGAAGGGATCTATAAGGCTTCACTAGTCTGTTAAAGAAGTTCATGACAAAAAGGGCTAAGGATCCTTGCTCTAGGATCAAATGTGTTTTGCTCTAGGATCTGTTTAGCCTTTAATGTCCCTCACAACCTAACCCCAATCTACCTTTCCAACCCTATTATACATTACTCTTCTCTCTTTCCATCACACGTTCCACCTCCTAAAGGTGTGTCTGCACCTTTATAATGACTGTTCTCTATGCCTAGAATGCCCTCCCTCTTTGCCTCTGCCTTTCAGAAACCCTTTTTTCTTTCTTTGTTTTTTTTCAAAACTATGGCTAAGTGATACCTTTTACAGGAATCCTTTCTTGATCTCCCTGGATGTTCAGGTCTTTCCCCCTAAAATTTTTTCTATTTATCTTGTATGTATTTTGTATATAATCTTGTATGTATTTTGTATATAATCAGATATGTATATGTTGTCTTGGCCAATAGAATGTAAAGTTTAATTTTGTGATT
The DNA here is from genome assembly GCA_028646515.1 of Pseudochirops corinnae. Classification (NCBI taxonomy): domain Eukaryota; kingdom Metazoa; phylum Chordata; class Mammalia; order Diprotodontia; family Pseudocheiridae; genus Pseudochirops; species Pseudochirops corinnae. The sequence continues at coordinate 109,410,874 of CM053590.1, forward strand.
GTATTCCTGTCTCCTAGCACACAGAAGATGCTTAATAAATGTCTGGAATGTACACCAAAGATTCTGATTTCTAAATTATACTGACATACACATAATGCTTTAAAGTTTGCATGGCAGTTTATGTACATCATCTCATTTGGACCTCACAAAAACCCATGATTCTATGAGTCTCAGAAAGGTGAAGTGACTTGTCCACAGTATCCCAGCTGGGAGGATTAGAGCCCAGCTCTTCCTGGCTCCAATTGCAGCCTCCTCTCTGCTCTGTCACACTGTTGTTGTTTTTTATACCATTTATTTAATATCTGACCAGCCTGTGCTCAGATCCATGCTTCTATTCATAATTTTCTCTTGCTGCTTCAAGCTTAGCTAGAATCACAGAACTAGAAGGTGCCTTAGAGATTTTCTAGTCAACCCTTTCATTTTATAGGTAGGAAAATGGAGGCCCCAAAATGTTAAGTGACTTGCCCACAGCAACACAGGTAGTAAGTGTCAGATCTGGATTGTGAACCCACGTCCTCTGCCCCAGGTTCCAAAGGTAGCAGAGTTCTTAATAAATAAGTAGCAGAGCTGGCATTTGATTCTAGGACTTCAAAGCAGGACAGCTAGATGGCACAATGGATACAGCAGTGGGCCTGGAGCCAGGCTGATCTGAGTTCAAATATGGCCGCAAACATGTACTAGCTGTGTGACCCTGGGTAAGTAACTTAACCCTGTTTGCCTCAGTTCCTCCTCTGTAAAATAAGCTGGAAAAGGAAACGGCAAACTACTCTAATATCTTTGCCAAGAAAACTCCAAATGGGGTCATGAAAAGTAGGATATGACTAAATGACTGTACAACAATAACAAATATAAAGCAAGTTGAGGAGACTTGAAAAGGAGGAGAGAATAGAAGTAGACAGCTTCCAGGAGGATGTGGCACCCGAATTGGAAGAATTAGTATGAAGTAATTCCGGAAAAGTAAACTTGTGAAAGGTCTTGGACGTCAGGTTGGAGAGTCTGAATTACATCCTAGGGGACTATATCAAGCCACTGTTCCCTATTTAAGCTTGGGAGTGACATATGCCTTAGGAAGATCATCTAGCTCAACGGTTCTCAACCTTCCTAATGCTTCCACCCTTTAATACAGTTCCTCATGTTCTGGTGACCCCCAACCATAAAATTATTTTCGTTGCTACTTCATAACTGTAACTTTGCTGCTGTTATGAATCTATCTGATATGCAGGATGTATTTTCATTGTTACAGATTGAACATAACCCACAGGTTGAGAACCTCTGATACTCAGAGGGAATACAGTGAAAGCAGAGACCTGTTTAAAGATGCCCAGGCAGTGATGGGGCCCCAGGAGTGGAGACAAAAGGATGGATTAAGTCATAGAGAAGTCATAGCAAGAAGTCATAGAGAAAGAATCCCTAAGACTCAGCAAATGACTGGACGTTGGAGTGGTAGTAGCAAGAGGAAAAAAACTGCCATTCAGCTTGTGAAGCTGAGTGACTGGAAGGGCAGTGAGTGCCCTCAAATAAAATGGGGAAGTCTGGGGGAGTGGGTTGAATAGTGGAGCTGTTAAGTTCTATTTCAAACATATTGAGTTTAATATGTTGATTTCTTGTGGAGACATACAGGACTGAGGTTTAGGAGAGAGAATGGGGTGAAGACGGAGATTGAGAAGTCAAAAATGATAAATCAAAGGAGAAAAGATGGCCCTCTGGAGGGAAGGGGCCCGCATGGATGAGAGAGAAGAGAAACATGAGAGGGCAGCGTTATGAAAACCCAGGCAAGAGAGGGGCTCTCGGGGAGAGATGACCTTCAGGATAAAATACAAAATCCTGCGTAGCCCTTCATAATAACCTGGCTCCTTCCTACCTTTTCTGTCTTCTTACACCTTTCTTCCCCGCAGCTCCTCTGAGCTCTGCATTCCTTCATCTTCCGACTCTTCATTTTCACCGTCTGGCTCCTAAGTTTGGAATTCTCTCCCTCCTCACCTCCACCTCCAGGCTTCTCCGAAGTCTCAGCTAAAAAGCTCACCTTCTGCAAGAAGCCTTTCCCGGTTCCCCTAATGCCTTCCTATCTCCAGGTTATTAGCCCGTCCATAGGACGTTTTTCGCATGTTGTCTCCCCTACTACATGGCGAGCTAGAGGACAGCGGGGATTGTCTCTTTGCCTATCTTTGCATCTCTAGCGCTTGGCACAGCGCCTGGCACATAGCTGGCGTTTAAAAAATGCTTGCTGACTTGACTGGAGGGACATGGGTAGGGTCCAAGGAGGCAGGGAGGCCAAGCTATTTGAGGCCCCACAAAATGCCTTATCTCCCAGTTAATCAATGGGGGTGGGGGGTGACGGAGAGGGGGTCGACAGATTTCAAGGGTGGAAAGAGTGGTCAGTGAAGAAGTGGAGGTGAAGACCGTAAATGACCCCCAAATTGGGGGAGGGGGGCTCCTCCAGGGGTCTAAAGGCTAGAACCTGGAGAAGAAACAAAACAACCCTTCAGACCGCCTCGTATTCCCCCGTTAAAAAATTCCGCCTCTTCCCCCGGCCCACTCTGCCTTTTCCCTCAAAATTTAACATCTTTTTTTTTTTTTTCATCCAGGAGCTAAATTCTAAACCACAGACGCCCAATTGCTCGCCACTGCCTACAGCTCCGGACGCTCACTCTCAGCACTTCGACTTTTAAGCCCGTCCCATTGACGCTTCCGAAATGCGCAGTGGGAGACTCCGGATACCCGGGCCCGCGCGCTTGCGCCGACATGCCCCAGCAGAGAGGGAGAGAGGCAGCGCGCCTGCGCAGAAGGTAGTGCACCTACGCCTGCGCGGGCGAGGACGCGGCCCTTTGCAGAGGAGGGAGTCTCAGTTGCCGGAGCCCTTGGGGTAGGAGAAGCGGAATGAAGGGGTGGGAAGATCGCGTGGTAGAAGTCGCTCTCACTCCCTGACCCCGTGACGTGGGCTGTTGGACCCCTTCCTGCCCCCTGCCAGGCCGGCGGGCAGTCTTCTTTTTTTTCCGTTTTTTTCATCCTGGTGTTGTGGGTGTGTTTGCACAACCGTCAGCTCTTCCTGGCTGTCCCCCGGCTGCGCTTCTGGACCCGGTGTGGATTTGGGGGGTAAGGGCGATGGAGAGTAAGGGAAGGGGTCAGGGGGTTAACTTAGTGCTATGAAGCTCCTCATTCGGAAAATGCACCCGAGGCGACCCCGGAATATGGCCTGTCAGCCGGCCCTATCCTGGTGCACTGGTGCTGTCACCGCCGGCCGGAGGTGCCCTGGTGTTCCCGGTGTGAGGAGGCTGTTTAAGGGCTTTGGGCCCTGCTAGAGACTGACTAGCACATGCTGGTTCTAGGGAGCCTGAGGCTGACTTGCCAATGTTTAGGGAACTGAGTGCCTTCCACTACCCCAGTTTTTACTTACTGTACATAATGCTTACAAAGCATTACAAAGTAGAGGCATAGGTCTTGCCATCACTGGGCCAAGTGCCTCTTCTCCAGTCTCTTCATCTCTTCCACGTGTGCCTTGTCTTTAATTGGATCATTCATTTGACAGATGTGCTCCTGTACCTCATTGATGAGTACTGAGAGGGTTACAAATGTCCCTGCCCCCAGGGAGGTCACTATATAGTGGTGGGTAGCTGAGGAATAATGAGATGACAAGTGTACAAAGAACACAAGGCTGAATTCCATTAGGTTGGGTGGGTGCCTAGAGGGCTATGGTATTTAAGAGAAGGGAGGGAGTTCAGGAAAGTTTCTGTGAATGGGTAGAATTTCAACAGGCTTGGAGATACAGAGCCATGGAAAATTTGTATTTCGGGAGTCTTCTCTTATGTCCTCTCCCACCAGTCTTTATCTCACGTAGTTTGTTTGCCCTCTCCCAGTCTTTCATTTCTTTTGTCTCTCATTTCACTTCTTTTCTCATTTTGTGTCTTCTTTACTCCTTCTGCCTCTCTTGATATGTTTCTAGTCCCTGGGCTGTGGAAGCTTCTCTAATAACCAGAATTAAGTTGAACATTTTTTTTATTGTTCTCTCACACCTACTGATGCTTCTGGAGCTACCTAGACTAGAGCCTTGGCTTTTGGAAAGAGGCAGCATTTGCTAGAGATTTCGGTATTTCTTTTACTCTCCCTCCTCGAATTTGCTATTTTTTTTCATGTTGTATCATGAGATTTAAGCTTCATGGGAGGGATTTATTTTTCTTGTAATCCCCATAGGAGAGCACAGTGCTTTGTATGTAGTAGATGCTTAATAAGTGCTTGTTCAGCAAATAATACAAATCTTCAGCACACTCACAGTTTAATAGCCTCAAACAATCAAGTAAGATAGCATAGAAGAGTGATGGAGATGGGTAGTGCATTCAGTCATACACATTAGTCATACACATTAGTATTTTTCATTTCCTTAACAAAGAAATATGTGGACAGCTAGGTGGTACAGGGAATAGAGCACTGGCCTTGGAGTCAGGAGGACCTGAGTTCAAATTCGGCTTCAGACATTTAACACTTAATAGCTGTGTGACCTTGGGCAAGTCACTTAACTCTAATTACCCTGCCTTCCTCCCTCCAAAGAGACAAAAAAAAACCCCAAACAACCCCCTCAAAACCAAAAAACAACAACAAAAAAGAAATGTGTTAGCCATTCAAACAATAAGCATTATTATCAATAAGGACCTACTACTATGTGCCAGGCACTATGCTAAGTGTTTGAGATACAAAGAAAGGCATAAGACTGTCCTTGAACTCATAATCTAATGGGGAAAACAACATCCAAACAGTTATGTACAAACAGTCTGTATACATAGGAAATAGTCAACAGAGGGAAGGCACTGGAATGAAGAAGAATTTGGAAAGACATCCTTAAGAAGGGAGGATTTTAGCTGGAACTTGAAGGAAGCCACAGAAACCAGGAGGTAAAGATGAGAGGAGAAAGAATTACAGTCATGGGAGACAGTTAATGAAAATAGCTGGAGTTGAGAGATGGAATGTCTTGTTTATGGAACTAGGAGTCCAGTGTCATTGTAGTGAAGAACTCTGTGTGTGTGTGTGTGTGTGTGTGTGTGTGTGTGTGTGTGTAGAAGAGCAGTGTAAGAAAACAGGAAAAGTATGTATTTGGGAAGGTGAGGAGGAGGGGCAATAGGTTATGAAGGACTTTGATCATCAGTAGGGTATTTTATATTTAATCCTGGGGTATTGCTCTTTAGGAAAATGGCTTTGGCAGCTAAAAAAAGGGTGGATTATGATAGGGAGAGACTTGTGGCAGGCCAGCCAATGAGCAGGCTGTTGCAGTAGTCTAGGCATGATATGATGAGGGCCTACATCAAGGTGGCAGTATTAGAGAGAAGGGGTTGTATTCTAGAGATGTTGCAAATGTGAAATGGGCAGGCTCTGGCAATGGATTTAATATTGGGGGGGGGTGAGAGATAATGAGAATGGAAGGTAACACACAAACAGGTTGAGAACCTAGGGAACTGGGAGGATGGTGGTACCCTCATGATAATCGGAAAGTTTGGAAGTGAGGAGGGTTTAGATGAATTCATTTTTGGATATGTTGAGTTTAAGATGATGTCTACAGGATATCCAGTTCAAGATGTCTAATAGGCACTTGGAGATGCGAGTCTGGAGGTCAAGAGAGAAGTTTGAGAAGGATAGGTAACTTTGAAAATCATCAGTGTAGAGATGATAATTAAATCCGTGGGAGCTGATGAGTTTACTAAGTGAAGTAATATATAGGAAGAAGAGAAAATAGCACAGGACAGAGCTCTGTGGATTCAGCAAAAGAGACTGAGAAGGAGTGGTTTGATTGGTAGGAGAACCAGGAGAGAATAGAGAGAGTCCTGAAAACCTAGAGAGAAAAGAATATCAAGGAGGAGAGGGTGATCAGCTGTCTCAAAGGCAACGAAGAAGTCAAGGAGAATGAGGATTAAGAAAAGGCCATTGGACGTTTTGGAGCCAAAGTTTATTGCTATATGACAGTATTGATGCTGAAGAAACTTGTTATCTTGATTCAGTCAATTCAGTTCAACAAACATTAAGAACTTAATACATATCCTTATACTGTTTTGGTTGCTGGAGATACAAAGATAAAAATATCCTGTTTTTCCTTTTAGTTTTGTTTTAATATTTGTTTAATAAGGTCAGTTTGTTTTACCTTTAGACAACTGGATCAGTTTAGTGACTTTAGGCGTGTATTTCCAAATTGCTTTCCAGAATGACTAGACAGTTCACAACTCCCCTAAAAGCATACTAATGTCTGTCCTCTCATATCCCCTCCAAGATTTTCCATTTTTGTCATCTTTGTCAATTTGATGAGTGTGAGGTAGAATTTTCAAGTTGTTTTAATTTGCATATCTCTAATAATTAGTGATTTGTAGCACTTTTTTCATGTGGCTGATGGTAGTTTGCCTTTCTTCTTTTGACAAATGCCTGTTCATAACCTTTGACTGTTTTTCAGGAATAGCTCTTATTCATGTATATTTATATTTGTTTCCTTGTATATTATATAGCAGATCTTTTCCTCCAACTATTTCTCTTCCATATTTAACTGCAGTGATATTGTTTGTACAAAAAGTTTTTCAATTTTATATAATCATAATTGTTTTGTCCGTTGTGATCCTCTATATCCTTTATTTGGTCAAGAACTCTTCCCTTATCCATAGTTGTGAAAGGTATCTTATTCTCTACTCTTCTACTTTATTTTATATCTAGATCTTACAATCCATTTGGAGCTGCTTGTAGTATATGATATGAAATGTTGGTCCAAACCAGATTTTTGCCAGCCTGTTTTCTGGTTATAATTTTGTTGTTAATGTTAATTGTAATGTTCCCTCGGCAGTACCTCAGTGTTTTGAAAGAGATATTGCTTTCTATAAAGACTCAGTCTCCCCCTCAAGCTCCAGGCCTTGATTGAAAAGAATGGTATAAGATGACAAAACTTCTCAATTTCGTTTAATTTTTTAAAATTTCCTACAGATACTGAAGTAGACCCTATATAATTAACCAAGCTTATTTCACTGCCATGGAGATCTCAGATAATCACCTGAGTTTCAAGTAGGCACATACTCTGCTTTAGAAGTTCATGTTGGAAAACAAGAAATTCTTCCAGAGGGAAACCTAAAAGATTGTGCCTAACTTAATGCCCAGAGAAATGTTTTAAACTACCATGGAGGGCAAAGAAATGTATTTTGCTCTCATTAAAACATAAATATACTTAACTGTGAAAGTGTCCTGGTGGGAAAAGCAGAGGCACAAAAACAAAGACAAGTCTTGGATTTATACTGTGTATAAATAGACTTACACTTACAATTTTGCTGATATTCTCATCTGTGCATGTATGTACTGATTCTCCTCTGGATATCAATCTGAATGTGTTAAAAAAAACCAAACTATTGATGGATGAATTAGATGATGATTTTAATGAACTATGCTCCAGACTTCTGCGAAGGGTGAGGAAGAAAGGGGCCAAAGAAGGCCTAGGAGAAACAAGGACTCAGAAGGAAGCTAGTAGCATTCAAACAAAAAGCAATTTGAAAAGGACCAGACTTCCTACTAAGACCAAAATCAGCCATGACTCCACAGAAAAGAAAGCAGAGCTGGGCAAGAGAGATCCAGCACCAGGGAATGAAGAAGAATGTGAAGTCACTTCCCATGAAAGCAGAGCAGCATTCACTTCAAAAAGAGAGGAAGATCCTCAAAAAGAGCTTGTGCTACAACCAAGTCAGCCAAAAAACTGGACAGGTAACCAAATTAAAATTCCTCTTTTTTTTTCCCCCTCTGATTTCAGTATTTAATTTTTTCCAATTACATATAAAAACAAAACTTAACATTCATTTTTAAAAAATTTTGAGTTCCAAATTCTCTCCCTCCTTCCTCTCCCCCCTCATTGAGAAGGCAAGCAATTTTATATAGGTTAATATTGTAGTCATGCAAACATATTTTGTTGTTATGAAAGAAAACAGACCAAAAAATCCCATGAAAACAATAAAGTAAAAAATAATATGCTTTGACCTGCATTTAGACTCCATCAGTTATTCCTCTGGAGGTGGATAGCATTTTTCATCATAATTTCTTCAGAATTATCTTGGATCTTCATATTGCCGAGGATAGCTAAATCATTCACAGTTGATCATTGTATAACATTGCTATTACTATGTAAAATGTTCTTCTGGTTCTGCTCACTTCACTTTGCATCAGTTCATGTAAGTCCAGGTTTTTCTGAAAGTTTCCTGCTTATCTTTTTTAAAAATATTTTTAAGTTTTTATTTATTTTGAACTTAAATACAGAAAGACAAAAAAAGAACATTTCCTTGTATCCAGCACAACATATAAAAGAAGATTCAATATAAAACCATGAATTTCCATTTCATACTGCTTACTTTAAAAAAAAATAAATAAATACTGCACATCGTTTTCAAAGCTACCCTGATTTTCTGTCCTTCCTTCTAAGTTTTCTTTTGTTTTCTGCTGTGTACTCTTTATTTTTTACTCTCTCTCAGTACTTTCTCTGTGAGGAAAGCTCCAAATCCTTTGTCAATAAAAAATCCTGTTCAGACTTAGGAATCAGTCAGTGAAGGCCATATTTAAAATAGCCTGCTTTACCTTTTATTTTTGAACAGAATTGTATTACTCTGTACAAGATGAATAGTTTTAGATATTTTTCCCCTGTCAGTAGGTGTTCCAGATGACTCTTCTCAGACAACATCACACTGTTTGACTGCTTTGTTACCAAGTGTCTCCAAACCCCGGGCAGCAGAGTTGGTATTGCAAAAAATGCAGCAGTTCAAGAGAACAGATCCTGAAAAGTTGAAACATGCCCCTGAAGGTTGTTCAGTGGAGTCTGTACTTAAAGAACATGTCACAAAGTCCAGTCAGGAGGAGGATGCACTGAATAATGGTAAGGTATCTTCTGAACAGAGTCAAGAAGTTACAACTAGGGAATAGAAGATGAGATTCCTAGTATTGTTTCTCAGGGTGTTTGAGATGGTCTATATTCTTTCTTATATTCTAAGCAGTGTGAATCCACACCTTTGTCAAAAGGGAAAAGGCATGATAAAATTCGCCTAGTGCTGAATGTATAGCAATAAATCAGTGTTAACATTGTCTATGGGAATGGATTTATTGGTCCATTTATTTGAGATCATTCTCAAGACTGGAACTATTTGCCCCATTGATGTCAGACACATCATGCAGATGATGTCCTTGCCCTCTAAACATCAATCATAATTTGTCTTTTAAATAAGAGACAGACTTCACCATTGGACCAAGTGGATATAAAGTTCTGCCCTTTGTGACTGAGATGTAAACACTTTATAATATTAGTGGTTGGGATTCAAGGAAAGAAAATAGATTTGGAGAAAAGTTATCACCCACTATCTAATCAGCAACCCAGTAAATATATGGTTTCTGAAGCATTACCTTTAAGCCAAAACAGGGAAGATAAAAAGCAAGTGCTTTAGACTTGTCTTTTCTGTGTTTTGCCCTCACTAAGTCCTTGACAAGCCTTGGAAAATTGGAGCTTCAGTATTCAATAGCCAAGCTTCCTTGTCACTTGGCTTGGTGCATACAGAGTCTTTTCCACTTTATGGTACTCACTGGCCTGTCATTTGACAACATATGAAATGAGAAGGAGCCATTTACCATTTTTTTCCTTATCTTTAATTTTTTTTTTACCCATTTATCTTTATCTTGCACACATACCCCTACCCCTTAATAAATCACAGTGATCTGTGTCATTATATCCATCATGCATCTTTAATACCATACTTCTCTACTGAGAGCAGAGAGGTATGTTTCTTCTTTTGTTTGAGATAAAGATTAAGCCATTTATCAATTTACAGAGTATGTTATCTGGCTCATAAGAAATTTAGTCAGTGGACTTATGTTGGATTCTAATGTTCTTCAGTAGATTGGGTTGACTGGGTCTGTGTCTCCTGACCAGCCAAGAAAAGTTTTTTTTCAAGGAAACCTTTTTAAAAACTCTGTAAAATGAAAGGGTTGGACTAAATTATTTCCAAGGTCCCTCTTGCTATTATTATGCCATGATTTTAAAAAGGAAATTTCCAGAGAGAAAGTTTCCCTTTTAAGAAGATGTGCTTTTCCCCTCCTAGGAAACATGCCAGGGCTTTCTGTGACAGAGAGTGATGCAGCTCTGGCCTTGGCTTTACAGCAGGAATTTGGTCAGGAGACCCCCCAGAATTCAGACAGTCTGGAGCAGGAGGGTTTGTTTTTCTGCCAGATTTGTCAGAAGGATCTCTCAGCCATGAATGCTACTCGAAGGGAACAACACGTTAACAGGTTGGTCCAGCTTACATGGTTGCATCTCTAAGTTACCATCTAGTATAATGACCACATCAGTGTTGTATGGAGTCAGAATGAGTTATTTGCCATGATGTTAATTTTGGAAGCTTTACAATATTGATACTCATTATACTTTGTTGCTGAAAAGGATACTTGTTGATGGAAACATCACTGACTGAAACTCTGCTTTCCTTTCTCCAACCTCCTCTTCACGTACTTGGTCTGTACTACTTGGTCTAAGGCAGCATTTCTTAAACTGTGGATCACAACCCTACAAATGGTTGTGGGGGTTGTGAAAAAATTGACAACAGTAAAAGGTTTCTGTGCAACAACCAAAAATTTATTCAAAATCAAATGTGTAGTGAATCCAAGGTGTTTCTATCAGCTCTTGCCCATGTTGCATCCTGAAACTACAGCAGGCTTGGTTCTGAAAGCAGCATTGACAATGATAAAATCAAAATATTGATCAGCTTTGAAAAATGTTGAAGATGCTTTGTGTCTTGCAATATCAAATATTCCACCAAGATTTAATTCTTTATGTAAACATAAGCAACCATATCCATCTCATTAGTATGCAAATTTGCTTTCATCTTTAATAAATGGTAAAATTGTATGTAAACCAAAGAATTATTTTAAAATAAATTTCCTTATGGTTTATTATCAGTAAATGTTTGATTTGTGATACCTATTTTATACACCTATATACATGGGGTTGAGTAAAAATTTCTTGGGTGCACACAGGAGAGTAGGGGGGATGGGGATGAGAGGTGCAATGACGGAGGGGAGGACAAGGGGAGGGGAGGGTTGATGGAAGTACACACTTCTGTAAAGGGACAG
>CM053590.1:109422476-109439095 GCA_028646515.1 Pseudochirops corinnae
ATTGGAGGCCTCTGGTGGGGGCGCTCTGGCTGCGCTCTCCTCCTCCCTCTCTCTCCCATGATCTTTCTTTTCCCGAAAGAAGGAGTCTAAGGTTTGGGAGCTGTTCTTACTTTGCTTCTTATGCTTTTTTTTTACTCATGGTTCTTCAGACCGTGATTTTTTTTTTTTAAATCTCTGTGGGGCTCTGCTTCCAGAAGGGAAAGCTCTGTCCCAAATCGCTGGGGTCCTCCCGGCTGCCGTAGACTTCCGGCTGACTGGATAATGAAGACTCCAAGACCGAGGCCCAAGACGACAATCCGCATCCAGGCTGCTCAGCGCGAGAGCACTGGTCTGAAAATCAATCGCTGCTTTTTGCAGGCCGAGGGCGGGAAGCTACAACGTGGAGGCGGGTGCAAAACCCCTCTGCCTTTCGCTTTTCCTCTCTGGAGACCTTTAGGCCTGACGCTTATCTCCCCCTTTCACAATCCCCACTCGCAGCTGTTGCTAATCACGCTCACTTCAGAGGCTTTTCTGCACCTCCTGCCCAGCCGCCCCCAGGGCACAGCCGGGGCTTCAGGCCAGGCTGGTTTCGGTTCGCAGTGCTGATATGGTTCCTCGTAGCCAAGCTGACTTTAGTGGGAAGTATCTTTGTGTGCGTTTTGAAGTTCTAGGATTGGTTTAGAGTCCTATTTTATGGGTATTTTGGGGTGGCTATGTGAGAGCTGCGATATGTTGCTGCTGCTATGCCGCCATCTTGGCTCCGCCCCCCCCCCCCCTCCCGTCCTTTTAAAGCCATTTTGATTAGATATATATGTGGTATGTAACATGAACGGTGCTAAGGAAGGCCGTTCTGTACCCCATTGTCTGTCACAGTGCCTGAAATCCCACTACTAGGGATTCAAAATACATTTGGTCTTTGAAGACTTTTCAGTCTTCAGGAGTTTTCCACTGAATGAGAAAAACCATAGAAAGGTAAGATCTCACACCCTCATCAGTTAAAACTTTGGTGGGGATTATTTGGCAACTACCTGACCTCACCATACTGGGGACAGTTGAAAGAGTTTTACTGGGTACCAGGAACAGTAAGAAAGGACCAAAGACTAAATAATTTTTCCTCTGTCCAGCCCTGATTAGGAGAGGAGTGTAGAACTTAGGGAGGGAAATCTTAACTGAAGCCTTTTCCTATTCTTTAGGGACTGTTTGAGGTAATTGTTTTTCTTGAGTTCACTAATGGGATTTTTCTTTTTTTGCTTTTATTCCATATTCCATTATTCTTACGATCTCTCATTCAGACACTGCTGGTTGTAAACTACTAGTTGTTTCCATAAAATTCATAAGCTTATAGGTCTAGCCCATCATACATTGTGTTTCCCAGTTGTGTACCTCACTGGGTACTTGAATTGCTTTTAGGTTCATTTTGCATATTTATCCTTCCCTCTCTCTGGAGCATTTCTGCCCATCAGGAAGTTTTTGGAAGAAGAAAGTAATGATGGAACACAAAGAAATTCACCAAGAACTTCTGAAAATTATTGGAAAACTGACAATCACCTCAATTAACTTGATGTATGTAGGTGTACTCCACTTTAAGTCATATATGAAAATACATATTTTCAAAGTTTTACAAAAGGATTCTTGATTTTTATAAAGGATTTATGGTAGGATTATTTTAAATAGTGAGCTGCTTTATAAAGTACAGTTGTTAGAATTCTTTCAGTATGTCATTATTTAAGGTGCACCGGTATCAGGGCAATATGCTCTGGTGTCTTGGATATAATCCAAGCACTGTCATAATCATAACTGATCTTGGAAACATTCTTAGCACATTGGCCTTCATTGCAGGCATCCTCTGATCAGGAAGCTCAGTCAGCTGAGGGAAAGTCAGCCTGACCTGGCCCAGCTACTGATTGATCAGGTGAGTATAAAGATGTCTTTCTGGGAAAGAATGGTCTTTAGTGCCTATGGCTCCTGCCTTCAAGAAAGAAACCCCATTTTACTCCTCTTTTCATGATGGTTCTGGACCTTTTCTAGCTTGTTGTAGAAAATAAAAATACCTTAAAGCAGTGGTTCTCAACCTTCCTAATGCCTCCACCCTTTAATATTCGTATGTGGACGTTATCTGCATGTGGGGGGACCTGCCTGGAGACTGAGAGAGGAGCAGTGTCTTGGTTCCCAAGGCCATTGAAGATATGTTTTTCCAATGGTATTAGGCAACCCCGTTCAACCTCCAAAGGGGTCGCAACCCGCAGGTTGAGAACTGCTGCCTTAAAGGAAAGCTGATGATGTTCAAGGAGTTACGGCTGCTACTGAGACATTTGTATTTGCCCCTTAAATCCCATTTTGAGAAAGTGCATACACTCATAGCTTTCATCAGACAGGAAGAGGAAAGTCTCTCTTGACGTTTTTGTTTGTATTTAGTGCCATGCATCAGAATAGAAATGAGAGACATGTCGCCTTTGTTGCCCTGCTTCTTCAGAAAAGCCCAGCCCTCTTTTGCTGACATTGAACCAGAGTCCTGGACTTTCTAAAGCCTGGGGATTCCCAGCTCAATGTGGCTTTTTCTCTCTTTTTTCTGCTACACATTGATGTATATTTCTTCTTTTTCCCTTTGCTTTGCAGATATATGAGAATGCTATGATAGCAGCAGGACTGAATGATGACCCTAGACCAATGGTGGGCCGTTTGAATGAACTTCTCACCAAAGCTCTTGAAAAGCACTGACTGTACCTTTATTCAAAGGACAGAAATCTCTTCCTGGCAAATTCTAATGGTCTTTTAAGGGATTGAATTGAATTTATTTTGAATTTATTGGGCATCAGAGGATGTACTCTTACTGTAGAGGGGGTGAAGAATGGAAATATGTACAATTCATAGTCCCTCTGATCTTCTGTAGTGAAAAGTAACAAGAAATCTTCCTGTTACACAAAAGCAAACTTGAACTGTGAAGGACTGACTTACACAAAGGGAGATATCAGAGACATAAACCTCTTTTGTCTTATTCAAGGAAATTAAAGTGTTTTTTAAAACCTCTGTTCTTGTTCTTCTAGAAGGACAAGAGGTTGAAATGATATTTTTTTGCCTTGCCCTGAGTTAACTTTGATACATGTACATGCTATTACACATTTGGTACTTACCCTTTGTTAGGTGGAGTCAGGCTTTGTCCAGGTTAATGCCAGAGTTATAGCTTGGAATCCTTTGCCTGGGACAAGTTCATTTGAATTGGGAGGCAGCTCATACCCCAATTAAGAAGGAGAAAATTCGAATGCTGATGGGGTAGGCCTGTGGTCAGTTGTATCTCAGTGGTGCTGTGCCTGACACATGAGGACGCTAAGGCAAGCACTGAGGGTTGTTTTGGGAGAAAATATGTGTAGTCATAGGACAGTCTCTCCTCACTCCTGTCTCTACCCCCTTATCCCTCTGTGGCAAAATCCTAGTGATTCTGTGCTGGTTAAAGCTCTAATCACAAATGAGTTTCATCCAAACAAGGTAAAAAGAGACAGACTAGAAAACTCCTTTGTTGAAAGCTATAAAAAATCAGAAATTAAAGGACTATTTCTGATCTAAAAGCTTTATTAGATGTCTATAATTACATTGCATTGAGACATACACAAGTGCATGTTAACTGACACATAATCAAAGATCAGGACCATGACAGTCATTTATGGAGATGAGTAGAGCAGACATGTTGTAGTGAACCCTTGGAACATCAACAAATAATAGTAGAATCTACTATGTACTAGCAGTCTAAATCATTTTAATAATGTGCTAAAGAATAGTAAATAATGAACAGAAAAACATTTATTAAGCATTTACTACATGTCAAACACTATGCTAAGTATTAATAAGCAGAGACAGTCCCTTCCCTTGCAGAGCTTATATTCTAATGGGGGAAGACAACAGACATAAAGGAGTGGTGACCAGGATCAAGTTCTTTAATATTGGTGGGTGAGTAAGGCCATAGGATATATTGTTATTCCTTCTAGGAACAATGACCAATTGACTTGGATCAAAGTTTTTCCTCAATTCCATTTAAGGTCTTTTTAATTACTTGTGTTTTAATTCTGTAACAATACAGAAATGGTTGTTTTCAGGACCCTGACTCTGGGATCTAAGGTTTAAAACCTAATCAGCTAAAGTATCTCTTTCAGGCCCATGAAGGTAGAAGCTATTGGGTTGTTTTTTTTTTTTTAGCTAAATCAGGTTACTATTGTCTTGTATCTTCAGCAGATTCTATAACCAGTTTGCCCAAATCTAATGATATAATACTTTGCATATTGACATTTGGGAGCCACATGAGGGGGATAAAGGCAAATAAAGGCACCCGCCATCATTTTCATTGCTTTTGGTGACTTTGGCCATGGTTTCAGCTGTGGATGGTCGTAAATAGAGAGGGGGTTAGGGAAGTAGACGAATGAGGCCATCATGGAGATTCAGGTGTCCTTCAGCGTCACTTCCACAGGATAGTGATCACTGATGGCTAGAGCCTAAACAAAAGAAAAACCATCTCGTGATGAGGGCCGTGCAACGCTGATAGGAACACATCATTAACAAACACGGAGCATAACTTTTCAAGGCAGTATGCTTAGTTTGGGGAGTGGGGTGGGGAGTAAAGAAAGGTGTTACAGATGTGTCTTGTCCTCAAGAAACTTATAATCTTGTTAGGGAAATGAGGCCTAAACTTGGGAAAAATAACTGATGGTATGAATATGGTACTAATAGTATCAGTATGAATTTTGATAAGGGTCAAATGAACTATAATGCTTGTCTGTACAGAGAGAAGGGAGTATTCCAGGCATGATTCAATAGGATCAAAAGTGGGAAAGTGGAGGCAGAGTGAAGATGATAAAGGCAGGGACTTGCCTGAGCTCTCAAACCCTTCAAAATGCCTTTAAATAATGGCTCAACAAATTTTAGAGCAGCAGAACCCACAAAAAGATGGAGTGAAAAAATTTTCCAGCTCAACCTAACTTAGATCAGCAGGACCCCAGCAAACCAGGAGCAGGCTTTAGGGCAACTGAAGCAGTGCTGGTTTCCAGATTTCTCAGTCCACAGATGCCAAAGGCAACTTGGAAGGTCAGCAGGAAAAGTCTGTTGCATCAGTATGAGAGGAGTGTAGGCTGCGCCAGCACAGCCCCAGCCCCAGAAGACCAAGAGCAGGCCTTGGGAGTCACTGAACCAGCAGCGGCAACAGCTGCTTCTAGAGCTTTCAGCTCACAGATGGTACAGGGATCAAACAACTGATCAGAAAGAGATCACTTTGCTAGCACTGAGGCAGGACTCTGTTGCTATCTGCATACTTGGAACCAGGTCCCAGTCCTGGGTGGCAGTCCCAGGTAGAAGAGGAGTACCAGGTATACCAGAGCTTGTGGTCACAGTTCCAAGACAGAAAAGAGTGCTTTGTGGTTACTCACAAACAAGGAGAGTAGTAAATACCTCTCCTTAGGAAGAACTGAAAAAATGTGCTCTCCACCCACTCCAGCAGAGCTCTACTTTTAAGAAGAGTTAAGTCAAGTAATACACTGGGAATATAAGTAAGTAAAAAAACACATTCTGACCATAGGAAGTTGCTATGTTGACAAGGAAGATCAAAACACACTCAGAACTAAGGTAACAAAGTCAAAGCTCCTACATCCAAAACCTCCAAGAAAAAAATGTCAGTTGGTCTCAGGCCATGGAAAAGTTCAAAAAGAATATTGAAAGTCAAGTAAGAGGTGGAGGAAAAGTGAGGAAGAGAAATAAGAGTAATGCAAGGAAATAAAAAAAATAATAATGCAAGGAATCAATAGCTACACAAAAAAAAAAAATAGTGAAGAAAACACCTTTACAAAAAGAGTAGGCTACATGGTAAAAGAGTTCCAAAAGGCCAGTGAGGATAAGAATGCAAGCAGAATTGGCCAACTGGAAAAGGAGGTCCAAAAGTTCACTGAAGAAAAATAATTCCTTAAAAATTAGAATGGAGCAAATGGAGGCTAATGGCTTAATGAGAAATCAAGAAACAAACAAAAAACTCCAAAGGATGAAAAAGTAGAGGACAGTGTGAAATATCTCATTGGAAAAACAACTGACCTGGGAAGTAGATCCAGCAGAGAGAATTTAAAAATTATTGGACTACCTGGAAGCTATGATTAAAAAAAGAGCCGAGACATCGTCTTTCAAGAAATTATCAAGGATAACTGCCCTGGTGTTCTAGAACCAGCGGGTAAAATAGAAATTGAAAGAATCCACTGATCACCTCCTGAAAGAGATCCCAAAGTGAAAACTCCCAGGAATATTATAGCCAAATTCCAGAACTCCCAGGTCAAGGAGAAAATATTGCAAGCAGCCAGAAACACTTAAGATTTCATGGAGCCACAATCAGGATAACACAAGATTTAACATTAAAGGATCAGAGGCTTGGAATATGATATTCCAGAGGACAAAGGAGCTAGGATTATAACCAAGAAACACCTACCCAGGAAAACTAAGTATAATTTTTCAAGGGGGAAAATGGATATTTAATGAAATAAAGGGCTTTCAAGCATTCTTGATGAAAAGACCAGAGCTGAATAGAAAATTTGATTTTTCAAATACAAGACTCAAATATAAAAAGGTAAAGAGGAAAGGGAAATCATAAGGGACTTAATAAGGTTAAACTGCTTACATTCCTACATGGGAAGATGATACTTGTAATTTATCAGAACTTTCTCATTATTAGAGCAGACACAATGTGTAGACAGAGGGAAGAGGTGTAAAGTAAAATTAAGGATAGAGAGAGAAACACTGGGAGAAAGGGAAAGGGAGAAGTAGAATGGGATAAATGATCTCATAAAATAGACAAGAAAAAGCTTACAGTTGGAGGGGGAAAGAGGGGGAGTGAGTGCACCTTACTCTCATCTGAATTGGCTCAAAGAGGGAATAATATACACACTCAATTGGGTTTAGAAATTCATCTTACCCTATAGGAAAATAGGGAAAGGGGATAAGAGGTGGGTGGAGTGATAGAAGGGAGGGTAGATTGGGGGAGGGGGTAGTCAGAAGCAAAAGAGTTTTCAGGCAAGAATGGGTGAAAGGAGAGAGAATGGAATAAATGGGCAGAGCAGCAGGGTAGGGTAGAGGGAAATACAGTTAGCAATAGTAACTGTAAAAACAAATTTTTGAAGCAAGTTTTTTCTGATAAAGGCTTCATGTCTTAAACATAGAGAACTCAGTCAAATTTATAAAAGTAAGCCATTCCCCAAGGTTAAATGATCAAAATTAAATGATCAGAGGAATTAACCAAAGCTATCTATAATGATATGAAAAAAATGCTCTTAACTCACTACAGATTAGAAAAATGCAAATTAGAACAATTCTGTGGTACTACATCACACCTATTAGACTGGCTAATAGGACAGAAAAGGAAAATGACATCCTAGAAGGGATGTGGGGAAAAATGAGACATAAATGCGCTGTTAGTAGAGTTGTGAACTGATTCAACCATTCTTTAGAGCAATTTAGAATAATACCCAAAGGACTATAAAAACCATGTAAACCCTTTAATCTAGCAATACCAATACTATGTGTGTATCCCAAAAGAGATTTAAAAAACCAAAAAGGACAAGGACCTATATGTACAAAAATATTTGTAGCAGTTCTTGTAGCAAAGAATTGAAAATTGAGGGGATGCCCATCAGTTGGGTAATGGCTGAACAAGTTGTGTTATGTGATTGTGATGGAATACTGCTATTACTATGAGAAATGAGTAGGATACTCTCAGAAAAGCCTAGCGAGACCTGCATGAGCTGATGCAAAGTGAAATGTACTGTGTACAAAGTAGCAGCAATATTGTAAGATGATCACCTATGAGTGACTTAGCTATCCTCAGCAATACAATGATCCAAGACAGCTCTGAAGGACTTAAGATGAAAAATACTATCCATTCCCAGAGACAGAACTAATGGTATCTGAACACAGATTGAAGAATTCTTTTTATTACTTTATTTTTCTTAGGTTTTTTTTGGGGGGGAGGGGGCGGTAAGGGAGTCCTGTGTTTAAGTGGGAAAGTGTGGTTTGGGGACTTAAGATGATTAGACAAAGGTGGAAGGTATGCATGGAGGTGATAGGGAACGTGATGTAGTGGACCATGAAATAGCAGGACAAGATGTTTAGACTTGATCCTGTAGCAGCAGGACGCTATTGGAATTTTCTGAAGTGGAATGCAGAGTAACATTAAGTCCTTATTTGGGGGAAATTACTATGGCATCACGTGAAAGAATTCTTTTGGAGAGAGATGAATAATGTAATTTATTATGAGAAGGTAGGGACTGGGACTAGGGTGGTGACAACAGGAAAAGTAAAGAAAGGAACAGATGTGGAAAACATTTGGAAGTATTGATAGGGATTGATTATAAAGAGAGGAAAGATTATAAGTCCATATGGATGGCAATTTGCAAAGGTAACCAGAGATCAGGGTTTTAGTTCTAGAAGGGACCTTAAGATCACCTAGTCCAACCTTCACATCTGACAGCTGAGAAAAGAGACCAACTAATTTGTCCAAGGTTAAGTGGTTAACAGCTGCTGCCACTTGAACCTAGTCTGAAGACTCCACATCCAGGCTTATTGCAAGCCTGGGTGACTGGGAAGGCAGAGTAGACCAGATTTCCTTGGAAGAGATTGTAGAAAAAAAGATCCTGATTCTTGGGTACATCATAATTGAGGGGCTGAGGAACAATGAAGAGAGAAAGAGAAGCCCCCCACTTCTCTCCACTGAGCCAGTAGAGCCAGACAAAATTCTTAAGTCCTTTGGTACGATGCTAGATGGTCCTAAAGGAGGCTTTTGTCTCAATGGAAGATGCAGGGATGTGAACGTAAACACTAGAGTGTGTCTCCAATTCCAAAGTGGAAGTAAAAAGCTGCAAAAGTGGGTGTTGTGTCTGGTCTTAGCATTAGTTGATGAGCAGCTGAAAGATTTGTTTCACTTTTGATGATGCCAGTCTTTGAAGAAGGACCTTTATTAGTACATGCATAAGATAAGTTTATCTTGAGCCAGATACTACAGGTGTTGGCTGAAACTGTATCCAAACTCTGCTAAAAAAGAGTAATTCTAACATCACAGGCTCATGTTCAATTAAACTTCAAAACAGGATAAAAAGTGAATGAGAAAAACTTACCATTTCATAACTCAAACTGTATGCTCCCTGGAAATCAAAGATAGTGGCTGATCCAGGCACAATGGCACTTTGTAGCTTAGTTCCAGAGGCCACAATCCTGTAACATACACCAAGGTACAAAGATCAAACCTCCCCTTGAATTTCAGGATCAATGTACCTGGAGAAATCGCCACCCATGCCTCAGTCTTACTGAGAGGAAATAGACCTGCAAGGCTAAGTGTCAATATAGTGGTATGACAGGTGCACAGCCTGTAAAACTCAGAAACCATCTTCCTCTTATACCCAAGGTGGACCAGGTCCTTGGACCTGTACTGGAGGACCAATGGACCAGTACTGGAGGACCAATGGACCAATACTGGAGCATAGGATTGAGACCAAGGCTGGTTTCCATAACTTCAGAGGAATGTATAGACATTGGAGAGGGTCAAAATGGGAACTACAAAGTCAGAAAACAGTGTATACAGTATTAATTGAAGACGAGACTGAGAAAGCAACTTTCAGGATCCTGGAACCCCACATCTGCTGAAAACAAGGAATAAAGTCTAGCATCAGAGAATCAACCTGTAACCCTGCCCTGACAGGTCAGTGTCTTCACATCAGAATCCTTGAATTGCTACTAGTCCAGAGAGGACACCTAGGAACTTGGCAACTATCCTCACTTCTGCTTTTCCTTCACCTGGATTACTTTGGGTTAGACACCACTTTTTGAGAATGAATTCTTGGAATTACAGGTGCTGATTACATAAGGAAGGAGAGGGCAGCTGAAGACTTTTCCACCCTGAACTTTTTTTTTTTAAAGAATATTCATATA
Source organism: Pseudochirops corinnae (assembly GCA_028646515.1). Taxonomy (NCBI): domain Eukaryota; kingdom Metazoa; phylum Chordata; class Mammalia; order Diprotodontia; family Pseudocheiridae; genus Pseudochirops; species Pseudochirops corinnae. The sequence continues at coordinate 109,432,392 of CM053590.1, forward strand.
TTTATAATTATTGCTAAGTAAACAGCTCTTTAAAACAGAAAATATAAAAAACACAGTAGAGCTTTGCGCAGGTTAAATTTCTAAATGGTAGTTTTGTGTAAACATCAAAATAAGTTAAAATGCAATTCATACAGAAGTTTTCCAAAGTCCCTGAGAGGCTGCATGCCTTTTTTCCGTGTGTGTGTGTGTGTGTGTGTGTGTGTGTGTGTGTGTTTGAAAAAAGGGATGGGGAAGGAAAACTCTTGTAAAGGAGTTTTGTTTTTGTTTGTTTTTTGTCTTTTTGGAGGGGGAAAGGCAGGGCGATTGGGGTTAAGTGACTTGCCCAAGGTCACACAGCTATTAAGTGTCAAGTGTCTGAGACCAAATTTGAACTCAGGTCATCCTGACTCCAGGGCCAGTGCTCTATTCACTGCACCACCTAGCCACCCCTGTAAAGGAGTTTTTAAGAGGACTCTGAACTTGTGACCCCCACCTCCTGACACTTTGTGTTGAATGTTAGATAAAGCTCTCCATCTTTCTGTACTTTGTAATATTGGACCTGAGGCAGGCAAGGAAGCAGTCTTACTGCCTTGGAGGGCTGTGGTGAAATGAAGTGACTCAAGAAAGTCTAAAAAATCAAAATGCTAGATTCCTTCTGATCAACGATCAAGTTGTTTGTTTGTTTGGGGTTTTTTAGCCTCAGTTATGAATGTTAGAACTGGAAGAGACCATAAAGATTGTCTTGTTCATTTTACAAAGACTAGGTGCTATTCACTCAAAGTTACAGTTTAATGTCATCTAAAAAATGTCCTTGCATGCCTTTTATCTCCCAATATGTCTTTTCTTATATGTTGCATACTTTTTGCATACTGTATGATGCGTGTTCCAAGAGTATAGGACTTAATTGAGAGGCAGGAAGTTAAGGGACAAAGGCTGTGCCTTAGCCAAAGTCTCATGGCCCATAATTTGTGAAGCTGAAACTTGGTGCTCTCTCTCCTGGATCATGCAGCCCGCCTTTATTTCAAGCATATAATATTTGAGCTGTTTGGCACCTTAGAGATCACAGAACCTGACCACTTCATTTGACAAGCGAGGTAAATACATGGGAGGGAAACTGATCCACTGGTTTCCATGGTAGTTAGTGCCAAAGTCAGGGCTACAATGTAGGGGAGCTAAATGCAGATAATAAGTACTTCCAGCGCTTGTTGAGCAATGAATTCCTGTATCAGTGTGAAACAACCAGAATGCTGCTGCTCCAAAGCTTCTGAGGTGATCTCAAACACAGCCGAACAGGCAGCCCAGGGACTAACTCTACCTGTCATAAGCACAGTTAGTAGTCGTCACAGTGGTGTCTGCTGTGTCAGGAATTAGCCACTGGAATGTTGGGTCAGTGCGAAGACGGATAGATGACCACTGGGAAGAGGTGACATAGCTGCAACCAGCATTGAAGTCTCCCATGAACAGAATGTCCTGTTAAGTACAGTCCCATTGTTAGTCAGGAGGGCTCTGTTTCTTTCTTTTTTTTTGGAGGGGGGAAAGCAAGGCAATTGGGGTTAAGTGACTTGCCCAAGGTCACCCAGCTAGTAAGTGTTAAGTATCTGAGGCTGGATTTGAATTCAGGTCCTCCTGACTCCAGAGCTGGTGCTCTCTATTCACTGCACCACCTACCTGCCTGCTCTGTTTCTCAGGATGCCAAGTGAGGATAGATATAGGGACCAGCAGTGGACCTGTAATCACTGGTATAAGAAACTCCCAAGTAAAGGAAACTCACTCCACCAGTGCAACTTATAATTTTACGGAGTTGCCTAGGGCACTGAGAATTTAAGGAACTTGCCCCTGGTGGCATAATGGATAGAGATCTGGCCTCCAAGCAAGGGAAATCTGGGTTCAAATCCTCTCAGGTGGGATAATAGAAAAAAATTAGAAGCGTCACCATCCCTTCCTCCTCTCCTCCAACCCCTCGTCTGGCCTAGGAAGGGTGAGGTGTGTGAAGTCTGTGTTGGCCTCCTCTGGCTCGCACCTCTGTGTCCCATTTTTGGTGGACATCTAGGTAGACATCATAGAGGGCATCAATCTCAGCAACAGCATCGCTTGGGGCTGCGTGCAGAGGGACGATGACGAACTCTCTCAGCTCTGAGGAAGCAGCAGCAGCATTTATGGTCAGTGCTTGTCTCTGTGTCCCCAGTGTCCCAGGCCCTCTTTCTACGCCTGCACATTCCCTGTCCCCTTACCCCACCACCCCTGCCCATTCCTAGCCTGGGGTCCAGCATGAGGAGCCCCTTCCTCCCAAGAAGGTAGAAGCGTAGGTAAGGGGTAATAGGTGAAAGCCCTGAAAACAAGGTGATCATATCAGGTTGGAGGATGACCCAGGGATAGCCTAGAGGAGGTTGGCTTTGGGGACACCCAGGTAAGTCTTTTCCTTTGAATGCTTCTTGCCTGTAGTTGGAGAGGAGAATTTGACAATGGCAGGCTCCCGGCTGAAGGTGTCATTCCCACAGGGTTCACAGCCATCATCATAATAATAACTGTCTAGGACAGATACTTTGTCAGGTCTGCAGGGGGAGAATTCAGGCAGAGAATGAGTTTAGGGGAGTGGTGCATGTTCTCTTCCCTAGCTGGTATATAGTCCCCAGGAGTAGAGGACACTGGGGAAAGGATGAAGGAAAGGAGAGAATGGGTAAATAGCTGAATTTCTCAGCTTTTCCCTGGTCTCTTACTCCTGACTTCCAAAATCAGATATGAGCCATTAGCCCTTCTGACTCCTGCTTTCTAAAGTGCCTCTCCTATAGAACTGAGACTATTGATCGAGCATGCTCATAGAAGCACACGGAAGCCTACAAACCTTTACTGTTTCAATCCTGTCCTTGGAGGGTTAGGCCACTAATGATGTCTGCAGCTTACTCTGCTCACCTTCTAATCCTGGCTTTGGGTTTTAGATTCAGGTCTCAATAACCTTGCATCTCCTGGTCTCTGGATTCTGAGACTGGCCTTGCTGATGATATATATCATCTATTCTGACTCTGGCATGTCCTTAATCTGATTCTTGACTGTTCTTAGTTCTGGTTCCCATCTTCATGTGAAATGGATCCACTAGCTTCTCCCAGCTCCTGCTGATAGAGATGCTGAAACCCTAAAAAAGTCTTGGTAGATCAGTAGAATCCTGGGTGGGGAGTAGGGTGGGCTGGAAGTGGGGAGAGGGTAGCAGGATCGCTTTAATTCAGTTTCTCTGCTTGTAGGTAGAATCCCACCTGACACAACTGCTGTCTATTACCCTTCTACACTTAGAGGAGTAAATGCTTGTGATTAAGGATATCAAAGTCCTTTATTTTTCTTTCCAAGAGAAGCTATCTTTGTTTCCTCTCCCAATTTGGGGGCATTACCTGAATACAAATAAATATTGTTCTTTATAAGTGCTGCGCCCTAGAGGCTCACTGACCACAAAATGATAGGCATCTGGTGAATCTCTGAAAAGAAATGAAAAATTTAACATCTTATTCCTGTAATTGAAGGAACTATATGAAGATGGGACCAATGATGCCCCATCTCACATAACTAGACTTTGTACTCTACATATTTTCTTTCTAAATGTTTACCTGGTGCTGGAGGGTATGGTGGTCACTGTATCTGGGAATCATGGAAAAAGAGCTTATTATAAGCCTAAATATCTTTGAGCTGATCCTGAAGGTTTATGTTTTCACTGTAAGCCTTTCTCAACCCCCCACATCAAACCCCTTCCCAACCTCATCACGGTTTGGGTTTTAAACCCAGGATTTCTCTTTGGCAGCCCTCCTCTCCCTCATCTTGGGATGACTAGTCACCATCTCCTTTTCGTATTTGGCAGCCCAGCTCAGAGACCTACCTGTTGAGTTTATCCATCAGTTTCCCCACAGCTGTCAGATAGGTGTCTCTCACCTCCTGGATGAGGGCAATATCATACTGGTTCAGGATCTGCAAGTGGGAAAAGACAATACACTCACTGAAGAGAGAATTTCTGAATAAGGAGAAGCTGGTATATTTCTGGACTGCAGGTGACATCCCCAAATCTCACCAGCCCAACCGTTCCTTCCATTCATATCCACAGCATTCTTCCCCAAGCCTTCTCCTGCCCTCCAGTTTCCCCTCAATGACAAAACCTGAAGGGCCCCCTGGAGTCAGATTTTTACTTTGTAAGACTGCAAGCAGAATTCTGTCTGTTAAACTCCTCTCAATTTCAGCGAGATTTCTAGCAAACATGTCAAAGTCAGTACAAAACCATCACTCAACTCCCCCAGTGAGCAGGGCTACTTCTCTATTTTTATTTCAGTCCTTAAACTTCCATCTGCCAGAATGAATTCTATGTTAAATAGTAAATCTTTATTTCATACCACTTAGTTTTTTTTATTACTTTCAAAACTGTTCTGTTTATCTGTGCTTCCTTCTGAACTTCCTTCTATTTTCTTCTATACAATTTTTAAAATGTTTCTATGACTTTTTTGGCATCACTCTTATTAATCTTCCTTCCTAAAAAACTCCCTTCTCAGTTAATGGGGGAATAAGGGAGTGGGAAGAACTCTTCATGACAGACAAATATAATTGAGCAAAACAAACACTGTGGTCATGTCTAAAAATGGAAATCTCTTTCTATGCCTTGTGCTCATGTGTGCTCTGTCAGGAGGTGGGTAACATCCTTCTTCAGAGATCCTCTGGAGACATGGTAGCCCTCCAGTCTTGCTGCCCTGGGACACATTAGCCTCCATGGGCCCCTGGCCTCTCTGACTGCACTGAGAGGCTATCCTACCAGACTTTGATAGCATCCCCCTTTATTTCCCTCAGGAAAATTGCTCCTTGTGCAATTTTTGGACAGAACAAGTCACTATAGTTTCTCCTTAGATTTCTTTATAATTGGTCTGATGCAAACTTCAGGATTTTGTTAGAGGAGGTATACAGGAATTGGGTGGTCTGCTACCCTTCCATCCCCTCCTTCAGACAGCCATTTTAGATGGAAGTCTCATGATTACTTTCAAAATACACTAAAGGAATGTGCTAGTAAATGGTTAACAACTTGTTCTTAGGAGAAAAACATATGCATGACTCACTTTCAAGTATAATATACATTATTAACATTATCTCCATCACTTTTATTAAGTCTAGACCAGTGGTTCTCAACTTTCCTAATGCCGCGACCCTTTAATACTCTTATGTGGGCATATCTGCATGTGGGCAGACCCACCTGGAGACAGATAGAAGAGCGGTGTCTTGCTGTCTCGGTTCCTAAGACCATCGGAAATATGTGTTTTCAGACAGTCTTAGGCGACCCCTGTCTCCCCTGTGAAAGGGTCGTTTGACCCCCAAAGGGGTCACGACCCACAGGTTGAGAACTACTGGTCTAGACAATCAACAAAACAATTAAGCCCCAATTTGTAGAATTTGACCATTTCCAAGGTGTAAATGTTCACAACAAAAATTTAGCAATCAGCTCAGAGCAGGTTCTAACACACCCACGACTATTCCCCAGGTCTTCCTAAAATCAAGATCAGTTATGGTAACTGTGGTCACCTGGGTCATCCAGGACTTACTGTCACAATATAGTCAGAGACAGTGTTATTAGACATCTTGGTCTCACCAAAGGTCTTGATATTGAAAGAGGCAATTCTCAGGCACAGAACCACTTGCAGCAGAGAGGACACAGAGAAGAGTGATCCTATTAGCTTCATGGTGGTCATTCTGCAACAGGAAAGGCACATCTAGGTAGGAGTCAATAATTAGTGATGTTGACTCCCAGATACCAACTTTGGGTTCAAAGAACAAATTGAGGAGTAGCAATAGCACAGGTGAGATACGGAGGAGGAGAAAAAGATGTGATACTTTATTCTACCACTGGATCCCATACAGACTGGACTCACCAGTCCTAGGGTATCCAGTAAAATTATTCATTCTGAAGATCTGAGTTTGAATGATGGCTTAAACACTTACTAGTTGTGTGACCTCAAGCAAATCACCTTTCTGTGTCTGTTTCCTCACCAACCTCAGGGCTGTTGGTGAGGATCAGATGAATTAGCATATTATTCATTCAAAGAATACTAAGTGTCAAAACTGTAGATAACTGCTTAGTGAATTTTTAGATCTCTAGCTGATTCTATAAAGATAGATGCTGTCAATCTTAGTTGCCAGGCTCAAGAATAGATTTTGAACTTTTAAAAAAATTTGTTTAATTTTTTAAAATTTTTTTAAAAATTTTAATTTATTTTTAGTTTTCAACATTCATTTCCACAAGATTTTGAGTTACAATTTTTTTCTCTCTCCCAGTCTTTCTCCTGACCCCTACCCCAAAATAGCAAGCCTATTGAAAACCCCTTCCCCCAATCTGTTCTCTCTTATATTGAACTTTTTTAATGATCAGAAATCTGTTTTCTCTTCCTCGTATCCTCCCCCACTCTTCATTCCACTGAGAAAAACAAAAAGAAACTCCTTGTAACATGCTGAGTCAAGCTAAACAAATTCCCTTATTGGCTCTGTCCAAAAAATATGTGTCTCTTTCTGCATCTTGAGTCCCTCATTTCTCTGTCAGGAGGTAGACGGTGTGCTTCATCATCAGTCCTGCAGAATCGTGGACAGTGTTTGCAATGATCTTACATTTTTTGATTCTGATCTTTTTTTTTTTTATTATTTGCTCATTTACTTTTAATTTACAAGATTCTGTTCCACAATCACTTGAGTTTCAGATTTTTTCCCCTCCCTCCCCCCCC
>CM053590.1:109439595-109454870 GCA_028646515.1 Pseudochirops corinnae
TATCTTTTTAAAACTTGACCATATGTGTTTTGACATAAAAACTTCATAAAACAAATGATAAAAAGCAAATATTAAACACATCTTTTACTAACCACAATGCAATAAAAATCATAATCAAGGCTATTTGAAGAAAAAGCACAAACTTAAATAGAAATTAAATAACATCATTCTAAATAACATGGGTCATATAAATCATAGAAATAATAGATAATTTCATTTAAAAAAATAAAAAGACAAAATACCACAACTTTTGCAATACGGACAAATTAGTTATTAGGAGAAAATTTATATCTGTAAATAATTTCATTAACAAAGACAGAAAGAAAATATGAAAAAGGAAATTATGATAATCAGAGGTAAACAAAATTAAAAACAAAAAAAATTAAGTGATTAAAAACTTTTTTTGAAAACAAAAATTAGGGGCAGCTAGTTGGCAAAGTAAATAGAGCACCAGCCCTGGAGTTAGGAGGACCCGAGTTCAAATCCAGCCTCTGACACTTAACACTTACTAGATGTGTGACCTTGGGCAAGTCACTTAATCCCAATTGCCCTGCCTTCCAAAAAATAGCAAAAAATAAAATAAAAGACTAACTTTAGAAAACTTGATTCAAAAAAGAAGGAAAAAAATACACCAATACAACAATTAAAAATACCACAATGACCATCCACTACAAAATTACTTCATAGATGGTCCTTGAGAGCTACTATGACTGAAAAACTCATTATCCTTTGACCAAAGCAGTGAAGAAACTCTCAAGAGTTTAGGCTGGTGTTCAAATGACAAACATCTGGTCTCTTATTAGACTTATATTCCTTCCTAAACCATCAGTATCAGAACCTTCAATCCCTCCTATCCCTCAGTACTTTCACAATAATTACCTTTGCTCTAAATTGACTTTCTTCCCTTAGCCCAATTTCAATCCCATAGTTGTTCAAACCTATACTATCCTTTAATGTCAAATCCCTTGCTCCTTTGTTCTTTATCAACACTTATGCCTTGTCAAGCTCCAACTATGACTTCGATGTCACCATGTTATTGTTCTGTTCCTACTTACATGCAGCTCAACAGAGAAAGAGGAAATCATGTAAGAAAAACAACTATGAAAAACTTGTGAACTCTGATCAATGAAATGACAAACCATGATTCCAGAGAATCAAAGATGAAACACAGTCTTCACCTCCTGACAAAGAGAACATAGATAAGACCATTACAGGAATTTGTTTTGTTAGGATATGCTTATTTATTATGAGGATTTTCTTTAAAAAAAAGTTTAATAAGGGAAGCAGGAGGGGAGATAAATGTAAAAATTTTATTAAGAGGGTAAAGAGGACAGAATAAAAGGAACACACTAAAAATCAGAAAGGAAAAGAATTTGCTATTTCTCATAAATGAGTTATGTAAGTATACAAACATGGGAGGGAGGAGTAGGGAAAGCAGGCATCAAATTAACTTCCTTCCTATCTGAAAAGGACAAAGGAGGATCGAACACACACAAAGGTCTGGTATAGAACTACATCAGACTCAACAGGGAAACAATCAGGGTAAAGGCGTTTGGAGTATTAAGAGAAGGGAGGTGAAAACAAAACAAAACAAGCTTCCTGATTGTGAGTGGGGCATTAAAAGGTAGGGAGGACGGAAACAGAACAGAGCCAAGAACTAGAACCTAAGGGGGTGCTTGTCCGTTGAGGAATGGCCAAACAAACTGTGGTCAACAAATGTAATAGGGCAGCAGCTCTCAATCTGTGGGTTGTGACCCCTTTGGGGGTCGAACAACCTGGTCACAGGAGTCGCCTAAGACCATCGGAAAACACCTATTTCTGATGGTCTTAGGAACCGAGACACCGCCCCTCTATCCTTCTCTAGGCAGGTCCATCCACATGCAGATACGCCCACATATAAGTGTTAAAGGGTCACGGCATTAGGAAGGTTGAGAACCACTGTAACAGAGTATTGCTAAACTGTAAAAAATGATGAAAGAGATTTTTTCAGAGATTTCTGGATAATATAAAGCCAACACAGAGGGAAGTGAGCAGAATCATGAGAAAAATTTATACAAGAAAAACTACATTACAAGGAAAAACAGCTTCAAAATTCTGGTGAATACAATAATCAATTATATTCTCTATGATTAAGCATATTATACTTCTGAAAGAGAGGCGATGGACTCAAGGTATAGAAAGAGACATACATGTTTGGACATAGTCACAACGTGGATTCATTTTGTTTGACTACATGTTTTCATTGTAAGATGTTTTTTGTTGTTGGTTTCTATTTTTTAAAAGGCGGGGAGGGAGAGGATTAGAAATGCTGATGACTCCAAAAAGGGGCCATTTTTTTTAAATGCACAGAAGAGAACAGAAGGAAACAGGCAGTTTTGAAGGTAATGTGTGTAATTTATTAAGTACTTTTTAAAAAAGCCAATGGTCTGAAATGGAGATTCATAGTTTTGTATATAGTCCATCTCCTTTTATATTCTGCTATGTACATGGAAATGCTCTTTTTTGTATTTAAGTTCAAAAATAAATTTTTAAAAAATCAACTTGACAAATATAATAAGGTGGGTGACACACAGCTAAGACAGAAGTCTGTAGAAGTGTAGTAGTTTGTATCAGCTCTGAAAGCCTATTATTATATTTTCTGTGAGCATTTACACCTTAGGAGTCAACAACTGCTAAAAATCAGAGCTTGATTTATTGTTTTGCTGATTGACTAGACTTCAGAAAGTGATGGAGAAAATGTTAATATAGTGCAAATTAAACTAAAAACGTGTGGAGAACCAGTTGTTAAACATTTATTAGAGCACCAGTAGCAGTTTGTTTTTTTAAAATATCTAAACTATCAGCCCTCTGTGATTTCATAGTGTGAGCTGGCAGTCAAAAAAGGTTATACAACCTTGAACTGTGAGGCACCAAGTCCAGGACTAGCAAGGTGATATCACTATACTCCACCAGGGCCAGGCCACATCAGGAAAACGATAGTTCAGTGCTGGGAGGACACTGATAAACTGCAAAGTATTCAGAGGAAGCTAACCAAGACAGTAAAGGGTCTGAAGAATGTTTAGCTTAAAGAGGAGGAAACTTAAGGGACACAAGATAGCTATATTCTAGTATTTGACAACCTGGTACATGGAAGAGGGATTTAACTTGCTCCAATACACTCCAAAGCACAGAACTAGGAAGATCACATGAAAGTTGCAGAGAGGTAAATTTAGGTCTAATGTTAAGGAAAACTTCTAACAATCAGAGATATACAAAAGAGGAAAAGGTATTAGGTATTCCTGCACTGGATCAAACAAATGCCAAATGACCAATTTATAGAGGTATCTTTATTCAATTACATATAAACTAGATCTCCTCTAAGATCTATTTTATCTCAATTGCTGTTTCATTATTACATATCTAAACGAATCATTACTTTTGTCCCTCCAACACTAAGACAATAAGTTCTTATTGATGTCACAACTTTAACAAAGTCAAAATGGAAAGGAATTTATAAAACTGGACAAAATATAACTGGAGGAGCAAGAATTTCAAGTGATTACCTAGGGAAAAAAAGTAGGAATGAAGGAATACTACATTCTCAAACTTCAAACTATATTGTAAGGGATTATAGTATAAGATATTATAATCATCAAATTATCTGGTACTGCTTAAAAATAGAAATGCAGGATCTGTGGAAAAGACAAAATTAGCAAGCACTAAAAACAATTAAACAATAAACCAATGTTTGGGAAAACGCTTTGATTTAGGAATGGCTAAACAAATTGTGGTACATGAATGTAATGGAATATTACTAGGTCAGAAGAAAGAATGAATATGAAAAAGTATGAGAAATCTTAATGAACTGAAACAAAGTGATCAGAACCAGCAAAACAATATAAGCAATGAATATACAAATGAGTTTCAAAGAGGCAGTGCCTATTAGGTGCCAGCATTTTGCCATCACTGATGAAATCTATGTAAGTCATATGATATGTCATATGTAAAATGTAAAAAGACACAGAGAAATGCTTCTCTGGAGGATCTATGAGAGAACATGAACAAGAATCACACAAGCAGAGATGATTTAGATTTATAATGATGAAGGGAATGCCCAGAAATTCAAGGGTAGGGAACCTGAGGCCTCAAGGCCACATGCGGCCCTCTAGGTCATCAAGTTGAGATCCTCTGACTAAGGTGAAACCTCAAAGAACAAATCCCCTTAATAAAAGGATTTGTTCTATAAAACTTAGACTGAGTCAAAAGGCTGCACCCAAGAATCTAGAAGGCTACACGTGACCTTGAGACCACAGGTTCCCTACCCCTAGCCCAGAACAATAGACAATCAAATTTAAAATTTTTTTTTTAGAGTTACAGTTTTATCACTAACTAGCTGTGCCATCTTGAACAAGTCAGTTAACCTTTCTAAGTCTGTTTCTTCATCTGAAACCAAGAAAGGGTGGATCTAACTCAATTTAGTTTAGGTAATATTATTTGGTACCTACTATGTCCAAGATACCATGCTTGGATTCTAAGATACTATATTCCTACAAATCTATCAACTTTGAATGAAAAAGCAGGATGTCTACTCTCTGAAATTAATATGTAAAATATGTCCACTCACTATAATGTACCATGTGTCCCTATATAACATTTTTACAGATATTACCCATTAGAAGTGCTAAAAGGCAAAAAGAAATGAAGTCTCTAATTATAGAAGACTAGGTAAAGGAGATACCTGGATTGTAATGGTGCCTTTCTCTGTGTCTGTCTGTAAGTGGATCTCCATTTCTGGCAACGTTTGGCCCTCTGAAATCAACTTATGACGCAATTTTTCCAAGGCATCACTACTATTGGAGATCAGTTCTCGTATAAATACCTATTGAAAGTAAGATAAAATGGAAATAATCTGTAGTAAACACTGCAGTACTTAGTTAACTATAATTAAAATCACTAAAAGACTGGAAATAATAATCCCAACATGCTTTGGTTCTTTGAACATATGGGTTCTTCTGACTTTCTGACTACAAAGGGGTTTCTCAAGGCAGTTCCACAAGCCCTTTCTTCAGGAGAGATAGAGTCACAACATGGAATCCGAATTTATAAAGCTAAAAGTTATGGAACAGTTGTGTAAAATTCTAAAATGAAAGGTAAATGCTATCACAGAATTTTTTTTTCTATACCATATCTCTTCTATTGCATAAAGGAAGAAATATTCACTACTTCTTTTTCAAATAGTGACTTTCAATTAAATATCTCTATAAAACTGAAATCAATAGTATTCTACAAACATATGTAGGACCCATTACAAAACCATCATCAGGGACAACTGAAAACAAGTCTATGACAGACTTCATTTTACAAATATAATGGGATACAAAATTACATAAAGTACTCAGATGGTAAAATTTAACCTCAAGTCAACTGAATCTGGGGTAAACTGAGGTACTTAAAACAGTGCTTTACACAATATTTCTTTTAAGGTCCCCTCCTTTTTACCATATACATATCTTATCCTTCCATTTTACTCCTCTCTGTAACCCAACACTCAATTATATATCTCTGTACAGCAGTAACTGACTATATATACACATATATTTATAACTCTTCTAGTCTTCATTTCTCAAGTATTCTGCTCCCCTGTGAGAATTCTAAACTCTTCAGAGAGCTTGTTACTTGGTAATACAACATATAATAGGTCCTCCGTAAAGATGGCTTATTGGCTGATTTTTAAGCAATTGCCTCAAAAATCTCCAAAACTTAGGACAGTTAAGATAGGCAACATATTTACTAACCATAATGTATACCAAGAACTCATCCACAATTGAATTTTAGTTACTTTAGACTTAAATGAACATAGCTCCTAATCACCTCAATTTGTGACATGTGTGTCAAAGAGATTTATTGATTTAAACCTATGCAAAGGACCATCTGGGTGTATTTATCTACGAAACTAGAAACAGATTTCTGTTTAAAGGACTGTCTGGTAGCTTAAAACAGAATCTGCCCAGAGTTCAGTACATTTTCATAACTAATATACTCTCTGGCACTCCTCAGAACTGTATAAAAAATATACCTTTGCCAACAGAAATAATGGCAGCGTTGGGAGTGATTAACAGATACTATACCTCCTTCTCTGAGTACAAGGACCGAGCAACAATGTCCAAAAGCTTCTTTGTCTCAGCCTGGAACTCGTGTTTGGAGATGGAACCTAGTAAGTAATCACATACACAGCCACTAAGGTCTAATTCCTATTTCCTGAAAAGACATATAAAAATGACTAGGGAGGGGATTACTTATTATGATTTTTACTATTCTTTTTTTAAACAGTGAATGGTATGAAGAGAGTCAATGGACATTTCAGGAACATATAACTTCTGGGTGAGTCTTACTGGTAAGGAAGTCCTAACAATGTTCCACCTTGATCAGTAGACTTGGGCTTTCTGGGGTTCCTTTTTACAACTGAGTGAAAGAGAAACTTAGTCTATAGCTATGTCCCAATTAATGTAAATAACCCACTCCCCTGAAGTGATTCTATTATTTGAAGAAACACTGCATATTATCACTGGGTGGCTTGGTACCAAGTAACATATTTTACATAATGAAAACTTAATATAGTGAGAATTAAATACATATCTATCTCATACAAAATCACTAACATGGAAATGTTTTACACAATTGCACATATATAACTTATTCCTGATTGCTTACCATCTCAGGGAGTAGGGAGGGAAATAATAATAATTTTATCCCCATCAATTGGGGAATAGCTAAACAAGTTGTGGTATATGAATGTGATGGAATACTACTGTGCTATAAGAAATGAGGAGCAGACGGACTTCATAATAACCTGAAGAGATTTATATCAACTGATGCTGAGTGAGAAGAACAGAACCAGGAGAAATTTGTACATAATCACAGACACAATGTATATGTGACAACTAACTTCAATAGACTGGACTCCTCTCAGCAATATAAGGTTATAAGACAACTCCAAAAGACTCATGATTGAAAGAGACATCCACGTCCAGAGAAAGAGACGGCAGAGTCTGACTGCAGACTGAAACAAACTACTTGCTGTTTCTTTTTCTTGTTTCGTTTTGTTTCCTCTTTCCCACGGATCATTCCATCAGTTACAATCCTTTCTTACAACCTAACTAATGATTAATGGGAAGATATCTGTACATCCTATATCTGAGTGCATGCCACCATGATGGGGGGAGAAGGGCGGGGAGAAAATCTGAAACTCAAGGGACTGTGGAACTGAATGCTGTAAACTAAAAGTAAATAAACCAGTTTAATTTTTTTTTTAAATCATTTAAGGGGATGGTATCCCATCCTCTAGTTTTACAGGCAGCCACCAGAGGGTGTGAGACATAGGATGAAAGCCAGAAGCCCTTGTTGTATAGAGATGACATATCATTTTGGGGGGAAAGTGAGACATCCCATGTGTCTGAGGTCTGCTATATTCAAAGTTAATAGCTGTATCACATAATTGCTTCCATCATCTCAACTATTTCCTATTATCGAACCCAAGAGCAATCCCCAAATCAAGTCCTGTTAATACCCTGAACAGTCTCTGTACTGCTAATGATGGTGTGCAACGGCTCCTCTTTTTTATCTTCGGCTGCTTGTGTACTATATTTCCATCCACCATAGATGCTAGAAGCATGTAGATTTCGCAAAGGGCTCATAATCTCAACATTTCTCCATCGACATGGGAAGAATTTTCCTGGAAAAAAAAATTCAAAATGGTTGGAATATAATAATAATAATATTCATATAGCACATTAAAGTTTCCAAGGTGCTTTACATGTTAAATCATCTTATTCCCACAAAACCCCTATGAGGTAGGTGCTATTTTTATTCCCGTTTTACAGATGAGGAACGTAAAGCATAAAGTAGTAACTTGCCCAGGGTCACACAGCTAAGTAAATGTCTGAGGTAGAATTCCAACTCAAGTCTTCCTGACTCCAAGTCCTGAGTTCTAATCCAAGGCTCCACCTGGCTGCCTCTTAATAGATGCAAACAGGTTAGTATACTCTAATCTAAGGCTCCACCTGGCTGCCTCTTAATAGATGCAAACAGGTTAGTATATTCTAACTATGACCTCTAGCAGAAAAGGGTGTGGATTTTTCTAAAGCTACCAATTTTTCAAAAATGCCCACAATTCCCCACAAGAAATGAATGCAATACTTGAATGTAATTCAAAGTTTTCCCATGTTTTCTTTAATTGTATTATTCTGATCATCCTCCCTTGCACATCTCAAAAAGCCAATGTAGTCTAGGATATTGCGGAAATTCACAAAACATAATTCATTTAATCCTTGAGTCTACAGACTTTTAGTGGAACCTGTCACTGAAGTGCTACACTGATTTACCTTCCATCCATTCAACAATCCTTTCAATTCAACACACATTTATTAAATGCGTACTAGTAAATAAAAGTGCTAGGTGCTAGGGCTACAAAGACAAAAACAATCTCTCAGAAAGAAGTTTGCATTCTGCTGGAAGGGAAACAACATGTATGCATATAAGTAAATACAAATACAAAGTAATTTTAAGAGAGAAAGTAGCAACAGCATGGGAAAGGCAAGGAGGTTCAGAAAAAGGATGTGTCATATGAGTTCCTTGAAGGAAGCTAAGGATTCTTTGAGGCAGACAAGGAGGGAAATAGAATATCCTGTATAAGAAAAAGCTAGCAGGGCAGTCTAACTGAAAAAGTACACAAGAAGTGACAAGTGATATGAAATAAGATTGGAAAGGCAAATGGAAGCCATACTATAGAGGGCCCTAAATGTCCTTTATTAAACAATCACTATGTGGAGGGTAATGTGTATCTCACCAAAGGAGATTATAAATGAATGAATGAAGTGTGGTTTGAAAAAGGAACAAAGGAAAAGAGAGAGGAGAAGGGAGGGGAGAGGAAGAGAGGAGATAGTGTCCCTGCCTTCCTGGAACTGAACATTTAGCAGACAAGATAGATACACACATATATTAAAAATTAAAATGTGTATTAGACACCAAGAAGTTCAACTTCATTGGCTGGCAGTATGAATAATATCCTTTTTTCGTTTTGTTTTTGCTTTCTAAATTATATCATTTATTCCAATTTTTAAACAACTTTTTCTCCCTCCCACTCCTCTACATCTGGGGAAAAAAAAAGAACAAAGAAAAACAAAGCCCTTAAACAAATAATCACACCAAGAAAAATAAATTTACAGTGATCATATCCAAAAATGTGTGTCAAATTCCTCAGATTAATTCATCACCTCTCTGTCTGGAGTCCTCTAGAATCAAGACTAATCATTCTACTGATCATAAGTTTTTGAATCTTTAAAATGACTTGATTTTTACATGTTGATATCATAGTATAAATTATTCTCCTGCATTGTACATAGTTACAGAAACACTATGATGATCAATTATGACAGACTTAGCCCTTCCCAGTAACACAATGATCCAAGACAACTCCAAAAGACTCAGGACGGAAAATGCTATCCATATCAAGAGAAAGAACTATGTAATCTGAATACAGATCAAAACATAACTATTTTTACTTTTGTTTTTTCTTTCTTGTGGTTTTTACCTTTTGTTCTGATTCTTCTTTTACAACATCATTAATATGGAAATATATTTAACATGACTGTACATATATAAACCATGTCAGATTGCTTGCTATATATGGGAGGAAGAAGGAAGAAAAATTTAGAAATCAAAATTTTATAAAAATCAGTATCGAAAACTATCTTTACATGTAATTAGAAAAAAAAGAAAATAACTATTAAGTGGAGAAATAAATTATTCTCCTGGTTCTAGTCATTTCATTTGACATCAATCCATACAAATCTTTCTATGTTTCCTCTGAAATCGTCTTTTTTTTTCATTTCTTAAAACATAATAGTACTTCATTATATTAATATACCATTATTTGTTCGCCCATTTCCCAAATAATATGCACTCCCTTAGTTTCCAGTTTTTTTGCCACCACAAGGACTGCTACATTTTTTGTAAATGGAGAATCTTTACCCAATTTTTAAAAATCTCCTAGGGGTGATCTTTCTGGGTCAAAGAAAATCTGAGTACTAATTAAAGATCCAATACCATCCCAACAAACTGGTTTGAATCAACACTTTCCTGACGTGCTTCATTCCTACTTGAAAGGTTGTGATTACAAAGTGAATCAGGGCTAAATTTCAATGGATTACTTCAGAAAAAAAAAAAGTTGTACTGGAAGAATACCACAGCAAAAGATCAGTGAATGATGTGCTGATCTGAGTGCCAGGTTAGAATTCCTGAATTGCACAGGCTATGGCCAAGAAAGCATTCAATTTAACAAGTATTTATTAAGGATCTACTACATAAAGGCACTGTGCTAGGTAGGTCCTGGGGATATAAAGATAAAAAATAAAACAATCCCTCATCTCAAGGAGTTCACATTCTACTTGAAAAAAGGAACTGTAACTATTAAGTGCTTCAAAACCCAACACTTTCAATTATATCCATACAGACTATCCTAACTTTTTTCCCCATCTCATATCAACCTATCTTATATATTAATGACATGAGTCTTCCAACAATACTTCCACTGTCAATATCTGACTTATTAAGAAACTAACATGTTTGGTTTCCCTACTGACTCTCAGACTAAATCTAAATACTTCATTCTGACACAGAAAGCCCTTCAACAATCGGTCCCACCTCTAGTCTTTCCATACCAATCCAATTTGTCTATTCACTGTTCCTCAGAAATGCCATGCTTATTCTCCTTTGTTCACATACTATCCTACCCCAGAAGCCAGGAATACTCATTTTGACCACTTCCTCCAAAAGCACCACTACACTGTTAGAAACAGAACAGGTACTTCATCAATGCCTGTTAATTTACTGGCTCATAACAGGGTTTAAATAGTAAAAAGGGAAAAGGCTGCCAGTTTTTCACTTTAATAAATCCTATTTATAAGTAATTCATGCTTCATTTCCATTGAACAACATTTGGTAAACTGTGTTTCTTCAAAGCTTTATGCTCTCCAGTTTTGCTCTTCTTCTAATCTTTGCTCCCTCAGAAAAACCATGAACTATTTCAGGGCCTTTCATACATCCTCCCTGACCTTCATCCTTCCTTAACTAAGACTGGCCTCTTCTCTTCCTCTTAGCATTCCACCCCCCCCACACACACACACACACTCTCACACAAACTAAAGTCAGAAGGGAACAAATAAATGAGCTCCACAACAAATAGAAAAATCCAACGAACAAGACTCCAATATTTTGGGGTTCCCCTTTCCATCAAGTACAAATTCATAGCAGGCCCTGAGAATGAGAAAAGGAAAGAGGTAAAGGCTATGATCCAAAATGGTTTCCAAAAGAGACTTCGATATTTCTTAGTACAATTCTAAGGTTATGATCATTAGAAACCCACCTGGTGCCCAACTAGCTTTCAGGTGAATGAGGACATACAGAATTAAATCTCAAACAGATAATGTAATGCCATAAAAACGAGATGCCAAACATATTATCTACGGTGCTTCTTCCTTTGCCTCTTTCCCCCAAAGGAAAAATCACAAACCTCAATGACAGACTACAATGTTCTAGTGTTAAATTATTTGGTGGTTTAGGTCACACAAAATAGGAAGCATTAAGAGACAAAATATGCCACAAAAACAAAAAAGGCCTAGGAAGAAGGACAATGCTACAGATTTCATCCCAACCAAAATTCTACCTATCCTGCAAAGCTCAGCTCAAAACCCTTCTTCCATGATGTCTACCTACACTGACCAAGTGATCAACTCACATGGCTTCATATACCTTTTAATTTACGTCATGCGTCTGAAAACTGATCCTTGTTATAGGTCTTGTATAACTATTATTTAACTTTTCACATATTCATGAACCTTGTCTTCCCAAGCAGACGGGAAACTCCTGAAATTGCTCTCCAGTCATCAATGGTTTAATTACCAAATCTGATGACCCTTTCATAGTCCTCATCATATTTGAACTCTGCTACAGCTGACTGTTGAGAGCTCCCTCTCTCTCTCTACACACACACACACACACACACACACACACACACACACACACACACACACACACACCCCTCACCAGTTCCCATGAGTTTAATTATCATATCTATGCCAGATGACTCATTTCTAAACAGTCAATTCACTTCTTTCTTCGGAGTTTATATCCTATTGGACATTTCCAACTGGATGTTTCTCATACTCATCATTCCCAAAACAGAATACATTATCTTTCCCATCAAACTCACCTCTTTACCAAACTTTACTATTTCTGTTGAAAGCACCACCATTTGTACAGTCTCTAAGGCTCAACATCTCTGTATCACATAATCAATGCTAAACCTTGCCACTGAAAACTTTCATGCTCCTGAATTGGGCTGTGAAAGTAGCAGGAGGACATAAAAGGACAGAAATTCGAGTCAGACATCTCCTCCACACAGAAGTGAGCAGAGCCCAGCACTAACACAAAGTCCAAAGTCAAGAGGCAATCTGGAAAAATGAGCAAAGTGAAAAAGAACCTCACCATAAAAAGCTACTATGAAGAAAAGGGAGCTCAAGACTCAAACACAGAAGAGAATGACTTGAAAAACTCTACAAGCATAGCTTGTAGAGGAAAATGCAGATCAAACACAAACCTAAGAAGAATTCCTAGAATGAAAGAAAAGAATGAGAGAAAAGTAATAAGATGTAATAAAGTAATAAGTAATAAGATGGAGGGAAATACAAAGTAATCATATGAACAGGACTGGGATAAACTCTCCTATAAAATAGAGGCAGACAGCAAAGAGGATTAAAAACTAGAATAGTACAATGTGTTGTTTACAAGAAACACATTTGACGCTGAGATATACACAGAGTAAAGGTAAAAGGCTGGAGCAGAATCTATAATTCAGCTGAAGTAAAAAAAAAAAAGGCAGGAGTAGCTTTCATAATCTCAAACAAAGCAAAAATAGAGCTAATTAAAAGAGACATGCTAAAAGGTACAATAGACCAGCATTTCTTAAACTGTGGATCGCAAAATAATGGGGCAACAGTAAAAGGTTTCTAAAAGTGCAACAAGCAAAAAGTAATTAAAAATTCTTGCAACACTTACACATATTGCATGCCACAACTTCACTGCAACCTTGGTTCTGAACACAAAACATGGGCATTTTGCACTACACATGAGCTCCCACCATGCAATGCCAATGAATACAACCAAAACAAAAAAAAATTTCATGGATGGAAAAAGTTTAAGCCCTGCCATAGATAATGAAGTGATATCATTACTAAAAATATATGCACCATGTACAGCATCCAAATCTTTTTTTCTTAATTGCATTTTTTGCAATTACATGTAAAGATAGTTTTCAATATTCATTGTTGTAAGATTTTGAGTTCCAAATTTTCCCCCCTCCCTTCCTTCCCTTCCCCACTCCCAAAACCTCTTTAGCCATTCCCCAATGGATGGACATCCCCTCAAATTCCAATTCTTTGCCACCACAAAAAGAACTACTATAAATATTTTTTACATATAGGTCCTTTTTCTTTTTCTGTCTTCTCTTTGGGGATACAGACCTTGTAGTGGTATTACTGGATTAAGGGGTATGCAGAGTTTAATTGCCCTTTGGGTGTAGCTCAAATTGTTCTCCAAAATGGTTGGATCAGTTCACAACTCCATCAACAATGCATTAGTGTCCCAATTTTCCCACATCTCCAACATTTATCATTTTCTTTTTCTGTCATATTATTCTGTCCTCTGTCATGAGAGGTGTGGAGTGGTACCTCAGAGTTATTTTAATTTGCATTTCTCTCATCAATAGTGATGTTTAGCATTTTTCACAACTATAGATAGCTTTAATTTTTTTATCTGAAAGCTACCTTCATATCTTTTGACCATTTATCAAGTGGGGGGAGAGAGAGCAGCTAAGTGGTGCAGTGAATAGAGAACCAATCCTGGAGTCAGGAGGCACTGAGTTCAAATTTGACCTCAGACACTTAACACTACTTACTGGCTGTGTGACTTTGGGCAAGTCACTTAACCCAAATTGCCCTGACTTCCCACGGCCAAAAAACAAACAAAAAACATTTATCAATTGGAGAACAACTTGTATTATTATAAATCTGGCTCAATTTTCTACATATTTGAGAAATGAAGCCTTTATCAGACACCCTGGAATAAGATTGTTTCCCAGCTTTCTTCTTTCCTTCTAATCTTGATTGCATTAGTTTTGTTTGTGCAAAAACTTTTTAATGTAATTTAATCAAAACTATCCATTTTGCATTTCATAATGTTCTCCATCTCATTTGGTCATAAATCCCTCCCTTTTCTATAGATCTGACAGGTAAAGTATTCCTTGCTCTCCTAATTTGCTTGTGGTATCACCAGTTATGTCTAAATCATGTACCCATTTTGACCTAATCCTGGTACAAGGTATGAGATATTGGTCTATGCCTAGTTTCTGCCATAGTACATTCCAGTTTTCCCAGCAGTTTTTGTCAAATAGTGAGTTCTGATTTCAGAAGCTGGAGTCTTTGAGTTTATCAAAGAGCTGATTGTTATAGTCACTGATGAATTTTGTTATTATTCTTTTATGAATCAGTTTTGGTAGTTTGATTGGTATGGCACTGAATAAGTAAATTAACTGAGGTAGAACTGTCATTTTTATATTAGTTTGGCCTACCCATGAGAAACTGATGTTTTCAAAATATCTATTGTCCAATAAACCCAAGGACTCCAGCTTCTGGAACATCTCACACCCTGTACCAAGATAAGGTCAAAAGGGGTACATGATTTAAACATAAAGGGTGATACCATTACGAGAACAAGGAATTTTTACAGCCAGTGTATTTGATCCAGGCCTCATTTCTCAAATATATAGAAAGCTGAGCCAAATTTATAAGAATACAAGTCATTTCCCAATTGATAAATGGTCAAAGGATATGAAGAGGTAGTTTATATAGTGGGATGGCTGTTTTGGGGTGGTGGGTGGGGGAAAAACGGGGAGAAAATTTGTAACTCAAAATCTCGCGGAAATGAATGATGTAAACAATAAAAATAAAACAAAATAAATGAGGGAAAAAAAAAGAAAAAGATACCAAAAAGAAAATTCCTAGGAATGTTATAGCCAGTTTCCAGAATTCCCAGATAAAGGAGAAAATATTACAAGCTGCCAAGAAAAAACAATTTGAATACT
This sequence comes from Pseudochirops corinnae, assembly GCA_028646515.1. NCBI lineage: Eukaryota > Metazoa > Chordata > Mammalia > Diprotodontia > Pseudocheiridae > Pseudochirops > Pseudochirops corinnae. The sequence goes on from CM053590.1 coordinate 109,454,771, forward strand.
GTGGAAACACAATCAGGATATCACAGGTTCTAGCAGCTTCCACATTAAGGGATCGAAGGGCCTGGAATATGATATTACAGAGATCAAGGGAGCTAGGATT
>CM053590.1:109455370-109487529 GCA_028646515.1 Pseudochirops corinnae
GGCTGTTTTGGGGCGGTGGGTACGGGAAAGATGGGGAGAAAATTTGTAACTCAAAATTTCATGGAAATGAATGATGTAAACTAAAATTAAAAAAAAAATTAAAAAAAAAAGCATTGTAGAGATACAGTTTGATTCCCTTTAAAGTTCCCAAGCTTCTTCCTTGGCTTTTCCAGTTAATCAAAGACACCTGAAATATTTGACTAGATGTAGACAAGTGCAGAGAGATATCTCAACAAGCGTATCACTTACCCTCTAATTACTGCCTTGAGCTTATTTGTTGGGAAACTGAGCAGTAGGACTTGGCACAAGGATCCTTAAATGAGACAAACCTTTGGGTTCCTCCCTTTAAGAGGATCCTAAAATAATGAAAAGCAGTTTAAGAAGCTAACTGGGTTTTTTGGGGGGGCAGGAATGGGGAATGCAATAAGTTTTTTTTTTTCGTTCTAAAAAATTAAAAACATTAACCAGCTAAAAAAATAGATAGATACACATATATCTACATAGGAGGGTATATATGCGTATGAATACATATGTGAGTGTGTGTGTGTGTGTGTGTGTGTGTGTGTGTGTACAGATATACACAGACAGAGGGCACAGGATCAATTGAATAGGAAGGGATGATATTTTAAAAGGTGAAATTAAGAGGTGGGAGAGGAACAGAATGAGGAGACAGGGAGAGACACAATAGGGTTAATCATCTCATACAGAAGAGGGAAGGGATAACTGTTACAATGGAGAGGAAGAACAGGAAGGCAAAAGTGAATGGGTCAACCTTACTCTCACTGAATTTGACTTAGGGAAGGAATGACATACACTCTAAACGGGGCATCTTGCCCTACAGGAGAGTAAGGGGGAAGGGGATGAGACAGGGGTGATGGAGGGGAGTACAGGTTGGGGAGGAGGGTTGTTAGAAGCACATACTTCTGTAAAGGGACAGGGACAAAGTAGAGAATAGAACAAGTGGAGGGCGGGATAGGAAGGAGAGAAATACAGTCAGTCTTTCACAATATGTCCATTGTGGAGATGTTCTGCATAACTACGCATATATGGCCTGTATTGAATTGCTTGTCTTTCCAGTGGGGGTAGATGACGAGGGAGGAAGAGAAAGAATCTAGAATTTAACGCTCTAAAATCAAATGTTAAAAAACATGTAATAATAATTATTATTATCATTATTTTTTACATGCAACTGGGAAATAAGATATACAGGCACTGGGGTAGCGAGATCCATCTTGCCCTACCAGAAAGTCAGAGGGGTGATGGGGGAAGACACAGGAGAGAACAGATTGGGGGAGGGGGTATACAGTGGGATCACTGTTTTGGGGTGGTGGGTAGGGGAAAGACTGGGAGAAAATTTATAACTCAAAATCTCATAGAAATGAATGATGTAAACTAAAAATAAACAAAAGTTAATTTTTAAAAAAGAAATAAAAAACAAAATAAAATATTAAGGGAGGGGTAGCTAGGTGGAGGAGTGAATAAAGCACTGGCTCTGGAGTCAGGAGAACTTGAGTTCAAATCTGGCCTCAGACACTTAATACTTACTACCATGTGACCCTGGGCAAGTCACTTAACTGCAATTGCCCTGCCTTCCTCCTCCAAAAAGCAAAAAAAAAAAAAAAAATTTAACTGAAAAGTAAATACCATAATGCTGAACTTCTGGGTCCCCTGAGCAACAAGATGGTGGACTAGACATATATTCAGATCCCCATGACCTCTCAAATCTTTCCAAAATAGAAATCATGCACCAAACATGAAGTACCTTCAGTTCTGTCTACAGTTTAGGACGTCCAGAATCCTTTAAAAGGTAAAACAAAACAAAATCCAGGAATTGATGCTTACTAACCCTAACTCACTCAGCACTCCTCTCATAGCTCCCATGCTAATGGCAGGTAGGCCACTCTAGCAGATACAGGCTTACATTAAAACTCAACCTTGTTCCTTGCTCCCTTTCTAGTGACATAGAGCCTCTGGCTCCTAGTCGTGGAAAATTTTTCATGCCTTGACAGCCATGTCCATAACCCTTTAGGGCGTAAAGCCTACCAGGGGCTGCAATCCAGAAGCATCAGTGCTTCAAAGCTCTGAACTGCAAGTGGCAGAGAAAGCAGACTCTGAATTTATGGTGCTATGCCAGGGAACTAAAGAAGAGAGGGCATAGGAGAAGTCACCATGACAGGGCACAATGTATATAGGCAGCTATGCAGCACTCCATCCAGCCTAATTTGATGAACTAGTCAATTGCCCAGTGTCAACACAGTCTGAGACGCCTTGAGTCTAATGCTCAAGGAAAGGACAATCAGAGGCGAGGGAGTCAGGAAGTGAGTAATAGGGAAAGTAATGGGAAGAGTAAATAACCTAATCCTAAAGAAAGAGTATGTCAAAAAAGAAATTATAAAATAATGAATAATTTCATTAAACAAAATGACAACAATGAGACAACATACCAAAACTTTTGAGATAAATCAAAAGTATTACTTAGGAGAAAATTTATATCTCTAAATGCTTATATCGATAAAAGAGAAAACAGGAAAAGAAAGTGGGAATACAATTTTAAAAACTAGAAAAACAACAAATTAAAAACACTCAATTAAACACTAAAAAAAAATCCTGAAAAATCAAAGGAGATTAATAAAACTGAAAGTAAAAACAAACCAAAAAATTGAATCAATAAATAAAACTATGAGTTTTTAAAAAACAATTAAACAGACAAACCATTAACTAATTTATTTAAAGAAAGAAAGCCCAATTACTAGTATTAAAAATAAATCGGGTGAATTCACAAATAATAAAGATGAAATGAAAACAATTACCAGGAGCTATTTTGCCCAATTATGTGCCAATTATATACTGACAATCTAAATGAAATGGATGAATAACTAAAAAAAAATTAGTTGTTCAGATTATCAGAACAGGAAATAGAATTACTTAAATGACGTTATCTTAGAAAAACAAACTGAACAAGCTACAATTGGACCCCCTAAGGAAAAAAAACAAAAACAAAACCAAATGGATTTACGAGAGAATTCTCCCTAATATCTAAAGAACAACTGATCCCAATATTTTTGTAAAACTTTAAAAAAAATAGGTGGACATAAATTTGGTCTTGATACCTAAAACGAAGAGAGTCAAAACTTGAAAAGAAAATTATAGACTTATTTCCCTAATGAAAATTGATGAAAAAATTTAAAGAAAATACTAAGAGGAGATCTCAGCAATAAATCACCATGATGGAGTTATACCAGGAAAACAGAGTTGGTTCAAAATTAGGAAAACCATAAATATAACTGCCCATATTAACAACAAAAACAAAAATCATGATTATTTTAATAGATGCAGAAAATGCTTTGGACAAAACACAACACCCATTCTTGTTAAAAATATTAGGAAGCCAGGAATTAATGATACTTTCCTTAAATTGATAAGCAGTATGTATCTAAACCAAGAAGAAGCATTATCTGTAATGAGGATAAACTAGAAACATTTCCAATAAGATCAGAGGTTAAGCAAGTATGGCCACTATCACCATCACTATTAAATACTGTACTAGAAATGCTAGTTACTGTACTAAAACAAGAAACAGAAATTGAAGCAATATGCATAAACAATAAGGAAAGAAAACTTATTTTTGCTGATATGACGGCTTGCTGAAAGAATTCTAGAATCACTTAAAAAAAACTAGCTGAAACAATCAACAACTTCATCAAAGCTGCAGGATACAAAATAAATTCACACAAATCCTTAGCCTTTCTATATATTATCAACAAAACCTAGTAGAAAGATGGAGAAATTCCATTTAAAATAACTAGAGAGAGTAAAAAAAATACTTGAAGGTCTACTTGACAATACACACAGGAACAATATGAACACAATTTAAAAATACTCTTCACACAAATAAAAGAGCTAAACAATTGAAGAAATATTAATTGCTAATGAGTAGGCCAAACCAATATAATAAAAAGTATATTACTACCTAAATTAATTTACTTATTCAGAGCCATGTCAATCAGATTACCAAAGAACTATTTTATAGAACTACAGAGTTCCTCCTTTATCCAGAGGAACCAAATGTCAAGAATATAATGGGAAACAATGAAAAAAGTGGGGGAAGGGGAGGTAAAAAGCAAGTGGGAGATTAGCAGCACCAGATCTCAAACTATACAATAAAGCTGCAATCATCAAAACAATCTGATACTGGTTAAGAAACAGAAAGGTAATGGATGCAAAACAGGGGTCAATCAGTAGAATGGATTAGGTACACGATATTTAGAAGCAAATGTGCATAGTAATGTAGTGTTTAATTCAGCTTTGGAGTCAAGAAGTCATGGTGTGACCAAAATTGTTGAGAAAACTAGAAAGGAGTCAGGCAGAAACTAGGAAAAGGCCAACATCTCACATCATATACAAAGATAAAACTTAAATAGGTACACGATTTAGAGATAAAAAGTGACATAAGCAAATTAGCAGATCATAGAAGAAATCATCTGGGATATATGGATAGGGTAAAAGTTCATGACCAAAAAAGAGATAAAAGAGGTTCACAGAAAATAAAATGGATAATTTTGATTACATGAAATCAAAAAGTTTCTACACAATCAAAACTAATGAAGTTAAAATTAGAAGAAAAGCAAGAACTGGTAAGTTTCTCTGATAAAGGTCTCTTTCCCAACTATGTAGGGAACTGAGTCAAATTTACAAGAATAAGTGCTATTCTCCAACTGATAGATGATAAAAGGATACAAATAGGCAGTTTTCAGAAGAAATCAAAACTTTCAACAGTCATAAAAAAACACTAAATCACTAATAATTACAGAAATGCAAATTAAAACAAGTTTGAAGTACCACCTCACATCCATTAAATTGGCTAAGATGACAGAAATGGAATAACAAATGGTGGAGGTGATATGGGAAAATGGGTACACTAATGCACTGTTGTGGAGCTGTAAACTAATCCAACAATTCTGGAAAGCAATTTGGAACTAGACCCAAAAAGCTATTAAACACTACATGCACTCCTACCCAGCAATATTGCTACTGTATTGTGTCAATACCCAAATAGATAAAAGAAATAGGAAAAGGACCCATAAGTAAAAAAATATTTATAGCAGCACTTTTAGTGATGACAGAACTTGAAACCAAGGAGGTGCTCATCAACTGGGGAATGGCTGAACAAGTTATGGTACATGAATGCAATGAAATATTATCACACAGTTTCAGAAAGACCTGGGAAGACTGGCATAAACTAATGCAAAATGAAGTTAGCAGAACCAAGAGAACAATTTATAAAGTAAGAGTATTTTTGTAAAGATAATAAACTAATAGTATTATTATAAAGATAATAAATTTGAAAAACTTAGTAACTTACAGATCAATATAATGACCAAACACAATTCCAAAGGACTCATGACAAAACATGCTATCTATTGCTACATGGAGCACTGATGCACTCATCATCAGATTAAAGCATATTTTCTTCATTCTTTTTCTCTCTCTTTTGGACTAATACAAAAAATATTTATTGCATGACTGCATATTTGTAATGAGTTCTATTTTCTTGCTTTCTCAATGGTTGGCAAAGGGGATGATGGAGAGAAAACTTTAAAAATAAAATTTTTTTTAAAAATCAAAAAGAAAAAAAAAGTCTAAATTTGCCTCTTTTCAACTTTCACCCACTGCTCCTGGTTCTGCCCTGTGAGGCCAAATCAAGCCCTCTTCCACATAACAGCCTTCAAAAACTTAAAGACAAAAATCGTGTGGTCCCTCACCCCACGCAACCCCAGGCTACTACTTTTTTTCAGGCATAGACTCTAGGCTCTTCACCATACTGACTACCATTCTATGAACACCTCCACACCCATCCACCCCAGCCTAATGAACTCTTTATTAAACCATGGTGGAGAGAACTCCAGATAAAATCTGATAAGAACAAAGTATAGTAGATTACTTCTTTATTTTTGGAAGATATTGCTTTCTTAATACAGCTCAAGATAGCACTGGCTTTTTTGGTTGGCACATTATTCTGACATAAGTATTATAAACTTAATAGTCTACTAAAACTTCCAGTGTTTTTCAGAACACTAACGATACCTCCCAAATCCTGTACCTGTGAAACTGATTTTTTTTTGTACCCAAGTATAAAACTTTACATTTTTCCTTACTGAATCTCATGTTATTAGCTTTGACCCAATATTTTAGCCTATCAAGATACTCCTGGATCTTCACTGTCATTTAGCATATTAGCTGTTTCTTCCAGTCTAGTGTTACCTGCAAATTTGATGAGCATGCTATATATGCTTTTATCCAGTCAAATTGTTTTGATAAACATGTTAAATAGCCCAAGGCCATTTAAATTCCCCCGGCCCTCTACAGACAAATAGACTGAACCATTAACAATTACTCTTTGAGGCCCACAATCTAAGCATTTCTGAATCAATTTGATTATGTTTTTCTCTAATCCATATCTCTCCATCTTCTCCACAGGAATGATATAAAATACTTTAACGAAAGGTTTGCTAAAATCTAGAAAACTAGCATTTTAAATTAGCATTCAGCACCCCTCTCATCTATTTCACGCATCTCGTCAAAAAAGGAAATGAGGTTAGTCTGGCATGATCTGTTCTGGACAAAAGCCATGTTGGCTCTTTGTAATCACTACTACTTCCCTATCACCAGGGATATGAGTAATGAGTTCTTCTTGGGAAATGAAAGTCCTTCAGTTTGGCTCCAAAATGCCTTTCCAATCTTGTTCATATCACAAACTTTCTAGTACTCTTCATTACAGGTATCATTCTTCATCCAACTCTACATCCTATCTCTCACCTCCATGTCTATTACAAGCTGTCCTTCAGGGTAGGAAGGTACTTCCTCTACTCCTCCACCAGGAATTTCTAGTTTCCTTCAAGGCTAGGGTTGGTGGTAATCCTTCTTTGAAGACTGCAGATTCTTCCATTTGTAAGTACTCCCTCCCTCAGCAAACGCTTCATGTATTTACTATATTTAGTATATCTGTTTATATATAAATATGTATTGTCTCTATCCCTCCTAGGTTTTCTAAAAACATTTTTGGATTTGTATCCCCAACCTAGCATAGTACCTTACACTTAGTAGGTATTTAATAAATTGTCAAGTTGAATTGAATTATCTTTCTTATTTTGATGCTAAGCACTCATGATTCAAAAGAAACCTTACTATAGTCTTTCCTTGCTCTTCATTTGCTTGCATCTAACATTCACTAACAGTGTCCCTCACAGAGGAAAGCATCTCCCCTCCTTTTGCTCTTTTGCAGAGGCAAAGAGTGCTTAGCTAGGGAACACTACAGATGTCAAGATTTATTGGATTTGGTTAATTTTTTCTCTTCTTTATTTAAAAAAATATTGTCATAATGAATGGCTCTCTCTGGGACAGAGAGAGGGCAGGGCACGAGACAAAAGGGAAAAATCTAGGTGATGTAAAAACAAAAGATCAAAAGCAAACAATTTTTTAAAAGTTTTTTTTTAAGTGAAATATTTTAAAAATATTCTTTGAAGGCAGGGCAAACTATTTCAAGCCACAATTTCATAATAGTCCAAAACATCTGGCTTAGAAACTATACCCATAAAAAGGTGCTGAAGTCACCTTCCAAGATGGAATGGGCTCAGGTCTTTGACATCATTTTGTGATCACCTACACATACAAGATACAGGAGAGCTCCTGCATGATTGGCTAGTGAACCAATAAGATGGGCAACTCAGAAGGAGGGGAGCTCTATTTAGCTCCATCAGTATATGATGTCCTTGGAGCATATCATCCCACCGCTACATTAACTGCTGAATGATCTACAAATGTTCCCCTTCATTCTATCAGATCTAAACTATCAAAGGAATGAAACCCGGGGTAGAAGTTACATATTTAGAATCCTCCACAAATAATCTTTTCCTTAATCTTCATTTCCACTTACCCACATTTACAGAATCATCTAAATATATTACTTCTATAATACCCACTCCCTAACTCCTTTCTCATTTGTAGACTTCTATTTGTGGCTCCCAATTAAATAAGTTTCCCTGCCCTATTCCTCCTTAGAGTATTCCTTTAGTCTTCATTTTCCCTTATTTTAAGATGATCAAAACATAATAATACCACAACTCCTCTCCCCCTTCTGTGCTATTTAATTTCATAACCACTAATGTCATTAAAATTCTGAGATTACTTCTATCAGGGGCAGCTAGGTGGTGCAGTGAATAGAGCACAGGCCCTAGAGTCAGGAGGACCTGGTTCAAATTCAGCCTTAGACACCTGACACACTTACTATGTGTGTGACCTTGGGCAAGTCCCTTAACCCCAATTACCTTGCCTTTCCCCCTCCTCTCCCCAAAAACAAAGAGATTACTTCTATCATCCACATTAGAATGCAAATATTTCACCTTATAAAATCTCTTCCAAATGCTCATGATATATGATACATACATACATGATCATTTTACACTTTACTCTTTACTCCTGTCTCTGTATTTCAAAGCTTCTAAGTTCCAATCTTCTCATTAATGATGCCTGTAAGACCTTTATTTCATTAAAGATCCATTTCCCCTCCTGCCGTATTAATATTCACTTTTGCTGGACACATTAATAGTTGCAAGTCTTTATGTTTTGGCTATTATATTTCAAGCTCTCCACTCTTTCACATTAGTAGGTGCTAAAATCTTGTGTAAGTCTCACTGTAGTTTCTTGGTACTTGAATTCCTTGTTTCTGGCTGCACGTATTGTTTCATTTGACCTAGAAGCTCTGGATTTTGGTCAAGATGGTTCCCAGGAGTTTTTACTTGGGGGATTCTTACACAAAATGACTATTTTCACTTTGCTATCTGGTTCAAATAGGTCTGGGTACCTTTGTTTTACGATTTCTTGAATAATTATATCTAGGCTCTTTTTTTTGTGATGGCTTTCAGCTAATCCAATGATTCTTAAATTATCTCTCTCCTTGGTATGTTTTCTAGCCAACTGTTTTTTGCTAAAAGATACCTTATGTTTTCTTCAATTTTTTCTTCTTTTGATTTTGTTTTAATATTTTTTAATTATCTTATGGAGTCAATATATTTTAATTTTTATTTTTTCAATTACATATAAACAAAAATTTTTACCATGTGCTTAAAAAAATTTTTTTTCAGTTCCAAATTCTCTCCCCTTCCCTCTTCTTGAGAAGGCAAGCAATTTGACATAGATTATACCCATGAAGTCATGTAAAACACTTCCATATTAGCCCTGTTGCAAAAGAAAACACAGCTTCTCCCACTGTCCCCCCAAAAAGAAATAAAGAAGTAAAAAAAAGTATGCTTCAATATGCATTTAGACTCCATCAGTTCTTTCTCTGGAGGTACATAGCATTTTTCATCATAAGTCCTTCAGAACTGGCTTGGATCACTGTATTGGTAAGAACACCTAAGTTATTCACAGTCACTTATCATCATACAATATTACTATTAATGTGTACAATATTCTGGTTCTGCTTATTTTACTTTGTATCAGTTGATGTAAGTCTTCCAGGTTTTTCTGAAAGCAATCTGCTTTTCATTTCTTATAACACAAGAGTATTACATCACAATCATATACCACAATTTGTTCAGCCATTCCCTAACTGATGGGCATCCCCTCAATTTCTAATTCTTTGTCACCACAAAATGAGCTGCTATAAATATTTTCGTACACACAGGTTCTTTTTCTTTTTCTTTGATCATTTTGAGGCACAGACCCAGTAGTGGTATTGCTGGGTCAAAGGGCATGCACAGTTTCACAGCCCTTTGGTAGTTTCAAATTGTTTTCTAGAGTGATCGGCACAATTAATTCGCAACTTCATCAACAATGCGTCCCAATTTGTCCACATTCCCTCAAAATCTGGCATTCTCCTTTTCTGTCATATTAGCTAATCCAATAGGTGTAAAGTGGCACTGCAGAGTTATTCTAATTTGCATTTTTTCTAATCAGTAATGATTTAGAGTATTTTTTCATATGACTATAGATAGCTCTGATTCTCAAAACTGCCGGTTCACAGCCTCTGACTATTCAGATTTAATAATTTCTGAATGGTTCAATTTAACTTTCAAGGAGCCTGCTGTTTGGGTAAGGTTTTTTACTTCTTGTGCTAAGATGTTAATTCTCTTCTCTTTTCTAATTCCTTGTTCTATCCATCTCATTTCATTAATAATAATTTTTAACTCAAATTTCTTGTTTAGGTTAGGAATTATAGTTTACCTTTTGTCCAAGCTCTATTTTTGTTTTTTGTTTTTTTTTCACTAAGGTTTTGGTAGGTGTTTTATTCTCCTCTTCCAGGTTTTTGTCTTGGGCATCTCTGGCATCATGATAGCTCTTTATGGGGTTTTTTTTGTTTATTTACCCTTCCAGTCTTATTTCCAGGATTGATTGGGGCATTGTTTCAGGGCCACCAGGTCTTATTATATTCAAGATACACAAATAACTGATTCAAATATATGTATAACCATATGATCTTGGATAATGCTGAATCCTGTTGCTATATTCTTAGGGTACTGAGAGCTAGATCCTTCAAAAATCATCCTTTTTTGAAGGGTTCAACTTAGGTATAGCCTTTTAACTGAGTTCAAGTTTCACAGAACAAATCCTTTTATTATTATGTCCAGAAAGCCTTGCGTATAAGCAACATAGCTGAGGGTAGTGCTCTAGTAAATAGTAGGCACCATCCCCCATCAGTTAGCTAAATAAAAGGCATATCAGGTTCAGAGGCACCGTTCTTGGCCCAGGTTTAAGTCCCCAAATCCATTCTGGAGGTATTACTTGTTTGACTGTTCTCAAACCAGGGTTCAACCCCAGGGCTAATTCTACAATACTGGCCACTCTGGGAGGTCTCACAGTGTTGACTAGGTCCAAGGCTGAGTCTATAACCCTGGACTATACCTTTCCACAGTTCCTGCCCCGGTCACCTGCCTGCCTATGGGTCAAATTTATGATCCTGGCCTAGAAAGATTTTGCTGGACTAGTATTGAGAGAAGCAGGGGTGTACCACCTTCCTGTACACTGGCAGCTTGACTGACATTTTAATTCATCCCAAAAATGTTAATTTTCATTCACATTTTTGAAAATTCCATAGATATCCAGGGAATAATAAACATCATCCGAGCATATATCTAGTGCTGAAAGGGCCTTGAGAAAGAATCTAATTCAACCACTTTCATTTTACAGATAAGAAAACAAAGGACCAGGAATGGTATTGAAGGTAAAATTTGAATGTAAGTTTTCTGACTACAAATCTAATATTCTTTCCACAATACCATGTTCCATGAAGGAAGTTCAGGAGTAAGGAGGAAAGTCAGACTAAGAGAAATCATTTCCTAAAAGGAAACTTGTTACAATAGTGATTTTATTAGTTTTATTTACTTAATATGAAAAATACAACTTACAAATTAAAGATCATGTTATTGAATAATTCCACTTTTAAAATCAAAGTACAATATAGAGAAGAATTAAATGGGCTTAGAAAACATGTACCTACTGGGAAATGGACAACTCTGATAAATATGCTGACATATCAAGAAGCAGAATTGTTCCAGAACTACAAAAATTCCCCAAATACAAGAGTTCTGCATGATTCTACATACAACAAAAAGTTAAGGAATTTATCAAAGAGATGAAGAAGCACAGACCAATGGCTTGGGAATTTGGATGATTTAAATCTCACTGAAAATCTTGGGGCTTTGGTTGTTCATAGATAGGGCATCCTAGTATAATAAAAATAACAGTACTACTAGAATTACTTACCTTTTCCACACCATACTAATTAAATTACCAAATGGTTACTTTATAGAGCCGGAAAAAAACAGTAACAAAAGGGTCAACAATACTAAGGGAAAAAAGTAGAAGACTTTAAAAGACCAAAGAAAGAGGTAGATCAGCGGAACAAATTAGATATGTAACATACAGAAGCAAAAAACACAGTAGCTCAATGTTCAATGAACTCCCAAACCCCAATTACTCGGGTAAAGCCCCACTACTTAACAAAAATTGCTGGGAAAACTTAAAAGTAATTAGGCAGCAATTAAATTTAGATCAACACCTCACACAATAAATCACAATAAGTTCCGAATAGATACAGGACCTAGATATAAAACATCATAAACTAATTTTAGATGAGCAAGGAAAGATGCCTTTAACAACTATGGACAAAGAATTCTTGACCAAACAGGAAAGAAAGGATCACAGGAGATCAGATGGAAAATTTGTGTTACATAAAATTTTAAAGCTTTTGTACAAACAAACTCAATGCAGTTAAAATTAGAAAAGAAACAGTGAACTGGGGAAAATCTTTGCAGTAAATTTCTCTGATCATAAGCTAATGTAAATAATTAAAATATATATTAAAAAAAAGTCATTTCCCTAAAGAAAGATGGACAGAGGATATGACCACGTAATCCTCAAAGAAAGAAATCCAAGTTATCAACGGCCCCATAAAAATATTCCTAATTGGTAATAGAGAAATGCAAATTAGAACACATTTGAGATTCCTCATCACATTTATTATTAAAGACTGACAAAGACAATAAAAAAAGAAAAGGTCAAGTGTTGGAAGGACTTCAGGAAAACAAGCATACTAATGCATTATTGGTGTTGCTGTGATTATGTCCAGCCTTTCTGAAAAGCAATTGGGAACTATGCCCCCAAGAGTCACTAAACTGTGGGTCCTTTGGCCCAGGGATACCACTTGGAAGTTTCCATGCTAAATACACCAAGAAGAGTTAACAGGACTCATGAACAAAAATATTTATAGCAGCTCCTTTCGTAGTGTCAAAGAATTGGAAATTAAGAGGATGTCCATCTACTGATGAATGGCTAAACAATGTAGAGTATACAAATGTTGAATCTTCCATCATTAGAAATTATCAAAGTAAAAGATTCAGAGAAACCTGAGATCTGTATGAAATTATGCAGAATGAAGTGAGAAGAACCAGTAAGAACCATGGACATGATAAAAAGAGTAGGTGGAACTACTTGAAAGACTTAAGAACACAAGGATTGGGGTGGCTAGGTGGGTGGCACAGTGAATGGAGTCAGTAGGACCTGAGTTCAAATGCCGCCTCAGACCCTAAACACAAAACTAGCCATGTGACCTTGGGCAAGTCACTTAACCCCAACTGCCCTACCTTCCCCCCTCCAAAAAGCAAAAAAAAACCACACAAAGACCAACCCCTCTGCCAGAGGACAATAAGGAAGTATGTTGCTTGGGACTTCTGATACTCAAGGTACAGAATGCCCAGCCATTTTCAGAGAACCACTGTCAAAATTTTGTCTTGACTGTGCATAAAAGGGTTTTTTTGTTGTTTTTGTATCAATGGAAGTAAAAGGAGGAGTGAGAGGAAGAAAGAAAATGGCTACGGGGCTGTCAAAAGAAAAATGTCACTGAAATATTTTTAAATACAAAAGAGATAGAAAAGAAGCCAGAGATAAACAAGCAGGACATAAAACTATGTTGAATTTATTACATACATACTAGGTGCAGCATATGGAAATGTCATTTGGTACTTAAATTCAGAATTTAAACTTTTTTTTAATCTATGGGTTCTGTTTTGGGCAGATCTGGAAAAAAAAACCAGATTATCAAAGGTATGCTTAAATGTCAAACATGCTCAAAGTATGATTTCATGAGAAATTCAAGAAAATGTCAAAATCTTCCACACTCATGATCAAATTATGTAAAGCAAGTGACTGCAGCAAGGTGACATATTGCATATTAAAAAGTTCTTTAAAAGAGTAAAAGTTATAATGTTTATTGTATATGTTAATAAACTTGTTTTAATTTGTCCCAGTTAATTCACACACCACTGTACTATTGTGGTATTGCCCAATCTTCCCCGTTTTCACAATTTCTGTCAATGTTGAGGCACCCTGCCTCCAACATTGGAAAAATCAATGATTTGACTTTCCCCAATCTCTCCTACCCAATGACCTCATCTGTCCCTCCCCATCCTTCTCTCTTCCCCTCAGTGCCACCAACTCTCACAGACACAATTACCAACTTCCTAACCCATTGCATCAGCTTCCTAATAGGCCTTGCCACCTGCACTCCCCTCGGCCAAAGGATTCTTCCTGACAAACTAATTTTATGTATAATTTAGTTGTTGTTCTGCTCAAAACTTTTAAACGTCTCCCTATTGCCTACCAGGTAAATTTCAAATTCCTTAACCTAGCATTCGAGGCTCTCCATGATCAAATACCACCTTACTTTTCCTGCCTTATTTCCCATTCCTCACCTCAATACAACCTACTACACTCAAACTAATCCATACTGACCCTTATTATTTTGAGACCCTTCAAGTATTCTCTACACCCGAGTTCCCTGGACTCTGTCTTTTCTCTTAACCCCTCCCTTTGATAATTCCAGCTCAAAGCCACTTTTCACAAGTGTCTTCCCCTAACACTTTTCTTGCACCCCTCTAATACATGCATATCATACTACAGCTCCTGCTGGTGTCCTCCTCTATTAGACATTAAGTCCCACGAAAGCAGGACCTGGGTCTTAAGTTTTTTATATCCTTCAGCGTCTACCACAGGGCTTTCCGCATAGACCGCGTCTAACAAACTTCGGTTACTTGAGGTACCCAACACTTTTTTTTGAAGCGCCCGCTAATCAATAATCGGGCCAAATCCCAATTCACAAAACAACATAAGGAAACGAAAAGGAAAACATCTGTTGCTTTGAATTATCGTCATTCCCCATGGCCAGCCCCGCTTCTGAAATTCCACGTGGGCTGCCTCCGCGCCGGTTCCCGAGCGCCTCCACAGCCGACCGCGCATCCTCCCCAGCCCAACTCCCCCAGCGGCAGTCAGCGCCTCACTTCTTCCTCCGGAGCGGCCCCGAGGAAGCTGCAGGGGATGGGGGGGTCTCCACCCCTGCTGGCTCCTTACCTCCGGCGATAGTTCGCAGCTCCGGCTCCCGTGGCCTGAGAAAAGGCCGTAGGTGTCGGCCCCCGAGCAGCAACAGTGCGCGGAGCTCCCGCGCCATGTCTTACTCCCGGGAAAAGGATTCACCACAACGGACCGAGGTAGAGGTAAGGGGCGGAACCGAGCAGGGTCGAAGAGAGAACTGAAGGCTGAGAACGAGGCAGCAACTGGGGTCTTCGCGAAGCGAGCGGCGGGGACTGTTGACGTCACCTGCCGCGCGACTCGACTGTCCACGCCATTTGCCTGCATCGCGGCTGCCCTCCATTCCACTCTGGGTCC
The DNA here is from genome assembly GCA_028646515.1 of Pseudochirops corinnae. NCBI lineage: Eukaryota > Metazoa > Chordata > Mammalia > Diprotodontia > Pseudocheiridae > Pseudochirops > Pseudochirops corinnae. Next base: position 109,470,587 of record CM053590.1, read on the forward strand.
TCTCCTCAAGTGACGCTCAGAGGCTTTCCTACCGACCCACCGGCAGCCTTTGAATCTCGTACTGGAGCAGGGAGGGAGGCGAAAGAAGAAAAAGCGTCCCTGAGCGGAGATTGGAATGCGGGCATACCTACTCCCACGCCGGCCAGGCTTAGACGAAAACATACCTGCTGCAGTGTGATCCAGGAAGGGGATCTCGGTGACCTTCTCTCTGGTCGTCAAGGGCAACGCTCCGCTTGCCTTCCTAAGGCACTTCGGTGGGGTAGGGAGAAATTGATTTAAAGTGTGACCTGTGAACTGTGACTCTAAAATAGAGGAGGGAGAAAGAGACCTGTGTCCGCTTGATCCTGTCGAAGTCGCAAGTGCACGAAATTTGTGCAAATCGCGTCTCGTTGTCCTTTTTCCACATCTGTAAAAAGAAGGATTTGGATCAGCTGCTTTTGCTGCTGATGTTAATGATGTGACGCTTAGGTAGCGCATTAAAATTTGCCAAGTTCTGGGTTGTCTCGAACTTCTAAAGTACTTTCCCCTCTCCCCTGTTCAGACACTCACTGAATGCAAGTTAGGTGAGAGGTCTTCTAATCCAGCCCTTACCTGATCAAGAACCTTTCTACAATAATCCCGGCAAGTGGTCATCCGGGCCTTCGTTTCGAGACCGGTGGTGAGATGGAAACCCATTCCCTCCCTAGGGCAGTCCTCTCTGCCTTTGGATAACTCTGATTGTTTGGAAATTTCTCTTTAACTGAGCCCCAAATGTGCCTATCTGCAGCTTCCACCCTTTGCTCCAGGTTCTGTCTGCCCTCTGGAGTCAAACAGAACTAATCCACTTCTCTGAGAAAGGCTTTGGGATACCTGAAAACCCTAAGCCAGACAAATGTTACTCAGTACTTTTAATCACATTTCACTCAGTTCATTCCTCGTTCACCAATGGGGGCTTTCTCCATTCTAGTCATCCTCCTCCCCAGACTTTCTAGCTTATGAATCTCTTTCCTAAAATGGAATGCGTCGATCTGAACACAATACTCCATATGTAATCCCATCAGAACAAACAACATCATGAACTGAGTGCTTTCATTGTATAAGGTGTTGGGCTACAGAGAGACAAAAATGAAATAGTCCCTGCCTTCAAGGGACTTAAATTCTATGTGAAGGAGATAACATGTACATATATAAAAATGTCCAAAATAAATACAAATTCATTTGGAAGAGAAAGCAACAGTCCATTGATAGATCAGAAAAAGTTTCATGTGCTTGAGCTAAGCTTTGAAAGAAATTATGACTTTTAAGAGGCAGAGATGACGACGAAGTATAGTGCTTTTCAAAACGCGTGGGGACCAATCAGTGCAAAGGCACTAAGACTGGAAATTCAGTGGGTGGTATACGGCAAAACCTGTTTTTGCCTTTCTTCGTATTTCTGGGACATGAGCACTGTGCCTGATAGTAAGTGCTTAGCAAATTCCTGGTGACTCAATGATTGATTTTCACTGTTAAGACTAGGAGGTGAATGTTTCACCAAATGGACTGAGGCAATAACAAAAGATAAAATAAATAATTTTAATTTTAGGACATTGAAAAAGTTTAGCATAAACAAAATGCAACAAGAATAAAAAGGGAAGTGGTTAGTTGGGGGGAGGGGACACTTCATATCAATTATCTCTAATATTTAAAATATAGAACTGACATACATATAAAACCAAAAGCCATTCCATAGTGGGGATCCCTAATGGATAAATCGGCAAAGGATATAAATAGTTCTAAAAAGAAGTATTACAAATTATTGACAACTATATGAAAGAATATTCCAAATCACTAATAATAAGAGAATGCGAAACAAAACAGTTCTGAGGTTTCATCTCATATCCATCATATTGGAAAGGATGACAAAACCAAGAAATAATCAATATTGGATTTTAGAAAGACAAACATGTTTATGTATGGTTGTTGGAGCTGTGAATTGGTCCAGTCATTCTGGAAAGCAATTTGAAAATATGCAAGTAAAATTACTAAACTATCCATACCCTTTGACCCGGGCATTCCACTGTTAGGCATACACCCCATCCCCAATGAAGCCACTGACAGAAAGATCCCAAATTCAATTTATAGCAGCATTTTTGTAACATCAAAGAATAGTAAAGATAATAGAAGCCCATTCATGAGGGAATGGCTAAACAAAATGTCATATGTTAATCTAGTGCATTGGTTCTCATTTAGTGGTTGAGAACTTCAAGGGGTTTGAGATGATAGTCTAAGGCAGAGGTTGTCAACCTTCCTAATGCCACGACCCTTTAATACAGTTCCTCATGTTGTGGTGACCCCCAACCATAAAATCATTTTCGTTGCTACTTCATAACTGTAATTTTGCTACTGTTATGAATCTATCTGATATGCAGGATGTAGTTTTATTGTTACAAATTGAACATAACCCACAGGCTGAGAACCACTTCTTTAAGCAGTAAGTAAATGCCAAATAATATTACAAATATATTTTTCCTCTGTGACTAGCATGTGCATGTTTGAAACATTATAAGTTTGTGTGTGCAATAATTCCAAGCTATCATTATCATGTGCACAACGATTTTGGTATTCCTGCAAATACTGTATGAAACTCTGACTGATTCTGATATGGAAGATCACTACTTCATGTGAGACAAGTAAAGGAGAACATAATGTAGAAAGATATCTGAGTAATATAAATGAAGAAGAGGGGAGAAGAAGGAGCTTTCTGTGAATGAGCTCAGTGTTTTCAATGCAGTATGAAACAATGTCCTCAGCTGAGAGTTGGGGGAAAGGGATATCATGGAAGGTTTGAAGAAGGATGACCTAATTTCTATCCCATTATAATTTGCAACACACTACCTTCAAGGGAACTTGTAATATAACTCAAACTAATATAACCAAAAGACGAATCAGTAGAAAAGCTTAGGAAGCAGAATTTCAACATCCCTGTGTGGAAACAAAATTATTTTCATAGACTCAATGTAATCTATACATTTACAAACATTTAAGTCCTCACAAATAATCTTACATTAAACTGACTCCTTTAAATTGGCCAGGCTTGATACAGAGTTTCACAAATTTAGTATGCTAAATTCAAAAGAACTTTTTACTGCACATTTAATCAGATTAGTTTGAGCATTCCTAATCATAGAAACTGCATTTTTGGGTCACCAACCTCCGCACCCCCTCTTCCTATATATGCATATGCACACAGAGTCAAAGGTTGCTAGAAAATTTTTAACAGCTTTCTTGGACTTTTGCACATTTTGTAAAAAATATAATGATAATAAAGACAATGCATTTTGAATTTTATGTTCTGAATTAGGCACATACAAATAGCAAAAAGAAAAAAAATCCGTGTCAATACCAACATGTACACAAATACAGATTTAATGCTTGAAAAATTCATTCACTAATTTTTTGGATCTATGCTAGGTCTTAAAACTTCCTCTACTCACTGCCTTATCTTACTAAAAGATGGGATAAGAGTATTATTTCTAAATTCACAGCCTTGCTTACCAGCCCAGAGACTATTCTGCATTTTGCATTTTTTTCTAGATTGCTGATGTAACTGATGCCGTAACTCACCTATTCTCCAGATTAATTTTTGTGCTTGTCCCTTAAGTAGTCTCTACCCACTTGGAACAAATGAAGACTCAAGTAATAGCCATACTGGAAATAGAGTTATCTTACTCTGTTATTAATTTTCTCCCAATGTATTTTATTTCCTCAAATATTTCTAAATTGCAGGTAAAAAGAATTTTTAACATTTTAAAAAAATTTCGAGTCCCAAATTCTCTCCCTCCCTTCCTCCTTTCCCCCTTCCTTGAGCAGGCAACAACTTTGATATAGATTACACATGTGAAGTCATGCAAAATATATTTCCATATTAGGCCTGTTGGAAAAAAAAAAGCACACAAAAAAAGAATATAAAGAAATCCAAAAAAGTATGTTTCAATCTTTATTCAGATAGCATCAGTTCTTTCTCTGGAGTCAGACAGCACTTTTTCATCATAAGTCCTTTGGAATTGTCTTTGATCATTGTGTTGATCAGAATAGCTAAGTCATTCATTGTTGGGGATCATATAGATTGCTATTTCTATGTACAGTGTTCTCCTGGTTCTGCTCATTTCACTTTGTATCAGTTCAGATAAGTCTTCCCAGATTTTTCTGAAACTATTCTGCTCATCATTTCTTGTAGCACAATAATATTCCATCACAATCATGTACCACAACTTTTTCAGTCATTCCTCAATTGATGAGCACCCCCACAATTTCTAATTCTTTGCCACCACAAAAAGAGCTGCTAACATGACTAATGTGGAAATATGTTTAAAATGATCATACGTATGTATATAACCTATATCAGATTGCTTGCTGTCTTGAGGAGAGGGGAAGAGAAAAAAATTTGGAACTCAAAATTTTACAAGAATGACTGGGGTGGCTAGGTGGTACAGTAAATAGAGCACTGGCCCTGAAGTCAGGGGGACCTGAGTTCAAATCTGGCCTGAGACATTTAACCCCAATTGCCCTGCCTTGCCCCCTCCAAAAAGCAGCAAAAAAAAAAAAAAAAAAAAAAATGAATGTTGAAAGCTATCTTTACATGTAATTGGAAAAAATACTATTCAGGGGGGAAAAGAGTTACTATAAATATTTTTGTACCTATAGATCCCTTTACTTTTTCTTTCATCTTTTTGGGATACAAACCTAGTAGCAGTATTGCTAGGTCAAAAGCGATGCACAGTTTTATAGCCCTTTGGGCATAGTTGGAGATTGCTCTCCAGAATGGTTGGATCAATTTATAACTCTACCAAAAGTGTGGTGTCCCAATTTTTCCACATCCTCTCCAACATATGTCATTTTTTTTTCTGTCTTATTAGCCAATCTTATGGGTATTAGGTGGTACCACAGAGTTGTTTTGATTTTCATTTCTCTAATCAATAGTGTTTTAGAGCATTTTTTCCTAACATAATTGATAGCTTTGATTTCTTTTTCTGAAAACTGCTTGTTCATATCCTTTGACCATTTATCAATTGGAGATCTGCTATTAATTTCTGACCATAAAATTTCATCTATTTCTTCTCCCTATGTCATTGTCAGAGGGAACTTCCTCCTGGTCCTATGAAATGTCTTATGACAACCTAATTTAGCTACTGAGCCACTTATCCCATTTTTGTTGTTTTTCAGTGGTTGCAATTAATTCATGACCCTATTTGAGGTTTTCTTGGCAAAGATACTGGGGTGGTTTGCCGTTTCCTTCTGCAGCTCATTTTACAGATGAGGAAACTGAGGCAAACAGGGTTAAATTATTTGCCCAGGGTCACACAGCTAGTGAGTATCTGAGATCAGATATGAACTTAAAAAGATGATTCTTCATGACTCCAGGTCCAGTACTCTATCCACTTTGCCATGCTAGAATTCTTTTTAGTACTCCAAGCCAGGATTGGGGGAATACTTTTCTCTACACATTCCAGGTTCCCTTGTATGCCAAATATTTTCAGAGATGTGTTCAGGAGAGGCAATTATAAAATTTTCAGTGTGACCATTTACACCATGGAAATTGACAAATGCTGCAAATAAGGACTTGATTAATTATTTTGTTGATTGTGTAGACTTAAAGAAAGTGATAGAGAAAATGTTAATTGATTATTGAATTAGATTAAACAGATTAAAAATGAGTCCTTTGTACTTTTTCTTGTTGTTGTTAAAGATTTACTCCTGCACATTCCCCACTATGCTCAATCACCTACAGGCTTATAAGTTCAGTTCCTATATCCTGCTCTTGGCATCAGTTTGTTTTTACCTGATGGAGAAGTTTGAATTAAGATTTGCACCAAATATGCATACAAGAGACTTAGAATTATGGAATAAAGTAAGGATCATTGGAAGTATATATGGAAATAGGTGTCATTCCAAAGACCCTTTCACTAGGGAGCCAGCTACCACAGATTCTGAGATAGCAACTCAATTAGGAACACATCATCATCATGGATTTCAGAGACCTGATTACTAGGGATTTGACAAGCCCTTTTTAAAAAAAACTTGGAAAGCATGAGTGAGTTGAGATTGATACCCGTAAAATGAGTAACTCAGTGCCTCTCAGGGCAGAGTAAATTTTAAAGCCTCAAAGAGAGTTGTATGAAATAATAATGGCAGTGCAGGACCAGGAGTTAGGAAGAACTGACTTCAAATTCAGTCTTAGACATATACTAGCTATGTGACCTTGGGCAAGTTAATTGATTTCTGCCTGCCTCCATTTCCTCATCTGTAAAATGGGAATAATAATAGTACCTACCTTCCAAGGTTGTGGTTAGGTTAAAATGAAATAATATTTGTATAAGGGCTTTGCAAACATTAAATACTATATAAATGCTAGATATTATTATTATATAACGTTGAATAATCTTGCCTAAGCCATCAGAAGGGAAAGCAGAAGTCTAAAAGGAACTTAAGAGAAGAAAGATGTAACAACCCTGGGATAGGACTGTAGAAGCCAAGAGAAGCAATAATAATTTATGCAGAAACAGGGAAATAAGATATACAAGCAATGGGGTATAGAAATCTATCTTGACCTACAAGAAAGGAAGGGGGGAGAGGGAAAGTAGAGGGAGAGGGGCAGATATATTACAGGACAGATTAGGGGAAGGAATAATCAGTATGCTTGCCATCTTGGGGTGGGAGGTAGGGGAGTGATGGAGAGAAAATTTAGAACTCAAAATCTTGCGGAAATGAATGTTGAAAACCAAAAATAAATAAATAAATTCTGAAAAAAATAATTTGTGCAGAAACATATGACTATTTTAAGGTAATTAATAGTCCAATAATATAATTGCCGTCCTACAAACCTCACGTAGGAGAAAGAGCACTGGGTTTAGAGTAGGACGACTTGAATTTGAATCATTTTACTCTACTACTTAATAGCACTGGGGCCTCAGGCAAGTAACTTGAACTCTGAGCCTCTGTTTTCTCATCCATGAAGTAGGGAGAGAAAAGGGAAATAAATTATTTTTAAGGCAACTTCCAATCTTAAATTATGATTCATGCTGGTTATTAGTGATATGAGCTTCCTTATTGAGATGTTGACTGTCTAGTCTGGTAGGAATATGTTCAAGAAAAACAAATAATAAAAAATAATACATCCTTGAATTTTGTATTAACAAAAATAAAATTTGCTGCCCTGTAGTTTGCAGACTCCTTTCCCTTTTTTGAAATTCAGGAAAACATTTACCCCTCTCAAGACCTGTAAGCATCTTTCCTGATCTCCATAATCTTTCATGGATCATTGACAATCACATCTACCAGTTCTTTGAGTACCCTGGGATGTAATTGTCCTGAATTTGATGACTTACATTCATTAAGGAGCATGAAAGGGTCTTTTATTTTCTTCCTGCTATTTAGGACTTCAAATTCTTATGGCCCATTTTTGTTTCGCTCTTTGCAGTTCGAATATTTTTCTCCTTAGCAGAGAAAAAGAAGCAGAATCCAAGTTGAGAGCATCTGCCTTCTCTCCATCATCTGCTATCATTGTCCCATCCACACTGAGCAGTAGTCCCAACCCTTCTTTGATAGTCCTTTTTTTCCTTTAATATAGCTAAAACAACAATTAAAAAAAAAAAAACCTTTTTGTGGAACTTATGATCCTAAATATGGGAAGGGAATTTAAAATTACATAAAGCAATTAATCATAACCTAATTAAGATGCAACATTCCCTCATAGATTTGTCTCAGTTAGCACTTGCACTTAATAGCTAGTTTTTCACTTCATTTTAGTAAAAGCATTTGCCAAGATCTAATCTTGTCAGCTGGCTAACTGTTAAGAGGAAGCACACTGGTTAGAACTTGCAGACTTTAGTAGTAGGAACTCAAACACACAGGATTCCCCATAACCTATGACAGCAGGAGCTGCCCTCTAGGAGCCTTACCCATGATGATAAGACAGGGTTATGGCTATAAGAGGGGTGCCATATAGATTTAGTTCATATTAGAATTTTTAAAAATCTCAATCCATCTACATTACCACTAAAAGATGCAACTAGGTTTTTGATATAAGAAATACAATTTCAGAATGTGAAAAAATCAGGTAAATTATTTTGACTTTATACAGGCCTCCCAGAAGACATGAGGGTTGGGGCTGGGAGGGGGAAGACAGACACAGAGATACAGAGAGGATTATTGAAGCATTTTTTTTTAATGTACAGAAGAGAACAGAGAAGGCCAGAGACAATCACAGATAAACGAGGCAGCTTTAAAAGTTATAGGTTGAATTTATTACATTTTAAAATTTAATTTAAAAGAAATTTTTAGGGACAGAGCCAAGGTGGTGGTGTAGAAGCAGGAAAACTCTGTGGCTCCTCCATAACCACCTCAAATACCTATAAAATATGACTCTAAACAAATTTTAGAACTACAGAACCCACAAAGTGACAGAGAGAAACAAATCTCCCGCTGAAGGCAGCCCAGCATGCAGACAGGAAGTGTCCATCTCAGCATGCTGAGAACCAAGCCCAGCCCCATGTGAGCCCTCAGTTTTAGCCCCAGGGTGGTGCCGACCAGTGGCTGCAGCAGACTTCAGGAGAGTGGATCACCAGCAGCTGTGGTGGTTTCCAGAATTATCAACCCATAAATGCCAAAGAAAAACTGAGAGGTCAGTATAGACCTCTGTTGGAACTGGGGGAGGAGGGAATGGAGGAGGGTGTCCAGCCCCTGCCCCTGGAGCTAGAAGTGGTGGTAGCATGACAGCCCTGCAGCCGTCTCCATGTGGCTGCTTGAGAACTCCTAACATACAGATTGTAGAGAGGCCAAGCAACCATTCAGAGGGTAATTGCTCTTTAACCTGCCTGGATCTGGATTGCAGTCTTGGTTGGTGGTCCTGAGGTGTGTATAGTGTTCCAGGGGAAAATATGGTCATTCAGTGAGGTGGAGGACTTTCAAACATTCTTGCTGAAAAAACCAGAGCTGAATAGAAAATTTGACATTCAAATATAAGAAGCATGAGAAGGTAAACATGGAAAAGAAATCATAAGGAACTTATCAAAGTTGAACTATTTACATGTCAACATGGAAAAACGATAATTGTAACTTATGAAACTTTTCTCAGTATGAGGATAGGTGAAGGGAATATAAACATATATATATGTATAGATATACATATGTCTATATTGGAGGGTATATATATGTATATATATATATATGCATATGAATACATATCTAAGTCTGTGTATATATGTGTACGTAGACAGAGGGCACAGGATCAATTTAATAGGAAGGGATGATATTTTAAAAGGTGAAATTGAGAGGTGGGAGAGGAATAGAATGAGAGGAGACAGGGAGAGACAGAATGGGGTTAATCATCTCATATAGAAGAAGCAAGGGATAACTGCCCCAGCCCCACTAATGGAAGATTCCCCTCTTCTATGAGGTCACTAGGCAGATATGCAGGAGGAATATAATCTTGTTTGTTGATGCCTTCATAGTCCTAGGAATAACTAAGGAAGATTCAGGGCAGTTAACCTGCAAGTCTTGTTTTTCTTCCTTGTTTGTCTGTGCCTCTGGACATGGTCCTAGGATGAAGTCTTAATGAATAACTAGCCTTAGGCTAGGGTAGGGAGTGATTAAGGCCAAAGGAGGGTCCTTGTATTTTGGTTATGTAAGTTCTTTTGCTAAAGGCATGTAAACCCTGTAAGCTCCTTGTATCTTTGGCTCTGTATGAAATGGTTCTGGAATAAACAGACTATTGAATACATCCCCATCTCTTTACTCAACTGGTTGCTAGGCCACTCAACTGTGCTGGTCACAGCAAGTGGCACTCACAACATGGGGCATCAGGATGGCAGTCAAGTCTCTAGCAACTGGACACCCAGGAGTTGCCCACAGATAGTGGGCCTACAGGAGATCCAAGGGACAATGGATTTCATTCAAGGTAAGGGGATGGCTCTAAGAAAAGCAATCACTGGTACACTCAGTTTTCATTTTTCATAAATTGGAGTAGAATGGGAGGAAACTTAGTGAAGGGTTTAAAAGATGAAGGAAAAGATCTGAAAATATTACAACTTAGAGTGTGTAAGAAAGGGATTTCAGTTAAGAAACAGATTCTGAAAAAATTTCTAAAAATAGTCTATCAAGCAGCTCCATGGTTCCCAAGTGTTTCTCAGATCAGAGGACCTTATTGGGAAATAATGGGGGAGGCTTTAGTTAATTATTTTAATGAAAATGGACAGGAGACTGATTCTGGTTCCATATTTGCAATTTATAATGTCATCCAAGTATGCTTAGCAGACAAAACAGATCTTAAAGAAATATTGAGTGTCATGGGTGAGAGTGAAGGCAGTGATCAGGAAGAGACCAAACCTCCTGAATTTGTGGGAGAAAGACCCCAGAAAGGAGAAAAACCCCTAAAAAATACCAAACCTCTTAATCTCACTCAATATCCATCTTATAATCCCACATGTGTACCTGAAAAACCTGGGAAGCCTAATGGAAGTCCCACCACAGTTTCAGAATTATATACACCTTATGAAAGAGGAAGGACAGACATTACAAGAAATGGGATTTAAAGGCTGCAATTTGTTAGCACACCCTGTTATAACAGATGCCCAGGGTAATAGGACATGGAAAAAATTAAATACAGCCTATTAACATTATTACAGATTCTCAATATACAGCCCAAGTAACTCAAAAGATAGAAATAGCCAATATACATAGAGGTAAAACTCAGTTATGCATGTTGTTCTGTGATTTACAAGATATTGTACAACATAGATCACATCCTTTTTACATGATGCATATCCCTTCTCATACTGGTCTTCCTGGACCATTTTTTAAAGGTAATCACGTAGCTGACCAAATCCTTGTGGGATTATCAGAATTAGCAAGGGAATCCCATCATAGATTTCACCAATATGCTAGAATGCTTGCTAGAACATTTGATATCACTAGAGAACAGGTTAGATAAAGAGTTAAAAGTTGTCCATCATATGTTATTTACAGTCCCTCTATACTGAAGGGTGTAATATAATATCACAATATGATATCCACAACATTACATATTATAACAGAAAATCACAATATAGTGTTCACAACAGCTTAACATTAGAATGGCCACATAGTTTTCACTACAGTGGCCCCAATATTTAGAACAAAGAACAAAAGAATAATCATCTGGTTTCCCTAAGGGGGAAACCCTCCTTACTTAATCATTCAATCATTCCACAATACAATAATCAATCTTCCACTCATGGGGTAATTATAGATTAATTTAATCAGTCACTTATCTAGCAATCAGTCACTAAGTATCATTAATCCCTAAATACAATCATTAGAAAATTACACAAACCCTCCACCCGTTGGTGTCTAGTAAACTTCAATTTCATCATACACTCAATATTCAAGGAAAGTCCTTTTCTTTATCTTGACTTGGTGTGGTTTCTCAGTTCCCTGGATCCCCTTCCATGGTCCCAGCTCCTACCTGAATCCACCAAACAGTCACCTGGATTCAGAGGCAGACAGCTCCCAGGTTCTCCTCCAGTCCTCCAGGCAGTTCTTGCTACATGTTGAAGTTCACAGGGTCCAGCCCATCTCAAAACCTTCACCACTTCTGTTGCTGGGAACTCAAGGATCGACCAAGCCACAAACAAACAAAGTCTTATCCCTATCATGCTTCTTCAGTCCCCTAGCATTTTGGCTGGCCCTAGGACACAGAAGAAATTTCAGTCTTCCAAGTGACCTTCTAGGCGGCAACTTCAGCCTTCACCACATTCTGGTCTCATAGAAAACTCCAACTCAGTTCTCAGTCCAGTAGCAGCCCAGCTCACAGGTGCTGAGACAATTCTGCTTCCTCCACTAGAAGTAAAAATTCTTGGTTCTGATTGTCTCTCTCTCTCTCTCTCTCTCTCTCTCTCTCTCTCTCTCTCTCTCTCTGGTTCTTCTTATTTACACACACACACTTATTGGCTTCCTGTTTCAGCCAAACCCTTCCTGTTATGTCAGCAACAGGAGAAAGAGTTTACATCTTCTGTTTCTTTCACAGAGGTACTTAGCCCTTAGTTACTAAAGGCTAAATACCTGCTTACTTGACATAACAAAAAGAGGTCTTCAAATTTAAATTAATTACCATTACAATAGATGACTCAGTTGAGACTATTCCTTGTGGGGCTCGGTGTTTTGGCTAGGTAGGCCAATCTGATGCTCAACTGGATCAAACAGTTTACCTAGTAACTGTGTTGGGTCCACACCAGGCTGGGTTGCTGCTGAGCTACATCCAGCAGGCTGGGCTGTCACTGAGAAACAGCTGTTGGATGAGATAAGATAGCATACTCTGGCTCTGAAGAACTGTTGACTTTCTACTTTTAGCCCTGACTTCTTGGATGGTACTGCATTTGTCATATGGGATGTTGTGGTGTTTCTTTTCAGATAGAGTGCTCTTTCAGCTAGAGCAATGACCCTTAGTTTAGGATTAGGGGAAACTTCTTCTCTTATATTCCCTCAGAGCTGAGGCTATAAGGCTATTAAGGTTATTACCTCTAGGCCAAAGTTTTGTCTCTCCAATTCAAAGACCCCTTCTAGTTTCAAAAACTCCTTTCTTCAGCAAGTCATTTTAACTTGTCTTAGTGAGATTAATTTCAATATAAACAGTTCTTCTCCTATACTCCCTTGGGAATGTCACTGTAAATAAGTAGTTAAGGGCAACCTTATGTAGATAAGTAGTTAGGGCAACTAAGTGACATAGTGAATATAGTGCCAAACCTGTAGTCTGGAAGACTCGTTGCCTGAGTTCAAATCTGACCTCAGCACTTACTAGCTGTATGAACCTAGTTAAGCCATTTAACCCAGTTTAGCTGTTTTCTCGTCTGTAAAATGAGCTGGAGAAGGAAATGGCAAGCCACTTAAATATCTTTGCCAAGAAAACCCCAATTGGGGTCATGAAAAGTCAGATATGATTGAAAATGAATGAACAAAGAAGTTGGGGACAAAGGAATGAATGCAAACTGTATCACAGAGGCAAGTTCATTGTCTTTCTGGCAATAACACTTGTGCCTGTACCAGAGATCAGTGGTGGGAAAGATCTAGCTGGGAGCAGAGAAATAAAGAATAAATAAATAAGGAATAAAACCAAGAATAGATCAATGAAGAAAGGTAGTTATCTGAGGAAGAAGGCAGCTTCAAGGTTCATGACACATTGCCCCAGATAAAAATGCCAACTACAGACTCAAGAAAGGACTTTCCAATCATAGAGTACTAGGATTTATGAGTTATGCCCTTGTCACATGTGTGTCATGTATGTGTACCTCACTACCACAATATTTCTTCTACATGTCCCTTTTTCTCCACCCACAAAGCCTGGTGGCTGTGGTATAGGTCCTTATTACCACATGCCTTAATTCCTTTTTTTTTTTTTTAGAGGGGGGAAGGCAAGGCAATTGGGCTTAAGTGACTTGCCCAAGGTCACACAGTTAGGGTCATACATAGTCAAGTGTCTGAAGTAAAATTTGAGCTCAGGATCTCCTGACTCCAGGGCTGGTGCTCTATTCACTGCCCACCTAGTTGTGCCTACATGCCTTAATTCTTGAAATAGCCTTCTGATGGGTCTCCTTGACTCATTTCTCTACCCACTTCAGTGCATGCTCTCCTTAGCTGCCAGAGTGATTTTCCTAAAGTGCAGGTATGACCATTTCACTCTGTTCAATAAACCCCATGGCTGCCAATTACTTCCCAAATCGAATATAAAATTATCTTTTCTGGATTTTAAAGCTCTCCATAACCTTTTCTCTCTTTTCGGTATTCTCATACTTTACTCTGCGTGCTCTACAACCCAGTAACACTGGCCTTCTTGCTGTTTCTCATGTAAGACACTCCAGTTCTCAACTCTATGCCTTTTCACTGGCTGTCTCTCATCCCTAGAATATTCTCCCTCCTTATCTCCACCTCATGGCTTCTTTCGAGACTCAGCTCAAATTCTATCTTTTGCAGGAGGCTTTTCCTGGTGCCTCCTACAACTAGTGCCTTCCTTCTGAAATTAACTTTCATTTACGCTGTATATAGCTTTTATGAATTTTTTTTTGCATGTTGTCTCCTCAATTATAATTTGACCTTCTTGATGTCAGGGATCATGTTTTTGTCTCTCTTTGTATTCTGGCACACAGCATGTCCTTGACAAATGCCTGATGAGTAACTAACTGCCTACCATTATATTCTAATTTTGGAGACTAATCTTCCCATGGACCTATGTGTATTTGAGGGACCATATGTTACAGACTTGTGGGGCATGTTTTGTACCAACTATTCTTATTATACCTTCTTAGGAAATGCCTTTATGAAAAGATAATTATTCTGAAAGTTGATACTGGTGGGGACTTGTGAGCTCCAGTATTAGAAGTATTGCCCCACAGAGTAGCCTCTAGAACTCTGAATAGTAGTCAGCTGCCTTCTGAGGTCCTAACCAAACTGAAGAGTTTGTGTAAATTGAGGGAATGGTTCTAGTAGGGGTTACCACACTTTTATTTTTATTTGAACAATTTCATGTGTGTGCCTTCTCTACTTAGGGAGCCATCCAACAAAAAAAAAAAAAAAAAAAAAGGAAAAATGGAAACCATCATTACAGCAAAACTAACCAACATCTCAACTTAGTGTGATAGCATCTGAAATATTCCATACCCAAATATCCCACTGTGAAGGAAAGGAGGCATATTTCCTCAATGCTTCTTCAGTGCCAAACTTGGTCAATTATAATTACAAAGTTTTCCTTTTGGCATATCTTTTGTTGTTCTTTATCATAGTAATTGTATATTGTTTTTCTGGTTCTGCTTACTGTTCCTCATATCAGTTTGTATCTAATATTTCTGACAAGTATCTGAATTCCAAAACATATAGTTAACTAAGATAAACATATAAGACCAAAAGCCATTTCTCAATAGGAATGATCAAATAATATGAACACACAATTCTCAAAGGAAGAATAGCAAATTATTAACAACTACCTGGAAGATTGCTCCAACTCACTAAGAATAAGAAAATGCAAAACAAAAGAATGCTGAGGTTTCGCCTCACACTCAGCAAATTGACCGATATAACAGAAAAAGGAAATAGCCAATATTGAAGTGGTTATGGGAATACAGGAATACTAATATGCTGTTGGTAGAGTTTTCAGTTTGTCATTCCACCTAAGGGCGAAAGAGGTGAAAACTCCTCTGGGTAGTTGGACAGGGTGTAAAGGAACCACTTCAAAAAGCTGTAGTGAGAAGCAAAAATGCCAAAAATTCAGGCTCTGAAATAAATACAAGGAAACAAATATCTGAGTGTCTTGACTATTCTGTTTGCTTGCTTTATGTAGCTTTAAACCAGTTACTTCCCCTCTCTAGGTCTGAGTTTCATATCTAAAGTGAAGTGTTAGACTACGGATCTCAAAGGACTCTAACAACACAAGACACTTCTTTGAGTGTGTCTCTGATTCAGGAACCACGAAGCAATCCTTTTACCATACTTTGCTTTGCTAAACTAGCTGATTCCGTCCAATCTTCCTCAGATGCCACCTATGCAATGCATTGATTTTAAGAAAAGCCCAGAAATACTGGCAAGGGTTTATAGTGGGAGGAAGAATAATGTACTAGAAAGGAAAGGGTATGAGGAAAAGCTAAAGGAAGGTCAAATTCATTTGTCCTTAAGACCTCTAAGTCAAGAAGGATTTGTACTTTATGAAGTTTTTACTCCAACAGATGACAGGAATTTCAGCCTTCATTGATGACAGAACAAAGGAAGTGTACTGAAAGGACTGGGTAAAGAATTTAGCAACAAAGGGGTGGAGCCAAGATGGCGACGTAGGAGCAGCAAGGTACTGCAGCTCCCAAATAGCCACCTCAAATACCCATAAAATATGACTCTAAACAAATTTTAGAGCTCTAAAACTCACACAAACACACCTCTTGCCGAAGGCAGCTCGGCAAGAAGAGATCACCACAGCTCTGGGATCCAAAAGCAGCCCAACCTGAAATTGCGTCATGGCTGGGGGGGAGGGAGCTTGACCAGGACGAGCCACAGTGGGAGCTTCAGGACAGTGGATCAGCAGTAGGTGTGGCAGTTGCCAGAATTATTCAGCCATAAGAACAAAGGACTAAGTGAAAGATCAGTGGATCTTGGCTAAAATTGGGGGAGAAAAGCAGTTGCGGCCAAACTGCCTCCAGGGTAAGGAAGTGGCAGAAGGGGGGGGTCTGCAGCCCCCTCCATGTAGCTGCTTCAGAGCTCCCAGACTGGAAACTGCAGGGGGGCCAAGTGATCGTTCAGAGGCCAAGTGCTCTTGCGTAGAGCTGCCTGGATCTGGATCGTGGTCTTGGGTGGTGGTCCTGGCGTGCATTTTCAGTGAGCCAAAGCTGGTGGGGGCAGCAAAAAAATGACAGCCCCCTATTAGCTCTGCAGCTGGGAAAACCCCAGTGATTTGGGATAGAGCTTTCCCCTCTGGAAGCAGAGTTCCACAGAGCTAAAAAAAATCATTGACTGGCCAACCATGAGCAGACAAAGAAAGCAAAGTAAGAACAGCAACCAAACTCTAAATTCCTTCTTTAGGGACAAGAAGGATCGAAGCAGGGAACAGGAGGAAAACAACACAGTCAGAACTCCCACACCAAAAGCTTCCAGGAAACATGACGACTTCCGAAAAGCCATAGATCAGCTTAAGAAGGATTTTGAAAACAAAATGAGAGAAGTGGAGGAAAAATTGGGAAGAGAAATAAGAATGATGCAAGAAAATCATGAAAAGAGAGTCAACAACCTGACTGAAGAAAATAACACCTTAAAAAATAGATTAACTCAAATGACAAAAGAGGCCCGAAAAGCCAATGAGGAGAAGAATGCCTTAAAAATCGACTTTGCCAGATGGAAAAAGAATCTCAAAAGCTTTCTGAAGAGAATAATTTCTTCAGAATGAGAGTGGAGCAAATGGAAGTAAATGACTTTATGAGAAA
>CM053590.1:109488029-109509987 GCA_028646515.1 Pseudochirops corinnae
ATATATATACAATTATTATTATTATTATTAACTACATCCAACTGGGAATTAAGATACATAGGCACTGTGGTGGGGAGATCCATCCTGCCCTACTGGAAAGTCAGAGGGGTGAGGGGGAGGACATAGGAGAGAGAAGATTGGGTGAGGAGTTATACACTGGATTGGCTGTTTTGAAGTGTTGTGTGGGGGGAAGATGGGGAGAAAATCTGTAACTCAAAATCCATGGAAATGAGTGATGTAAACAAGAAAATAAATAAATTAATTTATTTTAAAAAAAAAAAGAATTTTGCAACACCAAAAAAAATTTCTTCTTCATTGTAAAGGTTGTTCAACACAGGATTCGGCCAATGAAGGAGGTTGTGTAATTTTCTTTTCTGGATATTCATTAAAGTAAGGCAAATTCTCTTCTTTCTAAAGTTAAAAAGATTTTGTCCTATCAAAATCACACTGTCATAGAAGCTTAGGGCTGTAAGAGGCCTCATAGATTGCCTAGTAATACCAAAAACTGACATTTTTACATAGGGCTTTCAATTTTGCAAAGTTCTTTATCACAGGATTGTAGACAAGCTCAAGCTATAAATTATTTGCCTTGGGTTTAAAGATTTGGAAAGTCTATGAGAGAACCTAACTCTTCCCTTTCGAGGGCAATGCTTCCCAGGACTGAATCTGGTTCCTCTGTGTGTGTGTGTGTGTGTGTGTGTGTGTGTCTGTGTGTGTTTAGAGCTGAAAAGGGCCCTTTAGTGGAAAATGAGAGGGCAAGTTCCCCAAAACCCTTTGGGCTATCACTGTTTTTCTATACATAGACATTCTCCACATTTTACAGATGAGGAAGCTGAGAATGGAAAAAAAAAAGTTGAGAGACTTACCCAGAGTCACATAATTAATAAGTGTCAGGCCATCTTGACTCCAAGTACAGTATCCACTACATCCACTACGTCATTCTCCTTCCCCTTCTCCTTCTCCTTCTCTTTCTCCTTCTCCTCCTCCTCCTTCTTCCTCTTCCTCTTCCTCTTCCTCTTCTTCTTCTTCTTCTTCTTCTTCTTCTCCTTCTTCTTCTTCTCCTCCTCCTCTTGCTCCTGCTCCTGCTCCTCCTCCTTTTTCTCCTCCTCTTCTTCCTCCACCTTCTTCTCCTCCTTCCCTTCCTCCTCTTCCTCCTCCTGCTCTCTTTATCTTTCTCTCTCATTCTCTTCCTCCTCTCTCCCTCTTATCTCTCTCTCTCTCTTTCTCTCTCTCTCACACACACACACATACACACACACACACACGTACTATGATCTCTTAATAGACCAACATCTAGATGAAGAAGCTCAGACCCAGTGGGATACAGTGATATGCTCAAGGTCATTCAGCAAATTAGTAGCAAAGCTGTACCTAAAACCCAGGTCTTTGACTCAGCCCAGTGTTTTTCCAGTCTTTCCATCATGTTGCTATGGAATATGGGTTTAGTGGTCTAGATTGTAAGCTTCATAGTAAATGGACTGTGTGAGGCATATCCTATATGCCCCTACAAATAGCAGCATTATGTTAGATACACCAATAGTTGCTCAAACTAGATACATCAGTAGATATTCACTTAAGACTTGGCCCATGCTTTCTACACTGTTAGTGACCTCTTTAGTCACCAGAGAAGCCAGCTGATGTCTAGGACTACACAGTAAGGGAGGAGTAAAAGAAAAAAGTAGAGAGGAGACTATTAGACACACAGCAGGTACTTAATAAACCTTTGCTGAATTGTACTGGATCAGAAAGAAGAAAGCTGCATCCAGCAGGCTGGGCTGGTTCTGAGAAATGGCTATTGAATGAGGTAAAATAGGGTGCTCTACCTCTGAACAGAGAAAGAGAAAGACAAGCAGGCATAGAGTTGGACACTAAAGAAAAAGGGTGACTAATATCCATAGCCACCTCTGTGCTGTCCATGGTTTCTCAACCAACCCCTTTGCTAGGCAGGATGTGCAAAATTCCTGCTGATGAGGAAAACTGAACTCTGACTCATTCCTTTTTCTTTGGCTTTTGTTGATTTAAGCTACAATTTTTGGATAAATTTCTACCTGAGTCACAGCTACTTCCTCTCAGGTTCTTAAGAACTTGTTAAAAATCTCTTAGATCAATAAAAAAAATCCAATCCAAAATTTGGGGGAGGGGAGGGTAGTGGGAAGTATTTTGTTTTTTGCTAAGATCATGTAGTTTCTAGATTTTGAAGTAAAGAGGAAGAGAAGAAAAATCTCCCCAACAAAAATCAGTTGTGAATGCTTGGCATTTCAGATTTTAAGGCCTCAGGGCTAAATTTATCTTTGTAAGACAAAATAGCCAGACTTTGTAAGCCTTTGGCCTGCCCAGCCTAGAAGGAATGATAAGTCTTTTATGGGACTCAGTGCTTCATATGGAATACTCTTATTTAATCCCGGCATTTACATGGCACCTTATATCCTTAAAACATTTTCACATTCATCTTCTAATTTGATCCTTGTCATGGGCCATTTGAGTACCAGCCCTAAGCGTGAGTGGAGATGTGAGAGAGAATTAAACAGGTGGTGTGGGTAGTTCAAGGAAGAACCATGAACTTCATTTAATGATGATTTGAACAAGATTTTTAAAGATCCAAAAGACAAAGATTCAAGCATTCTCATCAGTAAGCTCAGCTTGTCACATCCTGGAATATTATCATAGTTTTATCATTACAATAGTCTGATACCTCCTGGAAGTAGCTCAGATAAAATCAGACTCTTTGATTCTAGGCACCAACAGGTCTTTGGAAAGTCAGTTAGCTTTTTAAAAGGCACAACAAAGAGTATGCAAAGAGAGCAGGCTTCCAAGCATCTGGGTTTGTCCAGGTGTAATTTTTGTATAATCCAACACAGGATGGATAAACTAATAAGGGACATATCTTTTTAGGTGTCTGAAGTTTTGGGGGAAAAGGCCTTGATGTCAAGGTCTCAAACAAAAGTCCTTTAAAGTGTATTCCCAGGGCACCAGCCTTTTCAAGCCGCGGTCACCTGGAGAGGTACACCATCAAGATCTTTATCTGAGTCCTGGTTTCAGCCTCTTTGGCTCCCTACAGATCCTCACAACCATCTTATCACTTTAGAAGCTCAGGCTTTCTCCCCACTTTACAGAGAAGAAAATCAAGGTCTAGGGAAGGTCAATATTATTAAATAAGCATTTACTAAATGCCTACTTTGTAACAGGTACTGTAACATAAAAACTAAAAACAAACAAAACAAAACAATCCCCTATATCAACGACTTTACATTCTGCTGGAAGGTAAATATGTGCATATATACATAGGTAAATACAAAAAATGAATATAATAAATATGAAGTATATAAAGATATAAAGTAAATAAATACAACAAATATGAAGTAGTTGGAGGGCATGGACTAGCAGGGGGTGGACCAAGAAAGGCTTATCACACAGCTAAGCCTTGTAGAGAGCTGGGCATTCAAAGAGGAAGGGGTGTGGAGGGAACAGCATTCCAGGCTTGGGAGACGAAGAAAGCCTATGGAAAAGCATGGAGATGGGAATGTTGTGCACAGGTGCCAGTATAGCTGAAATGTAAAGAGGAAGTGATATGAAATCAGTCTGGAGAGACAGATTGGAGCCCAGATTGTGAAGGAGTTTAAATGATGAATGGAGGAGTTTGTGTTCCATTCTAGAGACAATAGGGAGCTCTTGGAATTTATTGAGTGGGAGCATTAGTGAGTGACAGGGTTAGATGCATGCTTTAGGAAAATCAACTTGGCAGTTATGTGGAGGATGGATTGAATTGGGGATTTACTGGCGGTAGAGAAGTCTAGTTCAATGAACCAAGAGAGGTAATGAGCATCTGAACTAGGGTGCTGGCCATGGGAGTGATGTGAGTGATGATAAGGGGATGGACAAGAAAGATGTGGAGATAATGCAATAAGACTTGGCATCTGATTGGATATGAGGAAGGGAGAGAAAGATGGAAGAATTGAAAATGAGATTGTGAATCTGGATGACTAGAAGAATAGTGGTGTCCTTGAGAGAAATGAGGGGGTTTAGGAAAGAATAGGTTTGGGGAAAATGAGTTACGTTGTAGACATGTTAAATTTTCATTGATGTTCATTTGATATCTATGGGATATCCTAGAAGAGATGTCCAGGATGATGCTGATGTATGACTCGAGAAAAGGAAGAAGGCTGGGTATGTAGATCTGGGAGTTACACCTGCATAGAGGTAATTGAACCAGTGGGAGTTGATGAAACCATCAAGAGACTCAAGAAAGAAAGGAGGGCCAAAATAGAGCCCTCAGGGATCACTAAACACAGGAGAGGTAGGATATGGATAATTATCAAGCAAAGGAAATTTAGGAGAAGCTGTCAGACTCGTACAAGGAGGACCAGAAAGGAGCAATGTTTCACAAAGGTAAGGGAGGGAGTTTCCTAAAGGAAGGGATAGCCAATAGTATCAAATACTGGAAAGAGGTCAGGAAGCATGACGACTGAGAAAAACTTAATGGATCTAGCAATTAAGGGATCATGGTAACCTTGGAGGAACAGTTCCAGAAGAGTTTTGGGGTCAAAAAAAAAAAGATTGCAAGGGGTTGAGAAGTCAGTGGTAGGTTAGGAAATGGAGGAAATAAACATTGGCAGCCTTTTCCAACAATTTGGTTGAAAGGGAGGTGATATAAGATGAGAGCAGAGAAAGATCTTTGTAGTAGGAAGCAGGGAGGGAATCAATAAATAAAGAGAGATTAGAGATCACAGACAGGGGATGATCAAAAAGGTGATAGGAGGGAATGGGATCAAAAGGACAAGTAAAGGAATGGGCAAAAGCCTCTACTTCTGAGACTAGAGCAAGGAAGGAGAGAGTAAGTGGCAGTGGTGTGGAGATCTGAAGTTTAAGAAAAGTAGAAGCAGGAACTCTCAATAGATGGACTCAAGTTTCTTTTTTTATTTAATAAATTTTCATTTTTACATCACTGTCATTTCCCAATGTATTCTCCCTTGTCTTTCCCAAGAAAGTATTAGAGTAAAAAAAAAAATTTAAGGGGGGAAATTTCAGTAAAACTAATGAAGATATTTTAAAGAGTTTGGCATTTTATTTAGTATTCCACATCCATGGTCTCCACCTTTGCAAAGGAGGAGGATATATCTTCTCATACCTCTTCTTTAGAATCAACCTTGCTCATTATGATTTTACAGCATTCAGTTTTGATTACCTTGTTGTTCTTTCCATTTACATTGTTGTACTCACTGTGTATGTTATTTTCACAATTATTTTCATCACAGTTCTTGGTTCCACTTAATTCGCTTTTATTAGTTCATTTAAATCTTCCCATACTTCTCTGTATTTATCATATTCATTATTTCTTATATTACTAAAATAAATAATAATATATTTTAAAAATACAAAAACAGCCAAGCAAAGAGTATGGCTATTTTACATAATTCTAAATTGCTTTCCAGAATGGCTGGATCAATTCACAGCTCCACCAAGGGTGAATTAGTGCTCTGTCTTTCCACAATCCCCCGCCACAATGCTATTGGAATAGCACCTGTTCCCATTAGGCAGCTGGTAGCATAGTGGATAGAGTGCTGGGTCTGGAGTCAGAAGACCTGAGTTCAAATCTATACTCAGGCACTTACTAGCTGTGTGACTTTGGTCAAGTCACTTAACTTCTATTTGCTTCAGTTTCCTCAATTGTTAAATAGAGATAATAATAGCACCTATCTCATAGGATTGTTGTGAGGGTCAACTGAGAGAATACATATATAAAAGCAATTGGCTTTACGTAAATTTATTATAGTATTATAAATAAATGTATAATATGTTAAATTTATGATAATATAAGTAAATTTATACTATATAGTGCCTACGTAATAGGCACCATATAAATCCTTATTTTCCTCCCTTCTTCTGTAGTCTTTGTCAGTTTGCTGTGTATGAGGGAAAATCACAGAGTTGTTTTGATTTATATTCCTCTTTTTATTAGTGATTGGGAACAGTATTTCATATAGTTGCTACTAGTTGGCAATTACTCTTGAGAAATGTTTGTTCATATACTTTGAACAGTTTTTAAATGGGGTATGGCTTTTGGTTTTTCAAATAACTTCCTAGGTTTTTCTGAAACTGTCCTTTTCATCATTCCTTATAACACATTAAGATTCTATTTCATTTGCCTGCTGTAATTTGCTCTACCATCCCCCAACTGATAGGCAACTTCTCACTTTTCAATTCTTTGCCATTACGAAAACAGTTGCCTTCTTTTCTTTTCTTTTCTTTTTTTTCCTTTCTCTTCCTTTCTTTTCTTTCTTTCTTTTTGGACATTTGGGTCCCTTTCTTCTTTCTTTGATCTCTTTATATTATAGGCTGTGATATCTCTAGGTCAAAGAATATGCATATATTAGTGACTTTGGGGGGCATAGTTCCAAATTGTTTTCCAGAATGGCTGAACCAATTCACAGCTCCATCAACAATGCATTAATGTGCCTATTTTCTGATAGTCTTTCCATCATTTGTCATTTTCCCTTTTTGTCATCTTTGCCAACGTAATGCATTTGAAGTGAAACTTCAGTGGTGTTTCAATTTTCATTTATCTTATTACTAGAGATATAGAGTATTTTTTCATATGCCTATTGATAGCCTTGATTTCTTCTTCTGAGAACTGCCTGTTTCTTCCCCAGCAATTACTGTCAAATAGAGAGTTCTTTCCTTGGTAAATTATGTTTTCAGGCTTGTTGAGCACTGAGGTTAGTGAGTTCAGATATTTTTTATTTTTTTTTTGTCTAAACTGCTTTATTGATTAAATTTCTATTTTTAAGTAGTACCAAATAATTTTCATTATTAATGTTTTGTAATAAAATTTGTACTGTGGAAGTGCAATTTGCCTTTATTCCTACTTTTAAAAAATTATTTTCCTTAATCTTCTAGACCTTTTGTTCCTTTAAATAAATTTTATTATCATTTTGTCGCATCTATTTTTTAACATGGTAAAATATGGTATGAGATGTTGGTCTGAGCCTAATTTCTTTCTTTTTTTGGTAGGGTTTTTTTTTTTTGGCTTTTTGGAGGGGGGAGGGCAGAGCAATTGGGGTTGAGTGACTTGCCCAAGGTCACATGGCTAGGTTATGTGTCTGAGGTCGCATTTGAACTCAGGTCCTCCTGACTCCAGGGCAGTTGCTCTACTCACTGCAACACCTAGCTGCCCCTGGTGGGTTTGTTTTTTTTTTTTTTACAATTACTTGTAAAGATAGTTTTCTTTTTTTTAAATTCTGAGTTCCAAATTCTCTCCTTCCCCTTCCTTTTCCCTCCTCATTGAGAAGACAAGCAATTTGATATAGGTTTTTTTATATATGTGCAATCATGCAAAATATATTTCCATATCAGATATGTTGTAAAAGAAAACACAGATAAAAAATATTTTAAAAAGAAAGTAAAAATAGTATGCTTTGGTCTGTATTCAGACTCCATCAGTTCTTTCTTTGGAGGTGGAGAGCGTTTTTCAATATAAGTCCTTCAGAATTGTCTTGGAACTTTGTATTGCTGAGAATAGCTAAGTCATTCACAATTGATCATCCTTAAAATATTGCTGTTATTGTGTACAATGTTCTGGTTCTGCTCATTTCACCCTGTATCAGCTCATGAAAGTCTTTCCAGGTTTTTCTGAAAGCATCCTGCTCCTCATTTCTTATAGCACAATAGTATTCCATTACATTCACATACCAAAACTTGTTCAGCCATTCCCCAATTGATGGGCATCCCCTCAATTTCTAATTATTTGCCACCACAAAAAGAGCTGCTATAAATATTTCTGTGCATGTGGGTCTTTTTTCTTTTCTTTTTCTTTTTCTTTTTTTTCTTTTTTCTTTTTTTGGCTTTCAAAATGTGTACTTTAATATTACAAACATAGCAGTAGATGGGGAGGGAAAGGGAGTTCACGGACCCCCAAACCCACTTCCCCAGCAACATATATGATGAAGGAGGCCTCTGGGGCCCCCAAATGCCGCCCATCCCACCCCATCATCCCCAGCTCTAGGCCAGAAAGCCAGAAGCAGAGAAGATAGGAAAAGGAGGAAAAGTCCGAAAGGAAGGGCTGTAGTAATTGGTGAATGTAAATTGAGTTACCAACCCTGGTCTAGTGGGCTCAGGGGAGCTGGGAGTCTAAGTCCTGATTGCCCAGAGTCCAAGGTGCAACAGCAAGAGAAAAAAGGTTCAGAAATCTCAGACTGAGCCATTAACAAAAGTCCTGAGGGGAGCTCCTGGCTCACAATACTTCAGACCAAGCTGCAAGACCTGGAAGGAAGGGGGGGAAGGACAGTATTATGGTAAGAGAGGGAAAGAGGCAGGGGCCGGGGCCCTGCAAGGCCAGGCTAATGGGTCAGATCCTGAAGCTCTCTTCCTTGCCATCAATGTGTCGAAGTTGTAGGTAGACGTCTGTGCCAATCCCCTGCAGGGACTGGAGCTGGGGAGAGCCACCTAAGTATTCTGCATAGGCCCGGGATGTAGGCAGACCAAAACCAAACCCATGCATAGGTCCTGACTGGCCATTGCTGTTTGTGTCCAGGTGACCAAAAAGTGGATTGATTCGGGGATCCTGAGTACTAGCCTCAGCCGTGGTGAAGTGGTAATCCATCACTTTGTCCAAGTGGTGGTGAGCAATGCCCCCACCCGGATCTGAAATTCTGATTATGAGGTCGATATCATTATTGGCAATAGTGATGACAATATCTGGAACATTGTATGGAGTGTCTAGATGGCTCTCCATTGTGGCCCTCACGGCATTCTTCAGCAGCTCAGGAAGAATGTAGTCCAGGGACATTGGGATGAAGGGGAACCGGGCAGCCACATGGCCATTGATTCGAACTCGAGGGGCATTCCCATACTTGTGCTCACACAGCCTCCTGGCAAAGTCCACTCACTTTTCAATGATCTTCTTTGGGGAGAGTCGAGTACAGATGATCACCACAAAGTCAGGCTTGTCCTCATGCAGGGCCAGGTGATGGGTGGCCAACATACGGATCCCCAGGCGTGATGTCAGTGTCTTATCCAAGAAATATCAGACCAGCTTCTCATCCTGGATATGCTTCCGGCACTCTTGAAGTCCCTCAGCCAGAAGAGTTACCACATCTTTGTGATCATCCAAGAGCTGACGGACCAACTGGCAATACTGGGCCTCAGATGGCTGGTCCTTTATCGGGGCAAATTCACTCAGCTTCTGGAAGGCTCCGATATAGAGTTCATGCACATGGAGGATGGTAGGATTGCAGCCAATGATGAAAGGCAAACTTCAGAAGCCCTTGATCCAGTGAGCTATGCGAACAGGGAGCTCTTGATGTAGGTAATGGGCAGTTTTCAGCGGATGGCTGCCATCCTGGGAACGGCCTGAGTACAACATCATGGTTGGAGTGAGATGGACAGAAGGCTTCTCAGCTGCAGCATCAATGGCTGACTGGTTGTAGAAAGAGGTGACAATCTTGGATCGCTCTCTGGCCAGTTCCATATGATGGGTGTCAGTGGCCGAAGTAGACCAGAGTCGGAGTGCCGGGGATGCGAGTGGCCAGAGTAGGGAGCCCCCACGGTGGCCATTCTCCAGCACTGATGTTAAGAGCATAGTCCTATCCCCACCTGTTTATCCTTCTTGATGGGCCTCCAAGTGGACCCAGGAAGTGGGACAGAATAGGCTGGGTATGTAGGTGAGATTGGAGGGAGTGGGCTTACCTCAGGCTTAGGGGGGAGGACAGGAAACAGAGGGCAGGCTTGGTAGACCCACTCCCATCCTTTTTTCCCTTGTGCAGGAAACAAGCTTCAGCAGCCAGGCACAGGCAGCCCCCTGCGGACAGCTAGGCTGGACCCCGGTAGAAGAGCACCAAGCACGCTGACAGCCCTCGAAGGGGATCCCCTGGGCCAGGAAGGAGGGGGGTGAGGAGCAGAGCGGATCCGACCCGGGTACCAGTGAGACAACAAAGCCGAGCCAAGCTGCCTGCGCCCCCTGCTGCTGCATCCCCCGGTTCTCCCCCCCAATCCTCCTCCTCCGGAGCCCTCCTCCCTCCCTTCTCTTTTTCTTTTTAAATCTCTTTGGCATTATTGTTGTTGTTCATCCTTCATTTTTGAAGAAGCCTAACAACATTACACGAGTGATATCTTGACTTTCATGGGACAGGATTTAAGTGAAGGAGAGGGGTTTTTTTCCCACTTAATATTATTTTTTTCCGATTACATATAAAGATAGTTTTTGATGTTCATTTCTGTAAAATTTTTGAGTTCCAAATTTTTCTCCTTCCCTCCCTTGTGAGGCAGAGTTTTGCAACATTGTCTGTCTCACTTTCTTCCAGAGTCTGATGGCAAGACAAAAGTGAGAATGACTGGAGATGGCCTGAGATGCAGTAGAAAACCTTGGCATCTTCCATGTTTTACCAAGCTTACATACTGCACAGCACTTGTTTTAACTGCTTTCATGGCCTTTGGAACAAATTGTTCTTGTCTGTCTGTTCTGCCAGGAGAAGCCTTCACATGTTTGGGGTAGGCATCCCCCTAACTCACAGGCAGGTCTGAAGCCTGTTAGCTACACTTAAGCTGGTTTGGCTAATCTGGTGACAATTTATCAGGTTGTGGCTACTGTGCATGCTCCAGCTTCTTGGAGTCACAGGTAAGAGTTGGGTAACAGGTGGACACCAAAGTTGGGTGAGCAGCTCTCTCACCAGAGGTGCTAGTCCTCCCTGAATACCCCATACACTACTTTGTGATATATGTCTTTTGGATACAGACCTAGAAGTGGTATTGCTGGGTCAAAGTGTATGCATAGTTTTATAGCTCTTTAGGCATAATTCCAAATTGCTCTCTTGAACAGCTGAATCAGTTTGCAACTCTACCAACAATGCATTAGTGTCTCAATTTTCCTATATCTCCTCCAACATTTGTCGTTTTCCTTTTTTTTTTTTTTTGGTGATATTAGCCACTTTAATAGATGTGAGGTGGCACCTCAGAGTTGTTTTAATTTGCATTTCTCTAATCAATAGTGATTTAGACTATTTTTTCTCAGCCCAGTTTATTTCAGACTTTTTTCTAGTTTTCCAGAAACTATCAAACATATCAAATAGGGGGTTTCTTCCTAGATAATTTGGTTTGGAGTTTATTGAATGCTGTATTGAGTTCATTTTGTGCTTATATTGAATGGGGTTTCACTTTGTTTTATTCTATCGTAGATTTTGTTTTTGCTGTATGGTCAGCAATCAATTAGAAACTGACCACTTACTGTGTGTGAGACACTATGCTAAGTGCAGGCGACATGAGACAAAGAAAGTTCCTGTCCTCAAAGAGTTTAATAGGGAAGACAATACACAAAAAAGAAGCTGAAAAGAGGGTAGCACCAGAGAATCCCTCGTATGGGACTGTGGTGTTCTTGTAGCTGAAACTAAGCAGAGCAGCTGATAGTAAATTAAGTTAGTTGGTAGTTACTTTTCAATTAATTTTTAAAATATATTTCCACATTAATCATGTTGTGAAAGAAGAAACAGAACAAAGGGATAAACCACAAAAAAAAACCCAAAGTGAAAATAGTATGCTTTGATCTGCATCCAGACTCCATAGTTCTTTCTCTGGAAGTGGACAGTATTTTCCAACACGAGTCTTTTGGAATTGTCTTGTATCATAGTATTTCTGGAAAAGAGTTAAGCCAAACAAAAGCTCAAGACAATATATAAATGCATATAGATAGATGGATGGATGGATGGATAGATAGATAGATGTAGATAGGATTTTTCTTGGTAATACCCAATTTTCAACCTTTGTAGTCAAAATTTTCTATCTCTAAACAGAATTTCCATTTCTCTTCTAAATATTAATTAATCTCAAGTTGCACTCTGATTGTCAGACTAAATGTCCTGCCCCCAACAAAACTTTCCAATTAATAGTCCCTCATTTTTCCATAAATAAAAACCTGGAGTGAGAAAGCTAAAAGAACATCAAAAATAGGCAGCCCATGGAGGAAGAAGCCTACTAGGAGAGTAGTGCTCTCATTCACCAAAGGTAGGGCTCACAGACCTGAGGGAAGCTAGAAAAGTCTCAAGGGCATGTGGTGGCTAAGGATCGACAGAACAGAAATACATGGGGGATGGAGACAAACATGCTGGGGCCAAGGAGAGACCTATGTGGGCTGGGAGGACATGTGGGGATCCAGGATAGAATAGCAGATCCCTTTCTCTCTCTCTCTCTCTCTCTCTCTCTCTCTCTCTCTCTCTCTCAATCTTTCTCCCCCCCCCTTGGAGATTTTTTAAAGAGAAATTTCCCAGATCCTTTTCAGTCAGTTCTCTTTTATTTTAAGGAGTTTTTTTAAGAGGAGAGGAAGAGATAAAGAGAAAGAGAAAGAGAGAGAGAGAGAGAGATTTGATGGCTTGCTCTCCTGAGCTTTCAGAGCTGACAAAGTCATAGGTAAATTCAGTCTCTCTACTTAAAATAGAGAATTAAGCCAAAGGGTAAAAGAACAGAGGCCTGTATTTACAAACCCCACGTTGGCTTCAAATGGTGTCTGTCTTTTTACCAAAATGCAGGACGACAAGAAGGAGCCAGAGCATGGGACTAGGCCTGACTGAATAGTACCTTTTGAACACACCCCAGTTCAAGCTGTATAACCAATTAAGAGTCTACCACTGCATCATATAGTTAGCAGACAAGATCCAGTTACGTAATATTGTGCGTGCTGCAAAGTCCACGAACTCAGCATCAGCTGAGCAGTCTATTCATGCTTATCAGGAATGGACGCATAGGCTAGTCCTCCATTACATTTTGTCCTTGTATTTGATTGAGCTTAATCTATGTAAAGTATTGCAATGTATTGACACAGGTTCCTTTCTCCTCCTTCCCTTCCTACCTGCTCCCATTTGCCTACCCTTTCTCTAGTTTAGGAGTTTTACTTAAATTTTTTTAAAGGCATACCTCATTTTATTGCTCTTTGCTTTATTGCAGATATTACATTTTTGTTTGTTTTTTCCAACAGCACGTACTCACATCATATCTCTGTGTCACATTTTGGTAATTCTCACAATATTTAAAAAATTTTCATTATTATTGTATGTGTCATAGTGATCTTTGATCAGAATGAGCTTTGATGTTACTATTGTACTTGTTTTGCAGCACTACTACCCTCGCCTGTAGAGGTCAGAGAACTTAATTGTAAATGTTGGACTTGCCATTCCTTTCTTTCTCCCTCTCCTCAGCCCTCCTTATTTCCCAAGACAAAACAATATTGAAATTAGGCCAATTAATAACCCTACAATAGCCTGTAGGTGTTTAAGTGAAAGGAAGAGACAAATTTCATTGTTGAGTTATTTTAAGAAATTGCCACAGCCACCCCCAAAACTTCAGCAACCACCCTGATCAGTCGGCAAGTCATCAATGCTGAGGCAAGACCCTTCAGCAAGACCCTTCAGCAAAAAGATTATAACTAGTTAAAGGCTTAGATGATGGCTAGCATTTTTTAACAATAAAGTATTTTTAATTAAAGTACATACATTTTTTAGACATGATACTCTTGCACACTTAATAGACTGTAGCATAGAATAAACATAACTTTTATATGCCCTGGGAAACCAAAAAATTCACAACTCGCTGTATTGCAATATTTGCTTTATTGCAGTGATCTGGAACCAAATCTCCATCTCCAAGGTATGCCTGAATTTCTTTACTTATTTGTTTTTTCCTCTCTTTTGTTTCTTCTCTTTCACCTCTCCTTTCAAAATCTCCCTTTTCTTTTCCAGCTTTCTGTTTCTTAGTTTTCTTTTTGCCGTGCCCTTATCTAACAGGCTTTGTTTTGTTGTTCATGAATTCACTTTTCTTCATCTAGTCTGAATTTTTTTTTCTATGATCCATGATCCATCCCTTATTTATTGCTTCTTTAATCTCTCTCTAATGTTCATGGGATTAACAGGTCTGAGCTCCTTTTTCTAAATAATTTTTTTGTTATTGCTTTTATTGTTCTTGAGCCATCATCTCTTCCCCTTCCCGAAGTCTCATGTGGGCCCTACCCCCTGCTGTTACATAGAGGAAGCCTTGTGTGGTAGAATTTCTTAGTATATACAGTGGTTCTCAACCTTCCTCATGCCATAACCCTTTAATATAGTTCCTCATGTTGTGGTGACCCCCAACCATAAAATTATTTTTGTTGCTACTTCATAACTGTAATTTTGCTACTGTTATGAATCGTAATATAAATATCTGATATGCAGGATGTATTTAAATTGAATATAACCCACAGGTTGAGAACTGCTGGATCAGACTGTAGAGTCTTATTTTACCCCTGATCATTCTCTTTCCCAATAGTTGCATCATCTTGTCTCTGTGCCCAATCCTATATCTACTTCCACTTTTCTGGGTGTCAGCTACCCCTAAGATCTCACACAGCTCTTCTCTTGGGCTATCCTTTGAGGTACAATACTTTCTTGGAGAAAGCAGCCTCCAAATGCACCACTTTCCCCCAAATCAAACTCATCTTGAGTTCCCCAGAATTCTAGGAGAACCTCACACCCACAATTATTTTGAGAGTGACCTCCCAGCTTAGTCCCTGGGCCCAATCCTTTCATTCTTTCACCTCTGTCACCTCTATAGTGCTGTATGACCAGGGCAGAATCAAATAGAATTTTGTTCTTTCTGAACACCATGCTCTTTTTAATGCAAATGTGAGCCTCTTACAGGTGCCATGGAACACTATTGGTCACCTCTCTTTTTTCTCCTGTCAAATGAGAGGATGTGAGTACATTTTGTTTATTTTTCCCTGTCTCTTGTAAGCTTCTGGGCTTCCTACCTAATTCTTCTTCTTGTGTTAGAAAGTTTACTTTCTAACTTGGTAGACATTGTATCTAAGGACCTTTTTTTCTCCTTCTTACTTTTTATTTGAAAAGAGCCCTTTGATTTTACTTGCTGGTCTCCCAAGCAAATACATTTTTCCTCGCACTTTATGAGGCACACTCTACCCTTAGTCTAAAGTCCATCATTATCATACTCTCAGTTGAGGCCCAGAATTCTAAATCTTCTCTTAGACACCAACTTCTTCACCCAGAAGGAATTCTACCTTGTCTAAAACCCTTGCCTTACATTGACAACAGGGATGAAAACACTAACCGCTTTATTTTCTTGCCCAAAATTTCGTAATTCTTAGCAATACTTCCTAAATGTCTTCTGGCAGTATTGTTTATGCTCATGCCAATCTGAATTCACAAGTTTTGACTAGGTCACAGGGATAGGGAACCTATGGCCTCAAGGCCACATGTGGCCCTCTAGGTCCTCAAGTGTGGCCCTTTGTAAAAGCCTTGAGGCTGCAGGTTCCCCATCCCTGGACTAGGAGCTTCACTACCACGCTGAGAAGACAGCTGCTCACTATGGTTTTATTATCAGGTCTATATATAGCTTAATACCCCTTAGCAGAGAGTTATGGGCAATCCTATTCACGTCTTACCCTGACCCAAACTGGATGATCTTTTACCTCATGGTAGAGAGAGCTATGTGGCACAGGGTACAGAGTAACGGGCATGGAGTCAGGGAGACCTGAGTTAAAATTCAGCTTTAGGCACTTGGGTAAGTCATTGAATTTCTATTTTCACCAACTACACAATGGGGATAATAATATCACTTACCTCCTAGGGTTGTTGTGAGTATTGAATGAAATATTATTTGTAAAGCACTTAGCACAGAGCCTGAAACATTGTAAGGGCTTAACGTAAATGTGGATCTACATCGTTATTCCCTTGAGTACAAGTAACTGCTTCCTCCTCAGAGGGTCCAGTTCCCTTCTCCTTGGGAAGAGCCTCATATCTATTTCCTCATTCCCTTTTTTCTCTATATCATATTGTTCTATTTTCTGACCTCCTGATCCTTGCACCTTTCCATCTTCTTTACTTCTTCTTTTTACATTAAAACCTTTCTGCCATTTTTAAAGAAACACTTTAACTTTGAAAATGGAGAGGTGTTTATTATGCTTCTTTACCTTCTCTTCTAAGAGGCAGACCAGACCACATTTTAAGGGTTTATTCAGCAGTTACTTGGCTGTGCGACAAAACACAATGTATTCTATATCCAGGGCCTTTCCTCTGAGATTGCTTCCAGTTTTCATTGTATATAGCTTGTCTGTACATAATTATTTGCATATTGTATCTCCCATCAAAATGTGAGTATCTTAAAGGGACAGGAATACTTTTTTCTCCTTTCTTATGTCACTGGCACTTAACAGTTCCTAGTTTACAGTAAGCATTTAATAAGTGCTTGTTGACTTGACACTGCCCAATTCCCTCTTCTTTCCATACTTTCTTGAATGAAGCTCCTCAGCCCTTTGTCATTTTTGTTAGTAGCTTCCTTCATTCCTCTGTGGTTCTCTCTTTGTCTAACTCTTGGAAAAAAGGAATTCTTGACCCTTCAATTTCCTTACTTTGAAGTCTGAGACAGAAACAAAGATTCACTATGTACCAAAATATTCACAGTCTCCTTTTTTTGCAGCAGCAAAGAAGTGGAAACAAAATTGGTTTCCATATATTAGGAAACGGCTGAAAGAATCATGGCATATGAACGTAATGGAATATTATTGTGCCATAAAAAAAAATGATGAATGCAGAGAAATTTGGGAAGCCTCATTGAGGTGCCACAGAATAAAATAAGTAGGATAAAGAGAATACTATATATACAGCAAGGTAATGAAAAAGGCCCTGATTTGCTGGACTGGGGTACCTATCATGGAATTTGTCCGGGTCCCTATGTGAGCTGGTTGGCAACCTCCTGTGACTAGAAGTTGGGGAGGACAGGCTCTTGTAAGAGAAACTTCCTTCTTCCTCCTTCCACAGCCTGTGAGAAGAGCTAAGCAAAAATGGACCATTTTGTTTTGTAATACTTTTCCAGATCTTTCTCTTCTTTGGAATTTCAGGAAATTGGAGGGAGAAGAGATAGTGCTCCTCTACTTTCCAGCAGTGGTTGTTTGCAGCACAAGAACATGGCAGGAGGAGATATATGCTTGCTTAAGAGAGTTTGAGAGTGGACCTTAAGTGCTGCCCTGTTCTACTTGTATTATGTCACTTTCTTAGCATAGCTCAGTAGCTGATAATCCTAAAAAATGGATGTTTCTAACCTTTGTGGTCTTCTTGGGGATTGAGAGTTCTAGAATTCAGGATTCAGACAAAAATTGACTAGAGGAAAGATATTTTCACAACAGTGTATTGGGAGAAAAAGAGGACCACTATGAAGATTGTTCTACACTTGAAGGACTAAAGAAAGACATACATTGCCTGACCAGGATATCTGGACATTGCAAACTGTCCATTATATTTGCTGTATCACTCAGATAACACAGGTTTAAGGTGAATATGAAATATCTGGTCAGCAGGACCCCAAAAGAGTTATACTTTCTGGAGGAGAAGTGGGTATATAATGAGTGTAATTGGTGATTTGAGTATTTTAAGTTTTCTGTATTTATTCATATGTATTTTTGAATCTTGTGTATTTTCTATGGGGTGAAACAAAGACTATCTCTTATGTAATACCCATACATGGTATTCTAAGTATCTTTGAGGGAGTAGACAGACTCTGGAAGGAATCTACCTAAGCTTTTAAAAAAGGATTTTCTTGGAGGAATTCAGTCAGGGGTCTGTGACAGATAAAGAAAAGAGAACTCCAGTGGGATCATTCCAGGATGAATTTGGGCCTATGTGAGCCCAGATCTTTCTCTCTGGTGACATGTGTAGAGTAAGCATGCTCTCCTGGAGCCAGCCTCAGGACTTCAGGGGTACCCTAATAAATTGAGGTTTCTCCTTCTCTATTGCCTCAGCTCAAGCCCCCTCCCCTCACAATTGTGTCCCCACACTCTTGGGTAGTAGTGACCAGTGTCACAATTCCATTTAACTGTTAAACATCAATCAGCTTCTAGAAAGAGATATTGACTTTGAAGATATAGCACAAATGAAGGTACAGACATTTGACCCTAATATTTTGGGGTCTGACTTCAGTCTTTGGGGACAGTGGGCTCAAACTTCTCTCAGTTCTCTCACATTAGTCCCATCAAATTACCTTCTAAATGCATCACCACTGTCAAATGAGTTCTCATCTTAGCTACTGACGGGCTAAATCTCAAGGCCACTATCAAAGGTTACTCCTTCTATAATAAAAGTTACTCCTCAGTATAAATGCTAAGCTGGCTGCAAAAGTTGAATACGGAGATGCTGGTACACTCATATTTCTTCACTTAAAATAAAGGAACAAATGCCAGAGCAAGCAAAGACCTCACGCCTATATTTTCAGAGCCAGGTGGTGGCTTTAGCAGGGAGGACCAAGGCAGCCATCCTTGGTCTTAACACAATTATCTCTCACTAGATGCCATCTATCAGTAAAGGAATATAACAGATACATCAAGAATATGTCCAATGAAAAAACTGCCAAAGAGGCTAGGCCAAGGTTGATTCAGGGCTTTTGGAATGCCTCACAGCCAATCAAAGGGCACCAAATTGGTTAGATGACCAGATGTAGTTATAGAATGCTCTACCCATGCTCCACAGTCTCTCTAAGACATTTCCATTACACATCATCACAAGGCTCCTAGGAACAGACTCTTTGGGCTGTTCATATGGGGAGATGCAGTCAGAGTTACTCTACATATGTGTAGACCTCTACAATGATTATAACAATGTAAATGAAAAGCAAACCAAAATGAAATTGAACTCTGAGGAATGGGAAGACCAATCCAAGTCCTAGGGAAGAGATAATACAGTGTACATCATCAGATAAGGATTTTGTAGAGGATATTTTTGCTCAATTGTTCTTCTCAAAGGGGAAAGTTTGATCTAGGGATGAATAAGAAGTGAGACTATGATATCAAGAGATATCAACAAAACATTTTTTTAAATCCTCAAATGCATTGAAGAAAAATAAAATAAAAAGCCGTCATTCTCCTCACTTCATTAACTCAGACAGACATGTCCAACTTCCTTTCCCTTTTCTTACACCAAGTTTTTCCTCTCTTTCTTCTTCTTCCTTTTCCTCCTCCATCTTTAATCCTGTTCTTGGAGCTAGGTCCAGAACACAAGACTCAGACTCTCAACCTGGTTCTCCTTCCTCATTACAGCATGTGAAACATTAGAAAAACTCAAAACTGAATTCAGAACTACAGAGAACCAGAGAAGGAAATGGGAATGGATATCATCTCTGGCACTAGTCCCCACTTGGCAGGGATCAATGCTCTTCTTTAGGAGTGAGCAGAATCATGGGCCCATAAAGAGGTTTTTAACAGGGCAAAATCACAGCCTTGGTCTCACTGGAACACTTTGGATTTCACTGGAAGACCTGGGGGGCTCTTTCACCAAATGGTTTTCCTTTAACATGTCAGCAGCTTTTCATTTTTAATTCAAACCTTATACTCGTAGCTTTGGGAATGTCACAAAACAATACTCTGCATCCAAGAAAAATTCCTAAGATTCTTTTCCCCCAATTTAGGGCAATTTCACCATCATGGATCCAGTGGGTTGGTGTGGCCTGCCTGTTAACAAAGACTCCAGAAAATTCTTCCACTTTCAGAGAAACATGATCTCAAAAGGGCCCTTGCAGGATTCTCTGTTAGTCACCTGCAGTGGATGGCTGCCTCTTTTAGTCTGAAATAGTTTTGAGAACAATGCACCATAGAGTACCCTCCGTAAGGACATGTGTTTCCCACATTGGGTGGGTAGCTAAATTAGGTGTGCTGTACGCCAAGATCCCTTTTGATTCTGAGACTCTGTGAGCAAACTTTGAGACCTTGTTGCTTAACAATTTTTACTCTAAAGAAATTCTGCTTAAGATTGTCTCTCTGAACTTTAGTTTTTTCATTAGTTTCATGAAGTGGTTAGATTACGTGGTTTATAAGCACCAACATTTTACAGTTCTTCAGTCTAAATTTCTTGGTTTCCATTCACATCCATTTGCCTTTGCTCTGCTTGTCATGTTTAGCATGACAGTGATTAGCCTGGCACTGCCTGATTGAGTCCCCAGTGCCCTAGCAGTCTGTCCTGGGCTCATTGCTCTGGGGTTGCCTTTCCTGTCACTGATATAGTTAGATTCCCCAGGACAATTCCACTACTACTTTGGATTCCCAAGGAACAATTCTATTTTTGGTTTTAGTCAAATGGCTGTCCCCAGAAAGTTGGGAAAGGAAAATGGTACCCAGAATACAAACATGAATCAGATTTGGAAAAGGTAGTTTGATTACCCTATAGAAAAAAAATAAAGCAAAACAATCCAGAGTCATAGAGATAATTAAAATCAAATTAAGTAACATCGTACTAGTACAATTGGTTGAGGTTAATATTCAAACTTTGTTGGAACATTTGCAGGTGTTTTCTGTGCAAGGGCAAATAATTGTCCTTTTACATATCACCTTGACCTGAGTATGGCCTAATCAATACCGAATGAGTTCTTTCTTTCTTCCAGTCTTTTTTCTCTGCAGGTGACTCCTTTTCTTTTGATTAGTCTGTCTTTGCAGTCTGGTTGTAATTGCTCTGATAACAGCTACCCTGTCCCTTTATAGCACCTAAACAACACCCAGAATGCCAGATCTCACAAACCAGAAGTGAACCTGTTGAGGTTTAGGGTTTAGGAGTATGCAAGACCCCAAAACACTGACACACCAGGTCCTGCCAAATGAATTTGACTCAAGTCTTCTCTCAGCCAAAGTAAAATAAAGATTCATCATAATGGGTAGACTCTGAAGGAGCCTAAGTATATGGGAAGCGTGTATTGACAAGCAGGCCAGAATAATCTAACACAGAGTGAGTATGTGCTAGCTTACTCTCAACCCCTCCATGGATCTTATATACAGAAAGATGGGGGGGGGGGGAGAGGCAGAGCAAAGATGGCAGCAAAGAAGCAGCAAGTTACCACAGCTCCCATATACCCACCTCAAATACCCCTAAAATATGACTCTAAACAAATTTTAGAGCTCTAAAACTCACACAGATATACCTCCCGCTGAAGGCAGCTCGGCTAGAAGGGACCCTCTTGGCACTGGGAGATGAAACCAGCCCAGCCTGAAACCACAGCATGGCCCCTGGGGGCAGCCAGTCAAGCCAAGCCACAGCTGGAGCCTTCAGGGGAGTAGATCAGTGGCAGCTGTGGCAGTTTCCAGAATTATTAAACCACAAGAAACAAGGACTAAGAGACAGGTCAGTGGAACTCAGCTAAACTTTGGGGAGAAAAGCAGGTCTGGCCAAACTGCCTCCAGGGCAAGGAAGTGGCAGAAGGGGGGGGCACTGCAACCCCCTCCATGTAGCTGCTTCAGAGCTCCCAGCCTGCAGACTGCAGGGGGGCCAAGTGATCGTTCAGAGGCCAAATGCTCTTGGGTTGAGTGGCCTGGATCTGGATCATGGCCTTGTGTGGTGGTCCTGGGGTGTGTTTTCAGTGAGCCAAAGCTGGTGGGGGCTGCAAAAAAATGGCAGTCCCCTAATAGCTCCGCAGCTGGGAAAACCCCAGTGATTTGGGACAGAGCTTTCCCTTTTGGAAGCAGAGTTCCACAGAGCTAAAATACCATTGACTGGCCAACCATGAGCAGGCAAAGGAAGCAAAGTAAGAACAACAACCAAACTCTAGATTCTTTTTTGGGGATAAGAAGGATCAAGGCATGGAACGGGAGGAAGACAACACAGTAAGAACTCCTGCACCAAAAGGTTCCAAGAAATATGAATATTTCCTAAAAGCCATAGATCAGCTTAAGAAGGATTTTGAAAACCAAATGAGAGAAGAGGAGGAAAAATTGGGAAGAGAAATGAGAATGATGCAAGAAAATCATGAAAAGAGAGTCAACAACCTGACTGAAGAAAATAACACCTTAAAAAATAGATTAACTCAAATGACAAAAGAGGTCCAAAAAGCCAATGAGGAGAAGAACACCTTAAAAAGTCGAATTTGCCAGATGGAAAAAGATTCTTAAAAGCTTTCTGAAGAGAATAATTCCTTCGGAATTAGAGTGGAGCAAATGGAAGCAAATGACTTTATGAGAAATCAA